>JBANSL010000014.1:29109844-30314844 GCA_037127255.1 Persicaria tinctoria
TCATAATGATCAAAATTGGGCTTAACCCTAATTCACACTCGACAAAAAGGAATCACAGTATGATCATATCATTAGATCTGTTTGTTTTTAACTTTGTTTATTGCACAATTTCTAGACTATTTCATCATATATGAAGCTGTCCATTGTAACAAGTAGGAGGCGCATTTGATAATGATAATCCTAGACGGTACATTGGATGATGATTCTTGGTGATAATGTGGCATAAGTTTGTGCATGATTTTGGAACCTTTTGATTTAGGGTTTAGAAAGATTAAAATTTTCATTTTATTAATGCAGGTTTTTATATTGATTAGGCCTTGGTTGCAACTTGCAAGTGACAATTATTGTGAATTTTGTTGTCTGTAAGCTGGATTGTTGTACTTAATAAGCTTTAAAAGCCTATTAGCTCAACGATAGAGCAATGTGCTAATGCGCAGAGATGTGGGTTCGACTCCTACATAGGCTAAATTGTTTAATTTTAATAGTATGTATTGTTTTCTGATAAAAGTGCAATTCATAATCTTAATTGTGCACTTCATAATCTTATTCTTACATTTTATCATTTTATTTATTCACTATATAATCTTAATTGTGCATTTCATAATATTATTAATGCACTTCATCATTTTATTCTTGCACTTTATCATTTTATTTATGCAATTTATAATCTTAATTGTATACTTCATAATCTTATTCATGCACTTCATATTATTATTCATACACCATCATTTTATTCTCGCACTTTATAATTTTATTTGCACAACATAATATTATATTTGCACAACTTAAAGTTATATTCGCACAACATAATATTATATGTGCACATCGTAACATAATATTATTAGATATGCACAACATAATTTTATTCATGCACATTATAATCTTAATTGTGCACTTCATAATCTTATTCATGCACTTTATATTATTATTCTTACACTTTATAATCTTATTATTGCACTTTATCATTTTATTCATGCACTTTATAATCTTAATTGTGCACTTCATAATCTTATTCATGCACTTTATATTATTATTCTTACACTTTATAATCTTATTATTGCACTTTATCATTTTATTCATGCACTTTATAATCTTAATTGTGCACTTCATAATCTTATTCTTGCACTTTATCATTTTAATTATGCACTTTATAATCTTAAATCTGCACTTCATAATATTATTCATGCACTTCGTATTATTATTCTCGCACTTTATCATTTTATTTATGCATTTTATAATATTAATTGTGCACTTCACAATTTTATTCACGCACTTCATATTATTATTCATATACCATTTTATTCTTGCACTTTATAATCTTAATTGTGCACTTCATAAGCTAATTCATACACTTCATCATTTTATTCTTGCACTTTATCATTTTATTTATGCACTTTATAATCTTCATTGTACACTCCATAATAAATATTATTCACGCACTTCATTATTTTATTCTTACACTTTATCATTTTATTCTTGCCTTTTATAATCTTAATTGTGCACTTCATAATCTCATGCATGCACGTCATCATTTTATTCTTTCACTTCATCGTTTTATTCTTACACTTTATCATTTTATTTTTGCACTTTATAATCTTAATTGTGCACTTCATAATCTCATTCATGCACTTCATCATTTTATTCCTGCACTTCATCATTTTATCCTTGCACTTTATAATCTTAATTGTGCACTTCATAATCGTATTCATGTACGTTATCATTTTATTCTTGCACTTACTTTTTAAAATAAATAAAATAAAGCAAAATTTATTAACAATAACATTTATTGTATTATTTTTTCACTTTATATTTTGTAATCTCAAATTTTCACTTTTTAAGATAAAGAGAAAAAAATGTGATATAACATTTTTTCTGCATTTTATAATCTTATATTATGTAGTCACAATCCATTTGTGCATAGATATTTTAGTAAACTAACACAATATATATATATATATATATATATATATATATATATATATATATATATTATATATATATATATATATAAACACACACACACTATATGTTTAATAAAAAAATATTGAAATATTTTTAAATGACTTATCTATTAAATTACATGAGATTCAATTAATGGTAGATTAGAAAAAAAAAACATTTGACTTTATAAGAGTGAATTTTATTTATATTTTGAGAGAATCTAAATTAAAGATATTTAGATTGTATATAATCTGTCGAACTAATTTTATTTATATCTGTATTATTTTTTTTGTTGAAGAGTGATTCATATTTACATTATTATTATTATTGTTATTTAATTATTGGAATCTACCTAAATTATTTATAATATTGTATTAATATATTCTCCGTGTACGAAAAGAAATCTAAGCTAGTATAAGTATATAATAACACAATTAAATGATTAATTTTTTATCTAACAAATAGATAACAAGTACGGAGCATTAATTATACGAAGTACATGATTCCTACAGGCTACAACACTATCCCAATCAAACAGACATAATACAAGCCACGTTTCCATCCCCATTTGAAACGCGCACGGTTTGGGCGAGTGGTTCCACGTGAAATGGTGTCTCATACCTCCGGTTGGCATTTACCCCATAATTAAGGAAATTACCCATTTACTCATTTACCTCATAAAATTAGGCTTATTTACACCTAAATTAGGCCCATTAATCTATTTATCATTTAATTAGATCCATTTTCACTTTAAGAGGTATTTTCATCTTAAGCTCCATTTTTATTTGAACCTTTACCTATATATATAGCCATTGATTGATTAGGAATGGATAGATGAGATTATTCTCCGAAATTAATTAATTGTAATATTAAAAGAGAAAAAGTTCTCTTTTTCCTCAATACGCGCGCGTGGGATCACAACTCAAATTCATTTTTCCTCATCTACATTCCCCTCCCACAAACCCTTTTTTCCGTTTGAAGAAGACGATCTGGCGGCCACCACTTCAACTTCCAGCGACGCACCCAAACGCACCGATCAGGGACGGTAGCGCCGCTTGAAGGGAGGCACGTCGACAGAGAAGCATTCGACGGCGGCGAGTGGATGATTGGGTGAAGCTGTGTCGAGTTGAATAGCAGAGGCGGTCAACGGTTGTGTTGTGTCTAAATAGCATTCCTCTATCGTCCCACAAATTAAATTGTGTTACTGTGATGAATATTTCTTAAATTTTGCCGAATATTGATGATAATGAATCATAAACTTTGATGAATCTTTGCTAAATACTCTTTGCAACTTTGGTGAATAATTGATTGAAAGTGATGAATATATGTTAAATTTTGCCGAATATTGATGACAACTTGGAAAATGGTTAAGATAAAAAACTTTAATGAATCTTTGATGAATAATTGTGAGATTGTGATGAATATTCCTTGAATTTTGCCGAGTATTGATGAATACTTTGAATACTGCGATTACTCTGTGATGAATATTGCTAAGGTTGATGAATAATTATTCATGGTTTTGATGAATAATTATTCATGGTTTTGATGAATAATTGAGTGTCTGTGGTGCATATTTCATAAATTTTGCCGATGATGAATAATTGTTGATGCCAATTAATCCAAAATTTCACAATTAATTGAGTGATTGTGATGCATATTTCACAATTATTGTTGATGCCTATTAATCCAAAAAATAGCTACGTCCATGTTTTTTTGCATCCGACAACCGCCCTCAGCAGCAAAAATTTCATAATTACAACAAATACTTGCTTCCCAACATCGAATAGTTCAATTGCTAATTATGTTTTCCAACCCATTACCGGCATCCATCACTGAGTTTCCATCCGATTTTTTTCTTCCTCTTCTTCACCGTCCTCTGATGAAACGTCGATAATATTTTCAAAGATTTCAAATAGTGGATTAATCTTGATTTGTATGACCTAAAATATTTTTAAAAAAAAGGAAATTGGTGAAAATTGGCACAAAAAAAATCAACGCTTTCCTTAATTTTCTCACACCCGGTTTTAAGTAGATAACTGTCTGCTCGCATCACACGCTCTACAATTGTGAGAGTGTAGCAGTTATATGGCTGGGTCCCACTTTTTTAATAAAAACAAAATAATAAAATCCTTGATTAATCACAACCTTTCATCTTTATTCAATCAACGGTCATTATTTGTTAACACAAAACACATTAAGAGTTGTAAACATTTGATCCATCCTCTATATATATATATATATATATATATATATATAGGATGGATCAAATGTTTACAAGTCTTAACATGTTTTATGTTAACAAACAATGACCGTTGGATGAATGAAGATGGAAGGCCAGGATTAATCAATGATTTTTTAGATTTATTTTTAATTAAAAAGGGGACCCACATGGATTTACACCCCACTTTCACAAGGCCAGAGCGTGTGATGCACAACCCACTTTCAAAAGCCAGTAACTGACGTTTGGATTGGGATGCAGTTTTGATTTTTTTTTCCAATTTACACATATTTTATTTTTGAAAATATATTTGGAAGATCGTGATCAAATATTCTAGTATGCAAAATTTTTTAAAGTCTGTGAAGTTTTCATCCAAGCGGACGGACGATGAAGAAGAGAAAGAAGCAAATATTCGATGTTGAAAAGCAAGTATTCGATGTTGGAAAGCAAGTATTCGTTTGTAACTATGCAATTGTTGGTGCTGAGGGTACGTGGTTGTCGGATGCAAAAACACATGGTCTTAGAATTCATTATCATCAACCTTGGTAATTTTTGGTGCGGAGAACTTAATAACCAAAATTGAACTATTCGATGTTGGAAAGAAAGTATTCATCAAAGTTTAGGATTCATTATCATCAATCTTGGCAATATTATCACAAATTCCCAATTATTCATCAATGTTCGACATAATTTAAGACATATTCAGTATTTGTCAACATTCAAGCAACATTCATCAAACTCTCACAATTATTCTTCACAGAGTCATAAAAGTTTTTTATCTTCCTAATTTTCCAAGTTGTCATAAACATTCGGCAAAATTTATCAAACATTAATCATTTTCACTCAGTTATTCATTAAAACCATGAATACATACAACAATTATTCATCACAGATAAGAAATATTCATCACAGTAACACAATTATTCATCACAGACAAGAAATATTCATCACAGCAATACAATTATTCATCATTTTCACTCAATTATTCAACACAATTTCCCAATTATTCATCAATTTTCGCCAAAATTTAAGAAATATTCATCACAATAACACAATTATTCATCACAGACAAGAATCCTCTCAACAATGACTCAAATTTCCAAATATTCATATCAATACAACAAATATTCATCAAAATCCCCTTTCAAATCCCCTCTAATGTAAATTTGCAAACTGTTGAATGGAGAAGGAGGTTTGGTTGAGTTCGGGGCGAAGAAAACGATGGAGGATTTGTTTGGTTGAGTGTTGATGATGAAGAGCCAGAATGATGGGTTAACTCACCGGCGGGAGAGAGAGGTCGTGGTGGCTGGAGGTCCTAGGCGGTATGGCTCGAAGTCGCTGCGCACTCGGGAGGGGTAGTCGATCGGAGCTACTGGGGTTGGGATGAGGGATTCAAGAGAACCACTCCTTCCAATCGGTGTCTTCGCATCCGCCTCCGACCGCCGGAAGGGACAGAGAGGTCCGATGCTCGATCTCGCTCCTCCGATCACCCCTACTTCTCTACAACCGGAAGGGACAGAGAGGTATGATGCTCGCTCTCGCTCCTCTGATCGCCCCCAATTCTCTTTCTCTCTCCTCTTTGGTTGAAGAAGCGTGACGATGTGAGGGGTAGGGTTTGAAGGGTTTAAAATCACGCGCATATGTTAAGGGGTGATCGTGTGTTTTTTCCATTTTAATTTACAATTAATCTAAATTGCTGAATAATCTCATCCATTCATTTGCACTAAATCAATGGCCTATATTTGTTAACACAAAACACATTAAGGGTTGTTAACACTAGACCTAACCGGCTAACCCCTCTCTCTCTCCCTCTCTCTCTCTCCCTCTTCCTCTCTCTCTCTCTCTCTCTCTCTCTCTCTCTCTCTCTCTCTCTCTCTCTCTCTCTCTCTCTCTCTCTCTCTCTCTCTCTCTCTCTCTCTCTCTCTCTCTCTCTCTCTCTCTCTATATATATATATATATATATATATATATATATATATTGTTAAATAAAAGAAATTGCCTTAAATAACTTCGCGTGAGAACGAGACACGTGGCACAAATACTTTGCTTTTAATTAATATATAGATATAGATAGATTGCTAAATAAAAAGGAATCGAATTAAATAACTTCGCGTGAGGAAGAGACACGTGACGCAACTGTTTTGCTTTTAATTAATATATAGATATAGATTGCTAAATAAAAAGAAATTGTCTTAAATAACTTCGCGTGAGGAGGAGACACGTGGCACAAATGTTTTGCTTTTAATTAATATATAGATAGATTCATCGATTTCCACTTAAAACATATTATAAAACCCCAACCCAAAATAAAAGCCCAACCTCTCACACGTGGCCCAATCCCCCAAGTTAGTTTCAAAACCGTTTCAAAATCTGGGTCGAATAGTTATGATTTCTGACCTTGATCGAAAAATGTTCGTTAAATTTCTTTTTGAAAACCAAGCTCCAATCATCAAAACAAGGATTTCAAACGAACCCTACAAGGTTAGGATATTTCCCAAAATTTTTCTTTTAAGCGCCAGGTTGAGGATTATCAATAAACACCTTGTAAATGTAAAGGTTGAGGAATACGGTTGGAATGTACCCATTATTTTACCTATGAAAAATATGCATTCGTTTTCGTGTGTGTATATGTATATATATGAGCCAGTGCTGACCAATATTATAATATAATATTCATGCAAATTAATTCCATGAGGACGGTTAACTTATATGCAACAAATTATTGACCTAGCTAGTTTAACGCGATTCGCCGATGTACAAGTTATTTGCTTCAATGTCAACATTTTGACATTTTGAAAACCAAATGTCTGACCTCCACTAGACAAGAATCATTACTTTCTCTCTTTTCCTTTCTTTTTTTGTTTTTTTCCTTTTTCGAATTTTAATTTGCTTCATATGATCGAGGTAACGTATTATAAAAAAAATGGTCCAAAACAAGTATCTTTTTTAATTAAAAAAAAAAAAAACTGGTCATCTCATCTCTGTAATGCCCTTTGAGATAAGCCGGCCTTCTAGTTCTAGCAATTATTTATTTTAATTTTTTGAAATTTTTAGGGCTCAAAATTTTGGTTGTCACAAATTTTTTTTTGGGTGGAGAAATTAATTTGCGAGTCTATGCATGTGTTGTGCTTGTGCACGTTAATTTGTGAATCTAGCTTGAAGTACGTACCAAGTCAAAAAGATTGGGTATTTTACCGGCCAGTAATTTGGGGTACGGTTTAATTTTGCTGACTTGGTCAAAAATGAGAAAATTAATTAGCAACAAACATTGATCTGAATAATGTTAGAGATAAGTGGGTGTTAAAGTCGGTTGTGTCCGGTGGGGTCAAAGACAAGCTGGAGGGAGGTCGTGCGTGCGGGCCTACATACGGGAGACTCGAACAACACATAAACCCGAACGGGGTTTCATCTCAAAATCAATTGGTAATGAGAGGAGTAGCCCTTCAACCTTATATGTTGTTCAAGGATTCTCTAGATAACCGATGCGGGACAACCACCTTCCAACACGCCCCCTCAAGTGCAACGACATTTTAGCCAACAAGTTGCACTTGCCACATGCGCTTAAATGGGAACTCAATGCCCGCGACATGTCAACAAGGCTAGCAACCCCACTAATCCGAAGCCGGCTCTGATACCATGTTAAAGTCGGCTGGGCCCGGTGGGGTCAAAGACAAGCTGGAGGGAGGTCGTGTGTGCGGGCCCACATACGGGAGACTCGAACAACACATAAACCCGAACGGGGTTCCATCTCAAAACCAATTGGCAATGAGAGGAGTAGCCCTTCAACCTTATATGTTGTTCAAGGATTCTCTAGATAACCGATGTGGGACAACCACATTCCAACAGTGGGAGCTACTGTCTTAAAGACGTTAGTCGACCCAAAATGAGAAAGTTAATTAGCAACAAACATTGATCCGAATAACACATCTCAATAATTTATATAATGTGATAATAATCCATATAATATCACTCATAAGCACAAATTTGCAGTATTAAATTAACTCTAAAGTAAACAAACACAAAAGTACGCATCAAAATAGCGACTCTAAACCTCATAAAATCCAAAAATATAGGTTTAACTCAAAATCAAAGATACACTCCAAGATGATTATAACTATAAGTGGATCTGGAAACTAAATATTCCACCTTGTCTAAAAAACCACATTTGGAAGATAGCAGTTGACGGATTAACAACAAAATGCAGGCTTAATAGATATTTCAATAGAAACTATGAACACTAATTAGAAGATACTCACCATCTTTTCCTAAACTATCAAGTCACGAGATCGATAATTAGAAACTATGAACAAGTATTAGGTAAATCTTTTTTACATCTCCATAGAAGAAGTCTCTCAATTGATGATATCATGATACTAAGGAATAAAAACACAAACTTTGAAGAACTGTGTTTCATCTGGCAGATGGTGTGGGAAACTAGAAACAATATTATCTTCCACAATAAAAAACTAGACAACCCATCAACCTTATCTCAAAGAATTCTAAATGATATTGTGAACTAGGAAAGGACAAACGATGAAACAATAACAAGAAACCCAAAGAATAAAAGACAAAAGGCAAAATGGAAAAAATCCCAGAATACAATATTTAAGATAAACGTTGATGGCTTGGTGTGCCTCACTGGCCAATGTTATGTGGGAGGGGTCATCAGGGACTCCAATGGTCATGTTATCGATATTTTTCATCAGGAGACAAGGCAGAGTTCAGTTCTCCAAACCGAGGTTTTAGCTATATGCACAGGTATGCAAAAAGCGATTGAGAGAAGGTTCAGGAAAGTCATAATTGAAGGTGACAACCTTGAAGCAGTGAAAGCCATTAATGGAAGGACTACTACGAAATGGGAGATCATGCGTCAGATTGAGGAAATCAAGCTTCTGTCAAATTATTTTGAGCATATTGAGTTTAAGCATTGTTATAGAGAAGCAAATAGAGTAGCAGATTTCATTGCTAAGAGTAGGAGGAATTGTAATATGTCCACTCTCCCTTTGAACAAGGATCTTTGTAACATCATCCTTCAGGATGATCAAGGTTGTGTTCTATTTGCCTAAAAGAACCTTCCTAATGTTTGTCCACTGTAAAAAAAAATAAAAAATACGTCACGACTTGGGGCCATAAAAAAAACCTAAATCGACCAATCACTTTACTAAACACTAAAACTAAATAATCGTTGACCTAGACAGGCTTAGGCAGTACCTAGGCGTGTCTAGACAGTACCTAGACGAGATCAGGCGTGACCTAAGCGACACTTAGGAGGTGTCTATGCTTCAAAATTCAGAGGTGCCCTCCCGCCTATAGCGCCCAGACACGATCTTTAGAACACTGGGTGGAGGCACAAAATGATTATAGGGGGTTCAAATTATTTTTTTTTGTTGAGAGGCATTTTTTTTTGTATGTACATATGTAAAAAAAAAAGAGCTAAATGGGTTTGAATATATATATATATATATATATATATATATATATATATATATATATATATATATATATATATATATATATATATATATATTCTAGATTTTAATTCACTCTTTACTAAATGTTAATCATAACTTTATGATTAATCCTTATTTTTTTTTATCATTTAACTTATAAAATTAGTAATTTTTAAAAAAAATACTCACTTTTTCTGGTGAAAGAGAAACTCTAACCACCATATGCCTTTAGCTCCGCTATGAGTCTTGTGCATGCCAGTCCAGATATATCTGATAAGCTGAATAGATATTTAATTATAAAAAAAAGTCTTTAAAATTGAGAAATAAATATCAAAATCTCTAAAAAATTTATGCTTTTTTTTATATAAATTTACACATTTAATATATGTTCATCAAAATGTTATAAATTTACAAATTTCTTTATTTTTATAAATATTCTCTATTTAAACTAAATTTAATTGATGTTCATCAAAATGAAGACAAAGGATATGAAAACTTAAAAAAAAATCTATGATCGATGCACTAACATAAATATTATAATTAATTTTAATTATGATGCCATGAGTATATATGAGCTAGTGGACACGAGCATAAATGAGGTTATCTGCTATACAAATAGAACTTCATGAAATATAATAAAGAAAAGCATACACAGATGGCTTATATTCATTATAGTGTATATAAGGTCAACAAGGTTAAGGGTGGTGGCGATTAGTTGCATGCAAAGAATATATCCGCTAAAGTATGGAAGCCTTTATCTGCACTCCTAGCTTGTACCTAGAAATCGTCTGTCGTCCCAAAACTCGTCCAAGCGTGGGAAAATCCACAAGTCACCAAAGTGACAAGTTCCAAAACCCACTAACTCCAAAGATCTTGCGAAACGACACATTTCTAAGGGTAAATGGCACTTGTCGTAACGATAGGGACATGTATCGAGAATGATGAATATGTGGGGCCCTTTCCACTTTTCCTATAAATAAGGACCCCGACCGACCATACTAGGGGTCAGTTCTCGAAATCTCTAAAGACATAAGCTAGGTTTCATCGTTGTAAGAGGTTCCTGAGCGAGATTCATCTCGGTCAATGAGAGTTGACACTTGATGGAGTTGAGGGAATGACGTTAGTCCACGGCTAGCTTAGACTTGGATCGGCCTAATTTGTGGTGTGCAAAAGATAATCTCATTGCGCCACTCAGATAATTCCGATAATCACCCAGAATCATCCGCGCTCTAGTCAATCCCAGATCCCGCAGTCACAGGATTCTCAAAATGGCGGGTTTCATCTATGTAGAAGGTTTGTCTATTTATACACATTTATAGTTTTTTTTCCTCCTATTCATTCCCCTTGTCTATGGATATACTTATGACTAGCTTATCTGCCTAACAAAATCTGTCGTTCACTATTTATATATGTTTTTTTTATGAGGATGGTAAAATCAAATCAATATAAAATGATAATTTTTTTTATTAATTTTAATATTTTATAAAGATTTTACCATCTTCAAAAAACGCGCATAAATCATAAACATGTTTTTATCAAAGGAATTAAAGAAGGAAGTAGGCTATATACACCGCAAATCCTTGCACGTCCTTAGGCACGTGCTGCACGTCCCTAATGATGTGCAAGCCCGTCTTCTAAAAGGCGAAGAGGACGTGCCTCTTCGTCTTCGTTCCTTCTTCGCCAGAGTTCAGAGCGAGAGCGAGAGAGAAAGAGAAGAGAGGTCGCCGGAGAGAAATCGAGAGCGAGAGAGAGGGATTGCCGGAGAGAGAGAGTGGTCGCCGGAGAGAGAGAAAGAGGAAGAGATCGAGACAGAGAGATGGAGGCAGAGAGAGAGGAGGTGGTGGTGGCTGAGGAGGTTGGTGGAGGGGCGGTGGAGCAGGTGGCCGGGGGAGGAGCTGGTGGGCTGGGGGAGGGGGTGGCCGGGGGTGGTTGTGGGGTGGCGCCCATGGAGGTTGAGGAGGGTGGTGGTGGTGGTGACGGTGGTGGCGGTGGAGACGCATCGCCGGCGGTGATGGCGGCGTCTGGTGGTGGTGATGGTGGCGGAGTGGCGGAGGCGGAACCGCCGCGGAAGCGGCGAACTATTGAGGTTTCGCCGGTCCCGACACCACCGGTATGTTTTTTGATTTATTTATTTTGTTTGATTTATTTTTATAGTTTTATATTATAGTTTAGATTTTAATATATAATATAATTTGAAAGATTATAATTAGTTTAGTATATAGTTTTAGTATATAATTTGATATATTATAGTTTTAGTATATAATTTGATATATAATTAGTTTAGTATATAGTTTTAGTATATAATTTGATATATTATATAGTTTTAGTATATAGTTTGAAAGATAGTATATAGTTTATATATTTTGATAGTTTTAATGGAAAAACAAAAAAAATGATTAATATATATTACAAGATATTAAAACTTATTACAATATATTAAAAGACATTAAAATAAATAAAAATAAAAATATTAAAATTTAATAAAATAAATTAAAATAAATTCTAATTGAAAGACAATAAAAACATTAAAATATAATAAAATACATAGAACTAAATTTAAATTTAAAGAAAATAAAAACATTAAAATATAATAAATCATAATAAAATACATATAAATAAATTGAAATTGAAAGAAAATAAAAACATTAAAATATAGTAAAATACATAGAAATAAATTTAAATTTACAGAAAATAAAAACATTAAAATATAATAAATTATAATAAAATACATAAAAATAAATTGAAATTGAAAGAAAATAAAACATTAAAATATAATAAAATACATAGAAATAAATTTAAATTTAAAGAAAATAAAAACATTAAAATATAATAAATTATATTAAATTATAATATAATAAATTATAATAAAATACATTTCATAATAACAGGCAGGGAGGCTCATGAGGAGGGACGGTACCCTCCGGCCTATTACGTTCGCCGACCGGGCAGCGGTCAGCCAGATTACAAAGAGGACGGTACCCGACAGTTCGACAGCCACAATCGACGATCTGCTCGCGTCTGCAGAGCGGTACCAGCAGTCGATGGGGACCCCCCCGGCCGACGAGCACGACACCTTCTGGTCGGGTATGCCACCTTGGGATCCTTCTGGCGATGCGATGATGGGGTTGCAACCTTCTTTAGAGCCCCCTGAGGTTTTGAGTAGCTGCATCACCGACGTAGTCGCTGGGCGACGGGCCGACATGGGTAGACCTCCTACTCGGGTTCCACCCACCATCCCGGAGGCATCTTCTTCAGCCGTTCCGAAGACTTCTGCTTCAGCCGTGCCGCCAGAGGCTTCTACATCCTTGGGCTCTGCAGATGATGTGATCACTGACCTCCCCCACACCAGCAGCGATCTCCTTGGGCTCTGCAGATGATGTGATCCCTGGCGTCGTTGAGGAGGCTGACGACGGTCAGGAGGGGCAGGCTCAGGGCCAGGGGGCCCCACAGGTAGAGCCCGAGCCCATCCCTGCGCAGGCTGCCGCACCGACTGTGCAGGTCGACCCTTTGTTGCCGCCGGGAGAGCTGCTTCTGTCGTACAGGCATCACCGTGCGTATCAGGTGTGGAGAGATCCTACGGTGGAGATGCCGCTGCTGAAGTTCCACCACCGGGCGACTCACTTGCTGCCTTTCGAGCCCTACATATTTGAGGGCCTAGGGACCTGGGTGCAGGATCTGCTCCCATCCGGCATCCCCCAGCTCAGGTCCCTCCACTGACAGTGTGTGGACGAGTTCACCTACACGGCCTTTTTGGAGCATTGGCACCCGGAGACCAGCTCCTTCCACTTTCCATGAGGCGAGATGACCATCACGCTCCACGATGTTGCCTGTCTGATGGGACTTCCGATTGATGGCCAGCCCTGCACGTCACATCTGCCTGCGGCCGCTTTGGTCCCCACCATCGCGGAGTACTACCAGCTCACCCCTGCGACTCTGAAGTTGTACAGACACGCTGGCGGCCCTCCAGTGGCTGGGTTTACTGCACAGTGGCAGCAGAGACACGGGCCGCTCGTCGACCCCGCCCCCGACGGTGACCCAGAGGCCGCGGCTGATCCTAAGCAGATTTGGCTGCGCACGCATGTGGGAGGGGGGCAGCCTGAGGATGACCCTGCACAGCGTCTGTTTCTGCACATGACCTACATGGCCATCGCTCTCGCTGCGACTTTGTTTGTGGACAAGTCGCAGAGCCGGATCCCATGGAGGATATTCGGCCTCATTTGGGACATCCCACGGACGGCCACCCTTGCATGGGCTGCAGGTGCCCTCGCATGTCTCTACAGGGGCCTAGGCGAGGCTACCCGCTCAGGTGCGAAGGGCATAGACAGCTGCACGCCGATCCTACAGGAACGAGACCGTTGAATTAGAGTTTCAGTTTACAAATATTTAAATTATATGCTAACAACATACTTTTTGTGTCAAGGCTTGAATATGGGCATACTTCCCTCGCTTCCGATGTGATTTGTCTAGCGACCCGGCTAGGAAGGATGATCCTCGCTTCTACGCGAAGTTCATCGGTCTGAAGCAGCCAATGCGCATGAAGGAGCTGCGGGACGAGGTGGACCGTCTTACCGTCGATGATGTATGTATTCGAGACTCTATCTATATCACTTATAATTCTTAGGTGTGAATTAAATCTGATTTGTTTAATTGTAGGTTCGGTGGATGCCTTTTGGGCGTGATCTGGACTTCGACGGCCAGTACCGTTAGTCCACCTATCGGGGCACCATCACCTTCTGCGGGGAGGAGGAGTCGTATATGCCCGATAGGTGCCTCCGGCAGTTCGGACGGGTCCAAGGGATCCCTCAGGCCGTCATCGCGCCGGATCAGGTCTGCCGCGACACGACCCTGAAGAACGCGCGGTACATCGCCGTGTTTGCCCCGGGCCACAACAGGTGGTGGGACCTGCAGGACGAGGGTCGCTTCTACAGGCTGGCCGAGCACAGGCGCACCAGCGAGGATTGCCAGGCGGGTGTCACTGCAGATTACTTGCCTTGGTACTCGTCGCAGAGCCGGCCGTACGTGTTGCCGACCACGCCACCCCATCCTGACCCGCCGACGCCCGTCCACCCGATCGGCATGGACCCATGGGTGGACCTCCCTCAGTCGCTCGTCATCCCTCCGGCGTTGGCGGCCCGCTTGCACGAGATGGAGGGCCCTGTCTACCGAGCCTCGCCTTGAGGAGCTATTAGACGAGGTGACGGGTATTTTGGATCATGTTGTACGCCATCCTGTAGACCGGTGATGTACTTTTGCAGTTTCTATCTTGATATTATACTTTTATATTACAGATTTTGTATCTATCTCTATATTTCTATTAGACTCTTCTCATTTCTTCAGAGTCATATTGAACGTAAACATCAAAAACGAAAACGTTAATATGATAAGGTTGCCCGATAACGAAAACGAAAACGTCAATATGATAAGGTTGCCCGATAACGAAAACGAAAACCTTAATATGATAAGGTCGAGGGCTATTTGTGTATGTTGTTTATAATGTTTTCCTGCATATTTTGGTTAGGAACTTCCCTCAGGATTTGTGAAGGAGCACAAAAACAGATTGTCGAAGTAGATCGACAATCTGTTTCTGTGCTCCTTGATACAACTACCTTACAGATTGGCTAGGGTTTAAGGGTTTGGCTAGGGTTTAAGGGTTTGGCTAGGGTTTTAGGGTTTGTCGAAACTGCATGTCCTTAAGGACGTGCTGCACGTCCTTAAGAACGTGCAGTTTCCTTACCCTAAAACCCTAACCTACCCAAACCCTAAAACCCTAGCCAAACCCTAAACCCTAGCACGTCCTTAAGGACGTGCTAGGGTTCTGCTTACAATTAACGCAATAGTGCCTATTTGAAGCGATGGAGGACATCTTCATTCCACACTCCAAAACAAAGTCCGACTTCTTTCGATATATATTCTTTCGCCGTTAGAATCGTTATGGCCGAGCCGCAAAGCAATCCTCGTCTCCAAGTATCCCAGGTACGGATAGGTTTCGTAGAGTCAACATATTTCGTATTCCTTCCGTTTTGTTCATATTTCCAATTATGTGAATACAGTTTCGAGACTTTACGTCTGAGTTCTCGGACCCAAGGGTTTGGAATGACCGTGACGAAATGGTTACGCATTTCAAGGACTTGGGTCGGAGACACTGCATGATTTTAGTAATCAAGCGGTCTTGGACGGGGGCGTCGAATCGTCCAGGCGGGGTTCTCCTTGCTTGCGAGCAGTTTGGGGAGTACCGACCACGCGGGAGGAAGCTCCGGAGCACGCAGTCGAAGATAAGTGGTTGTCCATTCTCTCTACACGGACACGAAGCTCCGCCGGGTCAGTGGCGCATGACGGTAACCCATGGTGTTCATAACCACGGGCTTTCCACGAGCTTGAAGGGTCACGCCATCGCCGGACAGATGACAGAGGGGGAAAAGAAGATGGCAAGGTGGATGAAGGAAGTTGGCACTCCTCCAAAATCCATTGGGTACGGATTGAGGCAGTTGGATGATACCAGCGTCACGTCAAGGAAGAGCCTTACCAACACGCTCGCCATGATGGTCGCCGAAGAAAGAGGTAGTCGGACGATGACCTAGGATACCTTGCACCATCTGCGTGAAAGAAGGTACTACTACGACTTCAGACGACATCCGGATGACGACAACGTCTTGAGCGACCTCTTCCTGGCGCATCCCGACGGGACACGCCTTCTCCGAAGGTTCCATTACGTCATCATAATGGACAACACATACAAAACAAACGCGTAAGTTACTTAATTACGATTACATTATTGCACATATAGCCAATTATAAAGTATTTTATATGTAACATATTTACACTTGCAGATATGGGATTCCTTTGTGCGAGGTGGTCGGGTTCACACCCTCAGGCAATACTTACTACATCGTCTATGCCTTCATGTCGCAAGAGAACGAAGACACATACGCATGGGTGTTGCGACAGCTTTAGATCTTGCTTGGGACGGTTCAGCCTCAAGCTATCATGACTGATCGAGAGCTAGGTCTCTTGGCGGCGCTGAATGTTGTCTTCCCCGACGTCCAGCATCTCCTTTGTTGGTTACACGTGACGAGAAAATGCGAGGAAGCACCTCTGAAGATCACGAAGAATTTAAACCACGCTGACATCTTTAAGGGCAACTGTTGGGGGCTGTTCGAATCGAGGTCGGAGGAATCATTCAACCGACGTCGTCGGGCGCTACGAGCTGCTTGGCACCCATTCCCAGGTGTGGTGGCGTATTTGGAGTCGGTTTGGCTTCCATACAGCAGGAGCATAGTACGGTGTTACGTAGATAATGTCTTCCATCTCGGCACCCGTACGACAAACATGTACAACCTTACATCATATCTCCCATTACAATATGATATAATATCGAATATTTAGTGGTATGCACTTTAATGTGTATAGAGTTGAGGGTCAAGACAAAGTTCTGAAGGAGGCACTTCACTCATCGACTGGTGACTTCCGCATCGTGATCAATGCAATCCATAGAGTCAACGATTGTCAACTGCATGAGCTGCAAACTGTTTTGGAGATCGACCGCTTCAAATGGCCAACAGCGGCGTATAAAGTCAACCTTTTCGATGAGGTAAAGACTTTAATCTCCAAAAAGTTCTTCGATTATCTGTACAAGATGTGGCAGGACGTCGTGAACCAAAAGGTTCCTCCGGTATGCACGAACCGACATTGGAGGGTTTGTTACGGGATCCCTTGTGTCTATGAGATTCAGGCATACGTCAACTCTGGTACTCCGATACCCGCCGAGGACATCCACCTGTTCTGGATGGATTTGACATGGACTGACCTCGACGACACCCCACTGCCGTATGAGTTGTCATCTTCATACACGGCTTCCAACGATGCATGCGAGGATGAGCTGCACCCACCCTCATCAGCAAGCGTCCGAAGGAAGGGGAGGCCTCGAGGGTCGAGGAATGCCTGCAGAACCAACCCGTTGCCATACGAGGATGTAAGGGAAAGGTTTGAGAGAAAAGAAGCGCGTGCTGCTCGAAATGCTGCTCGGCCCCGTCCACAAGCGACCTCAGCTCGACGTGGACGTGATGATGTGTTCGGCGGGTTCAATTGGGGTCGAAACAACGTTGATCCCTTCATACTCGGTCATATTCAGACGGTGAGGGACACTGTTGGAGATGGTCATTGTGGCTACCGTGCTTTGGCGGCTTTGACATCACCGATCGACGAGACTGCTTTCCCGGAACTCAAAACGTTACTATGCAATCACTTGGAAGATCACGCCGATCTGTACACCGGTTGTTATACGAGAGAGTACCCATTCCAGCAGTTCGTCGACTACCAGAGATGGGCCGGAGCCACACATGGTGATAGGAGACGGTGGATAGAGCTACCCATCATGGGTTTAGTATTTGCGACGGTATATCAGATTCCTCTCGTCGTTCTAGCTTGGCATCATCCGTTCACATGTCTCCCCATGATCTCGCCGATATCTGCTAACAACCCTCCCCAATCAGCAACTCTTGGTGTTGCCTGCATCGGAAACCAAGACCATTTTGCCGCGGTACGACTTCAAACGTCTTTTTTATTACCTATTCATGCTTTTCATACATATGTCAATACTCTAACTCTAAATTTTTGTTCTCATAGATCTGGTTGCGTCCTAATGCTCCTCTTCCGCCGCCTCCACTAGAATGGGTCGAACATCAACATCCGAGCGTCGAAGGATGGGATGCTCCGTTTCAAGCTCAGATTGAGAGATTTAGAGCCTTGCGTGCCGAGTCCGGCCGTCCTTTACTATTTTCCTAGATTGTATTCCACAACTTTATTAAAATTATGAATGTAAACCTTTTTTTCCGTTCCTTGTAACGTTATTTGCATATTATCCGAATGAAAACCTTAACAATTCTTGTGTTCTGTTTAATTTGACCGTAAATCCTTCAAATCCACTAGCTAAACACAATTTTATCAATTAACATTACAAAACCGTCGGAAAACCTAAACCCTAACCCTAAACCCTAAACCCTAAACGCAAAACCCTAACTAGGGTTTACACGTCCTTAAGAACGTGCAAATCCTTAATCCGAATTTGCGGTGTATATAGTGACACCCTATATAAAATATGTTAAAGTGAATAAAACCTTATTTTCTATGTCCAAAATTTCCTATTTTCTTCATGCATAAAATACATGATATATTTGGAGATGCACTTAGACCGCCTCAAATTTATACATAATCCCTCTTTCGTGACCAAAAAATAAAAAATAAAAAAATACATGACCCCTTGGACACGTCACATGCAGGGATTATAAAAATGTACAAGTTAGGCATGCAAAGAGCTATATAAACACCACCACAAATTAACCTACCTAATCAAGCTACCATTTGCTTCAAACTAGAAACATACAAAAAATAATGGACTCAGTAATCTCATATGCCGTTATAAGCATCTCCCTTTTAATTTCCATCCCTCTCTTATACTTGGTTTTCAGCCACAAAGCAACTGGTAAGCCCGGTTTGCCCCCCGGAAGCAAGGGCCTTCCATTGGTTGGGGAGAGCCTGAGTTTCCTCTCCTGCCTCAGATCTGGTGAGACTGAAAAGTTCTTCCTGGATCGGATTGCCAGGCACCGCTCCACCGTCTTCCGAACCTCCTTGCTCGGAGACAAGTTCGTGGTCTTGTGCGGCTCCGAGGCCAGCAAGTTCCTGCTCTCCAACGACAACCGCCTGGTCCGGTCCTGGTGGCCCAAGTCCATTCACATGCTCTTCTCCTCCAGCCTTCAGGAGTCTTTCAAGCTCAAGAACCTCGCCGCCATGTTCGTGCAGCCCGGTGGGCTAAAGAGATATGTCCGGGTTATGGATTGCATCGCTCGCAGGCACCTTGATTCCGAATGGGAAGTTCGTGATCAGGTCAGTGTACATCAATTAAAGATACTAAAGATTCCATATATGATGAACTCTAATATATAATTAATCTGTTGAATATATTAATCCAGGTTACAGTGCTTCCATTAGCCAAGAGGTATACATTTACACTTGCTTGTAAACTGTTCCTATCGATTGAAGAAGCGGAGCTGATAGCGAAGCTAGAGGCCCCAACAAGCACACTAGCATTAGGGATGTTTTCCCTTCCAATAAACCTGCCGGGGACTCCATTAAATCAGGCCATCAAAGCAGCGGGAGAGGTGAAGCAGCTCCTGGTTCAGATCGCAAGTCGAAGAAGGATGCAACTATTGGGCGGCCCTAATCAAGACAAGGATAGTAATGGAATTCAAGACCTTTTGACACATTTGTTGCTGACAACTTATGATGATGGAAAGCATATGACAGACCTTCAAATCGCTGATAGGATCATGGGGATCCTTGTCGCGGCCCATGACACTGCTAGCACCGTCATCACTCTTACCTTGAAGTATCTCGCCGAACATCCACAAATTTATGATTCTGTGTTCCAAGGTATACATACAACTGTGAAATTTCAAGAAAACCCGGTCGGGTTGGGTTGGGTTTAATATTGTTTTTTATTATAAGGTCAGGATCTACCCTTCTAACACAAAAGCTTAAACCATTATGTAGGGCTTCTCCCGTCCTTAAATTTTGTATCGTTATACCTCCCACAATCAACCTAGGAAGCACGGAAACTCCAGAATTTTATTTTTGGACGTTTCCGACACGGGGAAACGGGGAAGCGGCTCGGAAGCGGTGGGGAAACGACATTGTTTCATTCTTCTAGTCTTCTTCGTCAATCCTCACTCCTCAATCCTCAATTGCCCTATTTTTTGTTTGATTTCATTTTTTGATTCTTCTAGTCTTTTTCGTCAATCCTTTGAATGATATTTGTTTGATTTCATTTCATATTGTCGTTTTCTCGCCGTTTCCTGATTTTTAGAATTGTCGCTTCCCCATGTCCCCGTTTCCCGTTTCCGTGCAACGTAGCAATCAACACCTACACAATTTTTTATATTCATAAGATGAAAACCTTTCATATTCATAAGATGAAGTTAAAGGTTTTGAGATCGAATTTATGTGATTTTGGACGTCCAGAAAACGCGAAGGTGGCAGCTAAGAAGACACAGGAGGATCTTCTGAGCTGGGAAGACATCCAAGAAATGAAGCATACATGGAATGTGGTATGCGAAATTATGCGTCTTTACCCTCCCGCGCAAGGGCTATTCAGACAAGCCTCAGCGGACTTAACCTATGCTGGCTATCACATTCCCAAGGGCTCGAAGTTATACTTAAGTGTGAACGTGACACACAAGGACTCAACAAGCTTTGAAGAGCCCGAAAATTTCGATCCTTCAAGGTTCGAAAGGGATGAGCCGAGGCAGTACAGTTATGTCCCATTCGGAGGAGGCGGAAACATGTGCCCGGGGAGAAACTATGCCCAGATGGAGATCCTAGTCTTCCTTCACAATCTTGTGAAAAGATTCCGGTGGGAGATGCTCGAACGCTATGAGAAGATCATCGCCTATCCAATGCCAAAGCCTGCAAATGGCCTTCCTGTTCGCCTCATCTGTGCTCAACAACGTCTCTAGATGCGCTAGCTAGCTGTATGTGCGATTACACAAAATTAAATTACTATATGATTATCTTTCATAATTTATGGATTAAAACGTACTCTTTTTCATAATTTTATTTGTTATTTGTGCAAGCTATTGTGGAATATTTAATTAATTCAAAGTTTATATTACATCATTCTTGACCTTGAGCCATGAGGTACTTTGTTTTGTATATACGTTGAAATACCTAATTCATATTATATTACTTAAGTTTCAAAATATATACTTCCATCTTCTTTATTTTTTTTAAAAGATATTAATTTCTACATCATTAAGATTGACATTATTTGTAAACAATTTAATAAACTTAAGGCTAGGGTTTGTAGTTCACTAGGCCATATTGACGTTCTAGACACGGGCAAATTTCGTCTCCTGAAAAGGGTTTTGGATGCCTAATAACTCTAGGCACGTACATCCGTCCCCTGAGGTTTGTCCCTTGTGCAGCGCACCTAGAGCACTTAAAACACGGACCAATTGAACCTCTATCCCTTGATTGACATCCAATTCACCGGCCCACGAGGACATTGTGAGAGATTTTATTCTTCAAGCGACCACTAAAGTTTGTGTCTTGATAACGGAGGGGACGAACATAAGGTGAACTAATGTTGTGTCTTGATGAAAATTTGGTTAGTCATGTTGTCTTGATGGATAGTGTTTGTGGTGCCTGAGAGTTTTAGGGATCAACTTTGGGTTCAAAATGTTTGTGGCTTCAGTTAATAGGAGTTTAGTCGTTTTAGGTTTGTGGCCTGAGTTTATTAAAAATTAAAAGCATATACGCTGCATTTTGTGATGTTCCCTGTCCGAAACCAAATGTAACCCACAAAAACTGCATGCAAAATAGAGTTGACCTGCAAGCAAACACGCATTTATTCCATACAAACCATTCACCATGTAATACCATGTCCAAACAAACAAACTTCATACAAACCTGCAAGACCACATCCATCTAGCTAGTTCATCAACCAAACCAAACAACCATTCACCATAAACCTACCAATGTACTTTAGGTTCAACACCATGTACCAAGTAGATACCAATTGCACTTAAGTTTAGAAATACCATGTGCGAGAATTGTGACCCAAAAGTTGCACAAACTAACCTAAAAGTGAAGCAAAGCAAAACCCAATAGAAGCTGCAATCAAGTTCGTGTTGTCACCTACCTAGATAGCCAAGTGCTCAAACCTGCACTTCGGTAGGGAAGTGTTGAGCCAACAGCCTCTCAAAGTGTTCCATGCGTTCCCTCATCTCATCATATTTGTGATTGGCTAGCTTGGCGTCCTCATCAGCGTTCCTTGCTCGCTCATTAGCCTCCTTAGCTTGGTCTTCCAGCTCTTGTTTTTTTGCCGCACCTAAAGTGGACCAATCAACCCATCGCTTCCTTGGAGACTTCCTCACAACATTTTGAATCTGGCTTTGAGACATACTCCCTTCCAAGAGATTGAATTCCAATACAAACAGTTGATTATTAGATTTCTCTTTTTTCCACCAAAAGCAAATAAATAGCAACATGAAGGATAAATCAAAGAAACTAGCAGTTCAACATAATTCTTAACAATTCTTAACAATTATGTTCAGATTTCTCTTTAATCATTGATGATGATTTTAACTATTGGCTTTAAGCTTCAACATAATTGTTAAGAATTCTGAACATAGAAACTAGCAGTTCAAGGACACTTGATTAAGTGCATTGCTGAACGAATGTTACTAAGAGCCAAAATACAGAAGGTCCAAAAAAAGGGAAAACAAAGTAAAATTCAAACAAGAGAAGAAAAATGATCCAATGAGTCATCTCCATGTTCTCTCAATGCAGTTATATACTTTTATACTAATAATACAGAATTAGAAACCCGGTCTACATAAAGGGACACAGAAAGCAACACCAAAGCATTTTTATTTGATTTTTGGACAGGAGTATTTGTAACAAATCCAGAGGGAAAGCCTTGTATAAATGAATGGGTTTGCAGAAGCTGCACACTTCTTAATTTAGCGATTTATCTTGAGCTGAAAACCAAATAGCACAAATTTTGGTCATTGCTCTTTTCATCATGCTAAAATTAATTCTTCTCATTCACTCTTCACTAGAAAAGGAATGACAAGTTTCTCTCTAGTATTAAAACAAACAGCACTAGGGACCAAATTGGGAATATTTTTATCTCTATAACATCTACTCTCTAGTAATGGCATATTTTGAGTAATAGGCAATTTAAAATCACAAAAAGTTGCATATAAGAATACAATTAAGAACGGAAATGAGACAACATTCTTAAGGTCTTACCCCACCATTGTTGTTCTCAACAAACAATCTTATACAATCACCCGCAGCGCCAGTGGCAATTACACCATCCCTTCACAATGAGTCAATATTAGAAACACAGAACTGACTCGTAGAAAGAGTCACGGAAACGAACACTTGAGAGAAGAAAACTAGATTATGCGCACCTTTGTTTAGCTAAGATAAAATGGGACATTTGACATGCCTCGGTTGTAAAATTGTTGATAATCAGATGAGGATAAGCCTCTGGCATTGTTTTAATAGCCTTCCTGTCTTTAATGTCATGCCTGGTGACCTTCAATGAAACATAAACAGAATAACTTGAGGTGATTCAGTGTTGATTGAAAGATATAAATGTAGTGAAAGATTGAACCAGATACTCATGCCGAATGGAAGATGACTTATGATATGACCATCGGGGACACCACGATGCTCATGAACTAAAATAACATATGTAAAATCATGAGCTCGGCAACTCTCAATAATTTCAGCAATAACCTACAAAGTTAAAATGGAAAAGAAGTTGGCTTATGCCTGCATAATAAAATTCATTTTTTCAAAAATATATATAGCAAATGAACTTTCATTTGAACAGATCAAGAGGGTACATATCCCTGTGGGTTACAACTACAAGTTATGCCCACTCTCACCGGCAATTACCATCTAATAACCATAGCAATAACATAATCCACCAATTAACATTTAATAATCATAAAAGCCAAGAAGCCTTCAGAATATAGGGGAGCAACAAGCTAGAAAACCAAGTGAGAAAAACCAACCTGAGAACCACGACACTCTCTCAGCATTGGGGAAAACGAACTTCAGCTCCTGATTAGTCAAGCATCTTAAGGGTCAAAACAGGGTGAAGCATAACCAAGATTACTGATGCAAAATAAAAATGAAACAAAGCCGAACAATGAACCTTTGTAAACTGTATCAAAGGTTGACTAGGATCCCTAGATGTTGTCAGGAAAATTTTAGGATCACTTTGAGCCGCATTTGCATATTCATCATCAATGTGAGACTTGGGAACTACATAAACAATTGAAGAGCTCATCATCAGTCACAAATTCAGGCAGCTAGTACAGGCAACTATCGATGCCAGTTAAGCATGGAACACGATATCTCAGAACAGATTGAGACTTCAAACTCATTGTACCAGCCCTTGTAAAAATGAAGCATGGAACATGATATATCTCACAAATTCAACTATTGAGCATATTATCTTGAACTTTAAACGCCCCGGCCAAATTTATCATGAACTTGCAAAGTATCATTATCAACCTAAAATTCAATTAAAGAAAACAATGAATGCATACCAGCAGTATCTTTGTCTTCGAGGTCAATTTCTTTACGAAGAGCTGCCTCCTCGTTTCTAAGCCTAGGTTTTCCCTCTGCGAGGAACAAATTACATCAGCAAATTCGGTGTTGATTAAAAGACATAAATGTAGTGAAGGGTTGAACCAGATACTCACCACATTTTGCTCATTGTGTGCGCCGGGCGGAATGGGGACTGCTCAGAAGAGAGACGAAAGAGGGATTTGGAGGGTGAATCTGAGATTTGGGAACCGAGGGACGAGATGGAGAGAGTGGAACGGAGGGGCGGCGCCTGGCTCTTACCAGCGACGGCGTCAGGCTTGAGGCGAGAGAGGCGAAAGAGGGATTTGGGGGAGAGCATCGAGAGGCGCCTGGCTCTTACCAGCGACGGCGTCAGACTCTCACCATGCCAGCAATTACCATCGAGAGGCGAGAGAGGCGAACGGAGGGTGAATCCTTAGATGTTTGCTCTCTATATGCGCTGGCCGGACTGCGGGCTGCTCGGAGGAGAGCATCGAGAGGCGCCGGCATAGGGTGGCCGAAGAGAGTGGTCGGGAGGTGGCCGGATTGGGGGCATCTCGCAGGAGAGCAGCGAGAGGTGGCGGGATTCGGGGAAGAGGGATCTTGAGAGGGAGATCTGGGTTTGAGAGGAAGAGAGAGACTCGAAGAGAGAGGCGATGGTTCTACCCTTCTACTCTTCTAGGGTTGTGGTACCGCCCAAAGAAAATTAAAAGCGGGAATTATCCCGCTCAATTTTCACAAGTCGCCTCCAAAAAAATAACAAGCGAGAATTATATCGCCTAAAAAATTAATTTCACTTACATTAAGATCAATAATTTATTTATACATTTTAAAAAATTATATATATTTTGAAAAATAATTGATTTGTTTATACATTTATTTGTATGATCTTTTTTTTATGCCACTTATATGTTTAAATAAAAAATATATTTTGATAACTCGGTTATCTATAAAATTAGAACCAATATATTCTATAAAATTATAACTAATATATCTTGATCTGAATCTGAATCTCAAATCTCGATTCTCGATCTCGATCTCAACTTGTATCTCAAATCTCAATCTTGATCTCAATCTAAATCTCAAGCCTCAATCTTGATCTTAATCTTGATCTCAATATCAAATATCAATCTTAATCTCATATTCTAATCTCAATCTCAATCTTGGTCTCAATCTAAAATCTTGATCTCAAATCTCAAATCATATTCTCAATCACAATCTCAAATCTCGGTCTAAGCTTTTACCTCAATCTCAAAGCTTGATTTTAATCTCAATCTCAATATCGAATCTCGAACTTGATCTCAGTCTCAAACATTGATCTTAACTTGATCACAATCTCAATTTCAATCTCAATCTCAAAGCTTTATCTTAACCTCAAATCTCAAATCTAAAATCCCTTGGTATAACATCTATCTCAATTCCAATCTCGGTCTCGATCTCAATCTCAATCTAAATATCCATATCAATCTCAATCTCAAATGGAAATTGAAAATTCATATATAACATGTATCACAAAATATATATTTAACAATCAAAATCTCAATCTCAATCTTGATCTCAATCTCAATCTCAATCCCAATCAAACTCACAATCTTGATCTCGATATCAATCTCAATCTTCATCTCAATATCAAACGGAAATTGAAAATTCATATATAAAATCTATCACAAAATCTATATTTATATATTAACCAAAATCTCATTATCAATCTCGGTCTTGATCTTGATCTCAATCCCAATATCAAATGATATATAGTTGGAAATTCATATATAACATCTATCACAAAATCTATATTGTATTGAAGAAACCAAAATCTCAATCTTGGTATCTCAGTCTCAATCTCAATCCACATCTCAATCTCAAACAAAAACTGAAAATTCATAATCTCAATCTCAGTCTGCATCTCAACCTCAATCTCAATCAAAATCTTGATCACAATCTCAAATGAAAGTTGGAAATCCATACATAACATCTATCACAAAATCTATATTTAATAACCAAAATCTCAATCTCGAACGAAAATTAGAAACTCCTATATATAACATCTATCACAATCTTAGTCTCGATCTCAATCTCAAATGGAAATTGAAAATTCATATATTACATCTATCACAAAATCTATATTTAATAACCAAAATCTCAATCTCGAACGAAAATTAGAAACTCATATATATAACATCTATCACAATCTTAGTCTCGATCTCAATCTCAATTCCAATCTCGATCTCGGTCTCAATCTCAAACAGAAACTGGAAATTCATATTTTACAACACGTAGAATACCTTGGTATATATCAATGCTCACATTAAAAAACTAATCAATTGAAAATTTATATATAACATATATCACATAATCTATAAATAATAACCAAAATCTCAATCTCGAACTCAATCTCAATCTCAAATGGAAATTGGAAATTCATATATAAAATCTATCACAAAATCTATTTTTAATTATTAACCAAAATCTCAATCTGAATCTTGATCTTGAATTGATCTTAATGGCAATCACAATCTTGATCTTAATCTCAAATGAAAGTTTGAAATTCATATATAACATCTATCACGAAATCTATATTGTATTTAACAACCAAAATCTCAATCTTTTGATCTCTATCTCAATCTTAATCATAATCACAATCTCGATCTCGATCTCAATCTCAATTTCCATATCAATCTCAATATCAAATTGACATTGAAAATTCATATATAACATATATCACAAAATCTATAAATAACAACCAAAATCTTAATCTCAATCTCAATCACAATCTTCATCTCGATATCAATCTCAAACATAAATTGGAAATTCATATATAAAATCTATCACAAAATCTATATTCATATATTAACCAAAATCTCATTCTCAATCTCAGTCTTGATCTTGATCTCAATCTCAATCACAATCTTGATCACAATCTCAAATGATAGTTGGAAATTCATATTCCGTATATAACATCTATCATAAAATCTATATTTATTAACCAAAATCTCAATCTTTTGATCTCTATCTTAATCTCAATCACAGTCACAATCTTGATCTCGATCTCGATCTCATTCTCTGTATCAATCTCAATCGGAAACTGAAAATACATATATACTCCCTCCGTTTCCTTTTAATTAACATTTTACTATTCATGCACGTTTTTGAAGGTGTAAAAAACTATATGAAATAATAATTTTTTTAAATATTTTTTTCAATAATCTCATACTTATTGGTGATAAGTATAATATTATTAAAAAATATATTTAACAAAATCTATATTCAATAATCTCATACTTATTGGTGATAAGTATAATCAAAGTCACTTAAAAGGAAACGGAGGGAGTAACATCTATCGCAAAATCTATATTTAACAACAAAAATCTCAATATCACTATGGATCTCAATCTCAATATCAATCACAATCTTGATTTTCGATCTCAATCTCCATCTCCACAATGGAAAATCTAAAATGACCCGAAATTGGAAATTGAAAATTCATATATAACATATAAATATAACATATATGCGTTTGTACAAATATTATTAGCACTAGTTAATATGTACTCAAACAACCAAAAAAATTGGCAGGAAAAATCCCGCCACAGGTGAAAATCACTCAAGCCACGGACTATGGACAATGTTCATCCCTTGAATGATGTGGTCAAATTGCACTTCTAACATATGGTTTTATATAAATATAGCATTATAAATTATGGTTTCATAGCATTATAGTATATACATATAACATATATGCGTTTGTACAAATATATATAGCACTAGTTAATATGTACTCAAATAACCAAAACAATTGGCGGGAAAAATCCCGCCACAAGTGAAAATCACTCAAGCCACAAACTATGGACAATGTTCGTCCCTTGAATGATGTGGTCAACGTTTGGTCAAATGCTAAAACTTGAGTATGTTGAATTGGACTGAATTTATTTCATTGATCTTTACAAAATTAAAGGCCCATGAATCACATATTTGGAATTGAAGGCGAAGGAAAACAAATAGGCCATGAATCAAGGAGATCTATCGAACAAGGAAGGAGAAGAGAGGTACCCGAGCGTGAGGGCGAGTGAAGAACAAGGAAGGAGATCGAGGATGAGATGCCAAATAGCCCTCACTGTGTGGAATAAACGATGCCAAATAACCCCACTGTCCGGAGAAGACGATATGCCAAACACGTACGAAGTCACATGTTTTTTTTAAAGTACCGTTGAATCAAGGGACGGACATATATATGTTCGTCCCTTGAATGACGATGGTACGACTGGCACCTGACAATCCTGGTTGATTCACCATGTTTATCGATGGTCAACGGCTTGGTCAACCTCCACTTAGTATTCAGGCGACGAACTTAGTAATTGTTCGTCTCCTGAAAGGCTCCCTTGGATGGGTATACATCCGGTCCTATTGTAAGTGACGACCCAGGCTTTGTTCGTCCCTTGAAGTGCATTCAAGAGACGACAAAAAAGTTGTTTGTGTCTAGGACGTCAATCTGGCCTAGTGGTTATCATTGAGCATCAACAATTCCAATATAACCTAAAACATAATCAACATTATTTTTATTTATTTATTTAATGAAGATAATTTAACATATTATCTATATCCATCCAGTTATATTGTTATTTTTGGAGAATAATTTGAGAATGACTTTGGCATATAGCTAGAATAATAATGAAATTAATATGAATAATGAATAATAAAATCTATTTAAATAAGAATAATGATATGATTTTTTAGAAATTTACTACATAGTTTAAGTTATATATATATGAAAAAAAAGTTGGCATATCTTTATTATAATTTTGCAAAGATAATTTGTCTCTATGTGCGTTTTAAAAAGATTCAGTATAATTAATCAAGATAGGATGATAAATTATTAGTTAAATTAATTATTAATATTGAAATGAATCCATAATAAATTAGGTATTTTAAAGCTTGGTTTAGTATTTTAATCATATTAATTTATTTTTTCTACCAATTTATTAGAAATTGGATTTTCGTGTTATGTTTCAATTCAATTTGATGATGAAGATCGGGGTGAATAACATCAAATATACATGACAAATCAATTCAAGTTTGAAATTGATCAGGACTACTGGAAAAAATCCAATTATTATTTTAATCAAATAATTTGAAGAGTTTATTTTTATAAATTACACTATCAATGTTACTATTTGTTAAGATAAACATATATACTCCGTATTAAATAAATCAATGGATTTATTTTTATTTTTAAAGATATGGATAAAAATAAGGTTAAATTTGGTGAATATCCATTTTTCATGTCAAAATTAAGTAAATGTCCATTTTTTTATAAAATTGAGTAAATGCCCATTTTTCCAAAAATACCCCTCCTTCCCCATCCCTAACCCTTCCTCCTTCCCCTTTGACCATACCATTTTTAATTTTAACATTGACTATTCAACAATGACCATTTCGTTCAACGCCTGTATTCGATGACAATTTTTTGGTGACAATTAATTGTGACAATTATTTTGGTGACAATAGATTTTTTGTGACATTTTATTTTTTTTCGGTGACAGTTAGGGGAAAATCTTTTCTAGTGACAATTGATTTACTTTTTTTCTTGTGATAATTGTTGGTGACAAAAAAATTTGGGTGACAGTTGATTTTCTTCCAATGACAGTTGCCAGTAACACTTTTACTCGGTGACAAATGAGGTTTTTCTGCTAATAGATGTTTTCCTGATGACAATTGTTGGTGGCAACTATTAATGACAGGGTTGATGACAATATATTGTCACCATGATATTGTAACCTTAAAAAAATTGTCACCATAGCATTATACATCACCAAGACATTGTCATCAACTACAGAACACTGTTTTCATATTGTTTAATCAATCGTATTGTCACCAACTTATAAAAAATATTGTCACCATCCTCTTTTCAGTAATCTATTGACACTAACAATAAAACAGTGTAACCAACCTATTTTCATCATGCTTTGGTTAATAATCTATTGTCACCAATTACAAAACTTTGTCATCAATCTAGTGTCAACCACCTATTTTTAGAAATTAATTGTCACCAACGACAAAACAATGTCACCAGCCAATTGTCACCAACTACAAAGCACTTTCATCAAACTAAAATGTTTACAATGCTAATGTTATCACATTTGTCATCTAATATTAACATATTTTTGTTATAAAACTGAAACCCTAGAACAAGGGGATCTTAGACCCAAGAGGGGCTAAACCTAAGCAGACGAAAATTTGGTGTACAATATAGTTTAGGGTTTAGGGCCAATGCCCTAAACTGTAAATTCTAAACCCTAAACCCTAAAATGTGTGTACAATACCAATGTTATCAGATTTGTCATCTAATATTAACACATTTTTGTTACAAAACTGAAACCCTGGAACTAGGGGAGCAGAGACCATAGAGGGGTTACACTTGAGCAAACGAATAATTCGATGTACAATACTATAATGGCATCACATTTATCATCTAATATTAACGCATTTTTGTTACAATAATAACCCTAAGTAGATGAAATTTGATGTAAAGTTTAACTTTGTAATACTTAATTGAGAGACTACAAAATATTGTCAACATCTACGAAACATTGTCATCAAATTATTTTCACTAACAAGTGAACACTGTTACCAACCAATTGTCACTAACTAAAAAACAGTGTCATCAATCTATTATCCCTAAACAGAGAACACTATCACCACCCCCTATTGACACCAACCTACTTTAGTAATCTGTTGTCACCAACAATAAAATAGTGTCATCAATATATTATTTCAACAAATATTTGTCACCAAGACCATGTAATTACAAACAAACTGTCATCACCATACTAAATATCACCAAGATCGTAATCTATTGTCACGAATGACAAAACATTATACCTAGAGTAACTAAAACTAGGAAAATAGTAATAAATGTCAACACTACATTATATATCATCAAATATTGTCACCAAATAAAATTTTAAAAGTTTGATGAGTTTCTCTCACCTAAAATTGTCCCCAAAATAGTATTACCAACCTATCTTTACCGACTACAAAACACTGTCACCAAATTAAAATATGTGTACACTATTAATGTCATCACTGTTGTCACCTAATATTAACTCACTTTTTCCGGTGAGAGTTATTTGTGATAATTATTTTGGTGAAAGTAGACTTTTTTAGTGACATTTTTTTTTCTAGTGACATTTAACAGAATTTTTTCCTGGTACTAGTGAACACTGTCACCAACCTATTGTCATCAATTATAGAACATTGTCATCAACTACATTCTCGCCAACATTGTCATCAACTACAGAACATTGTCACCAACTTTTTATCACCTACTATAAAATATTGTCACCACCAATTTTACTAACTACATACTATAACCGACTACAAAATATTGCAACTAACTACGAAACACTGTCATCAAATTATTTTCACCAACAAGTGAACACTGTCACCAAACATTGTCATAAACCAATTGTCACCAACTAAAAAACCTTTTTACCAATCTATTATCCATAAATAAAGAACATTATCATCACCCCATATTGTCACCAAACTACTTTATTAATATGTCGTCACCAATAATAAAATATGGTCATCAACCTATTGTCATCAAAATATTGTTTCAATAAATATTTGTCACCAAAACCATGTAATCACAAAAAAAACTGTCATCACATTACTAAATGTCACCAATTAAGATAGTGTCATCAACAAATATTAACTCACTTTTGTCACCAAACTGAAACCCTAGAATGAAGGGAGCATATAGACCCTAAAGGGGTTAAAGCTAAACAAATAAAAATTTAATGAACATATATAATTCCACGCCATTTCATCACCCGAAAACTGATTATCACCAAAATATTGTCACCAACCCGTATTTTTCACCAATATATCGTCATCAACCCATATTTATCACCAAGATATTGACACCAACCCGTATTTATCACAAAGATATTGTCACCAACTCATATTTCCAAAACTTATAACTTCAAATTGACACCAAAAACACCGTAAGTACTAAAAAAAATCAAAAGAATGTGTTCAGCATTACATGATAAAAATATAATAAAAAAATGCAATATCCATTGCTTGAAACTGTATTAGGGTACATAAGAGGCAAAACTATTGTTAAACATACACAGAACTGAACATGGATGTTAGTATATATAATTAAGTTGTTAAATTCCTTAAAAATCAAAATCCTCTCCCTTGAATCAAATGTTGACTTGAGCCTTAGTCATAAGAAAAATTGAATAAGCACTGTCAAATCAACATTCCTTGGAGATAGAGGCGAGGATGGAGGGAGAGAGAGCTGGAGATTACCCGATCACCAATGTCACAATCGTTCTTCTCATCGTGGTCCATGAACTTGCTGGTTCTCTTAACGTATCGATTATAGACCTTGTTTTGGAAGAGACAATCAACTGCAACCACCACCGATTTTTGCATCTTATTCGACACCACCACGCCTATAAACTGCTTCATTCTCTCTTATGTGTATCTCTCCGTTCCTAAATTGCAGTAAGCTTGAAAACATCAGTAAGAATTGAAATAAATAGATTCAAGATAAGTATAATCGGAAAAACTTCAGAGTTCATTGAGGACTTTCAGCAAACAGTTGGTAGGTGTTCGAAACACCAATAAGCTCGACAGTAAACAAGAATTCAATATTTACTTTACCTAAATCCAATAAAATTAAATGATAACTCCTCAAACCCTAACCGAAAGAGAACACCTTCGAAAGCTCAGCAAGTACATAGTTCAAGTGGAAATTGAAATTCATCAGAGAGATAGACTGTGGAGGGAAGCCGAACCTGAAATTCGCACCAGTCCGACGAAATTCAGGAGATGCCAGAGGTGGAGGAGCGAAACTTAGGAGATGCAAGAGGTGGTTCGAAACTCAGGAGATGCAAAGTCCGGAGGCCAGAGTTGTTGCAGCAGATGCGCGCGTGAGGTGTGAGCGAAAATGGAAGAGATGCCGGAGGCCATGGAAGAGATGCTCGTCTTCTTGGTGTGTCGTTCATCTGTGGTTGCTGATTTTCGAGGTCTGAATCTCGAAGGTAGTTGTTGTCATGACTAAAACCCAAGAGGTAAAGAAGGTTGAATACATGATGTAGAGGAGCAGCTCCGACGACCATGGTCATCATGGGAATAGCATCCCCGACCACCCCTAGCAAGCTCCACCTTCGATTTTCCCATGCCGGCGGCCCCAAACGCCTAACCTCAAACTGTGAAGGGAAAGGGAAAAGGGCTGAAAGGGAAAAGGATGAGGGTTGAGATTAAATTATAATAAGGGCAGTTTGGGGTTTAGATAAAATATGTGGACATTTACTTAATTACCATTTCAATGTGGACATTTAGTTAATTAGATTTCCTAAATGGATATTTGAATAAATTTTTCCTAAAAATAACAGGATTTGTAGTCAATTAATGTAGGATAATTTTGGCAACTAGCACATTATGAAGATCTAATTAGCTAACTAGCACTCAAACAAAATTAATTAGCTAACCTAGCACCCTTCCCCGGATGGACTATTAAGGTCAACGGTCAACCTGTTAGACCGTCAATCGGTCAACCTATTTGATCGTCAATCGGTCAACTTGTTTGACCGTTGACCGGCCAGCGTTGACCGTTGGCCGGTCAGCATTGACCGTTGACCGGTCAGCGTTGACCGGCTCTTTAGGATTTTTTTTAAGTGGTGACATTTTTTGCAATGCCATTTTTTGTTGTTTTGATGTCATTTTTTTTATTATATTTTATTTTCGCTTTAATACCACTTTTCTAATAAAATGGATTGATGACACTTTTTTAATGACACTTTTTTAAAATCTTGATAACAGTTTTTTGTTTACTGTGATTCCACATTGACCATTGATGTCATTTTTTTTTACCGTTGACTACTGATGACACTTTTTTTATATCAATTTTTGGATGATATTTTTTTTTACTGTGATGCCATATATTTTTTCCAGGTAATGTTTCCGTGATGCCATATTTTTTTCAAGATAATGTTTTGATGACATTTTTTTCTTTAATGCGATGCAACTTTTTTCAAAGTAGTGTTTTGATGCCATTTTTCTAATGTAATTATTTAATGTAATTTTTTTAATCAAATCATTTGATGCCACTTTTATTTAATTTGATCAATTGTATATCGATATATTTTCATCGATTCTATTTTTATTCACTGATGACACGTTTGTGATTACACTTCATTGATGCAATCACTTGTGGTGACATGTTCATCATATTTTTATTCAAGTGATGACACAAGAGCGTAAAATGTGATTAACTTGATTGATGACCTATTTTATTGATGACTTTTATTCATTGATGACATTGTGATTACGCTTCAATTATCTCACTAATTTGTGATGACATTAAACTTGATTTTTGCTCTTGAGGTTTTCAATTTGATGTACTAATGCAATCTAAAGTAAGATAATAGTAAAAGATTTGCGCCCGAGGTGAGCGATTTCACCTTTTGGAACAACAGTAAAAGACTAGTAATGTATATAAGAGGTGTAAGATCAGAAAGGCAAGTTGGTAGATATCATTAATAATGCAAAGAGTGGGAACTTAGTCATTAGCACCTTCCTCTAAATTCCTCCCCTAAAATCTGCAAAATTAAATCATCCAGATCCCATCCCCAATATGACCTCTCCCTACACCTTCAACAAGACTCCTCCCCCTCCTCGTCCATTCCTGAAGTCCCTAGCTGCAGCTTCACCCAGCTCCCCATGGATGGACCCAGTTTCACCGTCAACACGTTGTCCCAACCATGCTTCACACGTAGTCCCACAGTATTAATAAAAACCGAAATGACAAGACAAATAAATCAACAGTTGATTGTCATGGACCATCAATACTCAATTGATTAGCTTGCCACACTTTCTCGACTAGTTTATCGACATCAATACTCAATTGACTGTCCTAGACCATCGAGATCTTTGGCACTGCCAATGAGATTTGCAGAGAGCTCATTGGCATTTCATCGAGGAGTTGGTGAGCGCCCGTGCTGACAAGATCTTTTGCAAGGAGAGGAACGACACCTCTAGACTTGGACATCTTCCTCAGCAAAACATCGTTGCAATTCAACTTTTTCCCCAGAAAACCACAACATCGAGCTTAACCCTCCCAGATCGAAAGACAACAACTCATCATCATCCCTGGTCGAAACTTGAACTTTTCCTAAAATAATTACATCGATAGGGAACTCACCTGCTAGAGATTTTGTCAATTGTATGTCCTCATCGGTTTCTTTAGGGATCTTCATTGCCTTCCTGATCTCCTTTCTTCCAAGTTTCCTTTCAACGCAATTCGTCATCAGCTTATCGACTGATTTGAGCAAATCAATCCGTGTATGTTGACAAGTCTCTTTTGTCATCGAAGGCGAGAGAGGAGACGACGACAGATCTGACGAGGGCGGCGGAAGATGCGGACGAAACCGACGCTGGTGAGAGAGAGAGAGAGAGAGAGAGAGTGAACAGGGAAGGAGGGTTAGGGCGGTTAATTTTTTCTATAAGATGTTAGAGTGGCCAATTTAATTTCTTAGGGTGCTAATAACCTCATTGAATTAGCAAAAGTGATATTTCACCAAAATTTCTCATTAATGTATGGTGTTGAATATATTTTTTTTACTTAAATATGTATTCAAAAATTAAATCTTATCATTAGATATAATGATCAACTAATATAACCATTTTTTATGATCACTAAAGATAAAATAGCTAAAACTAAAATGATAGACTTTGTAACTACTAATATATGAATTAAGTTGAATATTTATATTTAAAATAAATAACTAGTCATCAATTAATTTGGACACATAGGATGACACCTAAATAAAATAAGCACGTCATTGACTGACATGACTTGAATATATTGGACCATGATTAATAAACGTGTAAAAAAAGGGTGAAAACATACATGCGGACCATGATTAATATACGTTCATTGATGAACTAGATGAAGACGATGGAAAACAATGGGAATTAAACCCATAAATGATCCTCGCAAAAGGAACGCCAGTGTAAACCTGATCCCGACACTCTCAGACTTAATTTTGATGGTGCTGAATCTCTTTCTGACTTGGTCTCTGCAGGGTTTGTAATCAGGGACGCCGAGTGGAAGATTTTTGCGTGTGGTGCCAAACGGTGCGAGAGGATGTCTGCGCTTCAGGCTAAGGCTGCCGGTCTATAGCATGGGTTGCTGGAAGCTCGTCGGCTTGGGATCCGTAGTCTTGTTATGGAAGGTGACTGCATCGCGGTTGTTAACGCAATCAACGATGTTTGGTCAATTTCTTGGGAGATTGAGATTCTTCTCTCGGATTCTCCCGCTTGCTTCACTGTTTTGAGGTGGCATCTGTTACTCATATCTTTAAGGAAGCCAATAGAGCAGCTAATCATCTCGCTCATTTGGCCTTAGAGTCTGCTCCGTCGTCCTGGGGTTTTGATTCTGAGTTCCAAACTCTCATATGTAGGGATGCTCTTGGGTGGTGGTACAACCGCGGTTGATACCCAAAACTCTCGCCTGTATAAAAAAAAGATGTATCTATTCAACATTTTCTCTCTCAATATTTGTTATCGGAGAAAACAAAAGAATTTTGAAAATGAAGAGCACGATTGTCGAAAGAGAGAAACATATATAGTGAGAGAAATACATACAAGAGAGGAATTGGCATCTTAGCAAGATGCAAACTAGCAACAATGGTTCATTAATTTTCTTCTCAACCCTTTATTCCGATTTTTATGGGGATCCGTTATATTTTTGAAGTTTGAAGATGAAAACTCTTTTTAAGCCTCAAGAATTATGGTCCTTGAAGAAAATGAGTTTAAGATGCTGACGTGAATAAGGTCGGTCAACAAGAAGAACTTGAAGGCCAGCTTGTTCTGATCCAATAAACCTTAGATGAGGAAGTACGTTTTCCCTCGAATTGAAGAAACAACTAGACCTCATGAGGCAGGGGAAACTCTCAAACAAGTGTATATGGGTGATAACAAGGTAATCATGATAAAATCCCAGTCTTTACGTTGTGATTTTGAAACCTTACTTTTGCAAGACAAAGAATCGGTGAAAGAATTCTTGTCTAGAGTTTCTACAATTATCAATTATATGAAGCCATATGGTGAAAATTTGAGCAATGAGACTTTTGTGAGTGAGATTTTAAGGAGTTTAGTTAGAACATTTGAGATGTGGTTGCGAAAATTGAGGAATTGATCGAATCACTTATCATGTAGGACTCTCTAAGTTGTATTAATATTTCTATCATAAATGTCTATACCACCGCCGAGGTAGGACGCTCGGTCGTACCGAACCATGCATGTTTATACCACCACCGAGGTAGGATGCTCGGTCATGCCGAACCATAATATATAAATCATGCTTAGACTCTATCAGGACAAACCCGATAGTGTTGGGGTGTCCTATGACGATGACAAAGACTCTAGAACTCACAGATAACGGTTGTTCTCCTTTCAAACGCATAATTAAGAAGACGGATGCTCATTCATAAGTGAAATTCCTAAGCATGATACTACATGATATTCTCTTATGCATATGCAACACGTACACCTATTATATAATGTGACTACATGCAGGTGGGAATCAATCTGTTCAGTCTGAGTAAGCTCCATAAGGAACTTACCTAAATGCACAAAATAGAAAAAGGCAGAATCCGAGTATACAACAAGTCACACATCACAGATGATCACCTAACATATATAAGTAATGCACATTAGTCTACTACTAAATTACATTAAGCATATAGTATCAATCACACAAGTACACATAACTACAGATCTCATCATTCAGAATTTCATCACATCAGCATCAGTTCATCCCATCTCTCATAGCATGATCTTATATAACTCATCAAGAATCAACTCTACTCTTCATCTTAATATCGACATCTCATATCAGCAACATGTATCATTATATCAGGATTTCATACTCAAGGCCAGGGGTGGACCCAGAAAGTTTTTTGCGGGGGGTCACCATAGTAGTCGACAATAAGATCGAGAAAAAATCGCAAAACACAACGTGATCGATAGTACAAACTAGTGTCAACCTATGGTTTCAAAAATACTACAAATATATAATACGAAAATAAGGATAAAAAACAAAAAATAAAGATATGAAACGCAATAAATAAACATTGCTTTATTAACCGAAAACGATATCTCCAGCGCTAATTTTTACTATTTCCACCGCTAATCACTGCATAGGTATGCGGTGGGTTTAATGACAGTCAACGATCCCACCGCAAAGTATTGCGGTGGGTCGAGAAGTATACAAGTCTAAAACCGTCGCCATAACGGTCCAAAACCGTCGCTATAAACCACCGCATAGGTATACGGTGAGTTTGAACCGTCGCCATAATAGTCAAAACCGTCGCCATAACGGTCCAAAACCGTCGCTATAACTCACCGCATACCTATGCGGTGGGTTATGGCGACGGTTTTGGACCACTGGTACAAACCGTTTTCAATTGCCCAAAAACTGACCGCATGTATACGGTCGCCATAACCCACCGCATACCTATGCGGTGGGTTTGTATACGGTCAACGGATCCACCACATGTATATGCGGTGAGTCTGGGAAAAAGTGGATTAAGACCACCGCATACCTATGCGGTGATTAGCGGTGGAAATAGTAAAAATTAGAGGTGAAGATATCATCACCCTTTATTAACATGTAATAATGTATAACTAGATATAAAAAAATTTAAACTTGCGTAACTTCTTACAATATTCTCAAAATAAGTAATATAACCTATGGTTTCGAAGCTCTCGAGATGAATTATAATATGTGCATGTCAATTTAAGTAAAATATTAAAGTATTAGAGTATATTGAAATAAAACTAAAGTGATTAATACTACTGTAATTTTCAAACATTTATAACTTTTTACTCAGATGTCGGATTAGGGCGTATTATATATCAAAACGAACCTATCAACGAGGAGAATACACCTAGGTAATTTGTCGGATGAGGAGGGGGTCATGTGACCCCTAGGACCCCCTAGGTCCGCCTTTGCTCAAGGCATATATCAAAATAGCATGTTTTCACGATCATTATATAACATCTCACATTTCAATACTCAAGATCATATAATAACAGCATATTTGCATATACATATAACAACATTTCATAACTCATGCTTAGAGACATATATCAAACATCCATGGTTCATTATTAACACTATATCAATATCATATCATCATGTTGCATTCAGCACATATGATCAATTAGATTAATCACAAGTCAGATAAGGCAAGTTAATTTTCCCAAGATTTTCCAAAATTCTTAAATCTCATGTTCGGCTAATCCCATATTCTCTTTCTAGGTTCCGTTTTCAGAATCATTTTCATTCTATCAAGTCAGTACACTATCCTGCTCAACATTCAGGAACTCTCAGAATCCCATATGACAACATAATCAAGTCATATAGTATCTTAATCAAATCATATAACACCTACACAAGTCACTATCACGAATTTTCATGCCAATTAATGACACCCCTTTTTAGAAAAATCAACCAACAATAAAAAGTCTGGAAAAGAGCCGCACAGAAATCATCCATGTCCATCCTCGGACGAAAACAACAAAGGAAAGTACGAGAGGTGTGATGTGCGCTAATTTTGCTATGTTTTGCATATACTTTTACTTCGATTTCTGTCTATATTTTATACTTTTATATTGGGAAAGCATGAGATTTGTGTAGTTTATGTTTATTTACAATATATGGAGGTCTACACAAGTTTCTATTTAATTTCGCAAAAAGCGGACGCATTTTGGAGTCTAAAGGAAAGTAATGAAAACATTTGAGAAACTAAGGAAGAGCACAGCATGATGCAGCTGGATAAAATGCCACGTTTCTCCATTCATCATTTTGAATCAAGTTCTGATGTCTTCATGAGAATTGTAGCCCTTAAAAAGATCTTTCCAACGCATATTCATATGCGTCAATCGGACGAACGAGAACTCAGGAAAATGAGTTTCAAATCGGAGCAGAATGTTGAAAGCGCACAAAACTAGTCGACGTCGACCAAACTGGTCGATGTCGAGTACTTTGGTCGACCTCAGCTTCATCACCCGAGTTCTAGCACAAGCCAAGCACAGAATCACTCGAGGAGCACAAATCTACTCGACGTCGAGGACTTTACTTGATGTCGAGTACCTATAGAGTGTCCGAATCCTAGTCAAGCTATCTCAGAATCCGAGGAAAAGAAGAAAACTACTCAACTTTGAGGACATTAATCGATGTCGAGTACTTTCCAGTGTCATTCCGAGTCGAAATCGAGTGAAGATGCGGATATGTGGATTACTTGTAAGCTAAGTCACCTGGGATTCTATCAAGTCATGTGAAGATATATCAAGATTGAAGATATTTATCCACCTTAGTCTTAGTTACCTTAAGGATTCATTTGTTTTATTTCAAAGTTTTATCATAAAGCTTTAGATAGATAGTTTTAGATATAGATAGATTATTCTTTCGTTGGATAACGAGGATCGAATATTATAAATAAGGCCTTAGGGACTGATTTTAGGAATCAAACAATCCAAGCCACAAGCAATTGGAGCCGAGAGGTGTTTTGTCTTGCGAGAGCAGGTTTGGCTTCGATCGGTTGTAAGCTTTGTTTTGATTTAATGCAATTTAGTTCCCTTTTATTATTGATGTGTATTTTAATGATGAAGAGCGAGTAGTCACCCAACTTTTAGGGTCAGGGTGAGCCCGACGGCAGCCATGTAAGGTAATACAACAAAGGTACAACTTTTAACGCGATTTCGTCTTCTATCCCTACGAGCATGATTCTTCTGCGATAGTCGAAGGTGATCCTTGTTTGTGTTATTAACAATTAGGGTTTATGTGAAAACGTCTCCTTTCCTATTTGTTAATAACAGTAGTTATTTGATGAAAATGAATGATCTTTTATACCTTTAGCATGATTCTTATATGGTTATCGTTGTGGCATTAATACCCCGATTCGAGGATCTTTTTATATTATTGAATTCCCACAAATTTTGTGTTGATTCTGTCTTTCTTTCCTATGAAAAGCTACGGTTTTTGTTATGCGGTACACTAGATCTCGACTAACACTGGTCGACGTCGAGGACTCTAGTCGACATCGAGTACACCTTCTACTTGACATTGCTTGTTTTCGTTCTCTGTTGTTCTGTTTTGCAGGTTTACTCGACTGAGGTAGTCGACATCGAGTACTTTAGTAGATGTCGAGGACTTCTGCTGGTCGATTACGAGAGGATTCTGGAACTAATCAGGCGAGCACTGACACGCTTCCTCGTGGATATGATCCTGAATACCCTACCACTACAACAAGATGGTTTCTTGTATTTTATTTGCTTGGACATGGAGTTGGTTTATTTCAATTTATTTTGATAATTGGTTTCTCTCTTAACAAATTCTGGTGTCGTTGCCGGGGAAGCAATCAATCGCGCCCTTTTTAGTTCCTTTTACTCTCTTTTTGTTTTTGTTTATGTTTTTTAGGTCCATGTGAAGAACTGATCGCACACCTATCAACCCAATTCTCGAACCTGAACGTTTTTTCCACCTTCAGCAAAGGCTAAGGAGGAGACTAATGTCGACAACTAACAACGAGAACAAGGTCCAGCTCACACCAGCACAGGAGCTTGAGCAACTCCGCCTACGGATTGAGGAATTCCCCACCAGAGAAGTAGAGTACACCCAACGAGAGGCGAAATATCAACAGAATCAGCAAATGTGGGAAGCAAGGGTGGATCGTGAAGTTAATCACTGATCGTTCTTCCCCTCGTTAATTATGAAATTTTTCCTTCTTTTATTACTGAAATTAGGAGGAATAAATTTAGTGGGAAACCCAATAAATGCCCTTTAGAGCATGTCACAACTTTTCTAGATTTATGTGAAGCTATTGTAGATCGATAATGCCAATCTAGAATACTTAAAACTAAAGGCTTTTCAATGGTCCCTTGCAGAAGTAGCTTCGCATTGGCTTGAGGGTTTGCTTGCATGATCTATTCGCACATGGAACGAGCTAAGGGATTTGTTTCATAACAAGTTTTTTCCTCATACCAAAACAGGTGCGCTCATACAACAAATCAGGGCTTTCAGACATAAGCCAGGAGAAACACTTGCACAGGTCTGGGAACGTTATAAGCGACTACTGAAACCATGTCCTACACATGGACAAACACCTTATGTCATCCAAGATATCATCTTCAATTACATGGACGCACCAACTAAGGACCGGATTAACAACTACACCGCCTACAAGTATCTCGAGTACACCCCACGGCGTGCTTGGGAAACCTTTGAGACACTGGCAAACTATGACAACACTTATGAGACTTCTGCGGCCTCGGACGAAAGGTATGAAAGGTCTGCCCCATCTATGCCTCTATATGTGCCACCTAAGGAAGTTGATCCGGACGTCAGGGAACAATTCCACAATGATTAGGTACGTCGTCTCACCAAGCAAGTTAAATTCTTTTCTAAAGATAAACCTTGTTTGGAATGTGGGTCTGTGAGACACAACACTACTGCGTGCCCACATGCCAACCAAATACTAGTAGCAGAAACCCGCGAAGAGGCGCGTTATGTGGGGGGGGGGGGGACCTACTCAGACCAACATCAGCAACCAAACTAGAGCCACTATCGCCAACCCCAATATCAAAGAGACCCCCCGCCTTACAGAGCTCTTGGTCACCCTGACAGAGAAGGTAAGAAAGATGACCTACGTACTATTCTTGAAGAGATGCGCAGGAATCATACGGACAAGAAGCAATCAATCAATTTTATCCGCACTCAACTGTACGGCATGAACTCTAGGCTTGGGGAGATTGATATATGGAGGAAAACCCTGGAGACCCAAATGGGTCAATTAGCTCAATCCATCCCCAAACAATTAGGTACGCTTGCTAGATCCTCTGAACCTAATCCTAAGAATAAATCTACATGACAGGACCCAACTAAATCTTTGAAGGACCCAACAGAGAAGAAGTTTCAGCGGTTCATGAAGATGTTTCAAAGGCTCAATGTCACCATTCCTTTCACGGAAGCTCTTCATGAAATGTCGTTGTACGTAAAGTTTCTCAAAGAGATCATAAGCAAGAAGCGATCAATGGTTGAGATCGCAGAGGAGTGCAGCAAGATAGACTTACTAGAGAAAAGACCAGATCCAGGTACATTTTCTATAACCATTGGATTTGGTCAATATAAGTTTAATGCATTATATAACTTAGGAGACAGTGTAAGTATCATGCCTCTATCAAACCGATCCAAAATCAAGATAGGTGCTTCAGAGCATCTAGATGGCCGACTCTATATGGGAAACAACACAGTTGTCATCCCAACATGCATGGTGGATTATGTGCCGGTATAGGTAAATAAGTTTTGTATCCCTACTGATTTCTTAATTATTGATACGGCAGAGGACCCTGCATGTCCAATCATTCTAGGAAGGCATTTTTTAGCGACGGTGGATGCCAACATAAGCGTAAGGAAGGAAGTGCTCACTTTCAACATCAGCGATGAGGTAATTAAGTACTATTTCAATAAAACTGAAAGGCATACAGGTCCTATGGAAAAGGTAAAATCAATCTCAGCCAGGTACATCACTTGTGAGGAACCTAAGGTAAGAAATATGACCCCCGAAGAGCTAGAGAAGAGAGATATGGAAGCCCAGGTGGAGGAAATCATGGAGATCCTGAACGAAGAAACAGAAGATCTACTTGACATCGACCAAGGTAAGTCGACATCGACTAACTATTTTTTTGGATACTTTGCCAGGTCTTAAGTATGGATTCGATGTCTACCAGAAGTACTCAACGTCGAGTACTCTAGTCGACGTCGACCAGATTCAGCAACCTCCATCGAGTACAACACCATCGAGCAGCTCACAAGGAGCCGAGCAGTACTCGACGTCGAGTATTGTACTCGACGTCGAGTATTGTATTCGACGTCGACCAGTCTTCCACGCACTCGACTCCTTACTCCTCGACAAGCAAGCCACCAGAAGCACAAACGTACTTGACATCGAGTACTATTACTCGATGTCGAGTAGATTCAGAGGTCCCAAATTGCGATTCTGCAAAGGTAAGCCAAGGTAAAGACATCGTTTCCCCTATTTCCATCAAAGATTTATCTATACATGGGAGAGGTTTGCCTTGGTATGTGAGATTATGTAGGGTTTCCAATGAAGATCCTAAGGAATACGAAGTAGGAGACAAGGTCTATATCTCCCAATCCAAGAATCATTTGTATCCTAACAAATTCAATCACAAAAAGTTGGGACCTTTCACTGTACATAAGATCCATTCAGTAGGTGATAGCATGCATTTAGGTAGGCATATTAGGATGCATTTAGCATTATTTAGATGTGCATAACGTATAGTTTAAGCTAGATTTGCATTTATACTTGTGTTGTTGGTGGAGTCGAAATCTACACGCTTTTATGGATTATTTCAGGTATATGTGAATCCGACGAGGAATGAGAAAGCTTATGGATGAAGGAAGAGTGCAAAGGAGGAGGAAAAGTGAAGAGCCCGAGAGAGGAATCGAACTTAGAGAGTCTAAGTAAAGAACAAGTCAGCAGTAGTTGTCGCCAGACAGGATGAATTTTTTCGCACTTTCTGGAGGCTTTGGTTGTCCGATTGACTATTATGACCATGGGTTGGAAAGCTCTTTCCGAGATCTACAACTTTCGTGTTGACATCGGAACCAAATTCGAAGAGGAAAAATCGTTGTGAACAGTAAAAGCCGCCCCGCGGCCAAGCTAGCCGCCCCGCGGCCCGAACCTCTGACGAGCGACTTCGCAATCGCCTGGCCGCCCCGCGGCCTCTGCAGAAATGCCGAATCTGTTGAATAGGCTTTTTATCTCTTTAATTAGGTTTTTAGAATTATTATTTGGCCGACTCTTTTTTAGGCTTTTTAAGGAAGTTTTAGGGTTTTATTTGAGGGATCTAATTCATTAGTTTATGCACTTGGAGACTATCAATTGAGAGAACCCTAGAGAAGAGCCTCCATGGCCATGGAGTGCTAAACTCTTTCGTTTCGTCTATGGATTGAAGCTTTGGTTTGACAAAGTTGTGAGATTTCTATTCTTGTTCTATTCCTATTGATTCGTATTGATTCTTTTGCGAATATTGTTGATTTCTCCTAGTTCGCGCAACTAGTTGAGATTATTGCTAGGATTTTGTAGATTCCTCATAGCGAACCTTAATCCATAGTAGCAATCATGCCTTTTTAGGACTCGTAGGACTAAACTGGTGTGTAGAGAATCAATTATATGTTAAATGCTGACTCGTAGCTTGGTGTTGCATGTATCCTAGTTAATCCTTAATCTTAATGCTACTATTAGGTTAAATCTTGACTGTGTTAGGGTTATCTAATTAGTAAGGGTTACTAGGACTCGTAGGACTAGTAATTTACACAAGATCAGGACAGGAATAATAATAGGATGAAAAGAGAACTTGAAGAAGAATCGATGATCAATCAACCAAACTAACGTGGATGTTTGTAGATGAAACTATTTTCTCAATTGTTATCTCTATTAACTTGTTTATAGTTTATTTTCTCATCTTCAATCACCAAAACCCCTCTTTTCTACTAATTGGTAAATATAAATTGCTTAGGAATATTTGATTCTCTGTGGGATCGACCTCTTACTTGCTTACTATACTAGTTTGTAGGTTTGAGTTATACTTTGATAGGAACAACGACAGCTCTCCCGTTGATCCTCACGTTGATAAAGAAAGCAAACCCATTCCGCCATCCACTGAGACATTGAAGGATGCAAGAATGGAAGATCCTGTCGAAGTCATCTTTCTTAATTCATTCCATCCTAGTTGGTTTCATAACGAGGAGGAATTGTTCACAGACAACGATAGTTTCTTTGATGACGGAGAAGAGAGTCTAGTGCTTCCTGACATGGAATTTCATGAGTCGACGCATGAGGTTTCATGTGTTGTGTCTCCTACTCCATCTGATGCATTTTTTCTCAGCTCCCCCGTTGATGAACCATGTCTAGAGCCACCTGCTGAGGCTCAAGAGGTAATAAAGGTAAACTATTGCAATTTGGAAGGTAATAGTGATTATGTTGATCCTTTTTACTGCTATTTTGAGAAGCCACTAGCGGAACTGTGTTGGTGGTATCATATTTCTCCAGGAGAGAGTCATGCTAGACTCTTTGATAGATTGAAAGGGTTTTTGAATTCCATATTTTATGCTTTTAATTTATTGTGCTATGATGTCTTTTGTAAGATGTGTGCAGAGGAATATGATAGGCTATTGAGGGCCTTGACAATATCTGATAGAAAAGGAATTGAGATTGAGAATAAGTCATGGCAATGACATAAAAGAAAGGCGCTGCTTGGGAGGCAACCCAAGATAGGTAATAATCTTTTTCATCTTGAGTTTAGTTATTGTTTAGCATTTTTATTTAGTTCTAGGTTAGTTTGTGTTTGGCATTTTCGATATGGGCACCTAACAATGCAGATCGAGATGAAGCCACGGGCTACGGATGTTGCCAGTTACTCTTTGTTCATCCATGAAGGTTCATAAATCCACCTTTCCACCACATTGTGAGTATTCCATTTATCTCTTCCTTTGTGTTTTTATAATTTTGTTGTCTTTAATTTTCATTGAGGACAATGAAAGATTTAAGTGTGGGGGAGGGATTGCATTGCATATTCATAAATCCACCTTTCCACCACATTGTGAGTATTCCATTTATCTCTTCCTTTGTGTTTTTATAATTTTGTTGTCTTTAATTGTCATTGAGGACAATGAAAGATTTAAGTGTGGGGGAGGGATTGCATTGCATATAGATAAATTTGGCATATCATGTTTACTTATGTTTTCATATTTATTTTTACTCATATATTGCATTTGCTAAAAAAATCCAAAAATATCATGCATTTCATACACTTTAGGTCTTATTTTCCCATCTAGGCTACTTGTCCTCTATATTTATCTTATCATGTGCCCCATGACTTGCTTGAAGTATTTGAAACTTTTGAATTGTTTTATAGACTTTTTGGGAACAAGATTGATGAGATAATTGAGCATGTATAGTCTTTGGAATTTAAGTGGTATTGAAGTTCTAACAATTTGACCTTGTGAGTTATTTTGGCCTTATTGGGACTACACATATATGTCCTCTAGTTTCTTTGTGTGTGAATACTCTCCTTGATTACTTCCTCTTTAAATTGCGTTTAGATATCTTTATTGAGGCTGCATTTATATGATTTTTGCATGTAACCTTAAAGTGATTGAGGCATGATTTTCTTTAAGCCATATTATACTCTATCCACCTGTATACATTATTCTTTGCTTGAAGCCAATTTGAGCCTTATAAGCCTATTTTGTTAGCTCCACAAAATCTTCCTAGCCGATTATTAGCCTGACCCATCCGGGAATTAGGAGAAGAATTGGTGAATATCTTGATGTGTTGATGGAGTTGCTTTGAGTCGAGAAATTATGTTGGGTGATTCATTTGCACTTCATAGAGATGGTTTTTATGTGCGTATTACTTGGGACCTAAGGAGGATAAAATTCACTTAGGGGTAAAAGTCAAGGATAAAAAAAGAAAAAAGAAACAAAATCATAACAAAAAGAAAAAAAATGAATGAGTTTGTGTGGATAGTTGAAAATTGTGTGCGAATTTGTATTGTGAAGGAGTACATGTTATTGGAATGGCATATGAAGTATTTTGGTGTTGGTGTTTTTTCTGGTTGTTTACTAACCCTTTTTCTCGGATTTTTAGCACCACATAACCTAAATTATTTCCATACCCTATGTTCCTACCATGACCCCATTACAACCCATACAAAGACCTCATAATTTTGGTTGCATGTGAAGTCACTAGCGGCGGAGATTTAGACCACTGACGCAATTTTATCGTAGCTAAGTTTTCAAGAATTGAGTTTGATCGTGAATGTTTAACCCTAAACACATGAGCAAGAGTGAAAACACATTTTCTTGGTGAGGTTGAATGAATATGCTTGTTTTATTCCTTGGATTGCACCTATACATGTTATGATATTAATTGTCGATCTTCATTTCCTTATTTTGAGCTTTTAAGTGTTTTACCAAAGTTATCACATGGATTGCTTGTCTGTGGGGAGTTGATTTGATTTAAGTTTTAATTGCTTGAGGACAAGCAAAGGCTTAAGTGTGGGGGAATTTGATAGCATGCATTTAGGTAGGCATATTAGGATGCATTTAGCATGATTTAGATGTGCATAACGTATAGTTTAAGCTAGATTTGCATTTATACTTGTGTTGTTGGTGGAGTCGGAATCTACACGCTTTTATGGATTATTTCAGGTATATGTGGATCCGACGAGGAATAAGAAAGCTTATGGATGAAGGAAGAGTGAAAAGGAGGAGGAAAAGTGAAGAGCCCGGGAGAGGAATCGAAGTTAGAGAGTCTAAGTAAAGAACAAGTCAGCCGAAGTTGTCGCCAGACATGCTGAACATGTTCCGCACTTTCTGGAGGCCTCGGTTGTCCGATTGACTATTATGACCATGGGTTAGAAAGCTCTTTCCTAGATCTACAACTTTTGTTTTGACATCGGGACCAAATTCGAAGAGGAAAAATCGCTGTGAACAGTAAAAGCCGCCCCGCGGCCCGAACCTCTGACAAGCGACTTCGCAATCGCCTGGCCGCCCCACGGCCTATGGTGGCTGCCCCGCGGCCTCCGAAGAAACGCCAAATCTGCTAAATAGGCTTTTTATCTCTTTAATTAGGTTTTTAGAATTATTATTTGGCCGACTCTTTTGTAGGCTTTTTAAGGAAGTTTTAGGGTTTTATTTGAGGGATCTAATCCATTAGTTTATGCACTTGGAGACTATCAATTGAGAGAACCCTAGAGAAGAGCCTCCATAGCCATGGACTGCTAAACTCTTTCGTTTCGTTTATGGATTGAAGCTTTGGTTTGATAAAGTTGTGAGATTTCTATTCTTGTTCTATTCCTATTGATTCGTATTTATTCTTTTGCGAATATTGTTGATTTCTTCTAGTCCGCGCAACTACTTGAGATTATTTCTAAGATTTTGTAGATTCCTCGTAGTGAACCTTAATCCATAGTAGCAATCATGCCTTTTTAGGACTCGTCGGACTAAACTGGTGTGTAGAGAATCAATTATATGTTAAATGCTGACTAGTAGCTTGGTGTTGCATGTATCCTGATTAATCCTTAATCTTAATGCTACTATTAGGTTAAATCTTGACCGTTTTAGGGTTATCTAATTAGTAAGGGTTACTAGGACTCCTAGGACTAGTAATTTACACAAGATCAAGACAGTAACAATAATAGGATGAAAAGAGAAGTTGAAGAAGAATCGATGATCAATCAACCAAACTAAAGTGGATGTTTGTAGATGAAACTATTTTCTCAATTGTTATCTCTATTAACTTGTTTATAGTTTATTTTCTCATCTTCAATCACCAAAACCCCTCTTTTCTACTAATTGGTAAACATAAATTGCTTAGGAATAGTTGATTCTCTGTGGGATCGACCTCTTACTTGCTTACTATACTAGTTTGTAGGTTTGAGTTATACTTTGATAGGAACAACGACAGTTTCCTCTTGTCAGTAGGACTGCAACTGATGGACAATAATGGAGTCTTATTTGAGGCCCAATCTACATGGGTGCTGCAGATGCCACCTTCAGTTTAAACAGAAGAAGTCGACCTAGCGACTATAAAGTCTAGAGCTTGTAACAAAACATATACTTTTTGGATTTTTAGACATCTTTGATTTTGGTTTTTGGTTTTGAAACACTGTTTTTGGATTTTTCTATTGTGGATATTATCTATCTAACGAGTCTTGCATGAAAGAAAAGAAGCAGAAGTACTCGACGTCGAGTAGTCTACTCGACGTCGACCAACACGAGGAGAAACGAAGCTTGTGGCCGAGGGAGGATCACCCTGAGGCTTCAATTGTACTCGAGATCGAGTAGATCTAGTCGACGTCGACTACTCTTCTCGAGATCGAACACTTCTGCAACAACTTTAGCACTCGATTCCAACGTTCTGCACATCTGTCTAGTAAGTTTCTTTATTCACCCTTGTTTTTATACAATGAGGACACTGTAATGTTTAAGTATGGGGTGGGGGAAGGACTTACTTTATGCATATTTGACTACATTTGACATTATTTGTGCATATTTTCCGAATTGTTCACACATGGTTATCTTTGGAATTGTTATTTATCTAAGTGCTTATAAGTATTTTCCAAAGTTAATAAAAATCACCCTCGTCAATTTTTTTTGATATTTGTTATGGAAGCTCTCAACGATGCTAAATTGGATTCATTAGAGATATAACATGAAATTACCTAGTACAGGGAAGTCACAATGAAATGCATTATTTTCTTGAAAACCATGAAATGATGTAAATTTGATGTTGCTTTTGACATGTTGCATGATAAGAGGATGGAGGACTTTATATTTTCCATATAATACTCATATTGTTGATACTTCTAGCCCTACCTATGCTTGTGCATCACAAAAGCCATATTATGCCCTATTTTATATTTTGCTCCACATGATCTAAATATTGCATATTTCTCTACCATATTACCCATCCAAGGAGTATGTTGAGAAATTGATGTCATATTATGGAGGTTATTAGCAGACCAAAAAAAAAAAATATATTATGGAGGTTATTATATGGTTGTTGTGTTGTACTATTATTTTGGAGTCTGGTAGGAGCGATCGAGAATGATTCATATATTATGGAAAATTTAATAAGTGAAAGAAAATCCGGTCACCTCGGGAAATAAAGGTAGATCGACCCTACCTGCGTTGAGATAATAGTTCTGCGGGATGGGACAACAAGGTGATGAGTCTGAAACACTAAGTATCCAGTGTCATTCATGACACCCACGTTTACGACTCGCGAGAAGGCAATGCTGAGGTTAGAGAGGTAAAAGCATATAAGTGAAAAAAGCAATAAGTTAATTAGGAGAGGATGAGTGATGTGGAATTTCATATGAAGGGAGAAAGCGCATCAAAGTACGAATGAAAGTTTCAAAAATTCTCCCCGGATTTAGCACCACATTTCCTAAATATAGCCCACCATTATACCTTTTACTTTTTCTTCGCCGTTGTGCTTAAAATTCCTCTTGATTATTAATGCTTTGTCACATATGAAATTATTTTTGCATAACCCTCCTTTTGTGTGCGAAGTTGCTTTTATTCACATGCATGAATTTGTGACACTAGTACCTTTTCGAGGATGGTAATTGATTGCAGTGACATATGAGAATGAATCTAAGATGTTGAGATTTTCATTTCTTCCCATGTATGACAATTAAAAGTAATGCTTGAGGACAAGCAAGCTTAAGTATGGTGTGTTGACGGAAGGAGAGTCGTTGATTTCTCTTATCAAAATAATTCTCAAACAAACAAACTAGTATAGATTGCAAGTAAGGGTCGATCCCACAGAGAAGAAAGTATTTCCAAGAATTGTATATTTGTCGATTGAAAGGCAAATTATGGGAATAAAGTAAATAGAAAACCTAATCTAAACAAAAGCAAGTGATGGTTAAAAGAGATGTTTCCATCCACAAATTCTCGACATTGGTTGGCTTTGTTGGTCGTTGAATCCAATTGAAGTGTTCTTTACGAATTTCTCCCATCTTAGTTTGAATAGATTAAAGCACAAACAGCACAATTAATCCCTTACACCTTTATGTAACCTAACCACGGACAAAGGTTTAACGTAAACATAGCACAAATTCCTAAGAATCTAGGCATATGAATAACACCAAGTATGCAAGGTAACCGATGTTTAAGACATATGTCAAAATCCCTACTTAGTCATGATCAAACGAAGGTTATCATAATCCTAAGCATTCAACTACGGAATTCATTCAATGATGAAAGAACAAATACCTAGCAAGATACTATCATGGTGATCAATCACAATTCTATCAACAATAATTGCAAGGGAAATCGAAAGATATTAAAAAGAGAAATACTACTTCATTAGAAACTCACAAACAATCAACCAAGTCTCAAAAGTGTAGATGAAGACAACGGAGAATTAGCCAAGCATGGCTTACCTAAATCCCTTCTCTTGAATAGAAAACAACGTTAGTCTGTTGGATGAATGTTAGATTGTTAGATGATTAGATGATTCTCCAAACGGCTGAGAAAAACCTAATATAAAGCCAAATAGGGTCGGAAAAACCCTAGATTAGAGTTTCCACAAAAGATAGAAATTTGGCCGCTTACGCAGATCCGGATCTGAAGGGACGGCGTGCGCCGCCTAAACTACAGCGGGCGCCGCTTGGACAGCTCCGCAGACTGAACTTGTAACTCACTTTCTGGAGTCTTCGTTTGTCTGATTGATACAAATGCATATGTGTTGCAAAGATCTTTTCAAGGAATACAACTCTCATGAAGAACTCAGAAATTGAATCCAACTTCTCAGAACATTAAACATGGGATCTCTCCAAGTGCTTCATTTCCGCTCATGTTCTTGTGCTCATTTGCTTCTCAAATCGCCTTCTAATCCTTCCTTGACTTGTTCCTTGCTCTTTGTACATCCTCTTTGGTCTCTTCCCAAGCTCCTCACCATAAAATAGTGTAGTTTTCGATCCTTACCACTAAAAGAGCATAATATGCAATTAACTCTAAAACATAATCAAACACCTATAAAATACAACTAAAACTACTCTATAACACCTATCAAAATATGCCTTATCAGATGTTGATGTGGGCTCATTTTGCCATGTTTTGCATCTACTTTTACTTCGATTTCTGTCTATATTTTATACTTTTACATTGGGAAAGAATGAGATTTGTGTAGTTTATGTTTATTTACAATATATGGAGGTATACACAAGATTCTGTTTAATTTCGCAGAAAGCGGACGCACTTTGGAGCCTAAAGGAAAGTCATGAAAACATTGGAGAAACTAAGGAAGAGCACATGATGGTGCAGCCGGAGAAAACGCCACTTTTCACCATTCATTATTTTGAATCAAGTTCTGATGTCTTCAAGAGAGTTGTAGCACCCGAAAAGATATTTCCAACGCATATTCATATGTGTCAATCAGACGAACGAGGAATCATGAAAATTTGTTTCAAAACGGAGCAAAATGTTGAAAGCGCACAGAACTACTTGACGTCGACCAAACTGGTCGATGTCGAGTACTTTGGTCGACCTCAGCTTCATCACCCAAGATCGAGAACAAGCCGAGCACAAAATCACTCGAGGATCACAAATCTACTCGACTTCAAGGGTTTTACTTGATGTCAAAAACACATCGAGTGTCCCGAGGAGAAGAAGAAAACTACTCGACGTCGACCACTTTAGTCGATGTCGAGTACTTCCTGGCATCATTCCGAGTCAAAATCGAGTGAAGATGCGGATATGTGGATTACATGCAAGCTAAGTCACGTGGGAATCAAACAATCCAAGTTTTATCATAAAGCTTTAGATAGGTAGTTTTAGATATAGATAGATTATTCTTTCCTTGGATAGCGAGGATTGAATACTATAAATAAGGCCTAAGGGTATGATTTTAGGAATCAAACAATCCAAGCCACAAGCAATTGTGTTCCACCATAGATAGAGAGTATGAGTTTTTTGATAGAGCTTGGAGTCGAGAGGTGTTTTGTCTTGTGAGAGCGGATTTGGATTCGATCGGTTGTAAGGTTTGTTTTGATTTAATGCAATTTAGTTCTCTTTTATTATTGATGTGTGTTTTAATGATGAACAGTGAGTAGTCACCCAACTTCTAGGGTCGGGGTGAGCCCGACGGTGGCCATGTAAGGTAATGCGAAAAAGGTACAACTTTTAACGCGATTTCGTCTTCTATCCCTACGAGCATGATTCTTCTGCCACAATCGAAGGTGATCCTTGTTTGTGTTATTGAGGCGAAAGTGATCTTAATACAACTTGGATTAATTACGTGAAAAGGGTTAGTAACAATTAGGGTTTATGCGAAAGCCTCTACTATCCTATTTGTTAATAACGACAATTATTTGACGAAAAGGCATGATCTTTTATACCTTTAGCATGATTCTTGTATGGTTATCGTTGTGGCATTGATACATCGATTCTAGGAGCTTTTTATATATATTATTGAATTCCCATAAATTTCATGTTGATTCTGTCTTTCCTTCCAACGAAAAGCTACGATTTTTGTTCTACAGTACACTCGATCTCGACTAACACTGGTCGACGTCGAGGATTCTGGTCGACGTCAAGTACCCCTTCTACTCGACATTGCTTGTTTTCATTCTCTGTTGTTCTGTTTTGTAGGTTTACTCGACTGAGGTAGTCGACATCGAGTACTTTACTCGACGTCGAGGACTTCTGCTAGTCGATTATGAGAGGATTTTGGAACTAATCAAGCGAGAGCTGACACGCTTCCTCGTGGATACGATCCTGAATACTCTACCACTACAACGTGAGGGTTTCTTGTATTTTATTTGCTTGGCCAGGGAGTTGGTTTATTTCGATTTATTTTGATAACTAGTTTCCCTCCTAACAAGGTGTCCTGCATGCCTCCTCTGCACATGTCATAATAGAATGGACACGTGGCAGCTTGCCTACGACATATGGCAAAATAGCCAACGCGACTTGTCTGGAAGGTCTCAGCCCGCAGGACTATAAATTCTAGAAATCTCTCTAAGTTAGGGGCTTTTGGGATGAAAAAGAAGAATCTCAAGGGTTGTAGAGAAGATACATTCAGCATCATAGAAGTACCAAAGGCTCACCTAAGTGTTCTATAATCTCATTACCTATCTAAATCTTGCAAGTTGTGTTAATTAAGGGCTATATGTATTAAACTCTAAAGACTCCGACCTACAGTATTTTTTTGCGACATCAAATCTTACTTTTTTATAGAGTCTGGAGGAAAAAGAAGAATAGGAAGAGGAATTGACTTATGTTTATTTAAATATAGCCTCGGTGGCGCTGGAAACGGCACCCCCATGTCTGCGTTTGGGGTGCTCAAGGTAAGTTTGTTGGAAATTTGTAGTCTCCGCGGAACAGGAAACGATATCCCCGCGTCCGCGCATGGGGTATCTTAGGTATGACCGTTGACTAAACAAATAAGCATTCATAATGATCCACCAACCATGGTTGATGTGGAGGGGCTATTTAATTTCTGATTTCATCACCAATATTACAACAAGCATAGCCACATATCAACACATCAGATGGTCAAAGTATTATATATATAGAATCTGAAAGTCACTACAACTCAAATCTCAAGTATCGCATGTCAACATCGCAACCTTAGCAAAATCAGTCATGGCCGGAGTCTTCATTTAATCACAACAGCAGCTCATTAACGCATAAATTCTCATAGTAATTTCCACAACCTAGTTGAATACAATCCCGTCAAGAATCATAGTAACAAAATTCATCGTACTAATTATCAGTATCGTAAGAGTAGTCATATCGGGAATTTCATTTTATCACAGTGGCAACAAATCAAATCTCATTGTAGTATATCATAAAATCATGAAACTGCATACCGTCGCCAATCAGATCAGACTCAACCACCGCTCTCATATCCCCATTGTTGTAAGGAGGAAATCGAGTATGAAAATATAATGAAATAATTCATACCAGATTCGTGCCCCAACAAATAATTACAAGACTCCCTCCAATGTAGTAAGAGAAAGTTAGGATCGACCCACGAGGAAGCGTGTCAGCGTATCCTAGGTAGCTGTAAATCTCACAGAAAAGCAAACAGAAGACAGAAACAAAGAAAGAAAGACAGAAATATCAAACGAAAGTAAGAAATAAAGCAAAAACAGAATTACTCGATCTAGACCAATAGCAACTCGAGATAGAGTAAAAACAGTGACGACAGAAACTTCAGAAATTGAAAACAGAAACTCAACTCGATCTAGACCAACAGTAACTCGATCTAGAGAAAAACAGCAGAAACAGAAACTTTAGAATTGACAACACAAAAACTCGATCTAGAGTAAAAACAGCAGAAACAGAAACTTAAGAATCGACAACACAGAAACTCGATCTAGACCAAATCTCCTCGAGATCGACAAAGGCTTCCTCTAGATCGACAACCGTTACTCTAGATCTAGTAAAAAGACAGAAACTTTAAATTGCAAATTTCGAACACAGAACTCAGATTTCGACAGAAATAAACTCAATATATAAAGAACTTCCAAAGCTAGGGTATCAACACCACAAGGATAACCATGCAAAGTAACACATAAAGGCGTAAAAGATCATGCTTTCCATCAAAATAACTTTCGTTATTTAACAAATAGGCATATAGAGGCTTTCGCATAAACCCTAATTGTTACTAACCCTTTTCACATAATTAATCCAAGTTGCATTAAGATCACTTTCGCTTCAATAACACAAACAAGGATCACCTTCAACTCTCGCAAAAGAATCATGCTCATAGGGATAGAAGACAAATTGCATAAAAAGATTGTACCTTTACCGCATCACTTTACATGTCCACCGTCGGGCTCACCCCAGCCCCAGAAGTGGATGGACTACTCGCTCTTCATTATCAAGAAAGACATCAAATAACAAAAGGAACTAACTTGCATTGAATTAAATAAAGAAAGCTTACAACCAACAAGACAAATCCGCTTTCGCCTTTCCACCTTGCTCGCCACAAACTCTCTCTCTCTCTCTCTCTCTCTCTACTACTACTTGTTCTCTCTGAAATTGAATGATGAAAAACCATCCCCTAAGGCTTTATTTATAGCCTTCTATTCCTTGCTATTCAAGGATAGAATATATCTATCTTTATCTAAACCTATATCTAAAGGCTTAATTGACGAAACCAATATCAGAAACATCTGTAAGAATATAAAAATAATAAAGTAGGGAACACCAACCGATTAGCAAAAAAGGATAATCACATTATCATAAATACCGTCCGCGGATGAATATCCAAAGGCTAACTCAAACACAGTCATCCGCGGATATAAAAGAGTAGGCACGTGGCGGCCATGCCCACACCCACGAGTAGAACACGTGTCGAGTGGCAAACACCACGTGACACAACATCCGGGACCGTCTGGGACCTATAAAAGCAAGAAAATTCATTAAAAGAAGGGGACTTTTGGAGAAAAGAGGGAAGGAAGGAGAGGAAAAGAAGGAGCGGATCAAGGCCTAGTGAACTTAAGAAAGAAATTTGAAGCAAGGAGAATTGAGAGAGGAAGTTGTATGCGTCACAAAGAATCTATTCCGTAGTAAAATCAAAGCCTTTCATTGGACTTGCTCCGCGGATATAGACCTTGTTCATCCTTAGTAAAACTTTCCTTTAGAATTAAAAGTCTGGTGTTATTGGTCCTCAAAATAACAAACGACGATAGGTAAACAAACCAATTTCCCGAATTGTCCAGAAAAAACTCGATGAGGGAATAACGTTTCGGACTCTTAGTTAGATTTCTTCCCGCGGCACAGGTTGGGCCGCGTCGATTGTTTCGATGCGGGTCAGGTAAGCCCGTTGGGAATATTGATCACCTCACCAGGTAGATTCCCGGGTCCCACTAAAAATGGAGGCCTTGTTGGATCGAGCTTTTTCACTGGCGCCGTTTGTGGGAAGCCCCTCACACTAAGGGGTTCTCTTTAAAAAAGTTCTTTTTCGATAAAGTCAGACAAAGACCCTCAGACCTTTGAAAAAAGTTAGGGTCCGCGTCTGAACTTAGAAATATAAATTTTTTGTATGTAAAATTAAACCTTTGACTATCGACAGATTCGCGACACTAAGAAGATGAGTGATAGCCAAAACAATCCAACCCAGGATATGAGGCAAGGGATTCACCAGGATCAGGAGGCCTCAAGCATGTATATCCCATTGACACCACCACCAAATCCAGATGGCGAAATGGGAGATCAGCGCATCAGTACCCCTCCGCATCATCATAGCAATCCGCATGGATTAGAAGGAGGATACATACCACAGAACTTCTGGTACTATGAAGCACGTCGTGAGCAACCCAACCCATTTCAGCAAGAGTAGTCTCAATACTTTTATTATGATCAGTGGGGCAGAATCCGCGTCAACAGGGGAATTATCGACATGAAGAGCAGTATGGAAATTTTGATAGATATAACACTGTGTACGATAATCCCAACAACTGGAACTATGGTTATCAGAATCAGGTAATACCGCGGCAGACATGGCAGAATGATCAGTGGCACTGAGAGAATAAACATCGACTCGGAGAAAGGTCAACCGATATTTCCACCTCTACAAAATTCGACTCAGCGGAGAAGAGAAACGAAAACGCACCAGCGGTTTTTCCATCGGTGTTTACCCAGGAAATTTGTTCCGCGACAGTACCAAAATGGTGGAGAGATGTGAACCTCATGAAATATGATGGAACGACTGATCCTGAAGATCATCTTTGCCACTTTACGACCGCAATGGGAATAAACGAATATAATGATGCCATGTTGTGTAGAACGTTCCCTTCAACCTTAACAAAGATCGCATGCACCTGGTTCACAAACCTTCCAAAAGGTTATGTAACCAATTTTGCCCAGATGTCCCACATCTTCACGTCCCATTTCGGAAGTGCGCGATCGAGAAAGAAGACCATGCTCGACCAGAATTCTATTAGGCAAGGAGTTGGGGAATCCTTGGGACACTTCTTCACTCGTTTTACCAGCATGGTAGTACAAATCCCCAACTTTAATCATGAATCGGCAATCATCATACTCATGGGTAATTTAGCAGAAGGAGACTTCAAGACGTACCTATTTCGGAAGAAACCAACTAGTTACGATGACTTAAGAGAGCGGGTAACAAGGCAGATTGAGGCAGAAGAAGCAACCGCGTCCAGTTCTAAGGCAAATACAGGGAATCCAGGTCTCTTTGGGAAGCTTCCTGGAAAATTCAGAAAAGAGAAAGCTAAGCCGCCCAGACATCATTCAGAAGCGGTAGATTTTCATCCCCACCGCGATGAAGTGCATATGAATTCAGAAAGAGGGCAAGGATCTCGTCACAGGGAAGATCACCCGCGTTCCTATCACCCGAGAGATAACCGATATGGAAATCATGACATGAGATCTCCACCAAGAAGGGAGAATCGACCTAACCAGAGGCCAGATTGGGAGGACCGAAACCCTAGGTTTGACGACTCTCGTAATCAGCAGGACCGATATTTCAGGCAACAGGATCAGCATAGAGATCCCCCTTTTAATAACCGAGGAAGGGGGAGGGGAAGAAGAGGACGCGGAGGTAGGCACAACTATACGCCTACAGTCCAGAGATCTGTCAATCAGAAAGAAGCTCGAAAATCAGAAGCAGGCCAAATACCGGAACCTGAGGGTTTCATCAATACCCTCGCATTCTCCATGGCAGGGTCCAGTAGACAGGAAAAGAGAAATTACGAAAGAGAAGGAAGGCAGCCTCCGTCCGCGTCAAGTAGAATAATTTCTTTTGCACAACATGAAAACATTTCCTTTTCCCCAAAAGACGCTGAGGAAGTAAGGATGCCGCACTCAGACCCTCTAGTCATCCATGCTCAGATAGCCGCCAAGACAGTCAAAAGAGTATTTATTGATACTGGATCATCAGTTGATATCTTGTCATGGGAGGATTTTTCTCAAATGGGGATATTCGCAGCATCGTTGAAACCATATTCAGGAACGCTAATCACGTTCTCAGAAGGAGAGGTACAAGTAGCAGGCACGATCGAGCTTACAGTAGTTTTGGGAACGACCCCAAAAAGACGGGTGGAAAGTATTGTATTCACAGTAGTGAAGATTCCTACTGTATACAATGCTTTGCTGGGTCGCGTCTCGCTCTATAAATTCCAGATGGTAGTTTCGATCTACCACTTTGTGGGAAAGTTCCCTTTGCCCAGAGGAGGAATTGGTGAGGTTCGGGGTCAGCAACCAGAAAGTAGAAGTTGTTACCTAACTTCTATCAAGAAGAGCAGAGAAGTGATGTGTATTACTGAAAATTGTGAATCCGTGGTCGGGGACAACGATTCGACAGAACTTTCAGAGGCTGAACTAGAGGTGAGGCCGACAGAAGCAAAAATATCAACCACGGATGCAAGAATTACATACACACCTTTCCCAAACCCTGAGGAGAAAGTCTATTTTGGACAGGCACTGAAGTAGAAAGAGTTCGAGTCCTAGAAATCATAACGAAGTCAAGAGACATTTTTGCATGGACTCCGTGAGATCTGCTAGGAGTCCCACCCGTGATAGCTTTGCATACCTTGAGAATTCGTCCAGGAACAAAACCCATAGTACAGAAGAAGAGGAAGATGGCTCCTGAGAAGGCTGCCGCGGCAAAGGAAGAAACTGATAAGCTTTTAGAAGCAGGGTTCATAGAGGAAGTAGAAGACTCATATTGGCTCTCAAACTTGGTTTTAGTGAATAAATCTAATGGGAAATGGAGGATGTGCATCGACTTCACTGACCTTAACAAATCATGTCCCAAGGATAGTTACCCATTACCGTCCATAGATGAACTCATCGATGGAACTGCGGGTAATAAGGTCCTTAGTTTTCTTGATGCTTACTCTGGATATAATCAGATAAACTTGAACCCTTCAGATAAGAAAGCTACTACCTTCATCACCAACCAGGGGATATTTTGCTACCGCGTCATGCCTTTCGAACTTAGGAATGCAGGAGCTACATTTCAGAGGGCGGTTGATAGGATCTTCCGTGATCAGATTGGTAGGAATGTATCAATTTATGTGGATGATATCGTGGTCAATAGCGAGAGGGCAGAGGATCACACGGCAGATCTACAGGAGACTTTTGATTCCCTTCGCAGAGGAGGTTTAAACTTGAACGCGGAAAAGTGTGTCTTTGGGGTTGATTCCGGGAAATTCCTTGGTTTCATGGTTAGCCATCGAGGAATCGACGTGAATCCCGAAAAAGTCACGGCGATTCAAAATCTTCAACCACCGCGGACGATCAAAGAGTTGCAGTCTTTAAATGGAGCAGTAAACTACTTAAGCCGTTTTTGCTCCTGGCTGGCGGACAGGTCATTACCTTTCTTTGCTTTACTCAAGAAAAAGGGACCGATACAGTGGACTCCCGAGTTACAGAAAGCATTCGGAAGTTTGAAAGTTTTCTTGTCAACACTCCCCACTCTTCATCAACCCGAGAAACAAGAAGTTCTACATCTATACCTGTCAGTTAAGAACGTCACTATCACTGCAGTCTTGACGCGAGAAGAAAAATACCCAGTTTATTACATCAGTCGTGTGCTACAGGATGCTGAAAAGCGGTATGAACTAGTGGAGAAAATGATTTTGTGTCTGATATTCGCGGCAAGAAGGTTGAGGCCATACTACCAGGACCACCTTATCCGAGTAATGACTGACTTGCCGATGCGTCAAATCCTCCACTCTCCATGCCTATCGGGGAGAATGATGAAGTGGGCAGTCGAGCTGAAAGAATTTGAAATCGAATATACCCCACGGAAGGCAGCTCTGGCACAGGTTTTAGCCGATTTAATAGGCGAAACCAGTTTTGAATTGAATGCTCAAACAGAAAAAAGTGAATGGACGCTCAGGGTGGATGGTGCAGCCAATAAAGATGGGTGTGGAGCTGGGGTTACCGTCACAGCATCTAATGAACGACAATACAATTACGCCTACAAATTAGACTTCCAAGCTAAAAATAATGAGGCAGAATACGAAGCCCTGCTCGCAGGACTAGAAGTAGCTTTAGTGAAAGGCGCCAGGCAAGTATCAGTTTACACCGATTCTGAAGTAGTGACGCGGCAGATAACAGAAGAATATGAGGCAAAAACTGGTTTAATGCCTGATTATCAAAGAAAGGCACAGGCGTTGTCAAAAGCTTTCTTGATTTTTTGCCTAACGGCTGTTCCCAGAAGTGACAATTAGTAGGCAGACGCGCTGGCTCGGTTGGGAGCTATTATGCCTGAGGAAGTAGGTAAGGAAGTGATCCTCGAAAGGATGAATAGTCGAAGACTTATCCAAGAAGTCTACCAAGTGCAGGGAATTGAAGCGGAAGATTGGAGAACGCCAATCGCGGACTATCTGGGAAAGGGCGTCTTACCAGAAGAAAGAGATGCTGCTAAGAAAGTAATCGCAAAATCTTCTCGATTCACCATCAGAGAGGGGAGGATGTACAAGAGAGGATACTGTCTCCCAGATCTATTGTGCATATTCACAAAGGAGGGAAGTCTCGTGGTAGAAGAATTACATGATGGAGTTTGCGCGCACCATCAAGGGTGGAGAGCTGTTGTGGCCAAAGCAACCAGGCTAGGGTATTATTGGACAACTCTAAACCGAGATGTTCAAGTTTATATCCAGAAATGCGACGCGTGTCAACGATTTCGAAACTTGATCCACCGCCCTTCCGAGGTACTAAAGAGTATAACTGGTGCTTGCCCTTTTTCTGTTTGGGGAATGGACATCTTAGGTCCATTTCCTACTGCCCCTGACCAGTTGAAGTATGTGTTAGTCTTGGTTGATTATTTCATAAAGTGGGTAGAGGCTGAAGCAATGGGATTAATAACCGCGGAAAAGGTGAGGAGATTCTTGTGGAAGAATATTGTCTGCCGCTTCGGAGTACCCGACTCGATAATCATAGATCATGGACCTCAATTCGATTGTGAAACGATCAGAGATTTTTGCGCCGGTTTAGGCATAAACCTCAAAATTTCATATGTGGCCCATCCGCAGACGAACGGGCAGGCGAAAACAACCAATCGACAATTACTGTATGGGATACAAAAGAAAATCGGGAACACAGCAAAGGGGCGGTGGGCAGAACTACTACCTTTAGTGCTCTGGTCCTACCGCACGTCAACAAAGACTCCTACTGGAGAAACCCCATTTTCTTTAGTCTTTTGTTTGGACGCGATCATCCTTGTTGAAAGATTGGTTCCCGCGAATAATAACATACAACCAAGAAACCAACGATGAAGCGTTAGAACTCGAACTCCATCTCATAGAGGAGCACAGGATGACAGCAGCTTTGAAAGAGCAAGAATACAAGAGGAGGCTATCTAAATATCGGGATAGGCGAATTCACCCACGGCATCTCAAGGAAGGGGATTTGGTGCTCCGCCAAGCTACCTCTGGAGGAAAACTGGACCCCAACTGGGAAGGACCTTATGTGATCGTGAAAGAGGTTCAAGAAGGAGCGTACAAGCTCAGCACCCCTGAAGGTATCGTTTTGAACAAGACTTGGAATGCTGATAATCTAAAAAAGTACTATGTGTAATTACCAAATAGTTGTATGAAACCAAAAAGCTTAGTCGCCCTCGCAAAAATTAAATAAAGCGATTAGAGGGCGCTTTTTACTATGTTTAGCACCCGAGGAATTTTATATTAAGTCCTTGGACGCTGGAGCTTGGCTCCGCATCAGGCCTCTGATCGAATATGCATTCTCATAGACGATATTTTATATTAAGTCCTTGGACGCTGGAGCTTGGCTCCGCGTCAGGTCTCTGATCGAATCTGCATTCTCAGAGACGATATTTTATATTAAGTCCTCGGACGCTGGAGCTTGGCTCCGCGTCAGGCCTCTGATCGAATATGCATTCTCATAGACGATATTTTATATTAAGTCCTTGGACGCTGGAGCTTGGCTCCGCATCAGGCCTCTGATCGAATATGCATTCTCATAGACGATATTTTAAATTAAGTCCTCGGAAAATGGAGCTTCGCTCCGCGTTAGGCCTCTGATCGAATCTGCATTCTCAGAGACGATATTTTATATTAAGTCCTCGGACGCTGGAGCTTCGCTCCGCGTCAGGTCTCTGATCGAATCTGCATTCTCAGAGACGATATTTTATATTAAGTCCTCGGACGCTGGAGCTTGGCTCCGCGTCAGGCCTCTGATCGAATATGCATTCTCAGAGACGATATTTTATATGAAGTCCTCGGACGCTGGAGCATGGCTCCGCGTTACGCCTCTGATCGAATCTGCATTCTCAGAGACGATATTTTATATTAAGTCCTCAGACGCTGGATCTTGCCTCCGCGTTAGGTCTCTGATCGAATCTGGATTCTCAGAGACGATATTTTATATTAAGTCCTCGGACGCTGGAGCTTGGCTCCGCGTCAGGCCTCTGATCGAATATGCATTCTCAGAGACGATATTTTATATGAAGTCCTCGGCCGCTGGAGCTTGGCTCCGCGTCAGGCCTCTGATCGAATCTGCACTCTCAGAGACGATATTTTATATTAAGTCCTTGGACGCTGGAGCTTGGCTCCGCGTCAGGCCTCTGGTCGAATCTGCATTTTCAGAGACAATATTTTATATTAAGTCCTTGGACGCTGGAGCTTAGCTCCGCGTCAGGCCTCTGATCGAATCTGCATTCTCAGAGACGATATTTTATATTAAGTCCTTGGACGTTGAGGCTTCGCTCCGCGTCAGGCCTCTGATCGAATCTGCATTCTCATAGACGATATTTTATATTAAGTCCTAGGACGCTAGAGCTTCGCTCCGCGTCAGGCCTCTGATCGAATCTGCATTCTCAGAGACGATATTTTATATGAAGTCCTTGGACGCTAGAGCTTGGCTCCGCGATAGGCCTCTGATCGAATCTGCATTCTCAGAGACGATATTTTATATTAAGTCCTTGGACGCTGGAGCTTGGCTCCGCGTCAGGCCTCTGATCGAATCTGCATTCTCAGAGACGATATTTAATATTAAGTCCTTAGACGTTGGAGCTTGGCTCCGCGTCAGGCCTCTGATCAAATCTACATTCTCAGAGACGATATTTTATATTAAGTCCTCGGACGCTAGAGCTTGGCTCCGCGTCAGGCCTCTGATCGAATCTACATTCTCAGAGACGATATTTTATATTAAGTCCTCGGACGCCGGAGCTTGGTTCCGCGTCAGGCCTCTTTTCGAATCTGCATTCTCAGAGACGATATTTTATATTAAGTCCTTGGACGCTAGAACTTAGCTCCGCATCAGGCCTCTGATCGAATCTGCATTCTCAGAGACGATATTTTATATTAAGTCCTTGGGCGCTGGAGCTTGGCTCCGTGTCAGGCCTCTGATCGAATCTGCATTCTCAGAGACGATATTTTATATTAATTCCTTAGACGTTGGAGCTTGGCTCCGCGTCAGGCCTCCGATCAAATCTGCATTCTCAGAGACGATATTTTATATGAAGTCCTCGGACGCTGGAGCTTGGCTCTGTGTCAGGCCTCTGATCGAATCTGCATTCTCAAAGACGATATTTTAGATTAAGTCCTTGGACGCTGGAGCTTGGCTCGGCGTTAGGCCTCTGATCGAATTTGCATTCTCAGAGACGATATTTTATATTAAGTCCTTGGACGCTGGAGCTTGGCTCCGCGTCAGGCCTTTGATCGAATCTGCATTCTCAGAGACGATATTTTATATTAAGTCCTTGGACGTTGGAGCTTCGCTCCGCGTCAGGCCTCTAATCGAATCTGCATTCTCAGAGACGATATTTTATATTAAGTCATTGGGCGTTAGAGCTTCGCTCCGCGTCAGGCCTCTGATCGAATCTGCATTCTCAGAGACGATATTTTATATTAAGTCCTTGGACGCTAGAGCTTGGCTCCGCGTTAGCCCTCTGATCGAATCTGCATTCTCAGAGACGATATTTTATATTAAGTCCTTGGACGCTTGAGCTTGGCTCCGCGTCAGGCCTCTGATCGAATCTGCATTCTCAGAGACGATATTTTATATTAAGTCCTTAGACGTTGGAGCTTGGCTCCGCGTCAGGCCTCTGATCAAATCTGCATTCTCGGAGACGATATTTTATATTAAGTCCTTGGACGCTAGAGATTGGCTCCGCGTAAGGCCTCTGATCGAATCTACATTCTCAGAGACGATATTTTATATTAAGTCCTCGGACGCTGGAGCTTGGCTCCGCGTCAGGCCTCTGATCGAATATGCATTCTCATAGACGATATTTTATATTAAGCCCTCGGACACTGGAGCTTCGCTCTGCGTTAGGCCTCTGATCGAATCTGCATTCTCAGAGACGAGATTTTATATTAAGTCCTCGGACGCCGGAGCTTGGCTCCGCGACAGGCCTCTTTTCGAATCTGCATTCTCAGAGACGATATTTTATATTAAGTCCTTGGACGCTAGAGCTTGGCTCCGTGTCAAGCCTCTGATCGAATCTGCATTCTCAGAGACGATATTTTATATTACGTCCTTGGACGTTGGAGTTTTGCTCCGCGTCAGGCCTGTGATCGAATCTGCATTCTCATAGACGATACCTTGGACGCTTGAGCTTGGCTCCGCGTCAGGCCTCTGATCGAATCTGCATTCTCAGAGACGATATTTTATATTAAGTTTATGGACGTTGGAGCTTTTCTCCGCGTCAGGCCTCTAATCGAATCTGCATTCTGAGAGACGATATTTTATATTAAGTCTTTGGACGCTAGAGCTTGGCTCCGCATCAGGCCTCTGATCGAATCTGCATTCTCAGAGACGATATTTTATATTAAGTCCTTGGACGCTAGAGCTTGGCTCCGCATCAGGCCTCTGATCGAATCTGCATTCTCAGAGACGATATTTTATATTAAGTCCTTGGACGCGGGAGCTTGGCTCCGTGTCAGGCCTCTGATCGAATCTGCATTCTCAGAGACGATATTTTATATGAAGTCCTCGGACGCTGGAGCTTGGCTCCGCGTCAGGCCTCTGATCGAATCTGCATTCTCAGAGACGATATTTTATATTAAGTCCTTGGACGTTGGAGCTTCGCTCCGCGTCAGGCCTCTGATCGAATCTGCATTCTCAGAGATGATATTTTATATTAAGTCCTTGGACGTTAGAGCTTGGCTCCGCATCAGGCCTTTGATCGAATCTGCATTCTCAGAGACGATATTTTATATTAAGTCTTTGGACGCTAGAGCTTGGCTCCGCGTTGGGCCTCTGATCGAATCTGCATTCTCAGAGACGATATTTTATATTAAGTCCTTGGACGCTGGAGCTTGGCTCCGCGTCAGGCCTCTGATCGAATCTGCATTCTCAGAGACGATATTTTATATTAAGTCCTTGGACGCTGGAGCTTGGCTCCGGGTCAGGCCTCTGATCGAATCTGAATTCTCAGAGACGATATTTTATATTAAGTCCTTGGACAATCGAGCTTGGCTCCGCGTCAGGCCTTAGATCGAATCTGCGTTCTCAGAGACGATATTTTATATTAAGTCCTTGGACGCTGGAGCTTGGCTCCGCGTCAGGCCTTTTATCGAATCTGCATTCTCATAGACGATATTTTATATTAAATCCTCGGACGCTGGAGCTTGGCTCCGCATCAGGCCTCTAATCGAATCTGGATTCTCAGAGACGATATTTTATATTAAGTCCTCGGACGCTGGAGCTTGGCTCCGCGTCAGGCCTCTGATCGAATCTGCATTCTCAGAGACGATATTTTATATTAAGTCCTTGGACGTTGGAGCTTGGCTCCGCGTCAGGCCACTGATCGAATCTGCATTCTCAGAGATGATATTTTATATTGAGTCTTTGGACGCTAGAGCTTCGCTCCGCGTCAGGCCTCTGATCGAATGTGCATTCTTAGAGACGATATTTTATATTAAGTCCTTGGACACTAGAGCTTGGCTCCGCGTCAGGCCTCTCATCGAATCTGCATTCACAGAGACGATATTTTATATTAAGTCCTCGGACGCTGGAGCTGGGCTCTGCGTCAGGCTTCTGATCGAATCTGCATTCTCAGAGACGATATTTTATATTAAGTCCCTAAAAGCTGGAGCTTGGCTCCGCGTCAACCCTTTGATCGAATCTGCATTCTCAGAGACGATATTTTATATTAAGTCCTTAGACGTTGGAGCTTGGCTCCGCGTCAGACCTCTAATCGAATCTGCATTCTCAGAGACGATATTTTATATTAAGTCCTTGGACGTTGGAGCATGGCTCCGCGTTAGGCCTCTGATCGAATCTGCATTCTGAGAGACGATATTTTATATTAAGTCCTTGGACGCTGGAGCTTGGCTCCGCGTCAGGCCTCTGATCGAATTTGCATTCTCAGAGACGATATTTTATATTAAGTCCTTAGACGTTGGAGGTTGGTTTCGCGTCAGGCCTCTTATCAAATCTGCATTCTCAGAGACGATATTTTATATTAAGTCCTTGGACGCTAGAGATTGCCTCCGCGTCAGGCCTCTGATCGAATCTGCATTCTCAGAGACGATATTTTATATTAAGTCCTTGGACGCTGGAGCATGGCTCCGTGTCAGGCCTCTGATCGAATCTGCATTCTCAGAGACGATATTTTATATTAAATCGTTAGACGTTGGAGCTTGGCTCCGCGTCAGGCCTCTGATCAAATCTGCATTCTCAGAGACGATATTTTATATGAAGTCCTCGGACGCTGGAGCTTGGCTCCGCGTCAGGCCTCTGATCGAGTCTGCATTCTCATAGACGATATTTTATATTACGTCCTTAGACGTTGGAGCTTGGCTCCGCGTCAGGCCTCTGATCGAATCTGCATTCTCAGAGACGATATTTTATATTAAGTCCTTGGACGTTGGAGCTTCGCTCCGCGTCAGGCCTCTGATCGAATCTGCATTCTCAGAGACGATATTTTATATTAAGTCCTTGGACGTTAGAGCTTGGCTCCGCATCAGGCCTTTGATCGAATCTGCATTCTCAGAGACGATATTTTATATTAAGTCTTTGGACGCTAGAGCTTGGCTCCGCGTTAGGCCTCTGATCGAATCTGCATTCTCAGAGACGATATTTTATATTAAGTCCTTGGACGCTGGAGCTTGGCTCCGCGTCAGGCCTCTGATCGAATCTGCATTCTCAGAGACGATATTTTATATTAAGTCCTTGGACGCTGGAGCTTGGCTCCGCGTCAGGCCTCTGATCGAATCTGCATTCTCAGAGACGATATTTTATATTAAGTCCTTGGACGCTCGAGCTTGGCTCCGCGTTAGGCCTTAGATCGAATCTGCGTTCTCAGAGACGATATTTTATATTAAGTCCTTGGACGCTGGAGCTTGGCTCCGCGTCAGGCCTCTTATCGAATCTGATATGTTGAGAGTTTTGATTTCTTCCCCTGAATGACAAATAAAAGTATTGCTTGAGGACAAGCAAGCTTAAGTATGGGGTGTTTGTTGTGGGCTGAATCTGCCCTGTTTTACAGTAACTTTTATATCGATTTCTGCATACATTGCATTCATTTGGGCTTAGATAGTACAGAACCTATGTAGTTTATGTTTATTTGCCAAATTATGGAATCTACACCAGTTTCTGTTTAAATTCGCAGAATTCGAGACATTTTACAAAAACTCTAAGGAAGGTCGGAAGAACTCGAAAAACCGCTACAGAAGTCCAAGGTTAAAGCAGCAACAGAACCAGTCGAATCGAGCCGAGAAACCAGACTACTCGACCTAGAGTAGCCCTTACTCGATCTCGACAAAGATGCCCTAGCACAACCTTGTCGACGGAGCCTGATCGAGAGCAAGACGAGCCCAGCTCCGGGACCCTACTCGATCTCGACAAGCCCTGGCCGAGATCGACAAGCCCACTGACCACACCCGGAGTCGACAAGGAGAAGAGGAGGCAAGCCGAGGACGAAGACGACCTGGCAGCACTCGCTGCCAGCGACCCGACTCGCTGCAGCGGACCGCTCGCTGCCGCGGAAATCTTCGCTGCCAGCGAGACGCACCAAGACGAGGGAGGTCGCCAACTCGCTCCAGCGGAAATAGGTTCTCGCATCCGCGGATCAACGCTCCCGCTGCAGCGGAAGAAGGAACTCGTGGAAGCGGAAGGGAAGTCCTTGTCGACTTCGACGAGTCCTTGTCGACATCGACGAGCGCCAGGAGCCAAGTCCGAGTCTGTCGAGCACCAGCTAGCCAGGACGACGAAACCGAGCCAGTCAACCCTACTCGAGATCGACCAGACCCTTGTCGAGATCGAGTAGACCTCCAGAGCCGCGTTACTCGACTTGACGAATCCTACTCGACTTGGGATTCCTTGGGCCTGAAGATTGCCGATTCTATCCTAATCTATCAAGTTACATCATGAAGGAGAAGATTTATCCACTTGAAAGAATTTAGATATATTTAGATTTAATTTCTTTATCGCTTTTATTTATCGTTAAGCATTTTAGATTTAGATATAGATATAGATATTCTATCTTTGATTAGCAAGGATTAGAAGGCTATAAATAAAACCCATGGGGCTCAGTTTTAGGCACTCAATTTCAGTCAGAGACAAGTAGTTCCACAGAGACGGTTTAGGGAGTTCGAAGGTTTTAGGGTTTTGGCGTTCGACGAGAGTTGGATCGCCGGGATTGTAAGAGTCTTTGAATTTAGTTAATGCAAGTTGTTATTTCTCATCAATCAATGTCTGAGTTTGCGATGAGGCGTGAGTAGTCCACCCACTTCTAGGGTTGGGGCGAGCCCGACGATAGCCATGCATAATTGAGGTAAAGATCCGACCTTTATCATGTTTTGAGCATCTTCCTACTTATAGATGTGTTTATTACGCGTCTAATGGAGATCCATGTTAACAACTTGGATTATAAACATAAAATCGGTAGAGACAATTAGGGTTTCTTGAGAGAGTTGTCTAATTGTTGGAGAAGGCGAGAGCTTAGTCCTTTGATGCGATTTACATGATAATTCGTTTGGTTCCGCCTTATGCATACTTGGTTATCGTTGTTGCGAACCCCAATCCTGGAAGCCTTTTACATACAGTTTATTTCGAAAGTCCCAAAGCATTTGTTTTTACTTTCTTTATTTTTATTTCGTTTTGTTCCCTACCCTCGTCGATCTCGACCAAGCCCTGGTCGATCTCGACAACTGATCCTCGACCCAGAGTCGCCGTAGCTTATTTGTGCAGGAGATCGACAAGACAAGCCGAAGTCGACAAGACCGTACTCGATCTCGAGTAGAGCCTTGTCGAGATCGACCACCGTTGCCGAGCTGCTGTGCCCTGTTCGATTAGCCTGATCTCCTGTCGACTAACCCTTGGTCGAGCTCGAGGACCCCGTTGTCGACTTCTGTCAGTGAGATTTCACTGCTGCCTAGGATCCGCTGACACGCTTCCTCGTGGATTCGAACCTGACTTGCTCTTACTACATTTGGAGGGAGTCTTGAACATTATTTGCTGGGATTTGATCGGTTTGCTTTACTTTGTTTACTTATTGTTTTGCATTCTCGATTTCATCTTACAACACTCCGCGTCAGCCCTTTGATCGAATCTGCATTCTTAGAGACGATATTTTATATTAAGTCCTTAGACGTTGCAGCTTGGCTCCGCGTCAGGCCTCTGATCGAATCTGCATTCTCAGAGACGATATTTTATATTAGGTCCTTAGACGTTGGAGCTTGGCTCCGCGTCAGGCCTCTGATCAAATCTGCATTCTCATAGACGATATTTTATATTATGTCCTTAGACGCTGGAGCTTGGCTCCGCATCAGGCCTCTGATCGAATCTGCATTTTCAGAGATGATATTTTATATTAAGTCCTTGGACGCTGAAGCTTCGCTCCGCGTCAGGCCTTTGATCGAATCTGCATTCTCAGAGACGATATTTTATATTAAGTCCTTGGACGCTAGAGCTTGGCTCCGCATCAGGCCTCTGATCGAATCTGCTTTCTCAGAGACGATATTTTATATTAAGTCCTTGGAACCTGGCGCTTGGCTCCGCGTCAGGTCTCTGATCGAATCTGCATTCTCAGAGAAGATATTTTATATTAAGTCCTGGGACGCTGGAGCTTGGCTACGCATCAGGCCTCTGATCGAATCTGTATTCTCAAAGGCAATATTTTATATTAAGTCCTTGGACGCTGGAGCTTGGCTCCGTGTCAGGCCTCTAATCGAATCTGCATTCTCAGAGACGATATTTTATATTAAGTCCTTAGACGCTGGAGCTTGGCTCCGCGTCAGCCCTTTGATCGAATCTGCATTCTCAGAGACGATATTTTATATTAAGTCCTTAGACGTTGCAGCTTGGCTCCGCATCAGGCCTCTGATTGAATCTTCATTCTCAGAGACGATATTTTATATTAAGTCCTTAGACGTTGGAGCTTGGCTCCGCGTCAGGCCTCTGATCAAATCTGCATTCTCAAAGACGATATTTTATATTAAGTCCTTGGACGCTAGAGCTTGGCTCCGCGTTAGGCCTCTGATCGAATCTGCATTCTCAAAGACGATATTTTATATTAAGTCCTCGGACGCTGACGCTTGGCTCCGCGTCAGGCCTCTGATCGAATCTGCATTCTTAGAGATGATATTTTACATTAAGTCCTTGGACGCTGGACCTTGGCTCCGCATCAGGCCTCTGATCGAATCTGCATTCTCAGAGACAATATTTTATATTAAGTCCTTGGACGCTGGAGCTTGGTTCCGCATCAAGCCTTTAATCGAATCTGCATTCTCTGAGACGATATTTTATATTAAGTCCTTGGACGCTGGAGCTTGGCTCCGCGTCAGGCCTCTTATCGAATCTGCATTCTCAGAGACGATATTTTATATTAAGTCATCGCACGCTGGAGCTTGGCTCCGCGTCAGGCCTCTGATCGAATCTGCATTTTCTGAGACGATATTTTATATTAAGTCCTTGGACGCTGAAGCTTCGCTCCGCGTCAGGCCTTTGATCGAATCTACATTCTCAGAGACGATATTTTATATTAAGTCCTTAGACGCTGGAGCTTGGCTCCGCGTCAGCCCTTTGATCGAATCTGCATTCTTAGAGACGATATTTTATATTAAGTCCTTAGACGTTGCAGCTTGGCTCCGCGTCAGGCCTCTAATCGAATCTGCATTCTCAGAGACGATATTTTAAATTAGGTCCTTAGACGTTGGAGCTTGGCTCCGCATCAGGCCTCTGATCGAATCTGCATTCTCAAAGGCAATATTTTATATTAAGTCTTTGGACGCTGGAGCTTGGCTCCGTGTCAGGCCTCTAATCGAATCTGCATTCGCAAAGACGATATTTTATATTAAGTCCTTGGACGCTGGAGCTTGGCTCCGCGTCAGCCCTTTGATCGAATCTGCATTCTCAGAGACGATATTTTATATTAAGTCCTTAGACGTTGCAGCTTGGCTCCGCGTCAGGCCTCTGATCGAATCTGCATTCTCAGAGACGATATTTTATATTAAGTCCTTAGACGTTGGAGCTTGGCTCCGCCTCAGGCCTCTGATCAAATCTGCATTCTCATAAACGATATTTTATATTAAGTCCTTGGACGCTAGAGCTTGGCTCCGCGTTAGGCCTCTGATCGAATCTGCATTCTCAAAGAAGATATTTTATATTAAGTCCTCGGACGCTGGCGCTAGGCTCCGCGTCAGGCCTCTGATCGAATCTGCATTCTTAGAGATGATATTTTATATTAAGTCCTTGGACGCTGGAGCTTGGCTCTGCATCAGGCCTCTGATCGAATCTGCATTCTCAGAGACAATATTTTATATTAAGTCCTTGGACGCTGGAGCTTGGCTCCGCATCAAGCCTTTAATCGAATCTGCATTCTCAGAGACGATATTTTATATTAAGTCCTTGGACGCTGGAGCTTGGCTCCGCGTCAGGCCTCTTATCGAATCGGCATTCTCAGAGACGATATTTTATATTAAGTCATCTCACGCTGGAGCTTGGCTCTGCGTCAGGTCTCTGATCGAATCTGTATTCTCAGAGACGATATTTTATATTAAGTCCTTGGACGCTGGAGCTTGGCTCCGCGTCAGCCCTTTGATCGAATCTGCATTCTCAGAGACGATATTTTATATTAAGTCCTTAGGCGTTGCAGCTTGGCTCCGCGTCAGGCCTCTGATCGAATCTGCATTCTCAGAGACGATATTTTATATTAAGTCCTTAGACGTTGGAGCTTGGCTCCGCGTCAGGCCTCTGATCCAATCTGCATTCTCATAGACGATATTTTATATTAAGTCCTTGGACGCTGGAGCTTGCCTATGCGTCAGGCTTCTAATCGAATCTGCATTCTTAGAGACGATATTTTATATTAAGTCCTCGGACGCTGGAGCTTGGCTCCGCATCAAGCCTTTAATCGAATCTGCATTCTTAGAGACGATATTTTATATTAAGTCCTTGGACGCTGGAGCTTGGCTCCGCGGTAGGCCTCTTATTGAATCTGCATTCTCAGAGACGATATAATATATTAAGTCATCGTACACTGGAGCTTGGCTCCGCGTCAGGCCTCTGATCGAATCTGCATTCTCAGAGACGATATTTTATATTAAGTCCTTGGACGCTGGAGCTTCGCTCCGCGTCAGGCCTCTGATCGAATCTGCTTTCTCAGAGACGATATTTTATATTAAGTCCTTGGACGTTGGAGCTTGGCTCTGCGTCAGGCCTCTGATCGAATCTGCATTCTCAGAGACGATATTTTATATTGAGTCTTTTGACGCTAGAGCTTCGCTCTGCGTCAGGTCTCTGATCGAATCTGCATTCTCAGAGACGATATTTTATATTAAGTCCTTGGACGCTAGAGCTTGGCTCCGCGTTAGGCCTCTCATCGAATCTGCATTCTCAGAGACGATATTTTTTATTAAGTCCTTGGACGCTAGAGATTGGCTTCGCGTTAGGCCTCTCATCGAATCTGCATTCTTAGAGACGATATTTTATATTAAGTCCTTGGACGCTGGAGCTTGGCTCCGTATCAGGCCTCTTATCGAATCTTCATTCTCAGAGACGATATTTTATATTAAGTCCTTAGACGCTGGAGCTTGGCTCCGCTTCAGCCCTTTGATCGAATCTGCATTCTCAGAGACGATATTTTATATTAAGTCCTTAGACGTTGCAGCTTGGCTCCGCGTCAGGCCTCTGATCGAATCTGCATTCTCAGAGACGATATTTTATATTAAGTCCTTAGACGTTGGAGCTTGGCTCCGCGTCAGGCCTCTGATCAAATCTGCATTCTCATAGACGATATTTTATATTAAGTCCTTGGACGCTGGAGCTTGGCTCCGCGTCAGGCCTCTGATCGAATCTGCATTCTCATAGACGATATTTTATATTAAGTCCTTGGAAGCTGGAGCTTGGCTATGCGTTAGGCTTCTGATCGAATCTGCATTCTCAGAGACGATATTTTATATTAAGTCCTCGGACGCTGGAGCTTGGCTCCGCGTCAGGCCTCTGATCGAATCTGCTTTCTTAGAGACGATATTTTATATTAAGTCCTTGGACGCTGAAGCTTGGCTCCGCGTCAAGCCGCTGATCGAATCTGCATTCTCAAAGACGATATTTTACATTAAGTCCTTGGACGCTAGAGCTTGGCTCCGCGTCAGGCTTCTGATCGAATATGCATTCTCAGAGACGATATTTTATATTAAGTCCTCGGACGCTGGAGCTTGGCTCCGCGTCAGGCCTCTAATCGAATCTGCATTCTCAGAGACGATATTTTATATTAAGTCCTTGGACACTGAAGCTTGGCTCCGCGTCAGGCCTCTGATCGAATCTGCATTCTCAGAGACAATATTTTATATTAAGTCCTTGGACGCTGAAGCTTCGCTCCGCGTCAGGCCTGTGATCGAATCTGCATTCTCAGAGACGATATTTTATATTAAGTCCTTGGACGCCGAAGCTTCGCTCCGCGTCAGGCCTTTGATCGAATCTGCATTCTCAGAGACGATATTTTATATTAAGTCCTTGGACGCTAGAGCTTGGCTCCGCGTTAGGCCTCTCATCGAATCTGCATTCTCAGAGACGATATTTTTTATTAAGTCCTTGGACGCTAGAGATTGGCTTCGCGTTAGGCCTCTCATCGAATCTGCATTCTTAGAGACGATATTTTATATTAAGTCCTTGGACGCTGGAGCTTGGCTCCGTATCAGGCCTCTTATCGAATCTGCATTCTCAGAGACGATATTTTATATTAAGTCCTTAGACGCTGGAGCTTGGCTCCGGTTCAGCCCTTTGATCGAATCTGCATTCTCAGAGACGATATTTTATATTAAGTCCTTAGACGTTGCAGCTTGGCTCCGCGTCAGGCCTCTGATCGAATCTGCATTCTCAGAGACGATATTTTATATTAAGTCCTTAGACGTTGGAGCTTGGCTCCGCGTCAGGCCTCTGATCAAATCTGCATTCTCATAGACGATATTTTATATTAAGTCCTTGGACGCTGGAGCTTGGCTCCGCGTCAGGCCTCTGATCGAATCTGCATTCTCATAGACGATATTTTATATTAAGTCCTTGGAAGCTGGAGCTTGGCTATGCGTTAGGCTTCTGATCGAATCTGCATTCTCAGAGACGATATTTTATATTAAGTCCTCGGACGCTGGAGCTTGGCTCCGCGTCAGGCCTCTGATCGAATCTGCTTTCTCAGAGACGATATTTTATATTAAGTCCTTGGACGCTGAAGCTTGGCTCCGCGTCAAGCCGCTGATCGAATCTGCATTCTCAAAGACGATATTTTATATTAAGTCCTTGGACGCTAGAGCTTGGCTCCGCGTCAGGCTTCTGATCGAATCTGCATTCTCAGAGACGATATTTTATATTAAGTCCTCGGACGTTGGAGCTTGGCTCCGCGTCAGGCCTCTAATCGAATCTGCATTCTCAGAGACGATATTTTATATTAAGTCCTTGGACGCTGAAGCTTGGCTCCGCGTCAGGCCTCTGATCGAATCTGCATTCTCAGAGACAATATTTTATATTAAGTCCTTGGACGCTGAAGCTTCGCTCCGCGTCAGGCCTGTGATCGAATCTGCATTCTCAGAGACGATGTTTTATATTAAGTCCTTGGACGCCGAAGCTTCGCTTCGCGTCAGGCCTTTGATCGAATCTGCATTCTCAGAGACGATATTTTATATTAAGTCCTTGGACGCTAGAGCTTGGCTCCGCATCCGGCCTTTGATCGAATCTGCATTCTCAGAGACGATATTTTATATTATGTCCTTGGACGCTGGCGCTTGGCTCCGCGTCAGGTCTCTGATCGAATCTGCATTCTCAGAGACGATATTTTATATTAAGTCCTTGGACGCTGGAGCTTGGCTCCGCATCGGGCCTCTGATCGAATCTGCATTCTCAAAGTCGATATTTTATATTAAGTCCTTGGACGCTGGAGCTTGGCTCCGTGTCAGGCCTCTAATCGAATCTGCATTCTCGGAGATGATATTTTATATTAAGTCCTTGGACACTGGAGCTTGGCTCCGCATCAGGCCTCTGATCGAATCTGCATTCTCAGAGACGATATTTTATATTAAGTCCTTGGACGTTGGAGCTTGGCTCCGCGTCAGGCCTCTGATCAAATCTGCATTCTCAGAGACGATATTTTATATGAAGTCCTTGAACGATGGAGCTTGGCTCCGCATCATGCCTCTGATTGAATCCGCATTCTCAAAGACGATATGTTATATTAAGTCCTAGGGCACTGGAGCTTTGTTCCGCGTCAAGCCTCCGAACAAAAGCACAGTCTCAAGAACAAAGTTTCACTTAAACCATAGAGACGTTAGAATTTAGCTCCGAATTGGGATTTTCATCGGAGCTCTATTCTCAAAGATCAAATCCAACACTCTAAGATTAAAACCCCACGTCGGATCTCTGTTTAGGACAATCTAGAAATGGAAGATATGGTTTTCATAATCCTTCCTGGAACGGCCAAAGCTTTCTAGTTTTCGAAGGAAATTGTGGCTATAAATCCACCATTAAACATAAAATAAAAACAACCAAGGATGAAATACGATAGAACATTCAAAGAGTTGACAATCTAGAATGAAAAACAAGCGCCCATCAGCTCATGTCCGCGGAGCTCAGGCCGGGATGAGACGAGTTCTGCCTTGACTCAGGCGAAATCCATTAGAGGGAGGACCTTCTGACTCCGGAGAAGCCCACTCCGCATCTACCTCATCCCCCACAGCATCTAAGATCTGTATATCGAAGCGATTTCCCCCTTTGTGGATAAAGGTTAAAGAGGAACCAATATTGATGATGTGTGACTCGGCGAAATCATTCCAACCTCCCCTTAAAAAAGGTACCCTATAATCTCCGCGTATAACTTCCACCGAGAAGTCTTGAAGAATCCTGGTTGACAAAAGAACCCTCCTGCGAGATCTGGTCCAAGTCTATCTTCAAAACATATTGGCAAAGACTAACAAGAGACAGATTTTAAAGAGCGTTAAGGTAAAAACCAACCTGATAAAAGAAAAATTTAGCAATTTGGGAACTAACCAAGCGAAGAAGTTGCTCAGGAAAACTGATTCTCTCAAAAAAGGACCAAGGTGAACTAACAGGGGAAGGCATGACAAAAACGCGTAAAGAGTCTAGGTGTCCATTCCCCCATACTCTCTCTTATAAAGCGCATAAACAATACTGGACACATGTCGCAAACAGAAATACGGGGCAAATAAGTTCGAAAGGTCAAATCGTTGAGCCAAAAACCACAGGCGCCATGCATAAAATGAACAGTAAACACTATTTTTGAACTACTCAGAGATCCCGTGAGCGACACATCATGACAAATTAGCCTCGAAAGACTAAAACCAGTCATACTAGTGGCATGCATAATTTTAAACTCTCCAGAAACAATTATTAAAGGCCTCTCAATTAACAAAATTGTAACCAATCTTATAAAAAAAACTTAAAGCTTTATTTCGTTATGAAAATACAGTTTAAAATCCCTTTGAAGCTACGTCGCGGAGAGAAGGATCATCATGTTGGACCTCGTGACTACCCCCGCGTGGATCCACCACCTGAACCTCGAAACAAGCCTCACCCATGTGAGTAAAGATCATAGAAACTCCCCGTTCAAAACCATGCGATTCCACAAAATCTTTCCATCCGTGGCCAAGGTAGAGAAGACCATCGTTGCATCGCTCTATACAAACCGGGAAATTGCGCAGCAGAGGAGAGGAAAGCAAAACCCGGCTAGGAACAGCATCCGCATACACCTCCTCAAACCTAAGTGGTAGCAGCTAAAAAATAGAAGAGAAATATAAGCTAAAGGGAAATTTTCTAAAGACCTCTCACCAACTGCAAGAACTGTTCGGGATAATCAATCGCTTGGAAAAAGGCCCATCGTGGTTCTGGCCCAAAAACCTCGTCCGCTCTAAATGATAAAGGAGGAATTATGATGGATCCCCGCATCTCGATAAAATTAGAGGGAAACAGTGAAAACCCTCTTATTTGCATCATCAATCAGGAGGGAACAGTTGAACAGGAAAAAGAAGAATTGCATGCATAACACGCAACACAGCCACCAAGGGCACGCGTCTCCCTTTCTCTAAAAACAAAGTTAATCAGCGGAGAGTCTTGTCTCAAAACCAGTAAAAGTGAATTACAAAAAGAAAAACTAAAATTACTTTTTTTTTTAAAAAAGCGATAAAACCAAGGGCAGGAAAGCCTCACACAACGAGTATAAAACGCGCAAGGGTGTCCTAAAGCAATGAGCATCCTAAAACAAGATGGATCCGAATTTACCGCCAAGGGCCTTTTATAGAGTCATCATGAGGGAGGAATAACTTCAAACACTTCGGCTCCCCCTCATGTATGTTCTAATCGACGAAGATGCTCACACTCAAGCGAGGCTCTGGTCCCGCTCCAACCAGGAACATGAAGTGAAAGTCGATAGAGATGAAGATGGCCTTTTCTGGTTGACTCAGGGATGGCGAGACTTCACACAAGCAAATCGAGTCAATGTAGGATCGGCTCTAATTTTCACCTACATGGGAGACTCCATCATTGAAGTCGACATTGTCAGCCCTGACAGCAAGGAAAATGGAAAAGTAGGACGTCCTTAAGTTCCTACCCTATCCTCCGCGTCAATATCTCTAAAAATGATGTATCGAGTTTAAAGGGATCCAACCTTTAGAAAAGTTTATGTACGTTACTTCGTATTATGAATAATAAAAGATCATTTTCTCCCTTTTTTATTTCCAGCATCACAAGAAAACAATAGGTAGTGAAAGGGAATCATAGGCTCCCTTTTTTCACTTTATTCGCAAAAACTTAATCAAAAGACTAGTTCACAAACTCAAAAAGCATGACACGGAAGAAACTCAATTGGAACTGCATGACGAAGAAGCCGAGTTTAAGGTGGCCTCATGGTCATCCCCAATTTCACGACGTGAACAGACTTGGAAGTAAACATTACCCTTATGAAAAAACATCATAGCACTTCCTATCCCCAGGTGGTGAAGCATAAGAAACTCGTCCCAACCATTGTCAATCTGAAAAAGACCATTCTCGCTCCAGGATACAGCCACTGGAAAATCACGGACGAGATACGTTGAAAGAAAAGCCCACCGAGGCGGAAGAGGCCCATATTCAGCCTCAAACTGAGGAGGCATAACCTGCATACCAATAAAATCAAGACCTAATATGGGTAGCCCAAGCTCTGTTGAAGTAAAAATAAAGAAAACTTACTAGTCGAGAAAGCTGCTCCACACTCTCAATCTTTTGAAAAAAGGCCCAAGGATTAAAATTTCCTGAAGGCATAATACTTGCAATGGCACGATCGATTTTCAAAACATGAGAGGCAGCAAAGAAGATAAAAATTAAGGCTTTAAAAGGAAAAATCCACCCTGAAGAATAAAGACAAGTGGTAAAAGACTTCAAACATTCGGACCGACCCTTTCAACACTTGGAGAGGTCGGAGCGTAAATATATGGATATTTACTACAAGCAAAATATACAATTAATACCAGTATTTCGTCCAAAGAGATCTTCAACCCATATTCTCAAAACAAAAGAAGTATCTCAATGAAACACCAAAAAACAGGAAACCAAACGTAGGTTCCCAAATCCATAACGGTTTCAAACTAAAAAGAACTAAAAATCAAAGTCTAAGGGGGGGGGGGGGGGGGGGGTAGCTGCTTTTTCAACTTCTTCATCCGCGTCCTCAACATCTTCATCGTCAGAATAAGAATCTTCCACATCCATCTCCTCCTTTGAAAGCCCCCAGTCAGCACTGATCATGCTAGGCTCAAACTTCTCCAGGGGAGCACCAGGGTTAGTTGTTGAGCGTGTAACACTCTGGTTAATCCCTGCAACCATTCCCTTCCGAAAATAGCTAAAACACTTATCTTTCAAAATGCTAGTGCCCTTCGCAGTCTGGAGACAAGCTTTCGCCACAGAGGACAAGAAAGAGATGCCAACCTCGGTTTTTATCCACTCAGAAGATAAATAAGCCAAACCTTCATGACTCTGAAGCCATTGGAGGGCCACATCTTGATCCGGACGCGCCTTGATCGTGTCAAGTTCTTGCTTAGTAATAGACATTTCTTCGCGAAGAATGGAGAGATCTTCTTCCATCTTATCAATGCTGGCCTGCCGGGTTTGAAGAAGCTCTCGCGAGACCCCTTCAGCCGCTTCCAGCTCTTTGACGCGAGAGACAGCAGAACTCAAAGAAACTTTCAAATCATCATGCTTTCTCTACAAAGCTACCATGGCCTCTTTTTGGGTTTGCACCTCCTCATGAAGGTCCGCTGACCTCTTTTTGAACTTCTCCACTGAGGCCGGGTCACCCACAGTGCTCCCCATGATTCGGAGCTGATGAGTCAGTTTTTTAATCTCCTCGTCCTTCTTTTTAAGATCCTCCTCTCCACACACCATGCGTCTCTCGACATCCGGTTGAATCACTCTTAGCTGGAATAAGGGAAAGCGGAGTAGGAAAAATCGAAATTAAACCGCGTTGAGCTATTCTAAAAAGTGAGAAAGGAAAGTTAACCTACCCATTGAATAATACGATCCAGGTTAGTTGAAAGAGTGACGGGATCCAATCGGCTGATATATCCTTGCTCTGAGAGACAACGTTTCTTAGCCGGAAAAGCAAGACCTTGTAAGTCAATCAGATCAAAGCCTGTGATAGGGAATTCGCGAAGAGTTGCTACACCCTCTAAAAAGAGCCCCCTTTTATCCGTAGCCGATGGCCCAACAGCAATGGCAACCTTCCTCTTTTTTGATTTAGAAGTCTCAGGCGCGGATGGACAAATACGTTTCTCTCGAGACACAGGAACCAATGAAGAAGATTCAACTAAAGCTCCAGTCTCATCCGCGGTGCTCACATCAACAGTCGATGCCACTTCCAGGACCGGGGGAGGAGCAGGAGGATCATTGGCTACCGAATTTGCCTTCTTCTTTTTCCCGGATTTGGCCTTATGCCGTTTCAAAAGTGCATCCAAATCCATTTTATCTAAACACAAAAACATCCCTTGGTAAGTCATCTGTCAAAACAAGATAAGGCATGAAAACACAAATTTATACACCAAGATAAACAATAAAACAAAAAGAGCCACCTAGTCGCGGATGAGGCATACTCAAGCCAGCCATCTCAAGACGAAACGCGGATAGCATTTTTTCCCACGGAAATCTAGGAGAATGAGAAAACGATTGCTTGAACTGAGAAAGATTGGAAACTTTTGGCTTCATCACAGAGCAAAAAAGCCCTGGAACGGTTCGACAATTAAAGCCTTGCCCAGATCTATCGCGAACCAAAAACCACTTGTACTTCCAATTCGGTTTGCTAGACAACCTTTCCATATACCCACAACTTGAGTTGCACTGGTAAAACCTTGAATCCTGAGTTCCCTTTTTTAAGGAAAAGATATTGAGCATTAACTTCAAAGAAGGAGCAACACCAATCTCCTTACACCTCATAATGAAACTGGTAAAAAACATCCAACCATTAGGAACGATCTGAGCGGGACTCAAATTGTACTCATCCAAAAACTTTGAAAAAAAAAGGATGTAAGGGAAGTCGGAAGCCTTGAGATAAGCTAGCAGCATATACAACCAAACAATCTTCATAAGCATCTAAGCAACCACCCCCTTCCTCAAGAAGACAGAATTCTACACCTGCTGGCCAGGGGAAGACTTGCGAAAGGGCATCAAGATCTCCCAAATTCAACAGAGTAGTGCAACCCCTCAACCCACTCAAAGGAGACCTCCACAGATGAATCCTATCAGTCACAACTGATGGACGAATGGAGGGAGGTGGAAGAGGTTTAAAATCCCCCAGAAAAAGGCAAGTATCCAGATCCTTTAAATTATACACTGGGGTGTCTAAATCAGACAAGTTCTCTTTAGAACGGATCTTCTTCGGATTTTTTGCTAAACCAATTGGGGGAAGCTCATAAGGAATCCAAACATCCTCCGCCTCTTGATCTGGGGACTGAGAGATAGATGAAGGCCCCCACGTCCACAGAAGAACTAGCAACTTACTCATCCACGTCCCTTGGATTTTCATCTCTCGCGCATCCCTTCGAAGAAGAAGAAATTGTGTAAGGAGAAGAATAGTAATCAGGGTCAGAACGCTTCCGGCGCCTCATCACCTTAATAGGACTACCGGTAGGACCAACTCGATCTGGAGTAGACGCGGATGTGGAAGAAGATGACTCCGATGAAGAATCATCAGAGCTAGAAGAAGAACTCCCAAAAGAGGAAGAAAGAGTCTCTGGGGTTGGACGCGCTTGAGAGGATGAAGCAACACCACTTCTCCATCCTTCACCTCTCTCAAAATCTTCTAACAAATCACGCTCCTCACTGAGACTAGCCATTTCTAAAGAAACTAGAAGAAAATCGTATGAAGTTTCACTTATACAAAGCAAAATCTAATCCAAAAACACATCCAGAGACAAACTCGCACCCAATTTTACGATCTAAACCATCAAGAAGTTAAAAAACTTAACAGAAGAAAATCAAGAACAGCTTAGAACAAGAAAAAATACCTTGAAGAGTTGAAGAAAACCGCCGGAAACTTCGAGCAAACAACCGGAAACCTAGAAAACCGCCGCCGGAAAACCTAGAGGTGGATAAGGATAAAATGTCTGGAAAAACAGAAGAAGACAAGTGTGAAGTAAAAAAGAAAACGGGACGGGGTAACTTATAGGAAATTACTGACGTTTAGACTTCCGGGCGTAAATGGGCCTGATGGGCCCAAATTGGGCCAAAACTCGAAAGAATAAGGCCCACTGTCTCTAAATAGGAACTATAGCAGTAACGAAAATACAGACATTTACTTAAAAAATAAAGGCGTAAAAGATCATGCAAAGTAACACATAAAGGCGTAAAAGATCATGCTTTCCATCAAAATAACTTTCGTTATTTAACAAATAGGCATATAGAGGCTTTCGCATAAACCCTAATTGTTACTAACCCTTTTCACATAATTAATCCAAGTTGCATTAAGATCACTTTCGCTTCAATAACACAAATAAGGATCACCTTCAACTCTCGCAAAAGAATCATGCTCATAGGGATAGAAGACAAATTGCATAAAAAGATTGTACCTTTACCGCATCACTTTACATGGCCACCGTCGGGCTCACCCCAGCCCCAGAAGTGGGTGGACTACTCGCTCTTCATTATCAAGAAAGACATCAAATAACAAAAGGAACTAACTTGCATTGAATTAAATAAAGAAAGCTTACAACCAACAAGACAAATCCGTTTTTGCCTTTCCACCTTGCTCACCACAAACTCTCTCTCTCTCTACTACTACTACTTGTTTTCTCTGAAATTGAATGATGAAAAACCAGCCCCTAAGGCTTTATTTATAGCCTTTTATTCCTTGCTATTCAAGGATAGAATATATCTATGTTGATCTAAATCTATATCTAAAGGTTTAATGAAAAATAAATGTAATTAAAGAATTAAATCTAAAAGGGAAATAAATCTAAAATAGGTAAAATATCTTCCATGTGTTGATAGGTCTTCTCCATTGATAGAACTTGATAGTTGTTGATAGATCTCGGCCAAAATTGGATAGAATCGGATCCAAGGACTCCCAATCCGAGTAGAACAGCTTAAACCGCGTACGCGGCTTCCGGACAGATCTCCTCGATCTCAAGTAGGTTTACTCGATCTCGAGTAACTTCGGTCATCGACTTCGCTCGGCTCGGTGTCTCGGGTAACTGGTACTCGACATGCTCGGAAGTGGCTCACAAATTTCCTCGATCTCAAGCATCTTACTCGATCTCGAGTAAAGGTGATCGATCATGGTTTGGCCTGGTGACGTCGAGCAGCTTCTCTTCGACATGGCTCGGGTTCCGGGTTCTTCGATATCGAGAAAGGTCCTCGATCTCGAGTAGAGTGTAACCCGGCATGTCTTCATCTTCGGCTTCTCGATCAGCTCCTCCTCGACCAGGCACTCCTCGGACATTTTTGGTCGATATCGAGTAAAAGTACTCGAGATCGAGTAAATCTCTCAGCTTTCTGCTCTGTTCTTGAAACGCAGTTTCCCGAGTTCTCGTTCGTTGGATTGACGACATCAAAGCTTGATTCAGAACGAAGAATGGTGAAAAATGGCGTTTTCTCCAGCTGCACCATTTTTAGCCTCTCCATGGGTTTCCTTTAAGCTCCAAAGTGCATCCGATTTCTGCGAAATATAACCAAAACTTGTGTAGACCTCCATGTATTGCAAATAAGTGTAAACTACACAGATTCTGTATTATTCTAACCCAATATGCATGAAATGCATGCAGAAATCGATATAAAAGTTACTGTAAAACATGGCAGATTCAGCTCATAACAAACACCCCATACTTAAGCTTGCTTGTCCTCAAGCAATACCTTTATTTGTCATTCAGGGGAAGAAGTCAAAAACTCTCAACATATTGGATTCATTCTTATATAACCCTGCAATCAATTACAATCATCGAAAAGGTACTTGTGCCACAAATCCATACATGTGCAAATAAAAGCAACATCTACTCACAAAAAGAGGGTTATGCAAAAACATTCATTCGTGACAAAGCATTAATAATCAAGAGGACTTTAATTTAAGCTCAAATAAGAAGTAGATTGGTAAAAGGCTAAAGGTGGGCAATTTTTGGAAATGTAGTGCTAATAATCCGGGGAAATGGAGTACTCTCCAAATTTTCATACCACATTCCTTCTCATAAGATTCATCACCTTTCATAATGCTTTTTCTCAATAATAATGTTTTTGTCTCTCTAACCTCAGCACTGCCTTCTCGCGAGTCGCAAACATGGGTGTCATGAATGGCCCCGGATACTTAGTGCTTTGGACTCCTCACAATATGTCCCATCTCGCCAAACTATTATCTTAGCGAGCAGGGTCGATCTACCTTTATCTCCTGAGGTGACCGGATTTTTTTCTCACTCATTAAATTTTCCATATATTTCAAACATTCCTTCCGAACTCCAAATAATGATAACAACAACACAAACACCATATAACATCTCCATAATGTAACATAATTCTCAACATAATCCCCAAATAGGAAATAAGGTAAAGAATGGCAATATTTAGATCATGTGGAGCAAATATGAAATAAGGCATAATATGGCTTTTTTGTGATTCATAAGCATAGGTAAGGCTAGGATATCAAAATATGAGCATTATATGGAAATATAAAGTTCTCCATCCTCTTATCATGCAATATGTCAAAAGCAACTTCAATTTTACCTCCTTTCATGGTTTTCAAGAAAATAATGCACTTCATTGTGACTTTCCTTTACTAGGTAATTTCATGCTATATCTCTAATGAATACAATTTTGCATCGTCGAGTTCAATATAGTTCCATGACATTATTTCAAAATTTTCAATGGGGGTCATTTTTCTCAAACCTTCGGAAAACATGCAAATAAGCACAAATCAATAATGCATTCCAAAATAGCCATGTAGCAATTCAAATAAATAAATTCCAAATATGCACAAATAATGTCAAATAGGGCAAATATGCATAAAGTAAGCCCTTTCTCCACCTCATACTTAAATATTACAGTGTCCTCATTGTATAAAAACAAGGGTAAAGAAAGAAACTCACTAAACAGGTGTGCAGGACCTCTTAATATTGAATGAAAGAATTGCCTGGGCCGAGTTTGAATATAGCTTGCTTCTATCCATGGACCTGAAAAGTGTAGAAGACAAATACCCCTAATAGAAAAACTAGAAATGTTCAAAACCAAAAATAAACAAAACGCAACAAAGCCTCAAAAGTCCCAAAAAAAATAAATGTCTATTTACAAGCTCTAGATTTTATAGTCGCTAGGCCGACTTCTCCATTTAGCTCAAGGTGGCATCTGCAGGGCCCATGTAGCTTGGGCTTCAAACAGGACTCCATTCTTGTCCATCAGTTGTAATCCTCCAGAATGGATCTTGTTCACCACGAAAGGTCCCATCATCTTTTTGTTGAATTTGTTAGGAAACCAATGATCCTTTGATTTGGAAACATAGAGCTTGTCTCCAACTTCATACTATTTGGGCTCATCATTGGATATCCTACATAAGTGCACATACCAAGGCAAACCTCTCCCATGTATAGATAAATCTTTAATGGAAATAGGAGAAGAAAGATTCATACCTTGGCTTACCTTCGCAGAGACGGAATCGGGGACCACGGTGTTTGGTCGATCTCGAGTAGGAGTACTCGATCTCGAGTAACGTTCAGGTTCTGATGGTGGACTGCTCGAGGATGCAGGAGCTGGTAAGGTTTGGTCGATCTCGACAAGGGTACTCGATCTTGAGGAGGGTTCAGCTTCTGGTGGGTTCAACGTCGAGGAAGGCGAAGTCGAGGAAGCGAGGTGGTGGTCGATCTCTTGTAAACTACTCGATCTCGAGGAGTCTGGTGTTTCAGTCTGGCTGCTCGACGACGATGGAGCTGATGGAGGCTCTTGGTTTTGGTCTAGATCGACTAGAGTCCTCGATATCGAGGAATCCTGGTCGACTATGACCCCATACTTTCATCCTGTCAAGGCATCCAAAAAATAGTTAGTCCATAACGACGTACCTTGGCCTGTGTCGAGTGGATTCTCTGTTTCCTCCTTTAGGATGGCCATGATCTCCTCCACCTGGGCCTCCATATCCCTCTTTTCCAGCTCCTAAGGGGTCATATTTCTTACCTTGGGTTCCCCGCAAGTGATGTAGCCAGCTGAGATAGATTTTACCTCTTCCATAGGACATGTATGCCTTTCAGTTTTATTAAAGGAATACTCAATTACCTCATCGCTGATGTTAAAAGTGAGCACTCCCTTCCTTACGCTTATGTTGGCATCCACTGTCGCCAAAAAGGGTCTTCCTAGAATAATTGGACAAGTAGGGTCTTCTTGCATATCAACAACTAAGAAATCACCAGGGACAAAGAATTTACCTACTTGTACTAGCACATTGTCCACCATGCCTGTTGGGATGACCACCGTGTTGTTGGCCATGTAAAGTCTAGCATCCACAGGCTCTAGGGCACCTATCTTAATCTTGGACCAAATTGTTAAAGGCATTATACTCACACTAGCTCCAAGATCACATAAAGCATTAATTTTGTATGGACCAAATCCAATGGATATAGCAAACTTACCCGGATCTGGCCTCTTTTTAAGTATGTCCAAATGGCTGCATTCCTCTATAATTTCAGCCATTGGCCGCTTTTTGCTCAGAATCTTCTTCAGGAACTTCACATAGGATGACATTTCATTGAGAGCTTTTGTGAAGGGAATAGTGACATTGAGCTTCTGAAGCATCTTGATGAAGCGCTGAAATTTCTTCTCTGTTGGGTCCTTTGGAGATTTTGTGGGGAAAGGCAGCTTCTTTTTCTGATTCGGAGCCAGAAAAGATGTCGGAGGTGTTGTAGCTTCCTCGATCTCGGGCTGGGTTTCCTCGATCTCGACCAGTTTCTGCGGTGTCGAGTTGCTGTGCTTTGCAGACGAAGGATTGCCCAATTGTTCCTCGAGATCGACTAAGTGTTTATCGATATCGACTTGCTGCTGGTCGACTTGCTGTTCTCCTTCGTGCTACTGCTTTTCGACCTCTGGCTCTTACAGCTGATGGCCGCTTCTGAGTTTTACAGTAGCGATGTGTCCATACTTTCCCTTGGGATTAGGTTCTAAAGATCCAGGGAGCGAACCTGATTGTCTGAGGATTCCTGCTGCTAGCTGGCCTATCTGTGTATCAACTGATTTCCGCCATATATCAATTTCCCCAAGCCTAGAGTTGACACCTTGCATTTGAGTGTAGACGGAGTTGAAGGACTTCTTAGTTTCTGAATGATTCCTTCGTATTTCCTCTAGGACTGTTTGTAGATCATCCCTTTTCTGGTCCCTTTCCGGATGTCCTGGAGCTCTGTAGGGCGGGGGGTTCTTAGGGGCACCTTGGTTCCATTGTGGTTGCTGAAACCTTTGGTCCCCCATGTAGCGATTGGGACCCCCTGCATAAGTTGCCTCTTCATGGTATTCTGCCAGCCTGACTTGCTCAGTGTGTGGGCACTCAGTAGTGGTGTGCCTCTGTGATCTTCATTCAATACAAGGCTAGTTGACAGAAAGATACTTTACTTGTTTGAGGAGCTTCTTATTCTGGTCTCTATAGTACTGCTCCCTTACATCTGGATCAATCTCCTTAGGGGGCTCATAGAGGGGCATGGATGGTGCTGGCCTGGCTTAGGGGTTCTTCTAATAGGTTACTGGAGTCCCATACTTGTTGTCATAGTTGGTCAGCTTGTCGAGAGCAGCTCATGCATCAACAGGCGGCATTTTCAGATACTCATAGTGAGTATATGTGTTGATTCTGTCCTTTACAGCCAAGTCCAGAGAATTGAAGAAGATCTCTTGAACTACGCAGGGTTGCTGTCCATGTGTAGGGCAAGATCGCAGTAGATCCTTATAGCGTTCCCAAGCCTTTGCTAGCGTCTCTCCAGGCTGCTGTTTGAAAGATGTGATCTTTTGGCGCAGGAGTGCTGTCTTGGCAGGAGGAAAGAAACTGTTCAGAAATTCCTGCTTCACTTGAGCCCATGTCGTGAGAGATCGTGGTTTCAGCCCTTCCAGCCATTTCAGTGCAGGACCAGCAAGAGACCAGCGGAAAGCCTTCATTAGGATGTACTCTAAGGGGGTACCTTCAGAAAGAGTATGACATATGTCAGTAAAGTTGGTAATATGCCTTAGAGGGCATTCATTAAATCTACCATGAAAAGCATGATTTTTAATTTCAATAAGGAATTGAGTGTGAATTTCATAGTTGTTTTCAGGGATTAGAATGGCCGATTCAGGCATGATGAGAGTCGGGTGCATATAATCTTTTGCAGTGGTTGGGTATACCGTATAGGGCAAGCTCAGCTTCTACTTGCCTCGCACGCTCAGCTTCCTGTTGCCTTCCTGCTCTCTCAGTGGCGAGAGCAGCATCCCTGGCGGCTAGATCCCTCGTGGGCCTCTCGATCAGCTGTTCCTGTGTCTCTGCAGCTGCCATGGCTCTTTGTAGTTTAGCTCTGACGTGTAGAAGGCGTTCTGGTTCATCTAAGCCGTCAAACTCAGGTGGTTGACCAGAACGGCGCATACACCTGCGAAGTAACTTAAAAAGAAAAGTGAGATCTGACTACCTAAGGCGCGAATGATAGCTTCCCCGGCAACGGCGCCAATTTTTTGTAAGGAGGAAATCGAGTATGAAAATATAATGAAATAATTCAAACCAGATTCGTGCCCCAGCAAATAATTACAAGACTCCCTCCAATGTAGTAAGAGAAAGTCAGGATCGACCCACGAGGAAGTGTGTCAGCGTATCCTATGTAGCTGTAAATCTCACAGAAAAGCAAACAGAAGACAGAAACAAAGAAAGAAAGACAGAAATAACAAACGAAAGCAAGAAATAAAGCAAAGACAGAATTACTCGATCTAGACCAATAGCAACTCGAGATAGAGTAAAAACAGTGACGACAGAAACTTCAGAAATTGAAAACAGAAACTCAACTCGATCTAGACCAACAGTAACTCGATCTAGAGAAAAACAGCAGAAACAGAAACTTCAGAATTGACAACACAAAAACTCGATCTAGAGTAAAAACAGCAGAAACAGAAACTTAAGAATCGACAACACAGAAACTCGATCTAGACCAAATCTCCTCGAGATCGACAAAGGCTTCCTCTAGATCGACAACCGTTACTCTAGATCTAGTAAAAAGACAGAAACTTTAAATTGCAAATTTCGAACACAGAACTCAGATTTCGACAGAAATAAACTCAATATATAAAGAACTTCCAAAGCTAGGGTATCAACACCACAAGGATAACCATGCAAAGTAACACATAAAAGCGTAAAAGATCATGCTTTCCATCAAAATAACTTTCGTTATTTAACAAATAGGCATATAGAGGCTTTCGCATAAACCCTAATTGTTACTAACCCTTTTCACATAATTAATCCAAGTTGCATTAAGATCACTTTCGCTTCAATAACACAAACAAGGATCACCTTCAACTCTCGCAAAAGAATCATGCTCATAGGGATAGAAGACAAATTGCATAAAAAGATTGTACCTTTACCGCATCACTTTACATGGCCACCGTCGGGCTCACCCCAGCCCCAGAAGTGGGTGGACTACTCGCTCTTCAATATCAAGAAAGACATCAAATAACAAAAGGAACTAACTTGCATTGAATTAAATAAAGAAAGCTTACAACCAACAAGACAAATCCGTTTTCGCCTTTCCACCTTGCTCGCCACAAACTCTCTCTCTCTACTACTACTACTACTTGTTTTCTCTGAAATTGAATGATGAAAAACCAGCACCTAAGGCTTTATTTATAGCCTTATATTCCTTGCTATTCAAGGATAGAATATATCTATCTTTATATAAATCTATATCTAAAGGCTTAATGATAAATAAATGTAATTAAAGAATTAAATCTAAAAGGGAAATAAATCTAAAATAGGTAAAATATCTTCCATGTGTTGATAGGTCTTCTCCATAGATAGAACTTGATAGTTGTTGATAGATCTCGGCCAAAATTGGATAGAATCGGATCTAAGGACTCCCAATCCGAGTAGAACAGCTTAAACCGCGTACGCGGCTTCCGGACAGATCTCCTCGATCTCGAGTAGGTTTACTCGATCTCGAGCAACTTCGGTCATCGACTTCGCTCGGCTCGGCGTCTCGGGTAACTGGTACTCGACATGCTCGGAAGTGGCTCACAAATTTCCTTGATCTCGAGCATCTTACTTGATCTCGAGTAAAGGTGACCGATCATGGTTTGGCCTGGTGACGTCGAGCAGCTTCTCTTCGACATGGCTCGGGTGCCGGCTTCCGGGTTCTTCGATATCGAGAAAGGTCCTCGATCTCGAGTAGAGTGTAACCCAACATGTCTTCGTCTTCGGCTTCTCGATCAGCTCCTCCTCGACCAGGCACTCCTCGGACATTTTTGGTCGATATCGAGTAAAAGTACTCGAGATCGAGTAAAAGTACTCGAGATCGAGTAAATCTCTCAGCTTTTTGCTCTGTTCTTGAAACGCACTTTTCCGAATCCTCGTTCGTCGGATTGATGCATATAAACATGCGTTGGAAAGCTCTTCCCGAGGGCTACAACTCTCATGAAGACATCAAAGCTTGATTCAGAACGAAGAATGGTGAAAAATGGCGTTTTCTCCAGCTGCACCATTTTTAGCCTCTCCATGAGTTTCCTTTAAGCTCCAAAGTGCGTCCGATTTCTACGAAATATAACCAAAACTTGTGTAGACCTCCATGTATTGCAAATAAGTGTAAACTACACAGATTCTGTATTATTCTAACCCAATATGCATGAAATGCATGCAGAAATCGATATAAAAGTTACTCTAAATCATGGCAGATTTAGCTCACAACACCCATCAAGTTCCCAAGCCATGATCAAGCATCGGCTAGGTCCATAAAACTCAAATCACGTTAAATTCCCCCAAGTACAATCACATCTTGCTTCCCTTATGCCAAAACTCATAGACAGTCTCTCAAATCTCCTCCTCAAAAGTCTAAAGATCAAAGCCTTTTCAATCATATGCCTCAACACTCAGGTTCACAAGTTCCCCAAGAGTCAACTTACACAAGATCTCCAGCTCAAGATCCTAACTTTCCAACATAACTAATTAAGCTCATACATTCCGAATCTATAATCCCCAAGTAATCACAGATCAAGCCCCATATCTCAACTCTCATCCGAACCCTTATCAAGATCAATCTAGGTGTTCCTCACCAAATTCATTCATTCCTCCCATATCCTTAAGATCCCATCTGACCATTACTCTTTAAAAGGAATCCCAAATTGCCTCAATACTCGGATCTCACTTCCTATAAACACACTTACTACTAATCCACCTCTAAAGAACAAACTCCCATTTCTTAATCTCAAACAAGAGCATTCTTACCTTCTACATCCTCAATATTAAGCAACAAAAGTTCATTCCGTACACTTCTTACATAACCCAAGATATAATAAGCATCTCGCCCTGCTAGCAATACTCAATCGCCTACACTCGTCAGATTCTAAACCAGAGAGCCATCTAGTTCTAAACTCGCATCCACGAATCATCAAGTTCCTCCTCAACTGCACCTATTCCTAAGTGGTCAACAAACATGTCTTACCCAGGCTAACTCACCAGAATATCTCTAAACCGTATCGTTTCATTTCCCAATAAGATCATGGCAATTCACCTGTTCAAAATTTCCACTATTTTCCCAAACGATCACAGTCTCCTAAGACGTCTTATCCTAGTTCCTTATTGTTGCACACTCACCAGACATTCCTCAAAGAATCTCTATGTCATCTTTATCCGAACTTACCCACAACATCACAATCTATCTGAATTCCAAAAATTCCGCGACCATTGGTATTCCCATATTCACCATTTCAGGACCCTTCTACGTCGAACCCAATCAAACGGACTTATGATCAACCTTATTGACATCTTTCACTTTAACTACCGACCTTTCCTCAAAGACTCATTTTCCTTTCCTAATACCTCAACATTCAATCATTGTTACTCATACCATTTACGATCGCTTTCCTATTCTAGAAATCTTCTGGTCATGCCTCTAATAATTCTCCAATTACACGTTAGCAAATATCCTCAATGCCACACGAGCAATTCCCAAGTACAGATCTCACATCCTATCCCCCATTATATACACCCTCGAATCCCAAGCTCCAAAATCTCTCAAGCAACCCTAGCCTACTCAACCTTAACGATATCCATAATTCATTCCTTACCGGAGTCGTTCCGACTAACAGTATATATAACCTAAGTACCGAGGTCTACAACTTCTCAAGCCTGCCTAGTTACTCAACTTTAACGCTATCCAAAACTCCTTCCTCAACAACGTCGTTTTAATTCACTAATAGCACAAACAACCTACCTATAATCACATTCTCCCTACAAGAATCCTCAATCATACATGCCATGGTCCATTCAAATCTTCCTCAATTGCATCCAGGTTATTCACTTATATTATAACCTCGTTCTGCGATAAAGCCATTATCACCCTATGCCACATTTAAGGCCTACCTAAAAGGCTCATCTAAGGATCCCTAACCACTGTCTCCTATCAACCCTATAAACTCACTTGGTACTGCCTAAGCCAATGCCTCCTTCCTATGACTCTGTCATATATCCTCACCGAAACAACCTAAGGCTTCTAATCCTCCTAACACTCCCCATGTCATTCTACAAAGGAAACCCTCAATTCACATACATCAGATAAGAATATCACGTAGAAGACAGTGATTAAACATGCGTATTAAGTCATAACTTGCAAGTACATCATAATCATAACATTATCAACACATTATCAATCATTTCAAAATAAATTTTATGCCATAAATCTCAAGATACCATCATGCTTACAAAATTTCAAACCACCATATATTGACATGATCAGGTTAAATTATCAAGTTTCATCATGCTAACACCCAGAACAATGTCATGACAGCATCATAATAGCATATCGTCACATATCAACAGGGTTCATATTAACAATCAGGCTTAGTGTTCTGAAAGGGTATATCAAAGTGGTGTTGCATTTATCACATTCATGGCAACAATATTTACATGATAGAAAAAGCACGACACGTAATCATATGATGAACTGTAATTGGGGAGCATACATCCTTCATGATACTAGTAACATATGTCAAGGTATGTACGGAATCTAGATATGACGTGGTGTGTGATCATGCGATGTGTCAGGTCATTTGTTAATGAGGGTATAAGTGATGTAGGAGGAAATCGAATTGAAAATACGAAAATAAATTCAAACCGAGTTCTAGCCTACCCAAATAAATTCAAGACTTCCTCCCGCTGTAGTGGAAGGGAATCAGGATCAATCCACGAGGAAGCGTGTCAGCGGATCCTAGATAGCTCACGTTCATGTCGCATTTCAACTCAGAAGACTTACTCGATATCGACCAGGGTATAGTCGATATCGACGAGTCAGTCGATTTCTAGAAACTCTGCAGAGGGCAGTTGAATTCGACTAGATCTACTCAATATCGACCTGTGTAGTCGATTTCGACCAGACTCTGTCGACTTCTACCTGTACTTGCAGGGAACAAAAACAAGCAAAGGTCGATTTCGAGTAGATGTGCTCGATTTCAACCAAGTCAGTGGCAAATATCGACCAGCTCAGAAGACCACCAGTCGACCAGAAGACTCGATTTCAACATGAAGAACGAGTACCTGCAAGGATGGAAGCGAAGGATGAACAGAAATAACCAAGTTGATAGATTCGAAGTAAACAAATATGAAATAAAACTTCCAAGATCGGGGTTTACCACAACGATAACCAAACACGCATAAGGTAAGATAATATGATTAAGAAATTATGCAATCACATCAAAGGAGTAAGCTTTAGCCTTTTCCAACAATTAGACAACCTTTTCAAGTAACCCTAATTGTATCTACCAACTTTATGTTTATAATCCAAGTTGTTACATGAATCTCTATTCTTTCGAGTAGGCAATAAACATATAAAAGGCAGTGGATGATCAAAACATAATAAATATCGAATCTTTACCTCAAGCGTGCATGGCTATCGTCAGGCTCACCCCGACCCTAGAAGTAGGTGGACTACTCGCTCATCACAATAGAAGACATCATTGAAAGAAATATACTTTGCTATAAACTAAATTCAAAATATTTACAATTCCGGCATTCCAACTTTCGCAAAAGCGTCAAAACCCTAAAAGCCTTGAACTCCTAAAACTCTCTACTTGCTATTGGAATTGTCTCTCTGAAATTGAATGAATAAAAACCAGCCCCTAGGGCTTTATTTATAGGCCTTAATCCGTGCTAATCAAGGAAAGAAATATCTATCCTATATCTCTATCTAGCTAAAAGATATAATTCTACTTGAAAGGAAATAAATCAAACTAGGTAAAACTAGATAAATCCTATAGTGTAAATAAATGTTCAACACTTAGGATAGATAAAAAGATAAAAAGGTAAAAAGATTATATATCTCTTGTCTTCATGTGCAAGGAATTTCCACTCAGAATATTTTCACTTGGAATCTTCATAGGACTCGGAAGTGGCTCATACTCGATCTAGGGGATTGGTCGATATCGACCAAAGTTGGTCGATATTGATTCTCTTGCTCGGATTCGGTTTCTATTCACTCGATGTCGGCTTTGGCTAAGATTTCGAGTTGGGGTTTGGTCGATATTGACCAAGTTAGGTCAAAATCGACCTGTCTTCCTTTTTTCGTCGTCAAGTTTGAACTTTGTCGAGTCTGATTCTGCAATTTCGACTAGGCTTTAGTCGATATCGACCAACTCTCATCAACTTTCAGCATTCTGCTTCGTCTTGAAATGCACATTCCTGAATGCTCATTTGTCTGATTGACGCATATGTGTATGTGTTGGAAATCTCTTTTCGATGGCTACAACTCTCATGAAGACATTAGAACTTGATTCAGAATGATGAATGGTGAAAAGTGGCGTTTTTTCCAACTGCACCATCCTGCGCTCTTCCTTAATTAGCTTTTCCAATGTCATCATGATTCTCCTTTAAGCTCCAAAGTGCGTCCAAAATTCTCCAAATTAGCTCTAAACTCCTGAAAACCACATCAAACTTGTGTAGACTCCATATTTGGCAATATTAAGCATAACTACATAAATTTGTTATACTTCCAATCCAGAATGCACAAAATGATAGATTAAGGAGCTGAAATAGGTATTAAAACATGGCATAAAACATGGACATCAATAAGAGACTACCCTAGAGTAACAATGAGATCATCATGGCATTACAAGTTGGTAAGCATGCTGGAAATCAAGCATTATATGAGGCATATTGAACATCAAGTTGTAACATATATCCATAAACTAAATAACTCATATTATCAGGTTATAAGAAAGGAGCGATCACACTATCATGAGCCTAATTAAGGAGAGAACATTGATCATTCAAACAATACAAAACAGTATTAAGCACAAAACAATCTCCAATAGTTAATTTGATCCCCTTCGAGGGGGGTCGCCCTCGGGCCCAGTTTATAAAGTCACAACAATCTATCAAGAAGCCGCTCTTCGAGGGGCGACTGACCAGAGGGGCAACTACCTCTCGGTTTCTAATGTTCTAACCCCGCTACTCCAACCTCCGCGGTGCAATGTCCTTGGAGCCTTCCAGGTCCTTTGTAAAGAGTAAGCTAGGGTTAGTCTATTGTTTTCTGAATCTACGTCCATATGGGTCGGTCTATCACCTCTCTACCCACTCGATTACCCCATTCCATTTCCTCACCTTAAGTTAGGTTCATTAAACCCATTTTGCCCTTTTTGAAACCTTTCAAATTCCTTCAAAATCTTTGGGCGGTTTTCTAAAACATACACGCAACCCTTTTATACTCGAATTGCACAACCTGGCTCTAATACCAACTTCGTAATGGCTCAAATATAAATTTTCGGGTTACGCTTCGAAGGTTGAATACCTTCGTTCGGATCTTGCAATCCAAGTATTGGTCGAGGTTTCAAAACCAAGAGTTAGTTTTTGAAAGAGGGGATTTCGAACACCAAAACACGCAAAGGGTCGTTGGTGATGTATAGCAATTGACTTCGCCAACCAATTGCTAAGATAAAAGCTTGATCATGTGTAGCTCCTTGATTTCTCTTGATTTGGAACAAAATAAAACAAGTGAATAAAATCAGATTTGGCGACAGAATTACACTTAGTAAATTCCAACAGTTCGGGAACCCAGAAATGGCGACAGAATCAGGGAGAGAAGCGAGTGGATCAGCAAGGAAGTGCGCGTGAGTGCACTGGGAGCTGAAGACGCAGGCGCTGGGCACCGAGGCCGCCAGCGCTCGCGAGGAGTGAAGTCGGGTTCCAAGCAGCGTCCAAGCTCCTCTTCTCTTGCGACCATTCTGGATTTGGGCTAAGGCGACGGTTTCTGCAGATTTTGGGTTATATGTGCTTGCCGTGTGAATTGAAAGAGAAATTGAGTTTGAATCTTGGTTTGGTCGATTGAACAAGGCTTTTGGATTGGGGAAACCTTTTAATCCTAAAAAGGTTCCTCAATTATAACTCAAATCTCATTAATTTGAATGAATGAAAGTGTTAAATAACAATTGCTTGTCAATTCTACCTTACAAAGGATAGAGGTTTGACTAGATAAAAGATAGAAGGAAATTCTAAAAGATATATCAAACCTACCTAAGATAGATCAAACTAGCTAATGATAGATAAATAAAACTTGGTGGGAAAGGAAAGTACCAAGATCAGATATTTTCCTCCCACACATTATTTTCATAAATTCATAAAATAAATATATCTAACTAATTAAATAAATCCAAAATTAGTTAGATAAATATGTAGAAATTCGTCCAAACAGTGACAACTGCAAAGATGATGAATTTCGGCCGACTTCGAGTTTGATTCTGGAAAGACCTTCAATAGCAAAGTTGTATATCTTTTCGTTCTCGTTCTAAAAAGATATGGCACGACCTCGTCCGATAAGTATGGACTCCGAACGACCCATTTTATTGAGACGTCAAAATGCTGTCAAATGATTATGATGAATTACCAAAACGTGTGCCTAAGCTCACCTTGCTTCTTTGGACCTTCTTCCATGGTTGAGCCTTCTTCTTCTGTTTAAGAAAGACATACTCTTCCTCCAATAGCCCTCGAATCGATCTTGATAGCTCGCCAGGATCAAGATCATTCTTTGAGCCACATAAGCTCTTCCTTGATTGCATCAGTTGGGTACCCAGAACCTGTCCTATTTGACTAAGTCGCTCAAAAGCAATTTACAGTTTAAAAGCATAGTAAAAGGAATTTGAGTACAACTTGCCACGACGGAGTCGGATCAAAACCAAGATGTGGGTGTAAATCAAGAGTCCAAAACATCCAAGTTTATAGTTTGGTGGAGTCAGTCTCTCTACCGGTGGAACACCAAAAGATACCCCGCCACAGAAGCATAGAATAATCATAAATCTGCAAACATACCTAAAAAAATAATGCGGGTTGTGGAATCAGACTGAGGCACACATATGATTACTAGGTCCCACAATAGGCACAAATATATGATATACCTAATAAAGATGTTTCTAATGCAAGACAGAATTTAAACACACAAGTCATGTTTATCAGGATAATTATGCGGAAAGTAGCGTAAATCAATATTCCACACAGAATGCCAGGTGGCATACCCCTAGATTTCCAACTATACTACAATGTCTGTACCACCACCGAGGTAGGATGCTTGGTCGTACCAAATCATACATGTATGTACCACCGTCGAGGTAGGACGCTCGGTTGTACCGAACCATAAGTATATCTTAATATTAAATGTTCGTACCACCACCGAGGTAGGACCCTCGGTCATACCGAACCATGCTTGTTCGTACCACCACCGAGTTTGGACGCTCGGTCATGCCGAACCATAATATATAAATCATGCTCAGACTCTATCAGTACAAACCCGATAGTGCTAGGTTGTCCTATGATCCTAGCAATGACTCTAGGACTCACAGATAATCGTTGATCTCTTTTCAAACGCATGAAGAAGACGGATGCTCATTCATAAGTGAAATTCCTAAGCATGATACTACATGGCATGCTCTTATAAATATGCAACACCTAGTATATCATGTGACTATATGCATGAGGGAATCTATCTGTTCAGTCTGAGTAAGCTCCATAAGGAACTTACCTAAATGCTCAAAACAGAAAAAGGTAGAATCCGGGTATACAGCAAGTCACACGTCACAGATGATCACCTAACATATACAAGTAATGCATATGAATCTACTACTAAATTACATTAAGCATATAATATCAATCACACAAGTACACGGAACTACAGATCTCATCATTCAGAATTTCATCACATCATCATCAGTTCATCCCATCTCTCATAGCATGATCTCATATAACTCATGAAGAATCAACTCTACTCTTCATCTTAATATCAACATCTCATCCCAACAACATGTAACATCATATCAGGATTTCATACTCAAGGCATATATCAAAATAGCATGTTTTCACGATCATCATATGACATCTCACATTTCAATACTTAAGATCATATAATAACAGCATATAATCGCTACTATCATCAGCATGTTTGCATATAACAACATTTCATAACTCATGCTTAGAAACATATATCAAACATTCATAGTTCATTCTTAACACTATATCAATATCATATCATCATGTTGCATTCAGCACAAACGATCAATCAGATTAATCACAAGTCAAATAAGGCAAGTTAATTTTTCCAATATTTCCCAAAATTCTTAGATCTCAAGTTTAGATGAAAACCTTCATTCTAAAATAGCTTTCTCAATTAACACTTGGTCCAAAATTCACTTATAAAACATCACCTTCTTAAAACAATTCGTTACTCATTTTATCAAAATAATTCCGACAAAGTTAGGATATGTCCAAAAATCCTCTTTTAAATTTATTAAATCAAATTCATAACTTTAAAACCTTTTTTTCAAATCTCTTTTAAAAATCCAAGTCTCATAATATTATATTTTAAATCACCATAACAATATTATATAGTATATTATATCTCATTTATTTATGATTTGTTAAATTATTTACTATATCGAAAATACATGTTAATCTTATATCATAATATTCAATTACATAATTTCTACCAGAATCGGGCCCAAAACAAAAATAGGCCCAAAGCCCTCTTTTCTTAAAATCAGGCCCACGCTAAACCCATTCTCTTAAAAAAAACTGGTTTAAGCCATTTGTTTTTAAAAATTGCTGAACCAGACCCATCTCTCAAAAACAAGAAAATCGGACCAACAGATACTTTTTTTTTTTTGGTAAACCAAGAAACAAAAGCTCTTTCGAATAGACAGCATTCTTGGGCTACTCTAAAACAAGCTAGGGGTAGCCCTCTCCCTACAATCATTGTTCAACAATATTCTAACCCCGTCGGAGGGTTCCGTAAGCACATGAAGGCCTCTCGGGAAAGAAAGACCAAGTCCAGCGAGGGAGTCAACGAGATTATTCGCTTCCCTAAAGACATGATGGACATGGATCTCCTAGATCCATTTGATCAAGCCTTAACATTTACGAACCAGGCTAAAGAGCGGATAATACTATGCCACACTACTCTCTAAAGCTGGCAAAACCCAACCCGAATCCGAATAACCGATAACCGAAAACTCACCCAAATCCGAATGAACCGAACCTGATTCAACCGAAACCCAATAAGACCCGAACCCCTTATAACCAAAATCCAAAATTACCCGAATTTTAAGATACATTCTAGTAAGATTTTTTAAATGAATATTGAAGAAAACTTGATACAATCCAAACCCGAAATAACCGAAAACCGAAAAAATCGAAACCCGAGACAATTGAAACCCGAATGACCGAAACCCGAACTCGACCCAACCGAATGACCAAATTATTAGACATCATCCGAAACTCGAATGACCCAAAACCCAACTAATTGAACCCGAACCCGATCCAACCTGCCTGATTGCCACCTCTACTACTCTTGATCATTGAGTGCGCCTTTAAAGAGTCCGTTTCGACCACCACCAAACGATGACCCAAATCCCATGCTAAACGGAGACAACCAAGGATGTCCCACAACTCCGTCATCACCACCGGGCAAAAACCAATCTGATGAGAGAACCCCCCAATCCAATTACCCTCGATGTCCCTAATGACACCATCGGCCATAGCCTCCCCTTCCTTATTGACCGAACCATCCACATTCGCCTTGATCCATCACCGACATGGCTTCTGCCAACTGATATGCTTCAAAGCCTTCTCCAGTCTTCTCGTACTCCCAATGTTCCTCTTCCCAACCTCATCATACTCCCTCATCTGGTCCTCAATCCACCTCGCCTCATCACTGCGACACCTTCCATTGTTGAACACTTGGTCGTTACGTCAGCGCCAAGCCCTCCAGATTGCATTGGCAAATACACAAGCCCAGTGAAGCCCTCTTAGGAGTCTTCTTTCCGTCATCAAATTTGCTCTCCACCACTCTGCAAAAGGCATACAAAAAAATTAGGATCCTCCCTAGGATTAATCCAATTCTTCCAAACCTCCGAGATTGAAGAGCACTCCTTGAATATGTGGAGTAATGTCTCTGCTTGGTCCTTGCATTCCTAACACCAAGGATCTGATGCAATGTGTCTCTTGTATCTTTCTTTATTTGTGAGCACCTCCCCTCTTGTAACCAACCAAAAAAATGTCCTCAATCTTTCCGTAACTCGAAGCCTCCAAAGCCTATTGAACACAAAACTATCCACACAAGCATAATTATCAGCATTAGTTAAACAATTATACGCTGACCCAATGGAGTAATTACCGTCCGATGTATCAACCCAACTCAGCCTATTTGTGACCTCGCCACTCTCCACCACCACTGTCGCTGCAAGTTTGAGTAGAATCTCCGTGGGCAGCCTATCCGATAGCTCCTCCCACTTCTATCCTTCACCATCTGTCCAGAATGAACAAACACTTCTCAACAGTTCATCTTCATCCGGGCTCCTAATAGCATACTCGATGAGGCTATCCGCAACCAGCCACTTGTCCCTCCAAAATTCAATCGATATCTCATCCCCTACAAGCCACTTCAAGCCGTCGCTAACCACCATGTCCAAGATCTTACTCATGCTTGTCCACACCGAAGAGGAACTTGTCAGAACCGTACCAGACTCCCTAACATACTTAGCCACCAGCACATTATACCACATATCATTCTTTTTATTATTAATAGATCTCCAAATGAGTTTACCCGTGATCGCAATGTTCAGTTCGTTCATAGATCGAATGCCTAAGCCATCGCTCTTCTTTGGTTTGCAAACTTCCTCCCATGCCACAAGATGGGTCTTCCTTTGGGTCTCACTATCACCCCAAATAAAACCTCGACACACTTTATCAATGGCATCGCAAGTAGCTTTTGGAGTTTTCACGGTGGCCATTATGTACACCGGAATCGACGAGAGCACCGATTTGGTAAGAGTGATGTGACCAGCTAGGCTTAAATGCTTCTTCCTCCAACCAGTGAGGCGATTGTTAATAGAGTTGTTATATGAACTGAACAGTTCGAGCACAGCTCGGGATCGCCTCGAAAAAGCTCAACTCGAGCTCGCTCACTTATTTAAACAAGTCGAGCTTGAACAAAGTTTTAAGCTTGGTTGAAAGCTTGGCTCTTTCAAATAAAGTTAGAATAGCTCAAATTCTATAGAATTTCTAAAATTGCCTTTAAGTTAACATGTTCTAACCAAGTAGAACTACTTAAAGCTCGAAAAAAAAGCTCGGCTTGAGCTCCTTCATTTTCTAAACAAGCCAAACTTGAACAAAATAAAAAGCTCATTTAAAAATTAAGCTCGGCTCGAGCTCGTTTAACAAATGAACCAAGCTTGAACATGTCAAGCTCGGCTCGAATAACACCCTTAATTGTTAACTTTGTCCAATAAAGGTGCAAACGTCTCCCCAGCGATCTTGGTATGAAGCACCAGCATCCCTAGGTAATTACCTATGTTTGTTGTAACCTCAAAACCTCACTCCGCACACAGGCCATCCACCATATTGTCGGCCACATTAGGAGATACGAACAACTTTGATTTGTTAGCATTGATCTTTTACCCTGATGCCCTGCAAAGGACATTCAATATATTCATAATTACCTTGAGTTGTTGCACCAACACCTCCACCACAAGGATGATGTCATCGGCAAACAAGACATGAGAGATCAACGACCCTCTCCTAGTCACGTGGCCAGTTTCTAGTATCCACTATCCAAAACGTTCCTCACCAAATGGCTAAGTCTTTCAACACAAAAGACAAACAAATAAGGCGAGATTGGATCGCCTTGCCTAATTCCTCTTGTGGGCTCAAACTCCGTCGTCATCTCTCCATTAACAAGAACACGAGTATTCACCGAACTGATGCACTTGGTAAGCCATTTTACCCACTTATCCAGAAAGCCAGCATCACTTAGAGTATCCTTGATAAAGTCCCATCAGAGGCGATCATATGCCTTTTCAAGATCGATCTTGAGAACCCTCCTACCTTTCTTCTTTCGCATCGAGTGCACCAGTTGTTGCATAATAACAATATTATCCAAAACAGACCTACCTGGCACAAAACTCCCTTGCATAGTATCGATGAGGTGCTGTAGTAGGGGGCGAATGCGATTACCCAGAACTTTGGTAACCATTTTGTAAAGCACGTTGCAAAGACTAATAGGGCGGAATTGCAAAATCGATTTCGGTCTAGCCACCTTCGCTAATAACACAATGAGTGTTTCGTTAACCACCCTTGGCATCTTAGAAGTGGAGAGGAACTCTCTCACAAACTCATTAACAGTACTCGTGACTGTATGCCAACACTTCTGGGAAAAAAGCCTGGCTGGAATCCATCAGTTCCTGGAGCCTTAAAAGGCCCTATCTCTTTGACCGCTTGAAATATCTCATTATCTATTATCGACATGACAAGGTGCTCCCAATTTTCCCTTGGTAATAGTGGGAATGTCCCGTGTTCCAAGCCAATCAGTGTTTGCTCATCCTCATGGATAGTGCATAACGACTTGAAAAAATTCACCACCATTCGCTCAATGACCTTGCCATCCAAGACCTCCGAGCCATCATCTGCCTTAAGAACCTAAATTATGTTTGTCACCCTTTGCACGACAGTCGATAGATGAAAAAATGAAGTATAATTACGATCCCCCGCCTGCAGCCAACTCTCTCTCGATTTGCTACTGATTGACAGTTTGGGAAAAGAAAGGGGAAGGAAGGAACTTCGCCGGTAGTGGCTCAGAGATCTGATCATCTCCCCGCCCTAGAGACACGGAGTCGGACAAGAAAGGAGAGAGAGAGATTTTCATCAAGGGCTTCGTTTCGTCAGAAAAATGCTCGAAGTGGCGCCGGAGGCTCGTCGGAACTCGGTTAGGCTCGCCGGAGGCTCGAGGCGTTCTCGCTTAGCCTACGAAGGAGGGAAATGGCTTAAAAGCGGATCTTTACTATATTTTGGAGAAAAAATAGGCAAATGGAGAAATTACTGCGGGGTGCTCGGAAAAGCAGGGGAAGGGCGAAGGGGGTGCCCGACACTGGCTTCGGCTCCTAGATCGGGCTTCTCAGCTTCGCTTCGAAAGTCGAAGGAAGTGAATGGTGGTCCTTGGGTTTCTACTTGAGTTGAATGAGGGGAGTAGGTGGCTCGGCCGGCTCGAATCTCGGAAAAAAAGAGGAGCCTAGAGGTGTGTTTTCGGGCCCACCGGAGAAACGAAGGGGATAAGGAGGTGTTCTGGTGGTTGCACTAGTGGCTGAAGGAAGAGGATGAAGGGTTACCAGACCTTTGGACGGCAAATAGGGGAGGAGGAGGAAGAACTGGCGGCGGCGGTGCGGCTCCATCTGTCTTCAAGATGAGGAGGGAAGCTCATCTATTGAAGGTTCTGCTCGGTGTAGGAGGAAGAGATGAAGGTGCTCGGCTCGGTTGCTTTGAAAACAGGGGAAGATTGGGGCTTCGAGGGTGCTCGCAAAACGAAGGTGAGGGTGGGAGCTGTCGGCGCTCACAGAAGGTCCTTGGTTGGTGCTTCTGGCAGAGTTGGTGGTCAGAACAGAGGTGAGGAGTGGTGACTGGTGGCTGGTGTCGAATGTAAGGGAAGGAGGAAGTTCTTTTTGTGTTTTTGTTTGTGGTAGCGGTTGAAGGATGTGAGAATCAGAAATTAGAAGGGCGCTTGGGTTGGTTTCAATATAAGGAGAAGTAATGGGTTGCTGCTACTGCATTCAGAAATAGGAGGGAGTAGGTGGTGTCTTGCCCCCCGGGGCATAGCTCACTGGTTGAAAGGTCACCCTACGCTGGGCCTAGAAGCTTCGGGTGGGAGGTTCGATTCCCAGGAGAAGCATTATTTGTTTCTCTTGTGGAGTGGGCCTCCTGGAGCCAAAGGGTATAAAGGGGGGTGGTTGGACCATTAGTGAGGCACATCCCGCGGTTTACCTCCCCAAGTCGATGAGGGGTCGGAGACTTGGGGTCCAGGACTAGTCTAAGTGTAAGCTTGGGATACCTGGATATAAAAAAAAAAAAAAAAGTAGGTGGTGACTGGTTTCTTTTTAATCAGAAGGGGTGGGGGGGACCATGTGAGGAGCTTGTTTGAATTAGTTGTCTTCTGTCTGTGGCTCTTCTACATTTCAGTGGTAGAGGAGCAAGGGTGGAGGAATCCTGTTGTTTAAACATCGATTTGTTGTGTTAATAATCAGCGTAGGCTTTGTCTTGCTACTACTACTCCCGAGTCACAAAGGGAAGAAGGAGGAGTGGAGTTGTTGGGTTTAAAGTTGGGAAAGAAACAACCCCACTAGAAAATGGGTAGAGGAGTGGTCCCAAGGGGAATCAAAGAATACCCGAAACGATAACTCTTAAAGCCGCTCTCTCGACCTTATCCCGAATCGATCAAAAGAAAATTTGAAAATCAAGAGGATATTGACATCCGGAGATATTTTCAAATTCCGATGTGAAAAGACGAAATAATTCTTTAAAAGCTCGAAATTAGGCCGGAATCTACTTTAAAGACTTTAAAATACGAATATTAAAGCGAGGACGAGGATTTTCGAAATATCCGAATTTTTTGACTAAAATCCATTTTATATTATTTATTTTTAAAATATTATTTCAAAACCCAAGGTCTTTACACCCTTTGACCTTCATCTTCTCAATGGTCTCCTCACTCAGAAGAAATCCCCTCCATACCTCACTTTGAATGTCATAGATGCGGTAATACTCCATTATTAATTTGCTTAACTATATCTGGAAAGAGGAGAGCAGCATATGAGATCTTGGCGTCAAGACGACCTAGGAGTTAGGATGCAAATTGATTAAGATCACTCCCTATGTGGTGAGTGTAGCAGGTGGGCATTGTATGAAAACTGATTACAAGTGTGAGGGCTTGAGTTAGTATCTGCAAGGGTATGACCTCAAGGATGATGTCATGACCCTGCTAATTGGGTGTTGTGATACGTTGTAAAGTATACAATGGTTGACTACTTTGAGTCTAGTGCTTTGTGACTTCATTAAGATGGGGATGGATTTTAATGTCAATGGATACAAACATGTGTTCTTAAACATTGTCCAACTGTAAGGCTGTCAAAGAGAAGACAATGAACATAATTATAAAGGAGAGGTCACAGTAGTGCTTGGTCCAAGTTTGTGATCTAGGGTATAGATAAGAGGAAGGGGTTGTAGCATAGTTAAATCATTTAGCATATCAGGGTGATAGTACCTACACAAAAGAGAGATTGCAATAATTGTTGAGTTGATTTGGTGATCTATATATTCAATGAGCATAGCACCCTCCCATCCTTCGGGGCTAGGTTTAACTATAGAATCCAATTTATTCCCAACTCCATTCCCATGAGCAGCACACCCTATAGGTACTCCATGCTACAAATATATGTGATTGAGAAACTGGTCCATGGTATTCTTGATTAAGAGATATATTATTCAAAATACTAGTAGACCTTACATGTCCATTATAGTTTTGGTGGAAAAAAAAAGAGGGCTTTTGAAGGTTATGCATGGACTACATGGGTCTTAACCAAAAAATTATCAAGGACAAATACCCTAGCCCATACCCCTTCTCAAGGACTTGTCAAATGAGTTAAGGGGTGCAAAGTTATTCTTTAAGCATTGATTGGAGGGCAAGGTTTCATCAACTTAGAATGGAGCCGAAAGATGTGTACAAAATGACTTTCAAGACTTGCTCGGGGAACTAAGAGTACTTATTTATGCCATTTGGCCTCACCAATGCACCTTGCACCTTCCAAGGTATCATGAACCATGCGTTTGGAAGTTTGTGTTGGTCTTCTTCGATGATATACTCATCTACAACAAGGACTGAGAATCACACCTGAAGCCCCTATTGGATGTTTTTGACATCCTGAGGGACAATGAGTTGTATATCAAGCCCTTAAAGTGCAACTTTGGTATAGAGGTTATTGAGTCCTAGGCCACTTTATCTCTTCTCAAGGCTTTAGTAGTTAGCACGGATCCTAGCAAGATAAGGGCCATCGTAGAGTGTCCAGTGCCCTCAAGTCAGAAATAACTCGGGAGTTTTCTTCACCTTACAAAATATTATAGGAGGTTTATCAAATCTTAAATTCATATTTCTAAGCCTATATATCTAATTTTTTGAAGAAGGGTGGATTTTTTTATGGTGTGTGAAAGCTACAAATGTCTTTGTATCTTTCAAGATAACAATGAAAATTGCACGAACTGGACCTTTCTAACTTTGAGAGAATGTTTGTAGTTGAAACAGATGTATACAACACATGGATTGGAGCTGTTCTCATGCAAGAACACCATCCAAACAACTTTATTAGTTGATCTCTACGCCCAAGACACCAAGCTTTATCAGTGTATGAGAAAGAGCTCATGGTTGTTGTTTATGCAGTGCAAACCTAGGGATCATACCTCTCTTGTAGACACTTCATCATTAAGGTTGATCTTGTAGTGAAAATCTAAGGATCGTACCTATCCCAAGCTCATGGGATTCGACCATGTTTTCTAGTATAATAAAGGCTTGGAGAATTATGCTCAATCTTGATGCTCTGTCTAGGATTGAAGGCTCTCAATTATTATATGTAACTTTGTTCGGTGCTCACCAAAGGTTCTTTGAGACCATAAACGATATATGTAGCTCGGATCCAACTTTACCAAAGTTAATTGCTTATTCACATAAAGATGCACATACCCATCCAAAGGTTACCTTTGTGAATGGTGAATTGCATAGAAGGGGCAAGCTTTTCATTGGTGATGATAAAGAAATGAATTTTCATATACTGAAGGGGCTACACGATTTGGCCATAGGTGGTCATTTGGGTTGTGCTGCCACCTTGAAGAGAGTTAAGTCACTCTTAAAGCAAACTACTCTTTCGCCTTTTACTAAAGAGTTAAGTCATATCTTCAAGCTCCATGGGCTACCTTAGACTATAATAAGTAACAGATATCCGATATTTTTTAGCGATATATGGAAAGAGTTATTAAGAGTGGAAGGAGTTGACCTCCATTACTCGTCTGTCTATCATCCCCAATCTGATGGGCAAATAAATTAAGGCAACCAAAAAGACCCTAGATAACTATCCACAATGTAGGACATACGAAGCACCTCACACATGGAGCAACTGGCTAGCCTTGCGAATGGTGGTACAATACCTCTTTTCACTCATTTATTTGATGCGCCTCGAGGACCGAGATTGATCAAGGCTCAAGCTTTCAAACACTTTTTTTGTATGATTGATTTTTTGGGGTCTATAGGAAATAAAGGAGAAGGATATGGAAGGTAAACTCCTTAGGTCTCTTGCCCTTGGAACTCCCTAACTCGATCAAGAACACTCTCTGACTCTCACTTTGAACACTATTACCCCCTTTCATGTCTTCGCCTCTCACTAAGACAACACTCTTACCATCTCACTAAGAGGATTTGATCTAGCATCTCACCAAATCAGATTGAAACCTTAACCCGGATTCAAAGGAAGCAATAACTCATCTGTTTCTCATATTTCACATCCTTAGAAATGAACATTTTACACCCTTATATAGGAAAATATTGATGCTTAAAAAATAAAAGAAACAAAAGAAAATTACAAACTAATGACGGATAATACGAAAGGTTTCCAACGATTGATCATGATTAAATGTTGGCCTTCATAAGGACATATGGAAGGGTGGTTGAACTCCTTTATTAAAATGAGATGTCATCAAGTGTTCCATTCAATGAATCTCATTGATTGCAACTTCATTTAGTGCATCCGACCTTTATTGAATTCAATGTCAAAAAGTTGTCCAAATTCAGTATTGTTTGGAAAATGAAACTGTTGGTCATCTTTGGGGTTGAGTTGATGGGTGACATCTTATACAAAATTGTATCCTTTGAGATCAACTTTCCAACGAGAGTATTCATGCATCTTCATTGGACCAATGTAGCTCCTGTTATAGCTAATAGCTAAAATACTAAGGCGTCAGCTACTCAAATTAAAAGGGTTGCCTGATGGGCTCGTCATGAACATGATCACATGATTTATTAAGACCACTCCTTATGAGGTAGTATACGGCCAATTAGCGTCACTGCATCTCCTTTATTTTTCTGGTGAAAGCAAATCTAAGATTGTTAATGACCAGCTTACTTAAAACAGAAAAGATTATCAATATACTCAAGTTTCACCTGTTGAGAGCTCGGAACAAGATGAAACAATATTCAAATCAACATTGCAGTGATCAAGTGCTCAAAGTAGATGACTAGGTGTTCTTGAAGCACTAGCCATACCAACAACAATCACTTAAAAATAGAACCACTCAAATCAAGTTCAACAGATTCTCCATATTAATTTTTTTTTTTTGGGGGGGGGGTATATATTGAGATTGTTTCCAACAGCTTGCACATATATAAAGCTAGGTGAAGATCTTCTATCACACAGGCTTGATACCAACAAATACAACTCATTCTCAACAGTTTTATAACCAAACACGCCCTATTGGGATGGCTTTCAGGTTGGTTGAAATTACAAAGCTAAGTGAAAATGGAGCTTTTGAAGGGAAAAAGAACTCGGTAAACATTGTACAACATATATTTATAGATCAAATCCTCCAAAAAAAAAATGTTCCACGTAATCAAGGAGGTTCATAATGCATAATAATACAAAAACAACGGTTGTGCTGGCTAACGAACCACTCTTGAAGCTACGGGATACTTCACAAGTGGCTAGCTGTGAAATTCGTCCGTAGAGCGTACGGAATATGGTGTACGAAAGAATTAACAAATAATACGGAAATTGCATTTTAACTACAAAAAGTCCATCAAGCAAAAGAAAGAGTAGATGATACAGAAGTGTAGTTTTGATGACTAGGTATGCAATATCAGTTGTTTGAGGTGCATCAGCCGGGTGGCTGGCGATGCTCAACGGTGGCTCTTATGCAGACGAGGGCGGTTGCAGAAGATTCTCCCGTTAGCCCTCACGTACAGCAGTATAGCCATGCTTAAGCTGGCCCACATTATCGAGAAGAACAAGTGTCGAAGATCGTTCCGAGCTGTTGAACGCAAAACCCACAAGAGAAATTTAGGGAATCAATCAGAACATTCATACCATGGTTTCATCAACAAAGGAAAAGGATAGCCCTAAAGATAGGATAACGGAGACGATTCAAACTATTATCAAATATTCAAAGATTAACTTGAAGCGCAATATGATCTGAATTCGGAACTGTATCCTACCCATAAACCTAACCTGATCCAACTCAACCATAACATCAGGATTAAGGCGAATCTATAAACTGAACTACCATCTTACAAATGATTCAAAATCCAAGCTACATGATTCTTCAGTCCTAGACTGACTAGTTCAGTGCATAGTGTTCTGGTCTAGGGCCTGAGATCCACCCCACCTCTTGATTCCTCTAACAATAACCAGCAGCAAATTTAAAACAACCATAAGTGAAGGAAATAGTGAACATACCTTGCCTAAGTGACATGAGTGCGAAGAAGAATCCTGACAGGACCAGGGTTAAAGCAATTGGGAGTGACTGCATTAAGAAAGCATTGTAATGTATAAAAGCATTTTAAAGATTGCCTCAACTAAACCAAAAAAATATGGATTGTGAAAGTTTTGTGACAAAGGAAAAACCAATTCTATTTCAGAAAATACCCAATCTAAAATAAAATTGGCAAGAACAAATGGTTTTGATGATACTCACAGCCAAAGCCTCCAACCCTGATTTTTTAGGTTGAGGGGTCATATCTCGGCTAACAGATGCGATGAAATGTCCATGGAGAAGGTCCATTGCATCCTTGAAGGATAGGACAAAAATATTTCAGTATTCGAAGGGTAACCATGAAAGAGAGACAGATGCTGAGTACTACTACAGTATAGCCATATGGATCACTAGTAACGATATAATGTGCTGACCAGTAAATGTAAAGGCAAAGGAAGTGAAAAAAGATCGTTATTGTCCAACCAATGATAAAAGATTCACAGAAAAAGTAAAACTCTGCATTTTAGAGTTGGCAATGCTGAAGCACTTCTAATTGGTGAAAATGCAAGATTGGGGAAGGGGTCAAACCTGTTTTGTCCCGTCAACAAAGTTATTCAGATAGTAGCGAGTTAGTGCACTGCAGCCATCCTTAACAATACCTTGCATTGTTCGCTGGCCACATCTGTTTTGTACAATCACAGAAGTTATTCGGATGAAAATGGCACCTCTAAGCACCATGTGTCCAAATTTAATTATTGTATTGTATCCAATTCAAGTAATGATCATGAGAATGTTCTCTTACAAGCTAGGCAGATTTCTCCATTAAAAAAACAAAAAAACATTAGGTGCAGAGAGTTCAAAATTTGCAAGAGGCGGGAGAAGGGAGATTCAAAATTTATGCAGAGACATGGAATATTATTTCCTCAAATTGTGCTTTTCTATGCCCTTTCAAAACACAGACAGGTAAAAACCTGAGATCTTTCTGTTAGAAGAGAAAAACATTGAGCATATCCCACATAAATTAGGCATATTCAGAGTGACAAATTGAACATGAAGAAGTCAACAAATATGAGCATATAAATGATAATCAGAAAGTGAAAGTACCTGACAAAATCTCCTTTCAAAGCAGGAGTACCAGAATACTGAATGCTTATATCATCTCCGTGATTGGCCCACACTAACATAACAAAGGAAGCATTTATCAAATTAATGCCCATGAAGAAATCCCCATTTTGGTAAGAGTGAACTAAGACACAAGCAGATCGTGATATATGATGCAATATACTCACTTATCTTAAAGTTCTCATCAAAATTCGGATGTGAGCTAATAGTCTCATTAGCGTCAAAAACACAAATTCGTCTAAGTTGCGATTCCAACATTTTTCTGCCAATCAAGCTCTGTAAATAAAGAAAAAGCCATGAGAGAACATGGATAAAGAACAAACAATGAAACGTAAACAAGGATCTGGCAAATCAAATAGTAATCAATGTATTAGGCTTAATGTAAAGAATCTATAAATCAAAGAAGTCACAAGAAAGTCACACTCACCCTACAAACAGCTACCTTCTTTTTTAGTACATTCAGGACAGATTTTATAAAGTTTATACACTACCATAATCAAGGATTTACTTGAATTCCAATCAAAACATCAGATCCTGTCCTCAATCCAATATATAAATTTCAAAATGCAAACAAGTGGATATTCGCGTACCTGGGTCACATTTGTACGATCTAAGCAGTCAACACAATTGGTCCTCACGACTCCATGTTGTTCCTCAAGTTTCTTGCCGTGGTCATTCAACAGAAAATAACTGCAAATTTCAAGGCTCTCAAGCTCTAGGAAGATGTTGCAAATGATATAGGATCAAGCATTTTAAGATTAAATTTGAAAATATCAGAAGAAAACAATATTTACAAAATTGAAGACAAGCCCGTAGAGAAAAAAGAGGCATATTTACAAAAAAAATATTTAAAAAAAAAACTCAGATTTCCAGACAAAAATCATGAGCGATGCAAGTAAACATTCCATCTCAGCGATATTATTGGAGAGATTTAAGAATTAGATTAGTTCAATGAAGTCATGAAGATACAAAACCTACACAAACTGTCCATGTCATATTTTAGTAAGCATTAATAACATGAACAAGAAAAAGGTGAATTCATGAGAAATTATTCCCTCCAATTCAGGAAATAAATAAAAATAAGATAAATCAAAACCTTAGCCTATAGATACTTACCCATTTTTGTTGATAAAATCTTCAATTTGTTCATACAAGATAGAGAGGCGCCCAAAATGGATGTGTCCACATATCTTGTGAAAATCAAAGTGTATGTATCTGAAAATTAGGGAAGTTTAACATATAGAATAATGTTTTACTGCAAACTCAGAACCAACAAACTGGGAGTGTAGATTCACCTTATGTCATCTCCAACAATATGTTCCATTGCCTTACCATACATATCACACAAACGCCCCTCGCCCCCATGCTATAAAGCAACAAACAGACATAAGAATTACCTCCACAGATAAAACGGACAAACACTCACATTGGGCAAAGGAAGTTGAACATCTATAATCAAGCAAAGCATAAATATTTAAGAACCCTAAGATGAATATACATCCCTGCTCCTATTAAGAATGACAAAATCTTTGAACGTGTTAAAGGGCCCTTCATTGTGAGTATTGCACCTTTTAAAGAGACTACTTACAAACATTTTTCTCCAAGCAAATCAAATTGCATTCCATGTAAACAAATCCAACTGCATTACTTAAGAAATACATATTGGTAGTTATGTGCATATTAATGCAAAAAGCACTATAATGTGTCAAGGATGAACAACTAAACATAGATTAGAAACTACAACCTCCTTGAGAAACTGCTTTGGTATCATTATACGTTTGGCTAATTTTATTTTTCAGTCTTCATAAACGAAGACATTAGGAGCAAGATTGGAGTTGCGAGTATAATGAACAAACTGCAGAAGTGTAGATTGCGTTGGTTTGGGCACGTGCGTAGGAGACCGTCTTCGGCTCTGAATAAGAGCTGGATGGAGATATCCGTAGAGGGAGAGTTTGGATCTTGGAGAGTTTGGATCTTGGAGATATCCGTAGAGGGAGAGGTAGACCGAATAAGAGCTGGATGGAGGTTATTCGTCAGGATCTCAATTTTCTTAACCTGTCGGAAGATATGACTTCGGATAGGGACCATTGGAGGTGCATTCGGGCAGCGGATGCGGATGTATAGAGTTTTGGGCTTTGATGTTTTGTTCTTTTGCCCTAGCTTCATTTCTGTCTTCTTCCTGCTTCGTTTCTGATTCTGTTTCCCTTCTATGAGTCATGCTTTCTTGTAATTCTTATATCCTACTATTCTGGGTCTATAGGAAACACTCTCTCGACTTGTTCGGAAAAAGAGTGCGTACATCCTGACCCCCCAGATCCTGCTTTTGCGAGATATACTGGGTTGTTGTTGTAGTCTTCAAGAATGATCTTAAAATTTTGTTTTAAATACTAACCAGAACTTTGTGGAGACCAAAAATTGAGAGACCTTAAATAACATACTTATATAGAATCCGAAAGTAAGGATCTCACACTTCAGAAAAGGGTGTTGAGGAAATTCTCAGTTTCTGTATTCATTCAAATGCTGGATGATTACAAATGAAGTTTCTCCTCCTTTTTATAATAGGAAAAGGAAATAACTGACCTCTAATTAAAAGATGTAATTGACTCATAAATTAAAACCCTAAATACTATAATTCAAAGTAATGGAACTAAACATGGAGAAAGTGGAGAATAGTAAATATAATGGGAAATAACTGCAGAAACTGATTCAGCTCTAGATCATGTGCTCCTCACATGTGACCTAGGACTGCAGAGAGTTGGAATCGTATCATAGTTCCAAATGCTCCTAACCTTTCAAACTCATAATATTATTTGCAACCAAATAATATCATATTTGGAATCGTATCATAGTTCCAATTGCTTTTTACCAAAAAAATTATATTATTTGCAAACATAATAACAAAACGAAGTATGTATAAACAAAAATGCTTTGACTAATGTTCATCAAGTTAGAGTAATAAACAAACTCTTAGGTGATAAATTAGGGGGGGGGAAATAAAGGTATACCTTGTTTACAAGGTCAACAGCTATAACTGCTCCATATCTTTTCCTCAGATCCAGGAAATGTCTCTCAGCCACTCGAGGCTACCACACAAAACAAAAGGCATTACCACAATAAACATCAACCTAGCTGCATGAACATAAAATGTCAAGAAAGAGCTCCATATACTCACTGCTTCCTCTGGTTTTACGATTTCAAATTTTGGCTTGTATGTCAAATCCACAATTTGCTCCCATAAAAATGGCATTGATCCACGAACCTTAAAAAATGGAAACAATGACCGTGATAATCTCAAAAACACAATTGCTGTAATATCAAATTGAAACAATATTAAATAAAATTGAAAAACTCTTAGGGAACTGCATAAGCCCTTACTAGAAGCTTACAATAACACACCTAAGCTTAGTAAAGTTCAAGTTCTTAGTAAGAGTGGTACTTTAGAAGGAAAAATGGTTTGAGGTAAACTTGTACTCAGTACCTGCACAAACGATGCAGTGAATCCTTTAAACTGTACAATTTGCTCTGTCTCAACAAAATTGGCAACATAACCATCAGGGTCGGCTCCTCTTGTCCACATCCGAGTGCCTTGGAAAAGATAAATAAATGATAAATTGGGATTTACAAGGAAAAACCTTATAACACTGACTGGATGCAACTCTGTATTAATCATTAGAAAGAGATTTTAGTCTGAATTACTCGAGAACCTCCTCATGGGAATATGTCATCTTAGTGGAATTGGTACATAAGTTCTGAAAATTGTATCAATGCATTATTCAAATTAAATGATATTCAGAATGTTCACATCTGCATATGAATAAGGCAAACAACAAAGGATATAGGACAGCTTCTAAGGGGAGGCTTCAACAGTACAAGAAAAGTGTCGGGAATGTTTGGTGTGCCTTGTTGACAAGGTACTTACGTGATCAAGCATTGATAAGATTACTGATAAGGAAGCCAAACGATGCTAAACATGCCCATAGAATTTTATTTAACATTGAAAATTACCGGATTTAATGTAAACTAAACAGATCCCAGATCTAAACAAAGCAGAAAAGCATTATTTACCTGTTCTCCTTGTGCACCTCCTGGCAATAAGGGTAACATCAACAATATCTTTCCCAATGGCTGATTGGAAATGCTGAAATGCTGATGGTAGTTAAGGAGCATAATACACGAGTAGATATCCATACAGAGGTACAGATTACAGAACAAATCAAAAGGAAAGAAAAAACATGCAATATGGATACTCCCTTGAACAACGGGAAGCAAGTATGGATCAAGCTGCAAGAAGAAAAATGATAAATCAGCAAATATTTTAGACAAACATTCATAGGGCTGACAGAGACAGCAATAAAATGCATGAAATCAACCTTGTTGTCTATAAGCAACTCCATCATATAATTGTTCCACACATATCTGGGGTCTGCCTGCAGCAATCATATAATCATAGAAAATGAGATCAGTGATTTTTTTGAGCATATCTGGCCCAAGTTGAGAATTACATAGAGAGTAGTTAATGTCCATTTACCCATTATCGAACATCCACTAATCATTTCACCATTTTGTATCTATTATGTAAGTAGTTAAATGGAAAAATTATACAAGTTTCACTAGTCAATGAACTTATTCGTTCTTAACTTAATCCATTTGCTAGTTCTTTTTTCTGTTGTATGGTTGCTAGAAAACCACTACCTCACACCTAATTTCATTTCCTACTGAGTGAGAAATACATTATAATATTGAGAACTGTATCAAAAACACAGCTAAGAAGTGTCGTTATTCCACTGACATCGTTAGCAGTTTTTGGAAGAAGAGGGATAAATGCTTGTGAAATAAACTTTTTTGGATTGAATTAGATTCATAAATAGATTCAGCTCACCTGTCTCCAAAGTGGAAGTAGTTTGGATTCATCACCTAGAGCATGCAGTCTCTGTGCACTGCAATACATGATAAAAATCTCAGTTATTTCATGCTTTGTCATAGTTATCCAAATTGCTATACGAAAAATGAGTGCAAAAATGGCCAGATAACACCTTCAGTTATTGAAGATGTTGAAAAGATAGTTCAAGCAAAACCTAAAACCACTAAATCACAACACTGATTTCTAGGTCCGGTATAATTCAACAACGATTCCTAACTGAATAACTTGACTGTACATAGTAGTGATATGGCAATAGTAAGGAAAAGGTACTAAGTAGCTTTAGTTTTGTCTTCAAATTCCATCTGAAACAAACATTTTACTTTCGAACTTGCCGGAAAAGACTAGTATGGGCAGAACACGTTAGTAGTCATCAACTGACATATGATGAAATTCTGCATGACTTTTATATAGGTCCAGTATATAAGGCTAATAGGACCCAACGAGAAATTTATAAGTTAACCAATTTCAGTTATGTATCATGGGATTCAAGGGCCAAGATAACATATTCCAATCTTTCCTTGATATAAATTACAAACATAGCGAAATGGGCCACTATAATGTAATTCACACAAAAAGGAATGCATAGCAAAATGAATTCGATACAATAACTGTCCTCAAATAAGTAATTGCAATTTTTATGCGATGATGATATTGAGAAAATGATGCTGAGGAATATTTTACCTCAATGTGAGATTGGCATCATATGAGAAAAATAAACCAGATGTACCCTCTGCAGCATTCAGCACTGTTGAAAATTCAGTCTCCATCCTTTTCTGCAATAGTAAGTACAAAGACTAGAAATCAAAAGACAATCACTCTTCAAGCAAACTGAGCAGCAAAGTCTGCGGTTTTTACATGTTCTGCTGGCGTGCCACTGAGAGATAAATCACACGGTAATATCTTCAATGATGAAACTTTGAAGATTGGATGACCCAAATAAGATCCAACATTTTGACGTTCCGTTATAACAAATAAATAAGAGCCTGCAAGCATAAAAGAAGATGGTAAACCACAAGGATTAGAAGGGACTCATTATGATACTATATTTCTGGAATCATAAAAACACTGAAGGATACTTGAATAAGAATTCTAAACATTTCTTTTGTTGTGACAGTCCCTTTAGACAGTATTTGTTAGTGCTGAAGACACCTTTCATATGCTTATTAACTGGTAGTTATCTAATGGTCTACACAAAGATCTTGAAGAGATGTAAGAAACAAAAGTGCGTTTGAAAAAAAAACAGATAACTTGTTATGAAAGGAAAGAGGAATTTAACCAAACATAACTAGCTGAGGTGTTTATCCATTTGTAGTTTTCATACATGAGAGGTGTCTTATATGTCCGTAGTGCACAATGAGCAAACTAAATTTTCTCTTGAAACCAACCTATCGGTTATGAAAGGATGAGAAGGGTGGTAAGGACTGATTGATTTCTTGATCTTTAGTAGGTACAGTGGAGTGATTAGGGATGGTAGAGTGTTTGTTATGCTAAGTAGTGGTGGTTTTTTGGAGTTTCTGGTGGGTATAGAGGGGCCCTTTTGGGTATACGGTTCCCTTTTTTACATGAGACCCTGAGTTTGGTCTCATCTTTTGTATCCTGGTGTTACCACCCATTTCTATATTTACCTTTTCAAGCACATTGAGCAAACTAAATTTTCTCTTGAAACCAACCTATGAACTAAAACCAAACCTTTGAATTTATTTTAAACAAAACAAATAATGGAAAGAGGGAAACAGGCTATCCATCGAAAATGATGGACAGTAAATTATAGTTACAGAACTAGACCCAAATAGCAATATAGAACTATAGACCATATCACAGAACTGCAGTAAAGGAACTCTCATTCAAGTAAACATGTTTGTTTTGGAAAAGCAGTAAATGAAGTTTACCTGCCAAGAGCTTGAGCATCCCAATAACACCATATACAGTCTGAATCTTGGGCACACGGACAGAACTGCAATGTGGAAGCTCATCTGTGCACAAGATTAAACAAAATTGGCATAAAATAAAAAAATAAAAAAATAAAAGAAATGCACAGTATTTAGGATTCTGGAAACAATTGGGAAAGTTGAAAGCGAACCAAGAAGCTTCATAGATCCATCTGCTCTGCTAACTGTCAAAATGTTACCAGTGACACCATCTGTAGGCTCAATCACATACTGATCTGGAAGCTCCCACAGCCTCATCCTGGCATACAGCTTTTGCCCAACAAGTTCGTTCTCCGTCTCCACCTCCATCCCTAGATTGAAATCAACCTCCCTACAAATTTAAATTAAAAGAAAGCCAGTACATTCAAATATCGTAAATATCCTTAATCGGTTGCCTGGTTAGATACGGCAATTCATTTGAAATCCCAATTAAACGAAAAGGGGTCGCATTTGGGGAAAAAAATCAATCGCAATTAGCATCATGCCTTACACACAACAAAAAAACAATAATAATAACGGCCAAATATACAAAATTAGATTAGATCCAAAACGAAATAAACCAAAAGAAATCAACAAATATCAGAACCTTTCATTAAAAAGAAAAAAGGGGGAAAAAAATCAAATTCAAGCACGGAAGGTAGAGAAATTGAGATGTCTGACCTGAATTCCACGAATCGACGGCGTGCAGGGCGGAGAGTGGAAGTATTGAAAGCGAAGAGATTGATTGATCGAGCGAAAAAGCAACAAGAAGATTTGAAGGTAGCAGATTGGGGAAAAGGAGGAATGTGGAATCGAATTTAGAGGGGGATGGAATGAGGTGGGCACGACGTGAAGGAGTAATCGCGGTGGGAGTGGATTGGAGAGAGAATAAGGTCCGCTCGATCAGACAGAGAACGATTTTCTCAAATTATTTGACGTTTGTTTTACAGATTCATAGCGGGAGACCCGCTGTTGTTAGTTATCTCTCTGCCTTTTTTTGGCTTCGCCTTCAACCCTCGTAATGTTGTTGAGCATCCCCAATAGCTTCTCCAAATTTTAAGAAATATGGAGAATGACAACCCATCTTCCCTAAAAAAATTTTAACCCAATTCTAACAAATTCTCCAAAATTGGAGAATTGTAATTTAGTTTTTTAATGTTAAATTAAATTTTAATTTAAATTTAATATATCTCAATCTAATTGTGAAAACAAACTTTGCAATTTGTCTTCATATATATGCTAGCTAGCTAATTAATGCATATATATATATATATATATATATATATATATATATACTACACAATGTATATAATATAGTGGTATATGTTCACCAAAAAATAAAATACAGTGGTATATGTATAAATACAGTACGCCGTACGTACATGCTACTGTATACAGTAGCAATTTTCAATTTTTTTAAGCATACATGCATACAGTATTATATATGTATGTGTATATATATTGTTTAGTGTATATATATATATTGTGTGTAAATTATATTTTGTGTGTATACAATAATATATATGTGTGTATATATACGGAGTATTGTTTAGTCTATATATATATTGTGTGTAAATTATAATGTGTCCATATATAAGGAATATCGTAAAATCTAAAAAATATTATAAATTTATATATGTTACGGTTTGAAAACCGTAAAATATATAGAATGGGGTCGTCCCACGTTAAAAATTACGGGGGTCGTCCCGCAAAATATATAGAATGAGATTATGTTTGGACTACCCTTTGGCAATCAAATTTAAAGTTAAACTCAACAGAACTATTTTTATGCCTATTCCTACCCCTATATATAGCTAGGTAATCACGTTTTCCCAATTGTTGGGTAAAAGGGTGAGTTGTTGCGCACCTATTCTTACGGACTCCTAATTTTGCTAAGATGACTAAGTTTTTAGTTTTTATTTTTGGAAAAAATGACTAAGTTTTTATGGGTATTTATATACATACATTACAAGACTAATTCTTATTACTTCAATCATCAAATTGTCATCTTCTTTAATCAGTTTCTTCTCAAGTTTCAATCAAGACGTAGTAATTCTCATTACTTCACTCGTCAAATTTTCATCTTTTTAAATCAATTTCTTCTCTAGTTTCAATCCCTCTTTGATGGCTTCTTGTTCGTTGGGTATTCGTTATCTAATTAATTACTTTATGGATGACGATGACAATATTGATGATGAATATGAAGAAATGTTACTTGTTCAGGACGAAGAACAAATCCGCGCTGATCGGAGTTCAGGAAGAGCTTATCGTGGTTCTATTCTTGGTCACCGTGTGGTTCATCGTGATCTACGCGAGGGTCATGAACGGCTTTTCCGTGACTACTTTGACGATCCTCCGAAATATGGAAGTACTTTATTTCGAAGGAGATTCAGAATGAAGCAATCTCTTTTCATGCACATTCATGATGCCGTCGTCGCGCATGATTCATATTTTATTCAAAAGAGGAATGCTGCTGGACGTCTTGGCTTGTCGTTGCTCCAGAAGGTAACAGCTGCTTTTCGACAACTAGCATACGGTGTTACAGCCGATTATGTTGATGAGTATGTGCAAATTGGGGAAAGCACTGCTATTGAAAGTCTAAAAAAGTTTGTCCTAGTAGTCGTTGAAGTTTTTGGTGAAGAGTACTTACGGGCACCAAATAGCAATGACCTTAACAGATTGCTAGCAATAGGGGAAAAACGTGGATTCCCTGGGATGCTTGGAAGCATCGATTGTATGCATTGGACATGGAAGAATTGTCCCACAGCTTGGCATGGTATGTTTACTGGCCATATTTTTGAACCTACTATTATTTTAGAAGCGGTAGCTTCATATGATTTGTGGATATGGCATGCTTTCTTTGGATTACCCGGGTCTCTTAATGACATCAATGTGTTAGAGCGATCTTATGTATTTAGTGGATTGGATGAAGGCCGTGTCCCTCCTATTATCTATAAGGTGAACGGGGGACCCTATAAGATGGGATATTATCTTGCCGACGGTATTTATCCATCATGGGCAACATTAGTGAAGACTATTTCAGCTCCACAGGGAAATAAGCATAAACATTTTGCTAAAGAGCAAGAAGGCGCAAGGAAAGATGTTGAACGTGCATTTGGAGTGCTGCAAGCACGTTTTGCTATTGTTCGAAACCCGGCACGACTTTGGGATAAGGAAAATCTTAAAAATATAATGATGGCATGCATAATTATGCATAATATGATTGTCGAAGATGAGCGTGATGACAATGAGCGTATTCGTAGACTAAGGGAGATGACCGATATTGAAAAAGAATACGATCACGTTGATGACATTCCACATATATCATTGTCGGCTGATCATACACCGACAATAATGGAGTTCATTGCAAATCGACATCGAGTTAGAGATCGGCAAATGCACACTCAGCTCCAAGAAGATCTTATCGAGCACTTGTGGAAAAAACATGGAGCCAATTAGTCTATTTATTTCTTATATGAACCAATAATATTATGTTGTTTCTACGTTGATGTAATGACTTCACATTTATGAATAATAATAAATCTAATTTTATGTTGCATATTTTAAGGAAAAAATCTGTTAACATTTTGTAAAAAAATTATTTCTTTGAGTTTATTCCTACATGTGTAGTTTGTTCAAGTTGGCTCTAGATATATGACTATCATTTCATAGTCTTTATGCTTACTGAAGTTTATATATCAAGTGCACTGTGTTTTATTTATTTATTTATTTATTTAAGGGTGAAGTATAGTAAGGAAGAAGTTAGAAGTCATTACATATTACTTTCCTAATCATGTCTTCAACTTGAATATATATACGTTTTCCTTTTATTTGGCACGGGTTTATGGATTCCATTTTAACATTGACATAGTACGAGGACAGGAAGGTAAAATTTTTGTCCTTCTTTCCCTATTTTAACACAAAATTCAAGGATTATCATCCTCATTTCCCACCTGCATAATCAGATTTAGATAGTACCATATAATACATGAGCCAAGGAAGACCACAGTTTGACTACTGTAAACATGTGTTAAGACATGAAAAATCAATTGCAGGAATTCAAACACATAATCAAGTGTAATCATAAAAAACATAAAAGGAATTTAAGTGTAAAAACCATAAGATGTACCTATAATCGACACCCTAACATGTAGCCAAATTAAAAACCATTAGATGTACCTAAAGTTGAAACTGTTCATGGAGGAAATCAAGTGCAATCATGTAGAATCATGATTTCCGTTGAGGCTGGCTCTTTTTGCTAAAATCTCTCTTTGGAGGCTGAGTATATATTCTGCTTGAAGAGGTTGCATCAAACTAGTATCCATAGACATTATTTTAGTCTCCTCACTTCGAGCTTGAAGTTCAATTTCCTTTTCTTTAAGAGCAACCTGCTTTTGCTCGATATCAATGAGCAACTTTAGTTGTTCAGCCTTCATGCGATCAGATTCTAGTCTCCTTGCCCGAAACTCTTCCAACTCAGACTGGATTTTTGGAGATGCCTTCTCATTGTCATCCCCTTGGCCATTGGATCTTGGTTTTTTGTTCCCTTCTTTTGCCGCCTTTCTTCCCATAGGCCTCTTCAAGGGTGCAGGTTCAGGAGCATTTGAATCATCATCTTCCAAGTTAATTGAAAATTGATTTTTAGTAGCACATGCCTTGGCGCGTCTACTTGATTCAAATTTTTTTTGTTCACCCATCCATTTTTGTTGAAACCTCAAGAGAGTCCAACAATGATCTAAAACAAATGAATGACCTTCCTTCTCTTTGTACAACGTTTTGGCATATTGTAACTGCAACACCAAATAAAAAACCAGACTTCGCATTTTAGAGGCCTTTGCCCAAATCCTCAACCAATCTTAACATGCCACCAGACATTCATATGCTTGCAACTGAAAAATAATCCTTAAGTTCAACCTCCTGTATTTTTGACTGAAAAATAATCCTTGAATGAAAAATAAAATCTGCAGTACACATTTATGGTTTGGAGTATGCTGAAAAGTTTGATTAAATTAAAAAGTTTGAGCCTAATGCAGTACACATTTCAGCCTACTGTATTTCAGGTTTAGAGTATCCTTCATTTCAGCTTATTGCATTACACATTTCAGACTACTGTATTTTAAATTAAAAACTTTGATTTTTGGTGAAAATGGACATAAATGGATGCTGGCTGGAGCTTGTTTTAATACTCACAATGATAATAAAAATTGGAAAATACTAAATTGTCCAAACTGATTTCTTTTTTAATTCCAAAGTAACATGTCAGAAGCTATATATGTAACATCATTTATGGTATTGGTGTCAATTTGACTTAAAGATTTATCTGCTATAAACAAAAGCTAAATTATGTAAAGTGGAATAAAAAATAACAAGTCAAAAAGAACATATACAAACCTGTTGAATTTTCGACAAAAGTAACAAAAGTAAGAAGAAAGAATGAAGGAAGCTCTAAGATAAATGTGTACCTTATCTGCCTCCGTCTGTCCACTCTTCCGTAAGTGTTTAACTGCAGTAAAAGAAAGCTCTAAGATAAATGTGTACCTTATCTGACATGTTGTAAATCGCAGTTCTCAGTACTATATCACATTGCTATGGAATAAAGAAATCAGATGCCATGGAATCAAAAGAAATAAAGAAATCAGATCACTCATCTTGCCTTTCATTGCAAACAATTGACGTATTTATTTCCACTGTTCTTTCATAGTATATCAAATTGCTAAACTTGTTATCAATTGAATAATGTTTCCCCACCAAAAAATTTTACAGGAAAAAGATAATTTGAACAAGAAAAAGGGAAGGAGTATTTAATGATTCCATTATAGGTAAATAAAGTAAACACTAATCACATATAGCCATATAGGTCCCTTTTCTCCATTGGATCACTGCCAAGTGCAAAGCATTATAATCACATCTTCACTTTGATATCCATGAAATTGCTCCATTTTTGTAACAACACACATATACTTCTATAGCACTGCAGGCCTATGGCTCCCTTAAACGGACGATGAATCCATTTCTACCATAATAAACAACTCCCGACAAGATTGAAGGAAGATGAAAAAAAAGATATGGATTTTCAGTCACTTCAAAAGTGACAGGCTGAAATATAAAACACATCCCAACAAAACATATAGATAAATATCGTTAAACTTAAATTAATTTATACATTGTATTTATGGTATGTAAAGGAAAATAGCGATGGCATCCAGGAGCATCTGATCTAACAAACGAAATTATCTTTTAGAGACAAAGCACTCTGAAAATTTTAGCCAAAAATACTTCAGCATCTACTCGCCAAACATATATATCCTAATGCTTCTTCATACAGTCATGATCTATCTAGAAAACATACATAGCCAGAGTAGGTTAGACTGTTTGCACATTCCCTGTGAAGCACAAAAGGCAACATTGAACCTAGACAACTAGATGTATATTGATTGCCACAGCATAACTCCCGGGACCTTCTAGGAATCATCTCATAGAACCAAAATATTACTCACAAACATTCAACTCACTCTATAGCTTAATATCAGGATGCATAATTTACATGTCCTATTAGGCTACTACGACTCAATTGTACTAAAAATTCAAAGATTTTATTTATAGGCATTTAATCGAACACTTTGAGTGCACCAATGTTTCCTATATATAGCATGATGGAGAGTTGTTATATGATTTATTCGTTTCCTTGCATAGCAAACAGATTGCATTACATGGTTTGTCCATATGCTACAAGCACAGATGAAGAATCAACTCTACCAAGATCAGATGAGGCCCTATAGATTGGATTCTCTATGAGGAGATTGAGAGAAATAACACCAAAATTAGATGAGGTACCAGGATGCAGTACCCAAACGAACAAGATTGAGACAAAAACTAATCAAAGCTCCTCCTAATCGTTAAAATAAACGCTGCAAAGTTTCGATTTTGACTGACCTGAATTCCCGACGGCGACCGAAGCGTCAAGAGGAAGGTCGGAAATACTAAACCCCGGTCGGAGATGAAGCGAGGGCACCAACTATCTTCCAGAACAGGGAAATTTCCAGCACTTGGCGTTTCCGGTGGGAAAATGGCAGTTTTTTAGCTAAAGAACGTGGGAAAACTAGGAAAACTGAGCCGCTAAAATTTTTTGGGGTTGCTGCAAATATGGGGCAAGCACTTGAAATTGGTTGCCAGATCTCCATTTTAGAGATTGGGTTGGAGAAGCTGTTGGGCTAAAAAAAAGCCCAATATTTTCCAAATACTCAAAAATCTCCAAAATGGAGAATCTCTTGGGAATGCCCAATTCCTTTTCATATGTGTGTCCTCTATATACCGCAAATACACTGTTAATTTACGTTTAAGTGGATATTTTACAACGTCGTATTGGAAGTTGTCATCGGGTAAATGTTGCAAAGAGAGGGAGCAGCTAGATCGGATTAAGCCAACTTATAACGTCGAATCCAACGTAGTCAACTAAAACGTTCAATTGGACATTCTGGTTTATTTGTGTTTGAAAGGTAATAGGACCACAACGTTAGAAGAGACATTGTATAACATTCAATAAGATGTTATATATCAATACTTTTTTTTTATTAGGTAATAATTCGAGATCAGATATACCTAAATTCCGATTGCCGACAAGTTGGCAGACAAAAACACATCAAAACATCAGTGTTCTAAAAATCGCGCCTAGGCGCTAGGCGGGACGGGACCTAGGAATTTTTTAGCCTAGGCGGCCCTCTAGGGCGGAAATCCGCCTAGACCTTGCCTACTCCCGCCTAGACCTCACCTTGACCCGCCTAGGCACTGCCTAGACCTCTCCTAGTCCCGCCTAGGCGTCGCCTAGTCACGCCTACTCCAACGATTATTCAATTTTAGCTTGTAAGTATGTGATTATTTGACATTGGGTTTTTTTTTACCCCCAAGTCGAAATGCATTTGCTTTTGAGTCGAACCTATAGTTTTGGATTTTAGGAGGTTTAGAGTTGTTAGTCAGATGCGTACTTCTGCGTTTATTTACTTAAGTGTGAGTTAAGCACCGCAAATTTGGGTTTAAGAGTGATATTATGGATTATTATTACATTATATGAATTATTTAAAAGTATTACTCGTTAAAATATAATAAATTAATCAAGTTTTCTCTAAGTCCGCCTAGGCGCCGCCTAGGCACCCGCCTAGCCGCCTAGGCGTTAGGCGGTACCCTACCGCATAGCGGCCGCCTAGCGCCTTTTAGAACATTGCAAAACATACAAGTGAAAACAAAAAGCGGTGCAAAACAACAAACAGGAAACGAGTCAAGGAAAAACTAAATCTTACAGACATCATACATCATAGTACTACGGCTGCGAGATATGTTGCAGCAGACGACCTTCTTAAATATTTACCTTTTCAGGACGACCTTCCTAAACTCACAATGCTATAAATTTATCATATTTCGCATGGAAATGAGCATCTCATCTGTTAATGCTCGGGTGATGGTATGTCCTTCATTCATGTATAGGGGTGGTACAGGAGCGTTCAGAATAACCATACTTGCAATAAGTATACTAGACTGCTAATTTTTAGAATTTATGGATGAAATACAATTGAAGGGGGAATAAGACACATAAAACTCACCGCGGCAAAATAATCTTGGTTTTCGATGCATGCCAAGGCTAGTGTGGCCTCCTAAGGGTTGATATCAAGTTGATGGGTGTAGGGAGGCACGTAAAGGGCCGGTGTCAAGCTAAGACAATAAGGGTTACTTGGTAGACCATCGCAAACACAAGACTCGTGATCGACAACTCTATCCAGTATCTTCGGTCACTCCCCACTAGCTAGCCACGTGTAACTCTGTAGGTAGACAAACTCTTTCAACGAATAACATCTTATATAACAACCAGCGTAGAGTTCAACATTTTGTTCTAAATGGTTGCACAACCACCCTTTCATATCTGCGAAAATTGAATCCTCGTTCAGTAACAACAGTTTTGCCATAGCTCGATATATGCAACGGCCATCTTCTACAACGTTCACAACTGCTCTAATGTGCATGGACATGAAAGGGTCCACATTATTGCGACCCTAGTTGAAACATATGAATATGCATGTTACATTCTCCTGGTTGCGATGATCGAGCTCTAACATAGCGTTGACGTGCCCTGGCTTCTTCCCTTTTAAAATTTGTCATAAGTTCCTCATAAGGCAACGAGCTTGTTCTACAAGGATTCCTCCTCCCTCTAGGTCTCCCCTTCGAAAGTACGTTACCAGGTGTAAAGTTGAAGACTTCATTCGAGGTGGTGTAGGAAGACGACATGGCGTAAGGTAAGGTAAGACAACATTGTCAGAGTTGTACCCCGTTAGATCTTTACAAAATAGGTGGATATCATCTGGTCTAATTGGAGTTCCATCAGCAACACGTCACTTAATATTGTGCACATAGGGTAGCCCATATCAAATTCTCCAATAGCGGACTGTACAATCTTGGGGTACTGTTTCATCAAAAATGTTTCCCCAATGATCGTAGAGGTAATCGAAATATTTATTCAAACCTAAGAGCTTCACCTCTTTGAATAAGGGAATGTTGCGTGCATCAGTTGGCATTTTAAAAGGATTCGTCTCTAAGACCGTCTACAGATCATGCACCTGTTATATATTCATTAACTCTAACATAGAAGTCACATATGGACGAGTGCAATGGTTCCTTTAGACCTTTGTGCTGACCCTCAACCTTGCACCTATTGCATCATGTTTTGTTAATGAACGAATTTGGAAATATATGAACGAGATATATGCTCAATGTAAAAAAAAGGCCAGTGTACCTATTTGTCGTCCTCGTTCCAAAAGTTGAGAACGTGATCGGTATAACATCTAACAAGGCTCAACTTCTGAATAAGCCACACTGACTCCAAATACCACATGACCTCCGATGCAGACTACTATCTAGCGTGAAACCACTATCGGTGCCACTCGAAAGACTCCTACGTCATCGATTGAAATAAACCGAAACGTTATTCTTCAATATCACAATTGTTGTAAATTATTGGTGATCTTCAAAGCGCGCAGTCTTTATAATGTATCATGTTAACAAGTTTGGATCATTGAATTAAGAAGATCAATAGATGAGATTAAAAGTAACTTGTGATTATTCTATGGTACTAGAGAATTATTCATTAGAATGAAATTTACACTTTTGTATAGACAAATAATTAAATTGTTATGAACGAATCATTTAAAAATAAACGAATAATCATGAGAAAACATATGAATAAGTTATGCGTACACAATAAGACATATGTACATCATAAGAGTCGTGTACACCGAAACTAGCCCGGCCCTCTTTATATATAAAATAGAAGATAAAGATATAGATCGATATAGATATATACGATGTGATTAAAGTTTTTTTCTACTTGTTTGTGTATGGTTCAATTATGATAAAGTTTGAAATAAAAATAAATTATCGATATAGATTTAACTTTACCGATAACTAGTTCAATACCCGCACCGTGTGCGTTTTTTTATATATTTAAACTAGTTGTATCCCTCGCGATTTTCGCGGCTTTTTTATATGACTATTATTATTCATGCACAAATTAGGTAAGGTCACAAAAATTATATAAAATATTATTTTTTAACTTTTTAATATCCTACTTATTATCAATTTATTATTGGTGATAATTTTTTTGACTGACTAACTTTAATCGACAAAATATTATAAAATACATACTTTATCTTGCTCAAATTCATATATATATATATATATATATATATATATATATATATATATATATATATATATATATATATATATATATATATATATATATATATATGTATGTATGTATGTATGTATGTATGTATGTATGTAATTTCATTATTCTTTTCCTAATTTTTTTCGATAAAACAAAATTATTTTATCGCTAAATAAAGCAATATGTATAATGGATCTAATTGCACGTAATCATTTGAATTCACAGTAAGAACTATATGTAAGTTTAAATTCTATTTTTAGTGTAAATTAAAGCCTATATTTTATTTTTAGCAAAGCCAAGTAAAAATATTCATCTTAATTTTAACCACGTCATTCTTATATTCATATTTTTGATTAATTTTTTTTATAATATCTTTATAACTAAATAGTTATTCAATGCAAAAGAGATATATACTTTATCTTTTATCAATTTAATCCAATTTGTAAACCGAGTGAAATTATATCATCTACAATCTTTTAAGTAAGTTAATTAAAAATCTTTATCTTCTATCCATGACATTTTTATGTATAGTTTAATCAAATTATTTTTATCATATCCTAACAACTAAAAGAGATTTAAAATTAATCTATCTTTTGTTTATTTAATCTAATCAGGCAAAATATAAAAAATAAAATTAGATTTCGTTAACAAAGATGAGATTTCTCATGATATGTATAAATTTATATAGATTGGGGCAAAACGGTGGTAACAACTACTTGGTTGAATCTCTTGAAACTAATCCAACATTTTTTTCATATAAATTAATCTAATCTAGATTTTTTCTAGATAAAATATTTATAAAATAACTTAAGGTAATATGATAAGATTTGTAACCACTTAAGATATGAGGTTGAATATTTATACTAAAAACTAATTTAATCATTCATTAAAATGGACACATAGGATCACACATGTATAAATAAATGGGTTATCGTATAACGTGGTTTAAATTTATTAGATCATCATTAATTGACGTGGCACAAAATCCGGCCCAGATTGCACCAGAGAACGACACGTAAGTGAACCGCACAAAAAACCGCCAAATAGGATTTCCACGCCTCTGTTTTAGTATTATATATATATATTTATATATTATATATGATATTAATACCCATTTATGTGCAGTTTTTGTAATATTAATTCGTTTGATATAAAAAAAAACGTATAAAAGAACTTGTAATCAAGCATTAACTCTAACTATCACTATACTTTATATATTATTTTATTGTTTAAAATTTTGAATAAAGTTTGTGCAAACACCCGTTTTACTAATTATTTTTTGGCAATATATTTAATTGATTACCAATAAAAGATATATGATATAATATAATATATCCATGTTTTAATGACATGTGTAAAATCTTATAAAAAATATATCGGTATTTAACAAAATCTGGTAAAAATAATTGACAGCATATGAAAAGCTTTACACAACTAAGTATTATTTCAATTTACCCAAAACCTTTTATTTTATTCACATTGATTAAAGTTATTTAATTATTATTACCATGTAATATATTGATAAAGTTATTATCTTATAAAATATGTTCATATATAACAAAAATAGGTAAAATCTTATCTGATATAATAATATTTAAAATTAGTTAACATCTTCTAAAAATATATCCATATATAATCAAATTGGGTCAAATTTTATTTTATGCATATATATATATATATTGACTAAATCGAGTTAGAATATGATTTTATCCATGTAATAATAGGTAAAATCTTATCTTATATAATAGTATTTAAAATTAGTTAATATTTTCTAAAAATATATTCAGATCTAATCAAATTGGGTCAAATTTTATCTTATGCATAGCAGTGTTCTAAATATCGGATATATCGGCCGATATATCGGCGATATATCGGGGATATTTAGAATCCGATACGATATCGGCATATCGGGTGAAAATATCGGTCAACGTGATATATCAGGTCAATATCGGCAATATATCGAGTCAACGTCGATGTATCGGGTCAATATCGGTGATATATCGGGGATATTTAGAATTGGCAACTTTTATAAGGCAACTTTAGCCTTTATGACCCGATATATCGGGTCAATATCGGCGATATATCGAAGATATTTAGAATTGTCAATTTGATAAGGTAACTTTAGCCTTTATAAATGAAGTTGTTTTTATTTTGTGAAGTTTATTGGGTAATTTTGTATTTTAAATATTCATTTTTCATGCGTATTTTTATATTTTGAAGTATAAATATAATATTTATAATAAAAATTAGCAAAATCTATAAATCCGGTATATCCCGATATATCATTTTTACTCCTAACCGATACAACCCCGATACCCGATATTTAGAACCTTGATGCATAGATAGATATATTGATTAAATAGAGTAAGAATAAAAATTTATCTTATGCAAATATTGACTATTTAAAAAAAAAATTGATTGGTTAATAAGACTAATATCTATATCTAAGGAAATCGAGTTTTATCTTATGCATATATAGATAAATTGATTAAATAGAGTTAAAATAAAATTTTATCTTATGCATATATAGATATATTGATTCTATAGAGTTAGGATAAAATTTTATCTTATGCATATATTGATTATTTCAAAATTTTATAATTCGTTTATACGACTACTATTAAGGAGAAATTGTCATGTATCTCAGGGGACTTCTCCTTTATTATATATAATAATTGATTGATGATTAAATTTGATGAACTTGTTAAATAGTTAGATTCTGTTAATTTGTTTCTTGTCTCCCTATAAAAATCAAAATCCAACTAATTGCCAAAAAAAAGAGTTAAAACTCGTGCCCTAAATTTGAATGCAACCATGTGTTCATCATCTAGGGTACTAGCATGCCTGTTCTTGGTCGTCCTCTTCTTCTCCGACGTCTCTTCGTTCCCTTCCCCCAGCGGCCGGAGACAGATCGGCATCCATGGAAGAAAGCAATGGAAGACGTCGACGAACCCCGGCAGCTCCAAGATCCAACGTATTCAAATTGAAAGCTTCGAGAGGAAGTACTACAACCAGACGATTGACCATTTCAACTACCAGCCTCAGAGCTACGACACCTTCAGGCAGAAGTTTGTAGTTAACTTCGACGACTGGGGTGGTGCCCATTCCCATTCCCCCATCTTCGTCATGTTGGGTGACGAAGCTCCGATGTCCGATGATGCCTGCGTCGGCTTCCTTACTGATAATGCTCATCGATTCCGCGCTCTTTTGGTTTCTATAGAGGTACTATTTACTAATACTAGTTTTGTTTCTGTTGGAATATGAGATATAACCTTGGCGGGCTACAGGGTTAATTCGTACTCCCTCCGTTCAACAAAACTTGTCGTTTACTATTCATGCACGCTTTTTTAGAATGATAGAAACTATATAAAATATTCATTTTTTTATAATTTTTTTTTAACAAGTTTGTACTTATTAATAATAACTACGAAATTGTTAAAAAAATTTATTTAAAAAGTCGATATTTTATATAGTTTTTAGTTCCTAAAAAAGCGTGCATGAATAGTAAAACGTCAAGTTTTGTTGAACGGAGGGAGTATGTTGTTAATTGTGTCTCCTGTACGTGGCCTGCACATGACCTGATGTTAATTTTGTTTTGATGGATACAATAGCATCGGTTTTATGGAGAATCAAGACCATATGGACTGACTATGAAGCAAGTGATGAACAATGCGAGTGTCCGAGGATACTTCAACTCGGCCCAAGCCCTTGCAGACTACGCAGAGGTGATCCTCTACCTCAAGGAGCAACTCAACGCCACCTATTCCCCTGTTATCGTTTTCGGTGGATCCTATGGTGGAAGTAAGCGATGAATTGATCGACTCTATACTTTTCAGTTGCAAATCAATCCATCGGTCTAAACATCGATCTATACGACTATACATATATAGGATTTGATTTTAATTAACTGTTCATATTGGTAATGTGTTATGTACATATATTGCAGTGTTTGCTGCTTGGTTTCGGCTCAAATACCCACACATTGCGATGGGAGCTCTGGCATCTTCTGCGACGATAGTCAATTTGGATGGGATTGCTCCGAAAGATTCATACTGCTCCGGTGTCACCAAAGATTTCAAAGTACAACTTCACAATAAATCATATATTATATGATGCATATCTTTAATTAGTTTTTACTTTTCTGCAACTTCAAGTTTCATGTGCATTACTTTAAATCAATTGTCATTGTTAACTTGCAGGAAACCAGCCAGAGTTGCTACGAAACGGTAAAAAAATCGTGGGATGAAATCGACAGAGTCGCTTCTTTGCCAAACAGTCTTTCGATCCTAACCCAGAAATTCAACATTTGCAAGTTTGTACACAAAAATAAAAAATCATGCTATATATATTGTTACTGCTAACATTAATTTTCATCATAAAATTAACCTACTTACTACGTTTTCCCTCTATAATTTAGGCCCTTGGACGACGCTGATGAGCTGAAGAACTACTTGAACGACATCTACAGCAATGCAGCTCAATACAATTATCCAGAATTGACCTCCATCTGTGAAGCCATCGATGCCGGAGATGAAAGCACGGACATCCTTAGCCGCATGTACGCAGCAGTCATTGTGAATGACGGTGGATCTGAGGCTTGTCATCACAACGTTAGTGCCGCCCAAGATTCTACAGAGGAAGAATTAAGACTGGGATGGGATTGGCAGGTTATATATATATATGCACATTTTCCGTACTTCCTTCGTCGGTTTTGCCCTAACTAACAAGTGTGGTTTGCAATAGTACAAACAAAAGTTGTTTCTTAGATTTACATGTGTCGTCTACGAAAATGCAGTGTTGCAGTGAGGTTATGATACCCGATAGTTGTGGCACAACCCCAGACAGTGACATGTATGAATCATGGTCGAATGAGATCAATGAAACTATGCTTAAAGAAGACTGTATGGCCCAATACAATGTTTCTCCGCGCCCACATTGGTTAACCACCAACTATGGCGGTCATGTACGTACCAACTTATAAGATCGAAGCATTCGTTCAATGAGTTATTAGATTCTTGATAAGTATGCCAGTTAATGTATGCTTTTTGCAGGATATGAGTTTGATACTCAAGAATTTCGGAAGCAACATTATATTCTCCAATGGCTTATATGATCCTTACGCTGGCGAAGGGTAAACTCAAACCAACTGAATTATATTCTTTTGTGTCTTGTATATGTAAAGTATTTCAATCGTTGATCGTATAAGTTTGTTTGTAGGGTGCTCGAGAGCTTATCCGACACCCTCATTGCTGTGAAAACCGAAAAAGGTTAGCATATGATCGACGGTCGTCCTCAAGCTAGTTACTGTTGCAGCGATTAAATCAATTAAGAAGGATTGATTTGTTGAATTGTTTCAGGGTATCATTGTCAAGATATAGAGCCAGAGTCACCAGACGACCCATCATGGTTGACTGATCAAAGAAAAGAGGAAATCAGGATCCTCCAAGATTGGATTCGGAGCTACCATGAGGATCTCCAGGAATCAGGCCTGTAAGTTACCTGATTTATTCTACTCGTTTTCAGTAGTACTATACTACCAGTGAGATTTTAGGCCTGCAAAGACTAATCATGCAACTTTACCAAATTCTGTAAATTAATAGGAAAGCCTGATTTTTTTTAATCTGAATTATTGTTAATGGTAGGTTAAGTGTAGCTTCAACTGCAAGTTCAAGCTCGGATTTGGAGCCAAGGAGAAAGCTAAACTTACTATCAAGGTTGACCACCCTGATGTTGATGCTGTATATATGGCATTGGCAGCTATATATGTGTTAGAGATGGAGATGAAGCTAGGTGTTCTTTGCTTACTTTTTTTTTTGTTTCTATATACTATTACCCTTTACTAGTTTCTTTTTAGGTGTAAATTAATTGTTTTTATATGAATCGATCCGCTTTAGGCACTGCCTCATGTGTGTAGTTCTAAGCTTACTAGCTCTCAACTTTTTTTTTAATCTAGTATGTGTCCCAGACTTTGTCATTTTAGAATCTACCCATTTTTTTTTTGAGCGGTGCCTAGCTGAGATCGAGGATTTAGTCCGTAACAACGCCATTGGACAGTGGTTCAACCGAGGTTGACCACCCCAAATTTTCGCCTTGTATCAAAAAATAAAAAATCTACCCATTTTTTAAGAAAAGAAACGACTCTGTAATTATACCCCTAATTAATACTTTACATTTTAGTTTCTTCAAAATTATAATTAACCCTTGTCTAATCATTACAATGACAAATTTGTAAAGTGGAGGAGAAAATACTTAAAATAACATGCTTTTTTCTTATCAAAATTTACATCCTTAAACGACAAAACAGAGAGTATTGTTTTTGTAAAATAAAAAATTTGGATCAAATCTTGATAGTTTGGAAGTTTGATTGACCCATTATCATATCTCTTACGGAGTTATTTATGGACAATGGATATGAAATTCGAGTGAAGATCACCTTAACATCTTGTGTAATATTCAATATATGTTACGTAAAATTATTTTAGATTAAAATTAGGATTTTTTAGCTAAGTGTCCATTTTGAACATGACATTTTGTAAAATATCAACTTTCATATCCTTTTGCAAAATGTTTATTATGACATTTTTACCATTCCTTCCTATTTTTAATTTGACTTTCTTCATTCATTCCCATTTTAATTTTGACCATTGACCGGTCAAGGTCAATGATTTTGGTGACACATTTATGGTGATAAATAAATTTTTTGGTGACAGCTTTTTTTATGAGATTAGTGTCACCACATTAATTTATAAGTGGTGACAAATACGGTGACATTTTTTTTTGGCGACATCTTAGTTTTTAGAGTGTTTTTTTTACGAGGTCAATGTCACCACCCTTATTGCTGTCACCACCTCTATCGCTGTCACCACCCTATCATTGTCCCCACCCTTATCGCTGTCACCACCCCTATCGCTGTCATCACCATATCGATGTCACCACCCCTATCGCTGTCATCACCCACCCTATCGCTGTCACCACCTACCCTTATCGCTGTCACCACCCCTATCGTTGTATTTAACTACAATTTATTACCTAAATGCAACCTAACTAGCCTAAAATATCTATAATGCCTACCTAAGATATCCATTAATCATTATCAGAGGTTGATAATATAAATTTGTATAAGCACCGTCATTTTGATGGAAAATTGGATTGTTCTTGTATTGTAGCATATGTGGGAGTTGAACTCACATCTTTTTGTATAAACACACAACTCTACCACTTGAGCTAATATGTTTTATAAGAGAAAGATGTTTACTACACAAGCCGCATGAAAATTATCCCTCAAATGCACCAGTAGGGAAAAAGTGGCAGTTTCAATTTGGTACGAAAAAAGAGTGAGCAAGATGAGAAAATACGCCTAAGAACTGATCTAGGACCAACAAGATTTGCTACATAATCATATACAGAAACTTCAACCAGCTAAAATAATTCAGGAAAAATATCACATGAGCAACTTCTAAAGCAAAATATAACCATTTACAAGATATTTAATCAACCAATGCACCATGTGAGAAATTATAAAAGATTCATTGAAAATCATATTGAGAAGGAGGGGACTCATATTATAAATATAGAGAAGAATGGAAATATAAATATCACAATTATCCATTAAGAACTAACTCAATTCAAATAATATGATGTGTATTGCGTCTTATATTCAATGGGGTGTATGATGAAGTAGCGAGGAAACCTAGTCATAAATACTATATAGTAAGGTAGCAATGTCAGTTTAATGGATCATATTATTACTATAGTAAGATTCCTTTAGCCATTCTTCCAAGAAAGGCTTGTTAAATCCCACCTTGTTCACTTCATAATCTTTAAGATCGAATGTTTGGTTAGGGTTCCATCTTAGTGTTCGTCGAAGAGAACAGGTAGGCGATTCCAGGGAGGATTTGACAAAAATGTCATTTAGCTCACTTGTAGCAAGTTTTGAGTTCATAACTACTTCTGTCATGGCTTCCTTGTCTAGATTTGCACTAAAGGGGTGTAAAATAAGGCCCTTGGATGGATTCCCGTCAGCACTGAAGCAACAAGCTAATCTAGGTATGCCTTATTTCTAGTTTTATTTGATGAATTGGCTTTTCAGTCTAGTTAGATTGAGTTTCTAATAATTTTCTAGATCTTGATTGATTGTGAAATCATTTTATTTTTGGTTTTTATCGATATTAGATGCAACTTTCCTTCATTTAAAATGGAAGAGCTTGTCTTGCTATTGGCAAGAAGGCCTTGAGTCCCATAATTGCTTTGTCTACTCATTCCTCCATTTTTCAGCTTTCAAGATATGCTTTATTGTGATTGAGATTCAACTCAATGTGTCTTTTAGGGTGTTGATGATTGGCGGTGCTTGAGAAATCCTTGGACTGTATGAATCATTTTTTTTTGCTCCAATTTGATGATGTGATTTTATTTTTCTACATTAGTTGCGTTCAAAAGTTCACTTTGTATGTTGTTTTACTATACTTTGACAGGTTGGAGAGCATTTATATTAGGGATTTTCATATACTTGGTCAACTCACCCTCCTCCATAACCTTTATCTCAGCAAACCTCTAACAAATTGAATACAAGTAGACAACTAATGCAATTACAACTATCATCGAAGAGAACGGAACATCAATTTGAAGTATTTTCGATAGCTTTGTCCAAAAATACTAGATTGATTGGATTTGAATTACATAATCAAGTAATTGTAATGTATGATATTTTAATAACCTTATGTATGATTACACTTGTGACGTTAATTTTTATAATGTAATCGATCATAGTTGATTGTGTGTGCACTTGCTGGACCAACAATATTCGGGCTATATTATGCACCAAATAACTCGGATATGCAATCATATGCGGGCTATAATTAGTCTTTTAAAATTTTGAAGAAAACATCTAGGAGACTCTAATAACTCGGACATGTGTTTTTAGATCTAGGATATATACCTAATCACAACACTCTCATGCTCGGACCCTATTTCACCTATATCCGAGCTTTATTAGCCTACACCCTTGGGCTAATAGGTGTATTTTTTTTTCTACTAGTGTGATCAAGGTCACTAGCATGCCTCTGCTCGGAGACGGGGTAAGAATGTTGTGGAGGAAGTAAATGACTCATCGGGTACATAAAGTGATAGCGATAATCCGTCATTTGCAGTCATGGCAAGTGAAGTGAGACGTGAAGTACGTACAAGCAAGGAAACAAGCATCCAATTCAAAAGATAAAGGAAAAGCAAAAAGCCAAAGAAACGGTGGTGATAAATTGAAATCGGGATCATTATGTTCCAAGGTTGGACGGACCTAGTCCTAAAGGACCTGATATTCCTGAATTGTTGATCTCCTACGATACCCAATTGCATCGTCGGTTTGGAACAATGCCAGCTTAAGTATTTCTAAATCATTATTGTATATTTAGGTAGTTATAATAAATTGTAAAGTTCAAATTCAATTGCTCTCTTAAACAAGCTAATGAAGTCAAAATGTTTTTTTTTATAGGGTGAGAAGAAAGATCGTAGGATTTTTACATCACAAATAAAAACTCAGTAGTAGGTTGAGCAGAAGAAGGACATGGCGAGTGGTGGAGCTATATTTTGGGAAGTTTGTGTTATAGCACATTTAAGGTATTGTGTACATGAGAAAATCGACGAGCCTTTGCTAAGCGTGTTTGTTAATCAATGGTATCCTGATACGAACTCATTTCACATGAAATGGGGTGAGATGACAATAACTCTCCATGATGTGTGTATGTATATATACAAACACATACAACACAAAAATGCCCTTTTGTCATTAAAAAGGTATAATTAATATATATATATATATATATATATATATATATATATATATATATATATATATATATATATATATATAGGTTGGGTCAAGTGTAAACACCCCTTATGGTGTTAAATGTTAACATATCCGGGCCTTTGATTGATTAGAAATGGATGGGTGAGATTAATTGAGATTTTCTCTTTTTATTTAAATGAAAAAGAGTAGGCCCCACCTCTTTTATAGCCAACTTGATGAAGAGGAAGCGCGTGCGTTGGATTTTTTTTAGGCAACGTTTTTTTTAGGGGGAGATTTCGGTTGCACTGTGGGTTCAATGAATAATTACGAATAAATTACCGAATAATTCCAGATTATCAACGAATAATGACTCTAAACTTCCAGATTTTGCTTTCACTTTGTGGCGTAACGTTTTTTTTGGTAGGGCAAAGTTGTTTTTTTGTGTGGTACACTGTTTGAACTATTCGATAAGGTGATATTAATTATTCGATAACTTATAGTTATTATTCGTGTGCAAAGAGTAGTTATCGTTTATATAATAGCAAAAGTGTTGGTCAATTTTGCAACTTTTTGCTAGGTTAATAGTAATTATTCGCTAAATTGATTGTTATTATTCGTCTGTAAATAGGAGTTATCATTTAGATAATAGCAAAAGGGTTGATCAAATTTTCAACTATTCGCTAAGTTGATAGTAATTATTCGCTAAGTTCATAGTAATTATTCGCTAGGTTGAAAGAGTATATAAATATAATACTTGATTTCCCAAATCTAATTAACCATATACATATGAATAATTCCTTATCATCAATGAATATAAACTCTGAACTTGCCGAATAGTGACTCTGAATGTGAAATTAATGGAGAACCAAACTAGAAAAATATAGATCTGAACAAGTTACCGAATAATTCCAAATTATCAACGAATAATGACTCTACATTTGCCGAATATTTGATAAATTCATGAACAATTTTAAATAGAGTTTGAATTTCAAGAAACTCACGTCTAATTATCCACATACATATGAATAATTCCTTATTATCAACGAATAGTAACTATGAACTTTCCGAATAGTCGATAAATTCATCAACAATTTTAGACGAAGTTTGAATTTCAACAAACCTACATCTAATTGCCCCTATACAAATGAATAATTTGTAATTATCAATGAATAGTGACTATGAACATGCCGAATAATTGACACACTCCTGAACTATTTTATACAGAGTTTGAATTTCAGTAAACGTACATTTAATTGGCCACATACAAGTGAATAATTCTTGATTTCCCATCGCATAATCACGAGAATCGCTACAATATTGAAATCTTTAAATTCACCCATAAACAAAATTCCCAAATTATAATCCATACAATGGAATAATAGATCGTATTGACACGAATAATTTCCAATTTCACCTATAAATATACAATCATCACTTTAAATGGATAAGTTAGGCTAAAATGAACTATTAAAATTCCTAAAGATCAAATAATTAATGATCACACCAGATTTCTTCTAATCAGGGCTCAGAGGGATGATGATATTTAGATAAGAAATCGATGATGGTGGATACCTTGTAAGCAATTGCAATTCTCAAACCCTTGCGAACAACATTAAATACGGAGTCAATTAATTAACAAGGCTCCCTCGATGTGATTTCCTTTGGCCCAATTGTTGCCAACCTCGGATGAGCCGAAGACAAAGTTATCAAGGCGAAGGAATTGTCCCGACAAACCATATCTGATGTTTTCAATGGTGTCGGGTTCAAGATCCATGATGAGAACGATCCTAGGAACGTACCTGCCAAAACCAGATGGCTCGTTGAAATATACATTAATGCGCTCCAATTGAAGATCAGCGGAACCGTCTCCTTGAGATAGCGACCGGTTGGATCCACGCCTTGCTCGCCGTAGATCAGCGGAACCGTCCACTCCGTCATCTCCTCCGCCTTTGCCTTTGCCGTCCGATGGATTGTCCGCGCCGCCTTTGACTCCTCCTGAATCACTTCACCAGATGATTTTGATTGAGATGGAATAAAAGTGGGTTATGGTTTTATACGGTGAATAAGGGAGATTGAACCATACGCTCAATCCATGAGATTGATATGGGAGAATTAGTGGGGCCCATATTCTTTTTATTTAAAAAATAAAAAAAATTCAATTAATCTTGGCCCTCCATTATTTAATAATCAACGCATTAGATTTTTTAACACAAAACACAATAAGGTTTGTTAATATTTGATCCATTCTCTCTCTCTCTCTCTCTCTCTCTCTCTCTCTCTCTATATATATATATATATATATATAGAGGATGGTTCAGGGGTACTCAAGGCTTATTGTGTATCATGTGAACACATCTAGGCCATTGATTTAGGAGAATCGGAGGGTTGAGATTATTCGGCAATATTGATTAATTAAAAATTAAAAAGGGAAAAAACCATAAACAATCCAGCACACTGCGCGTGTATACACACTCCCAACCCTACTCCTATACCCCCACAATCGACAAATCTGCCCATCGAAGAAAAAGAAAGCTCAGAGGGCGATTATTCGATGCCGGCACTTGGGACTCCGGAAGTGGAAGGCGGCTGGGCACCAAGACTCGCCATCTGCACCACCAGCACCAATTGGAAAAGCACCGCCGATTTGAATCTGTTAGAGGAGCGAGACGGTTGCGCACCACCGCTGATCGAAAAAGCGCCGCCGATTGGAAGTCTGTTGCGCACCACCGCTGTTGATTCTGGATTTGAAGGGATCGCCGATCTACACCACCGATTTGAAGCTATTCGATTTTATCAATGGACGGGTAAACTGTCGCAGCGGCGATGAGGAGAGGACCACGAGTAGTGCAATTTGCAAGGGCGAACTAAATTAATGGGTAAGTTTAGAGTTTTTTTTAGGTCAATTGGTCGTTGGATCGATGTGTTAGGTTTAGGATTAGTCGATGAATACTGTGGTTGTATGATAATTGAATCAATTTGTGAGATTTTAGACTTAATTGAGAGAGATGAGAGGTCAATTATTGTCGACATCCCAATTGGGGTTTGTCATATTATTGTCAATTAAAGTAGGTTTTAGCACTGAATAATCCTTTGATACAATCGAATAATCTATCGATGCCATCGAATAATCCATCGATATCATCGAATAATCCATCGATACCATTGAATAATCTATCCATACCTTCGAATAATCTATTTTTTAAGAAAAATTCACAATAACAATAATTTGATACAATCGAATAATCTACCGATATCATCGAATAATCTATCGATACCTTCGAATAATCTATCGACACCGTCGAATAATCTAATAATCATTTGATACAATCGAATAATTTATCGATATCATTGAATAATCAATCGATGTCTTCGAATAATCTATCGATACCTTCGAATCATATATTTTTTTGAAAAATTCACAATAATAATATATGGAGCGTTAATTAGAACAAATCATAATCTATTTTTTATAAAAATTCTTGATACATAATCTTAACAAATCAAGGTATATCCATAATGATTTTTTTTAATATAAAAAATGAAAATCTATACCCACATATAAAAAATATCCAAACTAACACAAATTAAAACCGGACCTTTCACATAAAGATTTCTTAAAATAAAATAAAATTGGGCCCCACATATAAAAATCAAAACCAACACAAAATAAAATCCGAAAGAAGTGTGCACACGCACCTTCCATGAGTAAGTGACTCAAAATAGCTTGTGGGCCCCAGCAATTTTTAATTAAAAAAAAGAGAAAAATACCTAATTATCACATCCATCCATTTCAATAGATCAACGCCCAGGATGTGTTCACATGATACACAATAAGCCTTGAGTACATATGATCTATACTTTATACTCTCTCTCTCTCTCTTTTTATATATATATATATATATATATATATATATATATATATATATATATATATATATATATATATATATATATAGAGAGAGAGAGAGAGAGAGAGAGAGAGAGAGAGAGAGAGAGGTTAGGTCATGTGTAATCATCCCTTAATGTGTTTTGTGTTAACAAATATAGGGCGTTAATTGATTGCAAATGGAAGGACAAGATTAATTCCAAAAAATAATTATTTTTAATAAGAAAAAAGATAAAAACTACCCTTTTCTCCCATCACACGCGCGTGATATCCCAACTCAGATCTCCTTTTTTTTTGGACGATTAGAAAATAACTGTCTCTCACTCTCTTCATCACGTCTCATACTAGGGCGATTCCGGCAAATAGTGCTCATCTGAGAGTCGCACTCGTGGCTGTAAGTGAACCTAGTCTGCGGAGTCTGTAGCGGCTTGAAGGGACACCCTGGTGAAGCAACTGTAGCGCACCATCGAATTCGGCCTGGGTTAAGGATGAACGCGAATTTTCATTATAGAGGAGTTGAAAGGGGATTTTTTTGAATATTTGTTGTCTTGATATGAATATTGTAGAAATATGAGTCACTGGTACGAAATAGGTCCTGTTTCATACTCGGGGGTGTGATATTTATATTGGTGAAAGGATTCTTGACTCTGATGAATAATTACGTTAATGTGATGAATATTTCTTAAATATTGATGAATATTTGGAAAATTGTGAATAATTGAGTGACTGTGATGAATATTTGATAAATTATAACAAGAACTATAATGAAAAATTAAGTGATTGTGATAAATATTTGAGTGCATGTGCTGAATATTTGATAAATTTTATCAAAAACTTTGATGAATAATTGAGTGACCGTGATGAATAGTTGTTAAATTATGCCTAATATTGATGACTACTTGGAGAATTATGAAGTTTTCTCATATTCGTCTGGGGAATAGAGCGTCGTCAAATGAATAATTGAGTGAATGTGATGAATATTTGAGTGAATGCGATGAATAATTGAGTGAATGTGATGAATATTTGATAAATTTTAACAAAATTTTTGATGAAAAATTGAGTGACTGTGATGAATATTTGATAAAATTTGCCGAATATTGACGATTACTTGGAAAATTATGACGTTAAAAAACTTTGATGAACCTTCCTCTTCTTCATCGTTCGCTTGTATGAAAACTCCACAGATTTTCAAAGATTTCGCATACTAGAATAATTATGATCTTCCAAAAAATATTTTCAAAAAGGAAATTTGTTTAAATTGGAAAAAAAAATAACGCCTCCCACCCTACACGGATTGATCAGTTACTGGCTTCCAGTTGTGCATCCCACGCTCTCTCTTTGTGAAAGTGGGGTGTTAAACCATGTGGGTTCCCCTTTTTATTAAAAATAAATCTAAAAAATCATAGATTAATCACATCCATCCATCTTCATTCAATCAACGGTCATTATTTGTTAACATTTAACATTTTAAGACTTGTAAACATTTGATTTGTCCTCTCTCTCTATATATATGCACTTTATTTTTCATTAAAAATTTATAATTAATATTTAAAAGTATACAACAATATTATAAAGTGAACATAATAAAATAAATTTTATCATTAATAAATGTGCATTTTAATAATATAAAGTATATCAATATGCAATTTTTTTTACTATAACAAATGGTCTGATAATTTAATTTGTAAAGTGCATATATATGATTTTAAATTTCATGAATAATAACATAAACTGAATTGTACAAAGTAACCCCTTTATTCAGTTTCTTTACAAGGTTAACCCAATCCGAAATAAAATTGGGCAAAACCGAATAGGAGAGTGCAAGATTGAGTTGGTAGCAGGTCGGGGGGGGGGGGGGGGGTGGGTTTCCACTTCTCGACAGCTGGACAAAGCCAGAAAGAGAGAGAGATTGTAGGAGGCGGAAACAGAAGAAGAGAGAGAGAGAGAGCTAGGGCTGGGCATCCGGTCTGGACCGGATCGGACATTCCGGTCCCAATCCGATCCGATGCACCAGAATTTTTTAAAACTTGGACCGCGGATCGGACCGGGACCGAGAAATATGGTCCCGGGTTTTCCGGTTCACGGAACGGAAAGACCGGTTGAACCGAATTATCTTACAGTCCCATTTTTGTATTTATTTTTTTGGGTTACACACTCACTGTTACAACAAATTACCCATACAATTACATTACAATATCATTGTTTAGGATATACAAATTAAAATTCCTCCAAGATCTAAAATTGAAATTCCTCCTGATCTAAAAATTGAAATTTCTTCTACAACATGTACAGAAAACTAGATCTAAAAATTTTAAAGTACAAATTGAAATTTTTATAAACCTAGATCTGAAAAGAGAGGGAAGAGAGAGAGAGGTACGATTGGCCGGTGGCGGATGACGGTTGGCCGGCCGTTGGCAATGGCAGTGGCGACTGTGTGAGGGTGATCTGAAAAGTGAGGTTGTGAGCCGCACGTGAACTGTGTGAGGGTGATTTGGCATTGCGGACTGAAGAGAGAGGGGAGAGAGATGTTAGGCAGGAGGGTGATGACCGATGAGTGGTGGAAAAGGGTGAGGGCGGAGGCGAGGGCGGTGGCGATGGGCAGCGGCGACTAAGCGAGAGAGTCTGACAGATCGAGAGAGCCGCGAGTGAAAGAGAGACCGAGAGAGATCTAGGGTCGGCAACTCGGCAACGCTATTGGGATCTTTTAAAAACAAAAGGAAAGAAAAGGGACATGCTGGCAAAACTATTGGATTTGGCCTTTGGGAGTCTACAGCCCAATTACGGAGTATTATTTTTTAATTAAAAACAATCCGGTCCAATTCCGGTCCGGACCGGAAATTCCGGTCTGGTCCCGGGTTTGGACCGGAACCCGGAAATATAAAAATATTGGACCGTGAACCACACCATAATATCCCGGTCTAATCCAAAGACCGTAAATTTCGGTCTGGTCCCGGTCCGATTACGGTCCAATCCAAATTTTGCTCAGCCCTAAGAGAGAGAGAGAGAGAGAGAGAGAGAGGAAGTCTTGCAGAGGAGAGGAAAAAGCAAGTGAGAGAGAGAGAGAGAGAGAGCTTGAAGGGTAACAATGATGGAGGAAACAATGAGGGGAGACCACGTTTTCCGCCAAGCGATAGCGCCAAAATGGAAGAAGAGGAAGAGGAGGAAGGAGGGGAAGAGTATATAACCATTGTAACTCCACTTCATCCAATGATTACTCCACGTTAATTGACTGCATGTGAGCATTAAATGAAGGAAGGAGAAGAGACGGCAACGATGGAAGAAGGAGGGAGACTCATTCTATGACACTAGTGTCATTTGACACTAGTGAGGTGGAGGCTACATGTCATTAATTTTAATGACATGTCATCCCACATGTCATCTTATTATTTAATTTGATGTTAAAAAAATTTGAAGGTAAAAAAAAAAGTTGAATTTATATATAAGGAAATTAATGATATCAAATCAAAATTAGCGGATTCCTCAATTAAGCTACAAGAAATGGTAGTCATTGAATAAAAAAAATTAAAAAAAAAATATTCTTCCACTAACCACCTATTATGTTGAATTAAAAGACTACGGGTCGAGTGGAGGCTAAGCTCAAATTGAACTACGGGCAGTAGGTGTTGATCGATCAGATCGGGAAATCGCCGGAGAGAAGTGAGGAAAGGGTTACGGTCTTACGGGTAATCGTTAGTAAGTACTAAGAAATTGCACAACACACTTGTAAATTCGAAGGTTATTGAAATGTTTGAGTTCTTAGTGTTCTATAAAAAAGTTAACATTTTACTTATTTTCGAACAATTTTTTTTGTTTGTAAATTTGAGTAGAATATAAGTTACGATGTGCTTTAGCTTTTCTAGCTTTATGATCCCGATCGACTTAAACACAGTGATGGTGGGAGTATCCTTCAATAATATTAAGTCCTTGTTAATAATGTTGTTTGTGTATGCAATTAAATCTCTAACTATATTGTGCTATGATTCTCGTATAGGTTAATTGTCAACATATATGAGTCATTCAAGAAACTTTGATCTAAACCTAGGGTATGGCGCAGATGATGACTATGTCATTGATTTGGACGGCGATGGTTTGCCAAGTTCCAACGAAATCGGGCAACATAGTCAAGAACATGATTGAAGGTTCGATAATGTATAACAAAGTAATATAAAGATACTCTAGAAGGGGGGTTGAATAGAGTATGTCGGTTTTTCGCAGATAATCTCAAGACTTTTGAAACGCTTGCAAAACCCTTTGAGATTAGACTTAATCTTTTCTCTGGAAACCTGAATCACAAACAAGTTATACAATTTGAAACAAGTGCGGAAATATGGTAAAACAATAAGTAAATGACGCAATCAATTGTTTACGAGGTTCGGTACGAACTTGGCCTACGTCCCCGCCTAGGGTTCTTCCACAACCCTAGGATTCAACCGTCTTTTATTGATTCACAAGACTTAGGATCCTAATAGCTCACCGAGAAGCCTCTCTCCTATACAATTGAAATCTAGTCAACTCACGTTCCCTTGGAGTCCTAGACCAATCTAGAAGAGCCCCACCTCTCTCAGCTATCTAGTACAATCCTCTTACACTTAGTGATTCAATCGCATAGTGTCCACTTCCTGAGTTACAAACTCTCGAGTATAACACTCACTCGAAACATATCCTATAAGCTCACTGTGTAACTCTCAAATGCTTTGAAACAAAATAAATGACTCTTAAAAACTAGCAGAGAGCACACGAAGAAGACATATTTGACTTGAAGGCTTGAGTGTATGAAAGCTTGTGTTCAACGAACGTGTTGTTGTCTTCCCTTCTTCCTTTTGTTTATAATGAACAAATCGGCGCCTAAGGATCTCCACCAACGGCTATAGCAGATCATGGCTTGAGATGGATTCTTCACGATCTTCTATTCTTGGACACTCTGAAGCCATGATCTTCCGATTTTATTCTCCACGTTATTCAACTCAAGGAAGGAAATATAATTCGAAAAGCTTCCTGAAATGTTAGTGCAAATATAATAATATCTGGAAGCATATAATAACATATAATAATATAATAAAGTACAGGTTTTGTGTTTCATCAATACAATTGTAGCTTCAAGACCTTTGACACAAACTGTGTATCAAAGCCTTTGAAACTTATTCCGATTTTCATCAATGGAGTGGAGTTATCAATCTTCCCCTTGATGAAAGACAAAACCTGTGCATCCCTGCAACTTAGTCAAGTAATTATATCATAAGCAAAATCGGACTAAGTACCTGCATGGGTTAGACAAATGTTGGATCATAATTTTAAAACATGAAATATCCAACCAAAAACAAGGTCTTCCAAGACCCTTGGTTTACAACAGTTTTAAAAAGTCTAAACCAACACCAGATGATCTCCCCCTTTTTGTCTTTCAACAAAGGAAGGAGGTAAAATAGTCACCAAGAGTTTTAAAACAGTATCCAAAAACCAGAAGTGTTCAAAAGAGGGGTTAGGGTAGAGTAGGGTAGGGCAAGGTTTAAGATTCATCGTCCGGAGCATCATCCGTGAGCAGTGACCTCAGACCGTGCAACAACTTGGACACCCCGCTCATATCTAGTGGAAACTCTCTATGCAACTCCTTGATATCCAGGCGGACTTCCTCCAAGCCCAACTCTAGGTTGTCCATGCGCTCATCAATGACAGAGGCAGTGGGAAGAGCCTTTGAGGGAGAGGCAAGACTCCAAGTCCCTTGAGGGGACTGAGTGATGCCAATCTTCTCAAAGCTCTTGGAGTCGAACTTACCCATATGACGTTGTTGTTCTTCATTTTTGAAATCGATTTCAGAAGCTTTGAAGATATGGGTTAATAGGTTAGCAAATGGGAGGGGAGTTCCTTTTCTGGCTTTGCGAGTGTGAGCCATGGATCCTAGAATGGTATTGGCCATATCAAGATCAAGGCCGTTCAAAATACAGTATAGAAGGACCATAGCATTATCAGTTAGGAGGGAGCCAGAGTTTATATGGGGTAAGAGGCAACGCACCATGATGTTGACGATAAATTTTGCCTCGAGGGTAAGGGATGAGTGGGTAAGCTGTTTTGTGGTGCCGTTGGATGCTTCGGGGAGCAGGTATTTGGATCGGGCAAGGGCAATGCACTGTTCTCTTGTGGGGTTTTCAGGAGAGGGTGGACAAGGTCTAGGTAGGCCAAGGAAATCAGTGAAGTCAATGGAGTTGAAAGAGATTATAACTCTCTTGACGACAGATTCCAAAGACCAACCATCATCATTGTGTTTGGCTTTTAGGTTAATGTAGAACAGACGGGTGAGTTGGGGATAGTAAACAGATTCAAGGTTGAGAAGGGTCTAGGCAGGGGATTGTTTGAGGAGAGAAATGCAAGGTAGGTTCAAAGCTTCAAAAAACTCAAGATCAATGAAATCAGAACAACATATCTTACGAGTTCGAAACTCATCTACATACTTTCCAGCCATCTCAGCATTTTCAAACCAGGAGGAGGGAAAGGATTGGTTTACCTGGATAAGTGCAGGCGAATCGGCGTTCTTCTTGCGAGCCTTTGTGGGAGCAGTCCTCTTGAACAGCGCCTCAAGGCTTCTGAGAGTGCCTTTCCTTTTGCGCATGGGAGATGGAGGCTTTGCTGCAGGGGCTTTGCGCTTCTTCGGAGACCGGGGAGGAGGAGGAGGAGAAGAAGAGGGAATAGGTTCTGGCTCCTCATCCTCTTCATCCTCAGACCCCAAGTCCTCAGCGGACCCTTCAGCGTTGTCTCCTTCAGCATCCTTGTAGTCTCCAGTGTCGTCGTCCTCCTCTTTTTCTTCCTCTGGTTCCTCTTCAGTGGGAACCTTCTTCTCAGCAGCTCTTAGGGCCTCCTCCTCGGCCTCCTTTCTGGCTTTCTCAGCCTCCTCCTCGGCTAATTTCCTTGCCTGCTCGACCTCTTCCTCGACCTTTTTCCTTCTCTAGGCCTCATCCTCGGCCTCTTTAGCAGCATCTCGTTCCAAAATCACATCGAGATCCTCCTCTTCCTCTTCATCATCCTCTTCCCCAGCAATGATTTTCCTTTTCCCTTTTTGCTTGGCACTGAGTGACTTCTTCGTCGGGCGCTTTAGAGAACGCTTGATTTATGCAATTGTGCTCTCAGGGATGGTGCTCTGGACAGTAGCTGGGACAATTGCTTGATGAGTGGGTTCGTGTTGATGGGAGGTAACAATGGCCTGGCGTCCCTTGGGGGTGGCGCCAAGACGTTTGGGTGTGGAGGTCTTCTTGGATTTAGGTGCCATGGATGAGATTCGGTTTAGGGTTTCAGAAAAGGTTGAGAGGTTGAAGAAGAAGTATTAGAAAGGGTTTAGGTAAATCTGGAGAGGTGAGAGAATCGGGTAAGGTTTATGGTTTAAAAAGGGAGGAGAGGGGTAAGTTGATGGGACGAGTTTAGGGTTCCAAGGAAGGTAATCATAACACTGCCAATTTGAAAAAAATCTGATTTCAAAAACAATTCAAATTTGATACCATCTTGTCATAATTTAATTCAAGAGGGAAAATCTGAAAATATCTTTTCCATAAATAAAAAATACTCGGATATAAGAACTTTTAGGAAATAAAATGTGTACGGTATAAAGAAGGTTAAAAATCATAAAAACTATATTTGATCAAATATCTAATAAGACATTAACCAAATATATGATCCGTTATATGTGCTATACCATTCAGCTCACAATCTTTGACATAATTCTCAAAGGTCTTGAAACTGAGTAGAATTTATCTTTCGTAAAGGGAAAGCTCCCCCTACGAAAGTGCATCCTTGTTAAGCATTCCAATCTCACGTCTAATGAAGGTGAACCTGTCCTCTACCAAAGGCTTAGTAAAAATATCATCCCATTGATAATCAGTTGAAATAAAAGATATGGACACATCACCTTTTTCGACATGGTCTCTAATGAAATGATGCCTTACATCAATATGTTTGGTCCTTGAATGCTGAACAGGATTCTTTGTGATTGATATGGCACTTGTATTGTCACAGTTAATGGGAATGCCTTTGAGGTTGATGCCAAGATCTCTCATTTGTTGAGCTATCCAAAGGATTTGGGAGCAACATGCTCTAGCTGCTATGTATTCGGCTTCAGCAGTGGATAAAGCAACTGAGTTTTGTTTCTTTGAGTGCCAACTGATCAAGGATGCTCCTAAGAATTGGCAACATCCTGATGTGCTCTTCCTATCCACTTTATAGCCTGCAAAATCTGCATCAGAATACCCGATTAATGTAAAATCTTTTTGCTTTGGGTACCATAAGCCAAGCTCCTTAGTGCCATTGAGATATCGAAAGATCCTCTTCACAGCCACGAGGTGAGATTCTTTAGGGTCAGCTTGAAACCTAGCACACATGCAAACACTAAACATGATGTCAGGTCTACTAGCCGTAAGATATAATAAAGATCCAATCATCTCTCGATACTCCTTTTGATTGACACTCTTCCCAGTCTTGTCTTGATCTAGAGATAAGGTTGAGCTCATGGGTGTCTTGGCTACTTTGGATTGATCCATCTTGAACTTTTTCAAGAGATCCTAAGTGTACTTGCTTTGGTTGACGAAGATCCCTTTCTTAGATTGATGAACTTGTAATCCCAAAAAAAAGTTGAGCTCACCCATCAAGCTCATCTCAAATTCATTGCACATGATGTCAGAAAATTCCTTGCACAAAGATGTGTTAGTAGCACCAAACAATATATCATCAACATATATTTGAATAACCAAAACGTCCTTTCCTTTGGTCTTGATAAAAAGAGTCTTTTCGATCAACCCCCTTTTAAAATAATTTTCTAAAAGATATTTTGACAAGCACTCATACCAAGCTCTTGGGGCTTGTTTCAAACCATACAGTGCTTTGTCTAGTTTGTAAACATGATTAGGAAATTCTGAACTTTCAAAACCCGGGGGTTGATCCACATAGACTTCTTCCTCTAGGAAACCATTAAGAAAAACACACTTGACATCCATTTGATATAACTTTATGCTCATAAAAGATGCAAATGCTAATAATATGCGAATGGCTTCAAGCCTGGCTACGGGAGCAAAAGTCTCATCGTAGTCAAACCTTCCTCTTGATTGTAGCCTTGAGCAACAAGCCTTGCTTTGTTCCTCACGATCTTACCATTCTCATCTAGCTTGTTCCGAAATACCCAACGTGTGCCAATAACTGATTGATGCTTTGGCCTAGGCTTCAAGGTCCAGACTTTGTTCCTTTCAAATTCGTTAAGCTCACTTTGCATAGCAATGATCCAGTCTGGCTCTTGAAGGGCCTCATCTACCTTCTTTGTTTCTATAAGAGAAACAAACGCGTGAAAAGCACAAAGATCTTTAAGTTTAGAACGAGTTTGAACACTAGATGTAGGGTCAGAAATGATATCCTTTAATGAGTGTGATGAGGAGTATTTGAATTTTCTTTTGCTAGTCTCAGCTCCTTGATTTGTCACACTAGCAGGATTGATTTGTGGTACAACTGACTCCATGGATCTGTTAGGTTCAGTTACAGCAGTTTCTGACGTTTCAACACTTTTGGATTGGTCACCAAGGGCTTTGGACGCATCTTCAATACCTTGGGCCAATTCTTCAGTGTTGAGAATCTGATCCTTCATGTTCCTCTTCTCTGTGTTTTTGATAGCAGCATCATCACCATCCTCGTTCTCTGTATGGATGTTAAGATCTAAATCTACAACACTTTCACTCAAAGAACCGTCATTGCATTCATCAAATATAACATTTATACTTTCCTCAACTAACTTGGTCCTTTTGTTGAAGATTCTATATGCTTTGCTACTAGTGGAGTAGCCAAGAAATATACCTTCATCACTACGCGCATCAAATTTTCCAAGGTTATCTTTTCCATTGTTATGAACAAAACAAGTACAACCAAAGGGTTTAAAATAAGATATAAGTGGTTTGTGGCCTTTGAAAAGTTCATAAGGAGTTTTCTTTAAAATGGAACGAATAAGACAACGATTCAAAATGTAGTTAGCTGTGTTAACAGCTTCAGCCCAATAGGTTTTAGGTAATGCATTTTCTAAAAGCATAATCCTGGCCATGTCCTCTAGGGTGCGGTTCTTACGTTACACAACCCCATTTTGTTGGGGTGTCCTATGAGCAGAAAAATTATGGGAGATGCAATATTTAGCACAAAACAAATCAAACTGAAGTTGATCAAACTCCCTACCATGATCACTTCGAATTGACACTATGGGCTCGTTTCTTAAAGTTTGCAACTCCTTACAAAGTTTTGAAAACTCAAATAAGGCCTCTGATTTTTCTCTTAAAAATGCAACCCAAGTATATCTAGAAAAATCATCAACAACAACAAGCATGTACTTTTTACCATTGGGAGATTTGACTCGCATAGGACCACATAAATCCATATGTAAAAGTTCAAGGGGTCTAGAAGAACTTACAACCTTTTTGGGTTTGAAAGAGCTACGTGTTTGTTTACCTCGTGTACATGCTTTGCACATATCAATACCTTTGAAGTCCATCTCAGGTAGTCCTCTTACAAGCCCTTTGGACACAAGCTTCTGTAGTGTATGTGGACTCACATGACCGAGTCTCCTGTGCCAGAGCTTTGGATCGTCCGTCAAAGCCTTTAGACAGGTTAAGCTTCCTTGTGCCACTTGCTCGGCATTTACAGCATATATATATTATTGTAACGATATACATTTAGAACTACTTCACCTGTATCTTCTCTGCACACTAGACATATTTTCTTGTTAAATCTAACATCATTACCACTATCATATAATTGAGAAACACTAAGAAAATTATACTTCAAACCATTAACAAGATAAACATTTTTAATATTATGGTTAGGATCACTCCCAATAATACCAATAACAACGATGTCACACGTTCCTTTGTCACCAAGAGTGATAGTTCTAGTGGATTGCTTATTTAGATCATGAAAGAGAGAACTCTTCCCACTCATATGCCTCGAGCATCCACTATCAATAATCCATTTTTGCTCCTTCACCTTGGCGTTCTCCTGCAAAACAAACATCAACCTTTGTGGCTAGACCAATAAACAAATTTAGATCCATTATTGGGATAAACCATATTTGGTAGAATAGTGCATTTGGGGACCCAAACTTGCGTTGTCCGTTCTTTTCTCAAATGAACAGGAAATGTATTGTGAATGATATGTGGATCCCTTCTTCTATAGGGGCAGGTCTCTTTTACATGTCCCTTTCTCGCACAGTGGTGACATATAGGAGAGGTTCTGCTTCCTTTTGCCTTTACAAAAGTGGTAATGTGCTGCTTCTTTAAAAACCTTGGATTGTAACCAATACCACTTTTGTTTAGAGAACTTTGTTGCTCACCCAACATCCTATCAAGAGTGCCTTTGGATTTGGTAAAACTTATGAGGGCTGTCTGTTGGTCTTGAATCTTATTATTCAGGGAGATCTTCTCGTTCTCTAAGTCATGATGTTCACTTCTTAGAGAGGAGAGATCTTTCTTGAGTTCAGATTTCTCTGAGTCAAGAGTCTTGACTTTAATGTCAAGACCTAAATAAGAAGTTTCAAGACTTTTGACCCTCATAGACAGATCCTCAATAGTTCTTTACTGGTCCACAGTTTTCTTAATAAGAGTGTTAGTTTGGGCAATAAGTTTCTCTTCATTGGCAATCATATTAGAAAGGAATTCCGATAATACCTCTTTTGGACTTGCCATAAGTTTTCTTGCAGTTACCTCAAGCTTCTCATCGTGGGATTCATCTCCTGAGGCCATAAGACAGACGTTGGCATTCTCATCATCGGAGTCTGAGTCAGAATCGCTCCAAGTTGCCACCATGGCTTTCTTTTTCCATCTATCACCTTTCTTGGACTGACTCTTCGTCTTTTGAGGGTAGTCTTTCACAAGATGATCTGTTTCACCACATTCAAAACAAGACAAATGTTTATTCTTCTTGTCATATTTGTTGTATTGAGACTTACCTCGAAATTTAGAAGACTTTGATCCATCCTTGTTGTTGAATTGTTTCTTCATTTTGAGGATTCGAGAGAGGCCTCTTGTGATAAGAGCAAAAGGATCATCTTCATCGTCATCCTCATCTTCAGAATTAGATACATCTTTGAGCTCATCATTCTTAGACTTGAGTGCCAAGTTCTTAGTGCTTGCTGGAAGTTCTCCGTCGTCTTCATTGAGAATCATCTCATGTGTGATCAGCTTCCCAAGCAACTCATCAAAGGGCAGAGTGGTGAGATCTTGGGCTTCCTCTATGGCTGTCACTTTAGGACCCCATTTTTCTTTTGGGAGGCACCTCAATATCTTCCTCACTTTCTCAACGTTCTTAAAGCTCTTGCCAAGAGAGTCAAGGTTGTTGGTGATTTTTGTGAACCGTGTGAACATGGCCTTGATAGACTCATCAGGCTTCATTTTGAAAAGTTTATACTTTCAATTCGAAGGAAGATACTGATCTTGGTGTCCTTCACTTGGCTAGTTCCTTCGTAGATGACAACCAACTTGTCCCAAATCTCTTTAGCTGACCTACAAGATGAAATACGGTTAAACTCATCAGTGCTAATACCACAATAAAGTAAGTTAATAGCTCTGTAGTTTTTGGAGACGAGTTCAAGATCCGCTTGGATGTATTCAGCCTCAGTTTTTGCAATCTTGGTTCCATTTGGTCCGTCTTTCACTGGAACCTTCGGACCATTCTCTATAATGTTCCAAAGTTCCAAATTTTGATCTATAATGAACATCTTCATCAATGATCTCCAGTGGACAAAGTTGTTTCCGACAAAGAGTGGTGGTCTACTGGTAGACCTCCCTTGTGCAAATCATCCGCTTGCTTCACCAGACATGATCAAAACACACAAGATTGTTAGATCGAAAGCAGTGAGTAAAGCTCTTATACCAATTGAAGGTTCGATAATGTATAACAAATTAATATAAAGATACTCTAGAAGGGGGGTTGAATAGAGTATGCCGGTTTTTCGCAGATAATCTCAAGACTTTTGAAAACTCTGAAGCCATGATCTTCCGATTTTATTCTCCACGTTATTCAGCTCAAGGAAGGAAATATAATTCGAAAACCTTCCTGAAATGTTAGTGCAAATATAATAATATATGGAAGCATATAATAACATATAATAATATTTGGACATAATATAATAAAGTATAGGTTTTGTGTTTCATCAACACAGCTGTAGCTTCAAGACCTTTGACACAAACTGTGTATCAAAGCCTTTGAAACTTATTTTGATTTTCATCAAGGGAGTGGAGTTATCAATGATCAAATTGATGGAGTAGATGGAGTATTCGAGGATGTTGAACAAGTTGAGAATGAGCATAGTCAGCCGTATGTTGGAATGACGTTTGCAGATGATGTGTTGAATTATTGTGAAGAATATGGAAAGGCCAAAGGATTCCAAGTAAGGATACGAACTTATGTAAAAATCAAAGGTGATGAAGATAAGTATAAGAGCTTTAGGTTGGTTTGTTCGAAAGCGAGAAAATTTGAAACAAAGACAAAGAATCCAGGAAAAGGTCCTACATTGTGTGTTACGGGATGTCAATTCCATGTGAACGCATCCCTTCATAGTGATGGATTATGGAAGATGACCAAAGTTACACTGGAGTATAACCATGATTGTGTCCCGAAAAATTCCAAATTCCTTCCAAACTACAGATTCATCAGTGAAAGCAATAGGAAAAGGATTTTAGAGAATGATAGGCTCGACGTTCCGATAATTAAAAACTATACATCCTTTGTCATTCACCATGATAGTCACGAAAAAGTTCCTTTTGAAGAGAGGGATTGTCGCAATCTGATTGGCAAAGAAAGAAGAAATCATATGGAGGAAGGCGACTTCAATGCAATGAGAAAATATTTTGATGAGATGAACTCTAGTAACTCCAACTTCTTCTACACGTATGACGTAGATGAAGATGAGAGACAACGAAATGTTTTTTGGGCAGATGGAATGAGTAGAGCAGCGTATATGGAATTTGAAGATGTCATATCATTTGATACCACTTACTTATCAGATCGATATAAGATGTCGTTTTCTCCTTTCATTGAAGTTAATAATCATGTTCAATCAGTGTTGTTTGGTTGTACTTTAATTGCTGGAGATGCTACTGAGAACTTCGTATGGTTGTTTTGTGCTTGGCTCAAGTGTATGTTAGGAAAGGCTCCACAAGCAATCCTAACAGATCAGTGCAAATCTATAGGTATGTTATATTTAAATACTTATCTATCTCAATTCTTTTCATGTTTCATGTTCAAGATGGGAATTAACCTGCAACGATTTTAATAATTAACATCCATATTTTTTTTATTACCAGGGAATGCAGTAGCACAAATGTTCTCTAACACTCCACATAGGTGGTGTATATGACATATAATGCAAAATGAAAGGAAAAAATTTATATACCATCCGCAACTGAATAACATCCTTAAGATGATGTAAGATGCCCTTCACGACTCGTTGAGCATATCGGAGTTTGAAGATGCTTGGAAGGAGATGATTGCATCATATGGATTGGAAAAACATAATTGGTGTTGTGATATGTATGAGAAGAGACATCGTTGGGTACCTGTATATTTTATGGAAGCATTTTGGACTGGAATGTCTAGCACCCAAAGGACTGAAGGTATGAACTTCTTCTTCAAAAAGTATGTCAATGTAAACACTACTCTGAAGACATTTGTGGAGCAATATGGACTTGCACTTTCAAACAGGGTTATGGAAGAAGAAAGGGCAATGTTTACTTCCAAGAATTCTCCAATTCGATGTATGACCGATCATGTATTTGAGCTTGTCTTCCAAAAGTTATACACATCAGCAAAGTTTAGTGAAGTGCAGAAGGAAGTTGGAGATATGACGTACAACAATGCAATAAAGGTTGATGATGATGGAAAGAAGTGCTTATATGACATTGTGGTAAAAAGGTCCATGCATGGTCGGGCAATGAAGAAGCTGTTTTGAGTGACAGTGGAAAAAGTCACGATGGAAATAAAATGTGAGTGCAAGAATTTTGAGTTTAGGGGGATTTTGTGTAGTCATATATTGCGTGTCTTTCACGAAGAGGAAGTGGAGTATATTCCAGAAAGATACATTCTGAATAGGTGGAGAAAAGACTTGGATAGGGAGCACTTGAAGGTATCGATCCCTTATTATGAGCCATTGAACAAAAAGCTAGAGAGTGTGCAAAGATATGAGAATATGCATGGTTTGTTTGAGTCCTTTGTAGGGGTTGCAATGAATGAGGAGGAGTTCTATAAGGAGGTTATGACCACATTTGATGGTTTGAAAATTAAGGCAAATAGGGTTGTAAGGAAAAGCATGGACCGATGTTTCAAACTTTGAACAACATTGGCAAGGTTTATGGAAGGCGTTTGATTCGTCGTGATGAACAAAACTGCAATGTACATGGGGTGCAAACAAAAGATGGTGCAGCCAATGTCAAGGATCCAATTGATAAAAAAAAGTCGAGGTAAAGCAGCGGGAAAGCGAAAAGGCTATCGAAATAAGCACGTTAGGAATACAAGGCCTTGTGAGAGTGAAGTACAAAAAACCCATTCAAGTCCAGAAGTTCATCATGTGAATTTCATTCCCCATCCAAATATTATGTATAACCAGAACCAAGTGTGTAAATTCGGTACACATCTATTATTTTCTAACTGCAATTTAGATTCTTATTATTCATATCTCTCATCAGATTTTTTGTTCAATTCTTTCAGACAACTCTACCCTATGCAGTTGGTCAAAATATGACATTTAACCCTTCATTTCAGATGAATCAAGTATGATTTTTTGATTGAGATTCTGATTACTCGGCTCCACGGGATTTGATTAATAATGAAACCTTCATCTTTTTGCAGTTGTCTCAGCCAACTTGGTTTCAACAGTTCCGAATGGATTGATTCTATTCTTGTATCAACAGTTCCGAAGAGATTCTAATTAATAATGAAACCCTCTATGACATTTAGCCCTCCATGTTTTAGATGTTGGAACAGTGTGAAGTGATTCAGAATGTTATTAGATATGCTTCAGAATTTTATTGAGTATGTTTTCTACTCTTGTTTGTGTTTATACTTATTTGTAAACACACACATCAAAATGTTATTGGTTATGTTTCAGAATTTTAGTGGTTATGTTTTTCTACTTTTAGATGTGTTTATACTTATTTGTTATCACACTGATTCAGGATGCTGTTGGTTAAGTTTCAGAATTTTACTGGTTATGTTTTCTACTTTTGTTTGTGTTTATACTTATTTGTTATATTTTATATGTCAACTACTTATGGTCTGGTTTGGTATCTTTCCCCAATCTATCCATGTTTTTAGGTTAAGATTAGCATATGCGAGATTTGAACTCCCATCTTTGTGCATTAGCACATTGCTCTACCATTTGAGCCAATAGGCTTTAAAATTAGATATAAATGTAGACAACACTTTGACCAACACAAATCTGGGTTTATGACAACATATCAAAAGGAAGGGAATGGGTTTATAACAGCAGACAAGAGCAAGGGAACAAGTAAAGTAATTGATAGCAAACAAATGGTCAAAACAGAACTCTGATCCTTATACATGTTAGAAGCTTGTGTAACATACCAAAATAATGAGGAAACCTTGATATAAGCCCATGAACCTGAAAAGAAAGATGCATTGCCTATATATATATAGGGTGATGCGTTTTCAATTTATAGAATTGTATTTTATGTGATCAAAATGAAATTACCTAAGAGATTTTTTTATTTTGGTTCTATCTTTTTTTTCCTATGAGAATTTCGTTCTATGTATTGTAGAGGTGATATTGTCCATATACATCTAAACCCCACTTTGGATTTTAATGAGGGAAATAAAAAAAAAGTCTGAAAAGAGTTTCTTTATTACTTTCCAATAACCTAAATTGGGAAAATAAAAAAAGTAATTACCTAATTTGCATATCTAATAGAGTAAATAAATAAAAATTATAATAAGGATTGTGTTTTTGAATTTTAAACTTATCTCTACCTACTTAATATACCCTACAACCTACACTCTCTTATTTCACTTCAAAAGAAACCATACTTCTACAAGATGGTTAACACCCCTAAAACTCCTAAGACCCCAAAAACTCCCAAGACTCCGAAGACACAATCTTTTATACCCAACTCTCCGGCTGCAACAGATGCATACATCAGCAATCTAGAAGCAAAGTACAACAAGCTGGAAGCAAATTACAACAAGCTGGATATGAAAATGCATGATTGGATGCATAAGCTCATTGCCGGTGGACACAAGGCTTTGATGAATGTCACACTCAGTTTGGAGGTGCCGCTAGTCGAAATGATGTGGAACTTCAATAGACAAATGACTTTGAGCAAGAGCACTCATTCAAAATATGCAATCCAAATAAGCCTTACACTTGGAAGTTCAGCAAATGTTATCATTATATATTAACCATTTGTTTGGTTTCCTTTATTCTATCTTTAATTATAAGTTGAATAATATGAATTCGATGTAATTCAGTAGCAATGGAATCCTAAATTTCAACCTATAAACCCCTCAATTGTCAATCAAAATTCCTAATTGCCAAAATCTAATATGATAAGAATTTGCACAACACGACCAACATATTAAAAAGGAATAAGAGCTTCATCAAGTGGAAAAATCACAAATTGTTTAATCACAAACTGTTTGAGCACTAATAACAAATGATATGGGGCATTTGATACATTATTTTTCTTACAAAATTTTCTAACAAAACTAGTTGATATATGCTTGATTGCTGATGGTGAATAAGAATTCATCCCATTTGAACTCAAAAATAAAAAAATTAATTTGAGCACATACTGTTTGAACACTTCATATAGAAAATCACATACAATTTGAGGAAAAATAAAATATTGTCGGCTATGTTACCCAAAACCCACACCCGCAGCCACCGGATCCAGACCCACCACCACCCCTAGATCCGGAACCGCAACCACCAACATCGAAACCACCGTCTTCACCAGGGCCGGAACTGCAGCCACCAGCGTCAGAATCACCGCCGCCTCTAGAGCCGGAACCGCAGAACCGACACCGCATCCACCAACGCCATCTCATTTCGTCATTCGTGTTGTCGTCGGTCACCCTCCTTTGATCGGGTGTCCAGATCGAATCCTTTCTTTGGAAGCCCCTTAAATTTCCACTTGAGAATTTCGAATTCACCTTTCACAAAGATTTGATTTTCACCACCGATGAGATTTATGAGGAGTGATTCCAGCTTCGCTTTATAGGGATGATCTTCACCACCGATGGACAGGGAAGCTGGGATCCGGTGAGATTCATGGCAATCACGTTTGGATTTGACGAGCTTGGGTCTGGCGGCAATGGTTTTAGGTTTGAAGGGTTCTCTCCTCTCCCTTCACTTTCTCTCTTTGAAAAAAAATCTCCTTTAAAAAATACGTCCCTTTTCTGGCGGATTGTAGAGAATCTCTTAAACAAACAAATCCCAATTAATTAAATTTCTTTTAATTTCTAATTAAATAGTTTATAGACTCACTAGCCACATAGGAGACATGTCACTAGTTTCATTTGACACTAGTGTCAATGAAACAATTTCCAATGAGGATTGGTGGCCAATGATGTGGGAATCTATATAAGGAGATTAGAGGGAATGATGGGCGTATCATTTAATGGGGACTATGGGGAAGTAATATGAATACTCAGAGAGAAGCCATCGAAGAAGAAGCAAATGGATCGAGGTTTATCTTATTGTTGACGTGTAAGAAGTTTGCTTTAACTAGACACCCAAAGAAGAACAACCTAACACCTAATGGCATTTACTAGACAGACTCGCGACTGCATGTAAAGGCCGCATATATTTTAATGTTATTTTATTATTATATTGATTAAATAAATATATTATTCAATTTGTAAAAAATGGATGAAACTCGTCGTCGAGCACAAGTTTCGATTTTAAAATCCTTCCGGCATCTTTTTAGAATTTTAGAATTTGGATGGTACGATTTATGTTATGGATAAACATGTTATGCGGTTGAGATGTGAGATTGATGTTGAAATTTGTCATATGAGAGGTGGCTGATGATGTTATGAGTTGATGAGTTAATTTACTTTTTTTCATGTTGAGTTGAGAATGATGATTGGATGATTCTGAAACTAGGAAGAGAATATGAGATTAGCCCTTAGAGGTGGATGATTCCACCTCTTACCTTCTGAATTTGATTGATTGGTATGCGAGAAAATGATTTGGTTGTTGGAAGATTTTGACGAAATCTTGATTTGAAAGGATTTATTTATTTTGGTGTAAAGTTGATTGATTAAACGTCGGATTTGAAGATTTTGAGCGACTTTGAGAAGGACCAACTTGGGTTTTAAAGAATAAACGCTATCGAGAATTTTAATGATTTCAAGGCCAATCTTTCCCTTTACAAAACTCTTCCGAACTTTACATTATGACGTCTCACGAAGTGGATACAAGCATTTTATAGGGGCACTTATAGATTGCTTGCTAAGACCTAGTGGGGAAGTTATGATGCTTTTGAGTTATGATATAACCGAGATGTTGGGGTAAGGATGTGATAGGGGCCCATATCACATACTTATTAAGACCAATTGGGGATGTCATGATCACAACGAAGATACTGTGAGGACTTCATAAGGGCCCTTATGAGGTGCTTACGGGATCTATGACATGATCCACGGACTCACCGATTTCGAACTCCTTCCCCTTGCTTTAGAATGATTTTAGTCTCGGGGATGAGACTTGTTTTTAGAGGTGGATGAATGTAAAAGCCGCATATATTTTAATATTATTTTATTATTATATTGATTAAACAAATATATTATTTTATTCAATTTGTAAAAATTGGATGAAACTCGTCGTCGAGCACAAGTTTTGATTTTAAATTCCTTCCGACATCTTTTTAGAATTTGGATTTTGACGGGGCTTGATTCCGCACTTGAGCTCCGAGTCTTGAAAAATTAATTTAATTCTGATTATCTTAAAAGTGATTTGAAAATTTCGATTCGGGATAAGGTCGAGAGATCAGGTTTCGGGATTCAAATTTCGGATTTAATTCTTGGAATTGGGACCACTCCCTCTCACTAGGTCTTCTCTTCCTCCCTCCTTTCCGAATTGCACATACTGCTCATGTCCATCATGCTTTCCCCTTCTTTTGGCTAAGCTACACTCCACCCTCCTCCTTCCCCACAGTGTGGTCTCCTTTTTTTTTTTTTTTGGCAAAGAAAAGATGCTCCAACACTCCCACGCCATTACAGTCTCCCACCCTTGCCTGGTTGCCTGCAGCCTTCCCTTCATCTCTTTGAAGTTCCATTTGGAGGTTGGATCCCAAGCGAAACTCAAAAACACCCATTTCCCTTGCTTCCTCTCCATTCTTAGTTCTTTCTTCAAGATTCAACTCCCACACCACCACTAGGCACCACTTCCGCTTTCTCCTTGATCGTCACCCTGTTTCCTTGAACAACATCGAGGCCGAGCATGGGTCGAGTGCCTTGAGCAGCAACGGCCATGTTCCTCCATCTTCCTCCCCGAGTAGAAGCAGCAGCAACAACATAGAGTAGTCACCCTCCTCCGTCAGGCCACCGCAACACCACCAGGCACACCGCCTCGCCCCTGTTCCCGTTTTCCGAAAACCACCACGAGCTCCCTGTTCTCTCCACATTCCCGCCAGCTCCCAAGCTTCACTCTTTCTCACCAGCGCTGGCGAGTCGAGCAGCCGCCGGATCAGCCCAGCGGATCCCTGGAAGCCGAGAACATCCCCCGTCGAAGCCGTATTCACCCCTCGCCTCTCCTGTTTCGTCCCAAGAGGCCGGATTCCCTGTTTTCATTTTCATTTTGGCTCAAAACCTCGTAAAGGCTCGCCTATAGCCCCTATTCCTTCTTCCTAGGCCATACGACATGGATTCCCTGTCGTCGTAGCTCAGACCGGACTCGAAGCGTTCCCGGAGTCGGACTTTTCGAACCTCGGTAAATCTCTCCTCCTCCCCTTCCCCTTTGCTCTCGTTTCTTTCTTTCTTTCTTTCTGTGATGAGTGTAGTCGGTTTTGCATTTTGAATCTTTGGTTGAATTCTCGAGCCGAACGGACCACCATGGCCGGAGGCTTCCCTCCTTGTTCTCCGTCGCCTTTCCATTCCAGATCTGTTTCTTCGAATGAGGAGGGAGATGACTCATTCCTTCTTCCCTTTTTGGGCTTCATTGTGGGCCAGGCCCGTTTTCTTACCGGGTTATATCATTTTGGAAACGGATTGGGCATAAGTGGTTTATGAGACCCGGGTTCATTTCCTTTCTTTCCTCCCGGGTATAGGCCTGTTTGTTGGGTTAATTGTGTGGGTCGGGCCTTACTCTTTCAATTCTATTGTTATGGATTTGTTACTATATGACATGCTATATTTATACAGACTTACGGCTAGTGCTTATTTATTAGTTTAATACTATTAGTATTATTATTTTAAGTTGTTTTTAAAAGTAGTATTATTTGGGAATGTACTATTATGTAATATTTTATAATGTGGTTTAGAAGAGAGCTATTGAACTTTGGCTAAAATTGTGAGTTGTGAATTTTGAAATGATTTATTTATAATTATAGTTGATGTCTATTTTAGTCATATATTGTAATAAATTATTTAAAAAGGAGTTTTCAAGTTTTTGGAAATATCCTTAAGAATTTGTATTGGAAAACCAAAATACCGGAATTATTTCTATAATATGATTTTGAGATATTGGTTTTAAGGTTTAAGTGTTTAATGTCGGGATTCTTTGCCTTGATTTGGTGATGTTGGTTTTGAGAAGAAAGTTTGGAAATACGGTTGGTACGATTTTATCAATGGGTTTGATTGGAAGTAAATGATTTCAGTTGATGTTGATCGTATCGGAAAGGTTTTGGAAAACGGTTTTACTATCGGTTGGTTTTGAGCATGCTGAGAACTTGAGTTTCATGTGTATGAATGATGGTTCGGTAGGTTATGAAAATGGCTTGATGATAGGTGTGTATTGCTTTTTGATTGCTTTGGACTTACATTTGGGCCCTTGCTTGTGTTATCTTGTTGTTCCGTATCTTCAGGTAAGTACCCTACGGGACTTACTCAGCAACCTATACCTCATGCCTGATGTGTCATGAGATGTGTAGTTTTGTTGCATATTAAAGCATTCCATGTAGTATCATGTTAGGATTGCATTGAATTGAGCATGTGGTTACTATGTGTGTTTGAAAAAGAACGATCGTTATTTGTGATAGTCCTAGAGTCTTTGCTAGGGTCGTAGGGTAACCGAGCCTCATCGGGTGCCCTGAGTCAATCGAGTCTTATATATGATCTGGTTGCAGCGGTGACCAAGCGTCCTACCTGGGCTGCTTCGGAGTGAGGTACGGACATATAGGCTGCGACACCGACCGAGCGTCCTACCTGGGCTGCTTCGAAACGAGGTACGGACATATATACCCTAGAGTGGGCACATATCAGGGGATATTCCATTTGGCACTGCCTTGGGCCCTTACAGTTTTTTTTTGCATATTATAACTTTTAAAGCATGCTTATGTGATTTAATTATTATACTGCATTAGTCATCCTTTATCCTAGGTATAGGCATGTTATATGGCCTTAGCGCGGTCAGAGGACCCGCAGGGGATTACCGGGCCTGACTTCGTGGATAGTGTTAGGTACCGTTCTTGTTTGCTCCTTGCTTCTAACTTGATAAAATGGTAATCGCCCATTATGTTTTGGTTTTGACCCGGCTCTGCCGTGACACTTATATCTAAACCTTGCTTCCGCTTGGTTTTCATTTGAATTGAATTTCGCGACATAGTCTTAGGACATGTTAAGGGTACCCAACGACCCTTCGTGGTTTTTAGGGTTTGAAATCCCTCTTTCTACTAATCTTGAAATGAGTTTGAAACCTCGACCCGTACCTGGATTGTAAGATCCAAACAAGGGGTTTCATCCCTTAAAACGTAACCCGAAAATCATAATTCTGGGCCGTTACACTGCATGCAGGTATAAAATGGGTAAGGATTCTCTCTATTAAGGTTATGTGAATGGTGTGTCGCTAAAATATGTACATCTTCCTATAAAACTGACTATCCCCCCCTCTATCTAAATGAATAGGGGACAAGTCGTTCGTCTGTTTGAATGTATTGTTTGGAGGAATGTGGGTTTGTGAAGGGGGCACTTGGAGCTTCAGGGGTCAAGGAGCCAAAAGACTGGTGGACGAATGTATTGACTACGTCGCACTAAAGAAACACATGATGGACAAGTTTAATGTCAATGGAAGTGGGCATGACGTGGAGCTGAGATATTTCAAGCCGAAGAAGAAGGGGTGCATGCCGTTTGCAATTGGGGATGACAAAGACCTGCACACCTTCAAGTTTATAAACGGTCTATCTGGAGAACAATTCTGGCTTATCGACCTCCATGTCTCCATGCGAAGCATGGTTAGTGGGGACGTGACACCTACACAAGGATCGACAACGGATGACTCAGTCGTGGTGGGTATCTCTCCTTCAGGCGGTGAGGAATTTGTAGTACCATTAACTGGGTCGCCCGTGACCCAAGAAGATCATAAATAGACGGCCCCAAATTGGCAGGTGATGAAGAAGACAGTATTGGCAGCCCAAGTTATCCAGGCAAACCAAAACGGTGTCCAATCAGACATTCAATGTGTCTAGTTAGAACCAAGTACTGACCAACTAGGGGTAAGTGAGGAGTTGGAGTTGGAGTTGTCACATTTAGACGTGGGAAGCGACTCATTTATGTGAGCAGTGACCTAGAAGATTTAGTCAGCCCACCTGGTGGTGTTGGACGGGTGGCCATTGACTTTGGCAGCTCCTCCTCTGATGATAATGTACTCCCAAATGCGGTAAAAACTTGAGCTCGGGAGTGCAGTTCCGACGAAGTCGTGGTCATGGGATTATGAGGCCAAACGAGCGATGAGGAAAGTAAAGGAAGCATACGAATGCGGAAAAGGGAAGTTGAGAGCGATTACGAAGTCGGTGGAAAGTGAACCAATGGTCGCGGTGAACCCATTGGAACCCCGCCAGAACACCATTAAGCTCCGTGATAACATCTATTTTAGTCTAATATTAGGCATACATTTGCATATTAGTTTAGGGCATTTTCATCCATTTTCATCCATATTTATCATATTTTATGTTTTATTTATTTCAATTTGCATTTTCGGAGTCTACTTTTATCATATTTTATGGCCTTTATTGATATAGAAAAGGCATATGACAGGGTTTCGAGAGGGAGTTCCGGGATCGTATATCAGAGTTATCAAGGACATGTATGATGGTTCGCTGATAAGTGTGAGAACGTCGTGTGGTGATTCAGAGTATTTTGAGGTTCGAGTGGGGCTTCATCAAGGCTTAGCGCACAGTCCACTTCTTTTCACTCTAGTTATGGACACTCTATCTGCTCCTCTCCAAGAAGAGGTCCCTTGGTGCATGTTGTTTGCTAACGATATTGTTCTAGTGGACATCTCAAGGCTGGGTTTGGATCGCAGGCTAGAAAGTTGGAGAGAAGTGTTGGAATCTAAGGGTTTCAGAATGAGTAGGACGAAGACCGAGTATGTTCAGTTTTGTTTTGAAGAGGTCAGGGACCCAGAGGCATCAGTTCATTTGGGGGAGGATCTTTGTCTCAAGGAAAGAGTATTTCAAGTACCTTGACTCATACTACGTTCAAAGCGATGAGGGTGTCGACAAGGATATCGAGCATAGAGTCCATGCGGGGTGGTTGCAATAGAGGAGAGCATCAGGGGTGCTTTTGTGACAAGAAAGTTCCGGCTAAGTTGAAAGGGAAATTCTACAAGGTGGTTGTCAGACCGACCTTATTGTATGGTTCAGAATGCTGGCCTATGACTAAAGCTCAAGAACAGAAGTTGGTTGTGGCTGAGATGAGAATGCTGAGATGGATGAGTGGACACAAGCGACTGGACATAATAAAAAATGTTGACATTAGGAGGAAAGTTGGAGTGGCGAGTATCGTTGACAAACTACGGGAGTCTAGATTGCGGTGGTTTGGACACATTCATAGGAGGCATTTACCAGCGCCTGTTCGAATGTGTGAAAGCTTGGAGCTTGGAGCTATGCATAGAGGGAGAGGTAGACCAAAGAAGAGATGGGTGGAGGTTATCCGACAAGATCTCATTGTGCTGAACCTTTCGGGGGATATGACTTCAGATAGGGACCATTAGAGGAAGTGCATTCGGGCTTCTGATGTTTGAAAGCCCGAGGAGGGGTGTTGGGACTGTTCATGCTTGCTTCTTGTCTGCCTTCCTGACGAGAGGGTTTCTCGACCAAATAAATTTATAGTCAAGACCCCGCTATAAGATAGTGGAGTCAAGTTCATCCTCAGGAGAGAAGTCAGCGGTTCTAGGTTTAGTTGGTTTAGGGGTTCGGGAATAGCGGAAAAAGGTGATGATGGTTGTTGTCGACGTCGGCTAAGAATGGCTCGATGTCGAGGGATGGATAGGGAATGGTGGTTGGTGTCGGGTAAAATCTGTGCATAATGTAAATAAAGAAATAAAGTAATAAAGGTGCAAACTTCAAAGGTAAGGGATCACCGCTACGATAATCAAACACACAAAAGATAAGATATAATAGTTATGTAATCGCATCAAATGAGTAAGATTTCGCCTTTTCCAACTATTAGATAACCCTTTCAAGTAACCCTAATTGTATCTACCAATTTTATATTTATAATTCAAGTTGTTAACATGGATCTCTATTCTTTCGAGTAGGGAATAAACATATAAAAGGCAGTGGATGATCAAAACATAATAAATATCAAAACTTTACCTCAAGTGTGCATGACTATCGTCGGGCTCACCCCGACCCTAGAAGGGGGGAAATTAGAAACAAAACATAATAAAAGAAACTAACTTTAACATTAAAAATAAAATTTAAACTTATAAAACCTTCCAAACGTTCCTCCTCCTCTCTTTCTCTCTCTCTCTCTCTCTCTCTCTCTCTCTCTCTCCCCTTGCGTCCTAAGACGACTTGGCTTGAATGAATGAAAATCAGCTCCCTAGGGTCTTATTTATAGTGTTCCATCTAGCTATTCTAGGAATGAACAACTATACCTAAATCTAAAACTTTCTATCTAATAACATAAGATAAAACATTAATGATAAAGGAAATAAATCTATAAAGGAAACTAGGACTAGTGTGGATAGATTCTTCTTGACTTGATAGATCTTCATGTGGATGGATAGAATTTCACATATCTTCTCTTGCATACAATTCTATCTTTTTTGTATCCAACTCGATCTCGGACTCGGACTCGACTGGATTGTCCTCGACGTCGACCAAACTCCTCGACATCAAGTAGGATTTTTCTCCCGGGGTTGCACTCGAGCTCGGGCACGTACTGGACTCGACATGGTGTACTCGAGGTCGAGTAGGGTTCTTCGTCTCGAGTGATTGCTGCTCAACTCCGTGTGGTTTTGTCGTCCAAAGTTACTCGACGTCACCTAGGGTTACTCGACGTCGAGTAGAATCGTCAGCTTCCAGCATTCTGCTATGTTCTTAAAACGCACTTTCCCGAGTCCTCGTTCGTCGGATTTTTGCATATGTGCATGCGTTGGAAAGCTCTTTTCGAGGACTACAACTCTTATGAAGAAATCAAAGCTTGATTCAGAATGATGAATGGTGAAAAGTGGCGTTTTCTCCAGCTACACCATCCTTAGCTTCTTCATGACTTTCCTTTAAGCTCCAAAGTGCGTCTGATTTCTGCGAAATTAAACAGAAACTAGTGTAGGCTCCATAATTTGGCAAATAAGCATAAAATACATAGATTTTGTACTATTCCCGACCCAGATGTATGAAATGAATGCAGAAATCATTATAAAAGTAAGTGTAAAACATGGCAAATTAGGCTCACAACACTTCCTATCTATTTTCTATTGCCTCTTTACCTACTAGTTAGCATGATATCATGTGATTCTTATTCCCTATTGTTTTGGGTCTATCGGAAACACTCTCTTGACTTGTTCGAGGAAAGAGTGCTTACATCCCGACCCCCCAGACCCTGTTTTATCACGGGATATATTGGGTTGTTGTTGTTGGACTCTACACCTGATTTTTATTTGTTTCAGGCATTTTGAGGTTAATATTAAGGGAAATCAAGATTTAATACGGAGTGACGAGCATATTGGATCGGACCCGGGGAGGCTAATTGCAAAAGTTGCTAAATATGGGAGTTGTTTGGTGGAGTTAATTTATAATTTAGTATTGGGCTGCAATTTAATTATTTAATTTTATGGGCTAAAATTATAATTTTCTTATATTGCAATATATGTAGTTCGATTGGAATTGCAACAGGGGGAGGTTCGGACTTTTGTTTTCTTCAAAGACATGGCTTCGGCCATAGTTTTAGTTTTAGGTTTTGTTTTGACGGTATAAGCTTTGGATAGATGATGGAAATTTTGGTTTGCATTTTATTCTAAACTTTGATTTATTTTTGTCTATAATCTAGTTCATTGTTTGTTATATTATGTTTTTCTAATTTCTCTGTTCTAAGGATTGGGTAATCCCGACGATGATTTAGTAGCGTTAAGATTGATATTCGTTTGTCTGTTGATTTGTCATTTAATCATACTGCGCCAGCCCTAATTGATGAAAATTGGTTAGAACTGATTTAGGGTTTGAAATCGAAAGATTAAAACTCTAAGTTATAATTTAGATGGTGAACCGAGATCGGAAGGCGACTAGGATACATCGGAACTATAGGATTAAACCTGAAGTTTAGTTGATCGAAAGTGAAATTGAACTTCTTGAGGATTCATAGATTGCCATGGATATTTTGGATGATTGTGATATTGACGAAGACCGAAAGGCAACGTTAATGTGATTATCATCTAGAATTCTAAGAACTTAAAGGGTATAAATTGGTTACTTGAGTCTGAATGGTGATTGTTAACCAATTTAGACACATTCGCTTTGATTCCGAAAGGAGATTTGTGATTACCTTTGACGATCTACCTTCAACAAACTCAGACAAGGTGACACGAATATTAATTTTAATCTACTAAAGCATCGTTGTGGTGATCATTTACCCTAGATTTGCCTCGTATCCATTGTTTTAATACCAATGTTGTATAGTTGTTTCTTTTTAGTTAGTTACTTTCTCCATCGTTATAAACATTTCTTCTCGTATTTTCTTCGCTTAGTTAAATTTTTTGAATTGGCAATCGATACCACATAGTCCTTGTGGACACGACACTTGATATACTATAACTCAACCCATACACTAAAGTGGGCGAGTCTATCTAGAGGCTTAACCAGCAAGGTGAGGAAGTCGACGAAGAGCTTGTATGTTGTGGGTTGCGCTGCTGCTAACTGCAAGTGGGCATGTGGGGTATCGACCTACAAGAACTTGCGATTATGGATGATTCGGAAGCTTGTGGATGAGCACACGTGCAACATGAATGAGGTGATGACACAAAAGCATCGTGTGACATACACCCAGCTGGGGTAGCGGCTAGTCGACAGGTATGTCCTTCAACTTTCCAACATTAGTATCCCTCCGATGCAGATGTCAATAGGTAACATCAAGTTTCCACCTTAACCATATGAACTGGACACCAAAAGGTTATAACCTGGATATACATTAACATTAACTGTCCACTATGTGCCTTCAAACTGGACATATTTTCTATGATTGGGCACGGTATACTCATCCAACTTGTTTGTGAATGGCAATGTGAAGTTTCGTTGGGTCAAAGAAGCCCCTGGTGCCGGAGCAAGTCATGTCTCTCATGAAGTCGCAATTGGGGGTAACATGCAACTACTGGAATATGCGGCGAGCCCGGTTGAGCTCAAGGGACACCGCCTACGGGATGGAGGAGGAAAGCTATCAGAGCATGTACTTGTACATGCATATGCTGGAGCAAGCCAACCCTGGGACGTACACCAGGATAGAACGCGACACGGATGGCCGATTCAATTATGTGTTTGTGAATCTTGGAGTGTGCCCGAGGGCCGTCCCCCACCTATAAAAGGTCAGTCCCTCATGGTCTCCACTTTATATGTCCTTTACTTTCCTTGTTTTCTGACAACAACGATACGACTAGGATACCACTGACTCTCTTAAATGACGTCGACCAGTGTCCAACATGACATCCAATAGACATAACATGTCCCTAGTTCTACTATACATGATGCAACTTACGATTGCAGTTGTTTCATGTCCAGGTCATATCAGTGGACAGGGGGTTCTTAAAGAGGAAGTTTCGAGGGTCCTTGCTCTTTTCTTCTACACAATATGTCGACCACTCCGTATACCCCATTGCGTTCGTCATGGTAGACGGGGAGAATGATGGGTTGTGAGGTTTCTTCTCCAGGCATAAGTTGCATGTTATTGAAGACACAACTGATTTGATGTGGGTATCTAACTGCCACATTAGCATCGAGAAGGGCATACAGGACAACTGCGTATTCGCTAAGCACGACATATAAACATGTCACTTATTTCATAACGTCCGGTTCTGGTTCAAGATCATCACGATGCAAGACCAATTCTTTTCGATGGTAAAAGCGTACACCTACAACGAGTTCTAGTCAATTTATAAGGACTTCTGTGCGCTGGCTCCTGCAGATGACCAATACCTCAAGGAGGTCGGGTTCGACAAATAGGCAAGGGCGTTCTTCCCGGGGAACATGTACAACATCACAACAACTAATAACTCTGAGTTCTTGAACTCGGTGTTTAAATATCCTCGGGATTTGCCGCTAACAGTCCTTATGGATGCATCCTTGAGACTGTCGGCAAGTGGTTCGTCACTCGGAGAGAGAGAGAGAGAGAGAGAGAGAGAGAGAGAGAGAGAGCAGCACCGCCCAAGGGAAAGTAGAGAGCATCAAAACGAACTTCGCATTGTCCCGTTCCATGCTCGCCAGGCCGCTCAATTCTCATGAGTTCGAGGTACGCAAGGGTCACTCCACCTAGCTTGTTAACCTCACGGGTTATTTATGCAGCTGCAGATGCTTCAATGTCAACCATTACCCATGCGCGCACGCATTCGCCACAACCAAAGTGCGCGGGGTCGACGTCTACTCCCTTGTGAACGACTTGTACAAGGTAGACGCGTGGCGTGCGTGCTACCAATATGTGATCTACACAGTCTTGTCTCGAGACACATGGCGGGTACCCCAGGCAATCGCCAATGAGACATGCCTTCCCCCCCTCCCCCCTTATCAAGCGACGTCCGGAGAGACCGAAGATGTCACGATACCCCTCGCAGTGGGAAAGGAAATTCCAAAAGCGGCACCCCAACTAGTCGGCTACTATTAGCGTCGTACTTGGATGTAGAAATATATGACATGACAGTTAAGCCTTTGGACATGTCGGGTACGTGTTATGACATGACAGTTCGCAAGGGCGTCTTGGTCTACTGATCGGTGGGTTTAGGGGTTAAGTACGATGCACCTTTTGCAGTTATGTATGTACTTGCCACATTTTGTACTTATGGTTATTTCTACATTGCCAGCCACTTTCAATGTACATGACAGGCACTGATGTGAACTTGTTGGGTAAAACTTTTAACATGACCCACTGCTTCGACGCTTGGAGCTCCATAAAGAACTTCTTCTGGAGAAGGGTGCCCTCGACTGAGCGTACGAGGTCAGTCTCCTCGTTCATCAATGCATAGAAGGCGTCCACATCGACCCTGGTCTTCAGGCCAACGTCCACCCCCACCACTGGCTTCTTCCCCTTGTTCACCCACTGCTTCTTCGTAGGCTGGGTGACTTCTTGTCCAACAAATGATGTAGTCTAAGTTCTCGCCCCCTACGCTCAAGTGGGGCCTCCACCTGAGAAGTCTCAACTGTTTCCACGTCCTCCTGCACCCACATGGACAGATTCACGGTTTCACAATACATGACAGGTTGAGGGGTTGACATGTCACATATCAAACTTTACATGACAGTCGGAGGGAGATGACTTACCTCAACGGTTTTCTGGGTGGGTGCATCTTGGTCTGATGGCTTGGCAGTTCCAACATCCTCGTTCCCCTCCGTGTCCTCAATTCCTATCTCAATCACCTGCTTCTTGTCCCTCGTTCGTGTGTTCTATTCCTGCTCCTTGTCCCTAGTTCCTTTTCTAACCACCTCCTCCTTGTCCCCAGCTTCTGTGCCCTGTTTCTGATCATTGTCCTTAACAGCTTCATTAACCTGAGAAACAAATCCTAATTATCAAACATGATGCCTATAAACTTTAACATGACGGGTTTAACCACTAACATGACGATTGTAAGCACTGACATGACATTTGGACCATCTTACCTCCTTCGGTGGCACCTCCCCATGCTCGGCTCCATCCCTTTGGCTTCTGTCCCTTCCCAACACGTATGCATCTTCAGACTCAGCTAGCTTCTTCCCCGTCACCGCACTCTTTAGCTCGTCAATCAAAGCCTCAAGAGGTTTGATCCCCTCAGTGAACTCAGACATTATTGTCCTTGCCATTTCATCTATCTTCGCTATAATCAGTGACACATCATCGAGCGATGTCCTACGTCCCTCTCGCTACGTGCCTGATCGGGATGGTTGGGTCGTGGCTTGGGCGCCACCACTAGCCACTAAGTATCGCGGAGCGATCTGGAACTCGCGGGCGAGGTCGTCAAAGAATTTATTTGTCTTCTCTCTCGGGTAGAGATTGCCCCGAACAACTCGCTTTCTAGCCTCGTGGGCATCTAGTAGGAGGACTGTGAGGACATCGTCAGCCCAGTCAATGTTGTGCTCTTTCGACACGTACCTGTTGTGCACTTAATTTGCCATGTTTTATACTTACTTTTATATCGATTTCTGCATACATTTCATACATTTGGGTTAGATTATCACAGAATCTATGTAGTTGATGCTTATTTGTCAAATTATGGAATCTACTACAGAAATCGAGGCAATTTACTGCAGTTCAGAGAAAGGAGGAAAGGCTCGAAGTCAACTATAGAAAGTCCGAGGTCAAGGAATAACGGAACCAGGAGCTGGAGCAGGAAATTGCAGGTCGATATCGACCTAGGTTGGTCGATATCGAGTTGAAGCAAGTCGATCTGTCCCCTGGAGGCCAATATCGAGTGTCTGAAGTGAAGCCGAGAAAATACAGGTCGATATCGACCTAGGCTGGTCGATATCAAGTGAACCCCAATGGCCGATTTCGAGCATAACCGAGTTCTACTCAAAGTTCTATCCAAAGTCCAATGGAGTTATCCACAAGAGGAGATTTTATCAAGTTCTATCAATATGGAAGAGATATTTGTCTACTTTAGATATAGTTCCCTTTAGAGATTTATTTCTTTTATTACCATTATTTAATCATTAGATATAGATAGATAGATTTAGATATAGATATAGTTTTCTTTCCTGATTTCCTAGGGAATGAGCACTATAAATAGAGCCTTAGGGGCTGATTTGGCTTCGTTTGGTTGTAAGCTTTCTTTTATTTTATTAATGCAATTTAGTTTCCTTTTATTATTGATGTCTTTTTTGATGATAAAGAGCGAGTAGTCACCCAACTTCTAGGGTCGGGGTGAGCCCGACGGTAGCCATGTGAGGTGATGCGGTAAAGGTACAATCTTTGGATGCAAATTCGTCTTCTATCCCTACGAGCATGATTCTTTTGCGAAAGTTGAAGGTGATCCTTGTTTGTGTTATTGAAGCGAAAGTGATCTTAATACAACTTGGATTAATTATGTGAAAAAAGGTTAGTGACAATTAGGGTTTTTGCGAAAGCCTCTATCTTCCTATTTGTTAATAACGAGAGTTATTTGATGAAAAAGCATGATATTTTATACCTTTATGTGTTATTTTACATGGTTATCGTTGTGGTGTTGAAACCCTGATCTTGTAAGTCTTTTATTTTATGGATTTATTTCACAAGTTTCGATTTTTAAAGTTCTATTTTTACTCGATTTTGAGTTACTGTTGGTCTATTTTTCAAGTCGATATCGAGTAGCTGAGGTCGATATTGACCAAGTTTCTGTCTTTGTTCTATTTTCTGCTTTTATCTGTTATTTCTGTTTGTCTGGTTGATTTTTTGATGAGATCTTGAACTGAAAAGGCGAGCGCTGACACGCTTCCTCGTGGATCGATCCTGACTGCCTTCTACTACAACGGGAGGAAGTCTTGTATTTATTTGCTGAGACATTGAGTCAGTTTGCTTTTATATTTATTTATATTTTTATGCTTGACCATCCTCCTGCAACAACAAAATTGGCTCCATTGCTGGGGAAGCCATCAATCACGCCCTTTTTAGTTCGTTTTCTCTTCTTTATATTTGTTTTTGCTTTTTAGTTTCTTTTTACTTGTTTCTTTTTGTTTTTGTTTTTCAGGTGCATGCGAAGAACTGATCGCACGCCTATCGATCCGCTTCTAGAACCAGAGTGATACTTCCACCTTCGACAAAGGTTCAGGAGGATGTCGCAAATCAACGATGAGAATGCGGTCCCGCTCACACCCACACAGGAGCTTAAGCAACTCCGCCAACAAATTGAGGCATTCGCCACCAGAGAAGCAGAACACGCCCGATGAGAGGCGGAATATGCACATAATCAGCAACGGTGGGAAGCAAGGGTAGATCGCGAGATCAATGCAAGGAGGGAACTTGAGGAGCGGATTGGGCATGTCCCGGCCAACGCAAAGGAATATCTGCATCCTACTCTGGAAGTTCCAGAATCAGCGATCGTTCTTCCCGCTATTAATTTTGAAATTCGTCCTTCTTTTATTACGGAAATTAGGAGGAGTCAATTTAGGGGAAGAATCAATGAATGTCCTTTAGAGCATGTCACCACTTTTATAGACTTATGTGAAGCTATATCTGATGGTGCTAATTTGGAATATTTAAAACTAAAGGCTTTTCGTTGGTCCCTTGTAGGAATAACACAGCAGTGGCTGGAAGGATTGCATGTGCGATCAATCCGCACTTGAAACGAACTACAGGACTTGTTCCTCAACAAGTTCTTTCCTCCTGCAAAGACAGCTGCTCTCAGACAACCAATCACGGCTTTCAGACAAAAGCCAGGAGAACCATTAGCACAAGTCTGGGAGTGCTACAAAAGGCTTCTGAAATCCTGTCCTACGCATGGACAACCGCCCTACGTCATCCAGGAGATAATCTTCAATTGCCTGGATGCGCCTACTAAGGATCGGATCATCAACTACACCAACTATGAGTATCTTGGATACACTCCACGTCGAGCATGGGAGGTATTTGAGACACTGGCCAACTACAACAACACATATGGGACTTCTACGGCCGCTTCTGACGAAAGGTAGGAAAAGCCTGCCCCATCTATGCCGCTGTATGTGCCACCCAAGGAAGTTGATCCGGATGTCAGGGGGCAATTCCACAACGATCAGGTGTACTGTCTCACCAAGCAGGTTAAGTTTCTGTCTAAGGATAAACCTTGCTTGGAATGTAGGTCTGTGAGGCACAATACTACTACGTGCCCATATGTCGCTCAAGTACATCAAGGAGAGACCCACGAGGAGGTAAGGTATGCGGGGGGACACTACTCAGGGCCACATCAGAACCAGAATTGGAGCTATTATCGCCAGCCCCAGCATCAGAATCCCCCTCCCTACAGAGCCCCTGGTCACCCTGATAGAGAAGGAAAGAAGGATGACCTACAGACCATTCTTGAGGAGATGTGAAGGAATCATTCAGACACAAAGCAATCTATCAATTCCATCCACACTCAGCTGTATGGTGTCAACTCTAGACTTGGGGAAATTGATATCTGGAGGAAATCGATTGACACACAAATTGGCCAGCTAGCTTCATCCGTCCCCAAACAATCAGGTACGCTCCTCGGAACCTCTGAACCTAACCCTAAGGGTAAATCTACAGGACAGGTAGCGGCCATGAACCTAAGGAGTGGGCGACAGATGCAAACGCCCGAGCAAATAACGGAGGAAGAGGACACTGGAGACCAGTCGATATCGACCCCCCCCTTGGTCGAAATCGACCCAATTCCTCCCCATATCCCGAGGCCAGCCAATCCACTCCATATCGACCAGACACAGGTCGATATCAACCAGACCCCAGTCGATTTCGACCATCCCCACTCGACATCAGCACCTCCGCCCAAGAAAAAGTTGTCTTTCCCGACAAAATCTCCAAAGGATCCAGCAGAGAAGAAGTTCCAGCGCTTCATCAAGATGCTTCAAAGGCTCAACATCACCATACCCTTCACAAAAGCTCTTAATGAGATGCCATCCTATGTCAAGTTCCTCAAGGAGATTCTGAGAAAAAAGCGGTCAATGGATGAGATTGCAGAGGAGTGCAGCCAAATGGACGTTCTTGAGAAAAGGCCAGATCCAGGTAAGTTTGCTATAACCATTGGATTTGGTCAATATAAATTTAATGCTTTATGTGACTTGGGAGCCAGTGTGAGTATAATGCCTTTATCAATCTGGTCCAAGATTAAGATAGGTGCCCTAGAGCCTGTGGATGCTAAACTTTATATGGCAAACAACACGGTGGTCATCCCAACAGGCATGGTGGACAATGTGCCCGTACAAGTACGTAAATTCTTCGTCACTGCTGATTTCTTAGTTATTGATATGGCGAAGGACCCTGCTTGTCCAATCATTCTAGGAAGGCCCTTTTTGGCGACGGTGGATGCCAACATAAGCGTAAGGAAGGGAGTGCTCACTTTCAACATCAGCGATGAGGTAATTGAGTATTCCTTAAATAAAACTAAAAGGCATACAGGTCACATGGAAGAGGTCAAGTCCATATCAACCAGGTACATCACTTGCGGGAAGCCTAAGGTAAGAAATATGACCCTCGAAGAGCTAGAAAAGAGGGATATGGAAGCCCAGGTAGAGGAGATCATGGCCATCCTGAAAGAAAAAGCAGAGAATCCACTCGACATAGACCAAGGTAAGTCGATATGGACTAACTATTTTTCGAATGCTTTGCTAGGTCTTAAGTATGGGGTAAAAATCGACCAGCGAAAATCGACTGAGCCAGAGAATGGGTCAATATCGACCCCACCAGCTCGATATCGACCCACCCAAGTCGAGGAATCTTCACCAGAAATCGAGCCCACCAATGTCGAGCAGGATCACTCGATATCGACCCAACCTGGTCGATATCGACCTACCTATGCCGAATCGATTCCACCTGTTGAGACGAAGCAACCCGATTTCGAGCAGCAGAACTCGATATCGACCCCTCTTGGTCGATATCGACCTTCCCAAATCGAGCAGTCTTCCCTAAAATCGACTTAAATTCCACCAGAGCAGCACTCGATATCGACTGAGATATGTCAATATCGACCAGATCCTCATGAGGCCCCCGAGTCCGAATATGCAAAGGTAAGCCAAGGTATGGATCTTTCTTCTCCTATTTCAATCAAAGATCTATGTATACATTGGAGAGGTTTGCCTTGGTATGTGCGCTTATGCAGGGTTTCCAATTATGAGCCCAAGGAATATGAAGTTGGAGACAAGGTCTATGTTTCCAAGTCAAATGATCATTGACTCCCTAAAAAGTTCAAACAGAAGAAGATGGGCCCCTTCACGGTGAACAAGATCCATTCCGGAGGACTGCAGCGGATGGACAAGAATGGAGTCCTGTTTGAAGCCCAAGCCACATGGGCCCTGCAAATGCCACCTTGAGCTTAATGGAGAAGTCGGCCTAGCGACTATAAAATCTAGAGCTTGTAAATAGACAATTACTTTTTGGGATTTTTGGACATTGATGCTTTTGTTTTTGGTTTTGGACCTTTAAGTTTATCTATTGTGGGTATATCTCTTCTAATTTTTTCAAGAATAAGGAAAAGGAGCAGCACTCGATTTCGAGTACAGTAGGTCAATATCGACCATGCCCACTCGAAATCGACCAGGGCGTAGAGCAAGGCACTCGACTTCTGACATCCTACACATCTGTCTAGTGAGTTTCTTTCTTTACCCTTATTTTTTATACAGTGAGGACACTGTAATGTTTAAGTATGGGGTGGGGGAAAGGCTTACTTTGTGCATATTTGACATATTTGACATTTTGTGTGCATATTTAAAGTTTATTTCTTGAATTGCTTATACATGGCTATTTTGGAATTCATTATTGATTTATGTGCTTACATGCATGTTTTCCAAAGTTTGAAAAAATGACCCCCATTGAAAATTTTTTATTAGTGTCATGGAAGTTTTAAATTGAATTCGACGATGCAAAATTGAATTCATTAGAGATATAGCATGAAATTGCCTAGTAAAGGGAAGTCACAATAAAGTGCATAATTTTCTTGAAAACCATGAAAGGGGGTAAATTTTGATATTGCTTTTGACATGTTGCATGATAAGAGGATGGATGACTTTATATTTTCCATATATGCTCATATTGTTATATCCAAGCCATACCTATGCTTATGCATCATAAAAGCCATATTGAGCTTTATTTCAATTATTATGCTCCACATGATCTAAATATTGCCCATTCTTTACCTTATTTCCTATCCGAGGATTATGTTGAGAATGAAAGCTACATTATGGAGATTATTATATGGTGTTTGTGTTGTTGTTATCATATTTGGAGTTTGGCAGGAAATTGAAAAATTATGGAAAAATTAATGAGTGAAAGAAAATCTGATCACCTCAGGAGATAAAAGTAGATCGACCCTGCCTGCGTTGAGATAATAGTTCCTCATGAAGGGACACCAATGTGAGGAGTCCAAAGCACTAAGTATCTGGGGCCATTCATGACACCCATGTTTGCGACTCGCGAGAAGGCGGTGCTGAGGTTAGAGAGGTAAAAGCATTATGATTGATAAAAGCAATGAGTGATGAGAGAAAGGTGAGAAATCTTATGAAGAAGGAATGTGGTATAAAAGTTTGGAAAGTACTCCATTTTCACGGATCATTAGCACCACATGGCCAAAAATATCCCATCTTTAGCCTTTTACCAATCTACTCCTTCATGGGCTTAAATTAAAGACCTCTTGATTATTAATGCTTTGTCACTTATGAATGTTTTGCATAACCCTCCTCTTATGAGTAGATGTTGCTTTTTAATTGCACATGCATGGATTTGTGACATTAGTACATTTTCAAGGATGGTAATTGATTGCAAGGTTATATGAGAATGAATCTAAGATGTTGAGAGTTTTGATTTTTCCCCTGTATGACAATTAAAAAGTATAGATTGAGGACAAGCAAGCTTAAGTATGGGGTGTTTTTGTGCGCCTAATTTGCCATGTTTTATACTTACTTTTATATCGATTTCTGCATGCATTTCATACATTTGGGTTAGATTATTACAGAATCTATGTAGTTTATGCTTATTTGTTAAATTATGGAATCTACACCAGTTTTTGTTTAATTTCGCAGAAATCGAGGCAATTTACAGCAGTTCAGAGAAAGGAGGAAAAGCTCGAAGTCAATTACAAAAAGTCCGAGGTCAAGGAATAGCGGAACCAGGACAAATCGAGCAAAGAACAAGAAAATCGAGTCAACACCAGCTGGTCGATATCGACCACACTTGGTCGATGTTGAGGAGTCCAGTCGATTTCCACTTGAAGAAGCCAGAATCGAGTGAAGAAGAACAGAGTTGGTCGATATCGACCACAACAGGTCGATATCGAGTGACTAAAATCGGGCCAAGATCCAGAAATCGACCCTGGAGCTGGAGCAGGAAATTGCAGGTCGATATCGACCTAGGCTGGTCGATATCGAGTTGAAGCAAGTCGATCTGTCCCCTGGAGGCCAATATCGAGTGTCTGAAGTGAAGCCGAGAAAATACAGGTCGATATCGACCTAGGCTGGTCGATATCAAGTGAACCCCAATGGCCGATTTCGAGCATATCCGAGTTCTACTCAAAGTTCTATCCAAAGTCCAATGGAATTATCCACAAGAGGAGATTTTATCAAGTTCTATCAATATGGAAGAGATATTTGTCTACTTTATATATAGTTCCATTTAGAGATTTATTTCTTTTATTACCATTATTTAATCTTTAGATATAGATAGATAGATTTAGATTTAGATTTAGTTTTCTTTCCTAATTTCCTAGGGAATGAACACTATAAATAGAGCCTTAGGGGCTGATTTTTATTCATTAAATTCCAATTCAATTCTAGACAATTAGTTACAGATAGATAGATAGATAGATAGATAGATAGATAGATAGATAGATAGATAGAGAGAGAGAGAGAGAGAGAGAGAGAGAGAGAGAGAGCTTGTGGCGAGGAGGAGCAAGAGAGTTGAGAGAGGATTTGGCTTCGTTTGGTTGTAAGCTTTCTTTTATTTTATTAATGCAATTTAGTTTCCTTTTATTATTGATGTCTTTCTTGATGATGAAGAGCGAGTAGTCACCCAACTTCTAGAGTCGGGGTGAGCCCGACAGTAGCCATGTGAGGTGATGCGGTAAAGGTACAATCTTTGGATGCAAATTCGTCTTCTATCCCTACGAGCATGATTCTTTTGCGAAAGTTGAAGGTGATCCTTGTTTGTGTTATTGAAGCGAAAGTTATCTCAATACAACTTGGATTAATTATGTGAAAAAGGGTTAGTAACAATTAGGATTTATGCGAAAGCCTCTATCTTCCTACTTGTTAATAATGAGAGTTATTTGATGAAAAAGCATGATATTTTATATCTTTATGTGTTATTTTACATGGTTATCATTGTGGTGTTGAAACCCTGATCTTGGAAGTCTTTTATTTTATTGATTTATTTCACAAGTTTCGATTTATAAAGTTCTATTTTTACTCGATTTTGAGTTACTGTTGGTCGAATTTTCAAGTCGATATCGAGTAGCTGAGGTCGATATCGACCAAGTTTCTGTCTTTGTTCTATTTTCTGATTTTCTCTGTTATTTCTGTTTTTCTGGTTGATTTTTTGCAGAGATTTGGAACTGAAAAGGCGGGCGCTGACATGCTTCCTCGTGGATCGATCCTTACTGTCTTTTACTACAACGGGAGGAAGTCTTGTATTTATTTGTTGAGACATGGAGTCAGTTTGAATTTTATATTTATTTATATTTTCATACTTGACCATCCTCATGCAACAACAGTACCGCAGGCACCGAGGATGGAGATCGTAGTCGATGATGACAACGAATTGGTTGGCGATTGGCGTGAAAGCTTTGTACAACTACAGAAACCCGGGGCAATGGAGGTCAACAATTGTCCGATTTCCAATTAAGATTGTCCAGTTTACATTGCATAGTGTCTAGCACTAGATATTTAGAGTGTCCAATACTAACACAATACATACTTGGAAGGCGAGGGGGAAGCCGACTAAGAAGTATGACAACCCTGAACCCGTGCTAGAGCTTGCACTCTATAGCGTGTTTGAGAAAATTGTGGGTTCGCTCGTAGCACAGACGGCCCCACGGGAAACTCAAGAAGGCCTCGACGTCCGCCACCATATTCACAACCTACCCTTGAATAAAGTTGCAGGATTCCTTCCTAAAGAGCACCCCCTCCACCAGTATTAGCAGCGCATACTTAAAGAGCTTGGTGTAGTAGGGCTCGACCTTCATCGCAACTTGGAAGCGCGCCTCGAAGTCTTCCATCTTGACCTTCTCTACCTCGAAGAGCTCTAAGCATGCTGCCTTGTCCACCTCAGTCTCCTCGGTCTGCTGCAAGAACGAGCACTTCAGTCTGGTCACCAGCGCAAAGTCAATGATGGAGAACCGAGCTATTTTATCTTGGATCATGTACCAAGTCTCGTGTCCCTTTCTCATCTGTAGCTGCCGCTGCAGGACATAGTGGATCAGCTAGGCTGAGAACTAGACACGTGAACCAAGCCTCGCGATGGTGGTCAACGGACTTGCCATCAACGCTTCCGGTCCGACTCGCTCAGGTACTCATCGAGGTTTGCAAGGGCCTGGGGGCCGACCGTACTGGTTGCATCAATGCTTGAAATGGTGGTCCTCGAAGACAACATAAATGGCCTACACAGTTGGGTGAAAATGCCAGTCGCCCATCGACAGTACGAAATTCCCTTGTTCGACACTACGCCAATTAGGGGTGAGCACGGGACGGGACGGGACGGGATTGAGCCGGGACGGGACTCGTCCCGTGAAATTTTTACGGGACGGGATTAACACTTTTTTTCGGGACGGGATGGTGTCTGGACGAGTCTTGTCCCGCAAATAAAAATAATAAAATATTATATAAATTTGCAAAGTGAAAAATGCTTTCATAATTCATTAATTTGTATAATATGTTAAATACGGTATTCTTCTCAACTATATTATTCAATAATAATGATATTATTATTATTATTAATATTAATATTATAATACTATTATTAATTCATACAATGATTGTATAATTAATTATAATGTTCAACATATTTGGCTACATTATCTTACTAGATCGGGACAGAAAGGGATTGAGACGAGATTCACCAGATACTGTCTCATTATCGGGACGGAAAGGGATTGCTGCCTTTGCATGTTGATCATCATCCTCTTCTTGCCTCATCGACCGTTGTTTTGGATATGATTTGGAGTTTTCCTCGTGGCACATCATGTGAGAGGGATGGGTTCCGTGCGCAACATCTGTTGGATTGTTTGGGCGGAGCGGCTGTTGCTATTTCAGACGATTTGATCACCTCTATTACTCGAGTGATTAATCTTTTCCTTGAGGGTCGTTGTCCGCAGGCTCTGGGTGAGTACATTGCTAGTGCTCCGCTTACGCCACTTGTTAAACCAGGTGGCGGTATACGTCCTATTGCTATTGGCACCATTTGGAGACGCCTTGTCTCTAAGGTTGGGGCTTGTTTGGTCGGTCCTTCTTTCTCTGGTTATTTTGCAGGCCTTCAGTTTGGGGTTGGGGTATCCGGTGGAGGAGAGGCTATTCTGCATGCTTTGAATCGGTTTGTTGAAGCTCGTGGTGGTGAGGAGGGTCTTTCCATGTTGTTGGTCGACTTTCAGAATGCTTTCAACATGGTTGATCGTGTGACCATGTTACAGGAAGTCCGCCGTCACTGTCCAGTTCTATCACAATGGGTGGAGTTTTGCTACTCTAGTCCTGCCCGACTATATTATGGGGAGCATAGCTTATGGTCTTGTTGGGGGGTTCAACAAGGAGATCCTTTAGGCCCTCTGCTATTTGCCTTGGTGTTGCATCCTTTGGTGTGCAAGATTAGAGACTCTTTTGACTTGAGTCTGCAGGCTTGGTACTTAGATGATGGCACTGTTGTTGGGGACACTTTGGTTGTGGGGAAGGTCTTGGATCTTATTATGGAGGATGGTCCCCGCTTTGGCCTTCATCTTAATGTGGATAAGACCGGGGTTTTTTGGCCGACAGAAGACCCCAGGAGTCGGATGCCTGGGGTTTCCCCCCCCCCCCTCTATTGCTCGGCCTTCGCGCGGTGTCAAAGTCCTGGGTGGGCCTGTTAGCGCGTGCCCTGTTTTCGGCAGTGACCTTGTGACGAAGAGAGTGGCTAAGACAATAGAGCTTATGGATTCTGTCGCGAGGATTGATGATCCACAGTGCGAGCTGCTTCTACTTCGGGCATGTACAGGTATTTCTAAGCTTTACTTTGCTTTGCGTACTTGTTCCCCGCGTGTCTTTGGGTCGGCCCAACTCTCCTTTGATGTGGCACTCCATGCTAGTTTAGAGCGTATTGTCACTGCATCTGGTCCTGGGTTTGGAGATTGGCAGTGGCGGCTTGCCACCTTCTGGTATCATTGTTGCGGGTCCTACTTTTGATGATGCCTGTCGTGCTTTTAGTGAGACTACGGGTTCTGATATTCTACGCGATCCTAGTGAAATCGCTGCCCCTAAACTTATGAAGAAATTGACAGATATATATTTCACGAAGATTGCTGCTACATCGGACTCTGTTTTCTCGTTGACTCCGCGACAGACGGCATTATGGAAGTCTCAGAAGGGTGCTCACTCCTCCGATTGGTTGCGTGCAGTTCCTATTTCTGGGTTGGGCCAGACTATGAATGGAAGGACCTACCGTAGTGTGCTTAGCTATCGACTAGGTGTTCCGTTGTTCACCGTGTCTAGGCCTTGTCCCACTTGTTCTCGAACTTTTGATGGTGATGTATATGGTGATCATGTTGTGTTCTGTGCTGGTACAGTGGGCATTAAACATCGTCACAACCTTGTTCGCGACACCTTATTGGATATCTGTTACAGGTCCGGGATTTCTACCGGTAAGGAGGTTGATATCGGTTTGGTTGATGGGCATAATAAGCCCATTCGTTCGGCGGATTTACTCCTTTATTCCTGGGATAGGGGGCGGGATGTGTGTGTCGATCTGTCAGGATCCTCTCCATTGACTCAGTCTGGGATTTCTGACTTTATGCCTGGTCGTGCTGTTGTTGATGTTGCTCAACGTAAGTGTGTCAAGTATCGAGATTTGTGTACGGCGGCTGGTTATGGTTTCCTACCCTTCTCATTCTCTTTATTGGGGGAGTTGGATACAGATGCGGTTGCATTGCTGAAGCGGATTCAGAAATTCTCGGTATCTCAGGATGCTAGGGCTCGTGTTGCACGTTATATTTTTACTAGACTTGGCTTTGTTATCGCTAAAGGAGTGGGTGCCTAGATAGTATCTCGGTTGCCCACTAATTTCTTGTAATCTGTTTTTATAATAATAATAATAATAATAATAATAATAATAATAATAATAATGCCACGTTATAATTAAAAAAAATAAAATAATAATAATAATAATATTACTTATTTTTATTGTTATTATTATAAAATAATTATACTTTACAAGAAAAAAATATAATATGATATAATAATAATATAATAATAATAATATAATAATGATAATAATTTTATTATAAAGTAATATTATTATTAAATTATATTATAATATTATATAATAATATTATTATTATTATAATCAATTATTATAAATTGAAAATTATTATTATAATTATAAATAATATTTTCTCAAATAATAATAATATTATTATTATTATAAATGGAAGATTATGATTATAATTATAATATTTGCTCAAAATAATAATACTAATAGTATATTATTATTATTCTATAATATTATAATAATAATAATAATAATAATAATAATAATATTATTATTATTATTATTATTATTATTATTATTATTATTATTATTATTATTATTATTATTATATGCGGGACGGGACGGGATTTGCGGGATCCCACCGGAATCGTTCCGCGTTTCGTCCCGCATAATTTTTGCGGGACGGGATTCGCTATTTTGTCCTAAATCCCACCGGGGTCGGGACGGGATTTGGACAGGATCGGGATTTGCGAGATTTGTGCCCACCCCTAACGCAAATCATACCTCACCTGTTGTCTGTGTCTAGGGAATCTTTTTTACAGACTGGCTAGTCGACATATTATGCTTTGCTGGATAACCTGCAGATTTGGGAAGCAAAACCTTAGGACCCTACAAACATAGCCTATATAGAATGACACTAGTCACAATGCACATGACAATAAGGTTATCTAACATGTGGCTTGTGCATTACTACATGACATAAACCATTTTCCACCCTATACATATCAACTTTCACATGCCTGTCACCCCTAAATATATCAAATGTCAATGTATGGAAAGCAAACTTTGTAAGCTTTTATAAGGTTCAACCTAATATACTTTGTGGTAGTTTCAATGTTTACATGACATGAAGAGTTTTCAACATGACACCTGACTACTAAAAACATGACAGAAAACAAAGTGGCGGCAATTCCATTCAATTTTCGAAGGTTTTTCAAGAATAAACATATCTACAGTCACCCTATTCCTGAAATTTTAGAATCCACATAGTTGTTCCTCAATTTCTCTCTCTAAATACAACCTATCCAATTTCCCCATTTCACCCCAATTGTCCCCAATTTCACCCAATGTTCACTAACAACTGCCAATTTCCCCCCAATTTCCCCAATTTCCTTTCTCTTCCCGTCGTGAATACCCCCGTTCTCAAACTTTCCTCCCTTTGGTTTTAACTTGCCGTCGGTTACTTATTACATGATAAGGGGAAATTGGAAGACAGATTAGGTTCTTCATCCTATTTCACACAATTGCAAACATGTTAGGTTCTTCCAATTGGTTCCTCTCCCTATGAATTTGTGCAATCGGTAAATAATCAGTCTAGTAAGGGTTTACTTACTTGAAAATAGAAGGTTCCTGTCTTGTATTCGCTATTTGTGGCCTGTTCGATGTCGGTTTCTTCTTCTCCTTTGTAGAAGTGTCGTCTTCTTCCTTTTCTTCCTTCCGTTTTCATTTTTCTCAGAGAGAGAGAGAGAGAGATACCGACTCTAGCCCTCGCTCTTCCCCTTTATTAACCCTTTCTTATCACATGGCAGTTGAGTTGACAGTTTTTTTTAAAAACCTGTCATTTCTTTCTTCCTCTCTCCCTATCCATATGTCCCTCTCTCTCTCTCCTCCTTAACTGTCTCCGGTTTCACTTTCCCTTTTTACCGCCCGGGGTTCAATTTTTTAAAAGGGGAGAGTTAAGTTTTGCAAATTGTTTGGATAGTAGATAAGGGGTGCAAAGGGAATCGGCTATTAGGGTTACTTTAGTAAATCCCCCTAAGTAATATTAATATAATTAGCAAGTTTTTTCAATGATTTAATGCATTTTTTTGCTTTCCCCAAAAACATGTCTAATAATTTATTTTATAAAGTGCATAGATAATATTATAAATTGCATAAATAAAATTATTAAATGTATAACTAGTATTATTATGTTCATAAGTAATATTGATAAATGTGCACTTCTTTCAAGATATAGAGTTTAATATTGTTTTTATAAAGTGCATCGTATTTTAAAGTACATAAATAATATTATTTATACACTTAATAATTTTTTGGGTTATCTCTTCTTTTTCTTTCGTGGACCTTGCAAATCATGCTAACAAATGTATTTTATATAGGTGTATAAATAAGATTATAGAGTGAAAAAAGAGTATTGCAAAATGCATAAATAAAATTGTAAAATGCAAATATAGGCTTATAAAGTTCATGAATAATAATTTAAAGTACATAAATAATATATAAAGTTCATTATTGATATTTAGAAGTGCATTGATATCATCGTTTTCTACGTGTTATAAAATATAATTTATAGTCGATTTGAAACTATTTTTATATGTTATCCATTCTTCTATATAGTTTTTGGTTTCGTTTTTAGAATAAATGTCTACACTTGAATTTTATGCGTTTTAGGTAATTAAGAGCTTGTTCGATGTCATTTTGGAATCACAATTGAATAAGATTCATTGAAGCCAATTTTAAGATCTTCATGGACGCTAAAAGAGTCTTTTGTAGCGGTCTCAGGTGCTAAGAATCAAGCTAAGAAGAGCATATTGTCGAACCGACGGTTTTCGTACAGTTCCTGCTTGATGACATATCAGTAAAATGAGTCATTTGAGCTCCACAAATTTTGAATCATGTACAAACAGGCGAATAATTATGAGAAAACAAACGAATAATTTATGCATATACAATAAGACATGTTCACAATAGAGCCAACCCCTCTCTCTTCATTGCCGTCGTCTTTTCGTTTTTTTTACTCACTCACCGCTTTTATTCTAATTGATTCCGTCAGAATCTTGCTCTGGATTGTCTCCCGACCCTGCCTCTTCTCCTTCTCGTGTTTGTTACCTCCTTAACCCTTTGACATCCTCTCTGTCGGCCGACACTTTTATTTATAGGCGAAACTAATTAAAATAACCCAACCTTTAAGAGGGTGTTAAAAATATATTCTGTCGTGAGCCTAATTTGCCATGTTTTACACTTACTTTTATATCGATTTCTGCATGCATTTCATACATTTGGGTTAGAATAATACATAATTTGTGTATTTCATGTTTATTTGCAATATATGGAGGTCTACACAAGTTTTTGTTATATTTCGCAGAAATCGGACGCATTTTGGAGCTTAAAGGAAAGTCATGGAGAAGCTAAGAATGGTGCAGCAGGAGAAAAGGCCATTTTTCGACATTCATCATTCTGAATCAAGCTTTGATGTCTTCATGAGAGTTGTATCCCTCGAAAAGAGATTTCCAACGCATGGTCATATGCGTCAATCCTACAAACGAGGACTCGGGAAAGTGCGTTTTAAGAACGGAGCAGAATGCTGAAAGCGAAAGAGTTACTCGAAGTCGACCAAACTGGTCAAAATCGACCAAATTCTACTCGACTTTTGCTCCAGAGGACGAGATCGAGCAGGAGCCACTCAAGGAGCCACACTTAAACGACGTCGACCAAATTTGGTCGATGTCAAGGAAACTCGACGAGCCCGGACGATAGCCGAGATCGAGTACAATCCGAGGAGTGAAGACCTTACTCGATGTTGAGGAAACTACTCGATGTCGAGGAAAATTCCAGAAAGTCTGAATCGAGGAATCTGGGTCTTGTTAAGTTTCTATCCAAAGTCCAATGGAGATATTTTCGAGATCAAATTCTATCAAGATCTATCAAGTGTTATCAAGTTGGAGAAGATATTTACCTACATTAGATATATTTCCTTTTATATATAATTATTTATTTCCATGTTTTATCTTAATGTTATTAGATAGATAAATATAGATATAGATATAATTTCTTTTCTAGAATAGCTAGGGAATGAAGCCTATAAATAAAGCACTAGGGGGCTGATTTTCATTCATTCAAGCAAAGTCGTCTTAGGGTGCAAGGAGAGAGAGAGAGAGAAGGCGAGAGAGGAGAGAGAGAGAGATGAGGAGGAGGCGAGAGAGAAGGAGAAGGAAAGAGACGAATGATTGTAAGTTTTAGTTTAATTTATGTTAAAGTTAATTTCTTTTATTATGGTTTGTTTCTAATTTCCTTCTTCTAGGTTTGGGGTGATCCCAACATAGATATGTGTGTTTGATTTATAAATCCATGAATTTATATATCTTTATCATCGTCTACCTATGTGCTTAATCCTTTGCGACAGTCAAGGACAATTTCTTATTTTCAATTATGAAGCGAAAGTGAATTAATTATGAATTTGGATAGTAATTAGGCTTTACTTGCGAAAGTTGGTTGATCCTAATTAAGAAAAGGTAGTAACACTTAGGGTTTATGCGAAAGCCTCTATATTCCTATTTGTTAATAACGAAAGTTATTTGATATAAAGCATGCATTTTTATGTGATCTATGATCTGCGCATATGTTTATTGTTGTGGTGATCCCTAACCTTGGAAGTGTGTATCTTTATTTGCTTTATTTTATTATTTTTATTCGGCACATATTCTACTCGATATCAAACCACCATTCTCTCTCCATCCCTCGACATCGACCCCTCTATTCTTTGTCGACAACCACCCTCATCACCTTTTCCTGCTTTCCCTGAACCCCAAAACACACTAAACCTAGAACCGCTGACTTCTCTCCTGAGGACAAACCTTACTCCACTATCCTATAGCGGGGTCTTGACTACAAATTTAATTGGTCGAGAAACCCTCTCGTCAAATTGGCGCCGTTGCCGAGGAAGCAATCATTCGCGCCTTATGTAGTTAGATCTCACGTTTGCCTTGAGTTACTTTGCAGGTGTATGCGTCGTTCTGGTCAAACACCTGAGTTTGACGCCTTAGACGATCCAGAACGCCTTATACACATCCACACTAAATTAAAAAGAGCCATGGCGGTCGCAGAAACACAAGAACAGATGATACAGAGGCTTCGAGCTGAGTTAGAAGCCAAGGATACTGCTCTCACCACTGAGAGAGCACGCACTACACAGAAAGCTGCGCAAAGAAGCCATGTGGAAGCTGAGCTTGCCCAATACCCTACCACTGCAGAGGATTACATGCAACCGACTCTCGTCGTGCCTGAATCGGCCATTCTAATCCCTGAAAACAATTTTGAAATTCGCACTCCTTTCCTGATTGAGATTAAAAATAATGCTTTCTATGGTAGATTTAATGAATGCCCTCCTCAACATATTACCAACTTTACTAATATGTGTCGTACTCTTGCTGAAGGTACCACTTTGGAATATATCTTGATGAATGCTTTTCGTTGGTCTCTGGCTGGTCCAGCATTGAAGTGGCTTGAAGGTCTCAGTCCACGATCCCTCACGACATGGGCTGAAGTAAAGCAGGAATTTCTCAACAAATTCTTTCCTCCTGCTAAGACAGCGCTCCTTCTCTAAAAGATTACAGCTTTCAAACAGAAGCCTGGGGAGCCGCTAGCAAAAGCATGGGAACGATATAAGGATCTACTGCAATCCTGCCCTACACATGGACAACAACCCTGCATCGTTCAGGAAATCTTCTTCAATTCTATTGACCTGGCCACAAAGGATAGGATCAACACGTATACTCATTATGAGTATCTGACAATGCTGCCAGCTGACGCATGGGCTACCCTCGACAAGCTGACCAACTACGACAACAAGTATGGGACTCCAATAAACTATGATGAGAATGCCTATGCCAGGCCAGCCCCATCCATGCCCCTCTATGAACCCTCTAAGGAGATTGACCTAGATGTCAAGGAGCAGTACTACAGAGATCAGAATCGCAAGCTCCTCAAGCAAGTCAAGTATCTTTCTGTCAACCAGCCCTGCATCGAATGCGGATCACAGCGGCACACCACTAATGAGTGCCCACACACAGAGCAAGTCAGGCTGGCAGAACACCACAAAGAGGTAGCTTACGTAGGGGGTCCCAATCGCTATATGGGGGACCAAAGATTTCAACAACCACAATGGAACAAGGTGCCCCTAGGAACCCCCCGTCATACAGACCTCCAGGACATCCGGAAAGGGACCAGAAGAGGGATGACCTACATACCATCATAGAGGAAATGCGGAGGAACCATTCAGACACCAAGCAGTTCTTCAACTCAGTCTACACTCAGATACAAGGTGTTAACTCTAGGCTTGGGGAGATTGATATATGGAGGAAATCAATGGAGACACAGATTGGCCAGCTAGCAGCAGGCATCCCCAGACAGTCAGGTACGCTCCATAGATCTTCATAACCAAATCCCAAGGGGGAAGACCGGACACATCGCAGCCGTAAAAATCAGGAGCGGGGGACCAACTACGCGATTCAGAGGTCGGAAAGCAGCAGGACAAAACTGAACAGCAACTTGATATCGACGAACAACAAGTCGGTATCGACCAGAACTTGGTCGATGTCGAGGAAAGTCAACTCGATGTCGAGGAAAAACTTGGACACGATTCGTCTGCACAGCACAGCAACTCGACATCGAGGAATTTGGTCGATATCGAGGAGAATCCTGTCGATGTCGAGAATAATCAAGTCGACATCGAAGACACTGCAACACCTCCGACATCTGTTCTAGCTCCGACGAAGAAAAAACTGCCTTTCCGAAAAAATCTCCAAAAGACCCAGCAGAGAAGAAATTCCAGCGCTTCATCAAGATGCTTCAGAGGCTCAATGTCACCATACCCTTCACAAAATCTCTTAATGAAATGCCATCATATGTCAAGTTCCTTAAAGAGATCCTTAGCAAAAAGCGGTCAATGGCTGAGATCACAGAGGAGTGCAGCCAGATGGACATTCTTGAAAAAAGGCCAGATCCAGGTAAGTTCGCTCTAACCATTGGATTTGTTCAATATAAATTTAATGCTTTATGTGATCTTGGAGATAGTGTAAGTATAATGCCTTTAACAATATGGTCCAAGATTAAGATAGGTGCCCTAGAGCCTGTGGATGCTAAGCTTTATATGCCAAACAACACAGTGGTCATCCCAACATGCATGGTGGACAATGTGTCAGTGCAAGTAGGTAAGTTCTTTGTCCCTACTGATTTTCTAGTTATTGATATGGCGGAGGACCATGCTTGTCCAATTATTCTAGGAAGGCCCTTCTTGGCGAAGGTGGATGCCAACATAAGCGTAAGTAAGGGAGTACTCACTTTCAACATCAGCGATGAGGTAATTGAGTATTCTTTTAATAAAACTGGAACGCACACAGGTCCCATGGAAGAGGTAAAATCTATATCAGTTGGTTACATTACATGCGGGGAGCCTAAGGTAAGAAATATTACTCCTGAAGATCTAGAAAAGAGGGATATGGAAGCCCAGGTGGAGAAGATCATGGCCATCCTGAACGACGACACAGAGGATCTGCTCGACATCGACCAAGGTAAGTCGACGTCGACTAACTATTTTTCGGATGCCTTGACAGGATGCAAGTATGGGGTCGAAGTCGACCAGAATTCCTCGGCATCAAGGAATTTAGTCGACATCGACCAAAAGCAGAGCCCTCCACCAGCAGCAGCTTCGTCAAGCAGCCAACCCGAAGCCGAGAATTCCTCGACATCGACCAACTTGGTCGACATCGAGCAAAAATCTTCGTCCTCGACTTCTCATCCCTCGACGAGCAATCCACTGGCAGTAAAGGCCTCCTCGATATCGACCAATTTGGTCGACATCGACCAAAAACCGCCTCCCTCAACTTCGCCTTCCCCGACCAGCAGTCCACCAGACGAGCCGATTTCCTCGACATCGACCAATTTGGTTGACATCGACCAAATATTGCCTCCCTCGACTACACCTCCCTCGAGCAGCAGCCCACGGGATTTCCTCGATGTCGAGTAGAATCTGAGGTCCCCGAATCCGATTCTGCGAAGGTAAGCCAAGGTATGGATCCTTCTTCTCCTATTTCCATTAAAGATCTATCTATACATGGGAGAGGTTTGCCTTGGTATGTGCGATTATGTAGGATTTCCAACGATGAGCCTAAGGAATATGAAGTTGGAGACAAGCTTTATGTCTCTAAATCAAAGGATCATTGGTTTCCTAACAAATTCAACAAGAAAAAGATGGGGGCCTTCGTGGTGAACAAGATCCATTCAGGAGGATTGCAGCTGATGGACAAAAATGGAGTTCTATTTGAACCCCAAGCTACGTGGGCCCTACAAATGCCACCTTGAGCTTAAAGGAGAAGTCGGCCTAGCGACTATAAAATCTAGAGCTTGTAAATAGACATTCATTTTTGGGACTTTTGGACATTGTTGCTTTTTGTTTGGTTTTGAACTTTTAGTTTTTCTATTGTGGGTATTTCTCTTTTACATTTTTTCAGGTCCATGGGGATAGAAGCAAGCTAAATTCGGACTTGGCCCAGCAACATCAGCACTCGATTTTTTGACATCTTGCACATCTGTCTAGTGAGTTTGTTTGTTTACCCTTATTTTTTATATACAGTGAGGACACTGTAATGTTTAAGTATGGGGTGGGGGAAGGGCTTACTTTGTTCGTATTTGACTTTATTTAACCATATTTGTGCATTATTATTGAATTGCTTATACATGGCTATTTTGGAATTCATTATTGATTTATGGGCTTATATGCATGTTTTCCAAAGTTTGAAAAAAATGACCCCCATTTAAAATTTTGATAAATGTCATGAAAGCTTTATTGAACTCGACAATGCAAAATTGGATTCATTAGAGATATAGCATGAAATTGCCTAGTAAAAGGAAGTCACAATGAAGTGCATATTTTCTTGAAAACCATGAAAGAAGGTAAAATTTAAAGTTGCTTTTGACATGTTGCATGATAAGAGGATGGAGGACTTTATATTTCTATATAATGCTCATTGTTTAAATTCCAAGCCTTAAATATGCTTATATGCATCACAAAAGCCATATTATGCCTTATCTCATATATTGCTCCACATGTTCTAAATATTGTCATTCTTTACCTTATTTCCTATCCGGGGATTATGTTGAGAATGATGTTACATTATGGAGATTATCATGTGGTGATTGTGTTATTATTATTATTATTTTTGGAGTTTGGCGGAATTGTTTGAAATATATGGAAAATTTAATGAGTGAAAGAAAATCCAGTCACCTCAGGAGATAAAGGTAGATCTACCCTGCTTGATGAGATAATAGTTCAGTGAGATGAGACACAAGGTGAGGATTCTAAAGCACTAAGTATCCGGGGTCATTCATGACACCCATGTTTGCGACTCGCGAGAAGGCAGTGCTGAGGTTAGAGAGGTCAAAGCATTATTATTGATAAAAGCAATATGAAAGGTGATGAATCGTATGAAGATGGAATGTGGAAATTCAAATTGGAAATACTCCATTTCCCCGGATTATTAGCACCACATTGCCAAAAGTTGCTCACCTTTAGCCTTTTACCAATCTACTCCTTATTTGAGCTTAAATTAAAGTCCTCTTGATTATTAATGCCTTGTCACTTATGAATTGTTTTGTATAACCCTCCTTTTATGAGTAGATGTTGCTTTTAATTGCACATGCATGGATTTGAAACACAAGTACCTTTTCGAGGATGGTAATTGATTGCAGGGACATATGAGAATGAATCTAATATGTTGAGATTTTTTATTTCTTCCCCTGAATGACAATTAAAAGTATTGCTTGAGGACAAGCAAGCTTAAGTATGGGGTGTTTGTCGTGAGCCTAATTTGCCATGTTTTACACTTACTTTTATATCGATTTCTGCATGCATTTCATACATTTGGGTTAGAATAATACATAGTTTGTGTAGTTTATGTTTATTTTCAATATATGGAGGTCTACACAATTTTTTGTTATATTTCGCAGAAATATGACGCATTTTGGAGCTTAAAGGAAAGTCATGGAGAAGCTAAGAATTGTGCAGCTGGAAAAAATGCCATTTTTCGCGATTCATCATTCTGAATCAAGCTTTGATGTCTTCATGAGAGTTGTAGCCCTCAAAAAGAGCTTTCAAACGCATGGTAATATGCATCAATCTGACAAACGAGGACTCGGGAAAGTGCGTTTTAAGAACGGAGCAGAATGTTGAAAGCGACAGAGTTACTCGAAGTCGACCAAACTGGTCGAAATCGACCAAATTCTACTCGGCTTTTGCTGCAGAGGACAAGATCGAGCAGGAGCCACTCAAGGAGCCACACTTAGTCGACGTCGACCAAATTTGGTCGACGTCGAGGAAACTCGACGAGCCCAGATGATAGCCGAGATCGAGTACAATCCGAGGAGTGAAGACCTTACTCGACGTCGAGGAAACTACTCGATGTCGAGGAAAATTCCATAAAGTCCGAATCGAGGAATCCGGGTGTTGTTAAGTTTCTATCCAAAATCCAATGGAGATATTTTCGAGATCAAATTCCATCAAGATCTATCAAGTGCTATCAAGTTAGAGAAGATATTTACCTACATTAGATATATTTCCTTTTAGATATAATTATTTATTTCCATGTTTTATCTTAATGTTATTAGATAGATAAATATAGATATAGATATAATTTCTTTCCTAGAATAGCTAGGAAATGAAGTCTATAAATAAAATCCTAGGGGACTGATTTTCATTCATTCAAGCAAAGTCATCTTAGGCCGCAATGAGAGAGAGAGAAGGCGAGAGAGGAAAGAGAGAGAGAGATGAGGAGAAGGCGAGAGAGAAGGAGAAGGAAGGAGACGAACGGTTGTAAGTTTTAGTTTATTTTATGTTACAGTTAATTTATTTTATTATGGTTTGTTTCTAATTTCTTTCTTCTAGGGTTGGGGTGATCCCAACATAGATATGTGTGTTTGATTTATAAATCCATGAATTTATATGTCTTTATCATCTTCTACCTATGTGCTTAATCCTTTGAAACAGTCGATGACAATTCCTTATTTGCAATTATGAAGCGAAAGTGAATTAATTATGAATTTGGATAGTAATTAGGCTTTGCTTGCGAAAGTTGGTTGATTTTAATTAAGAAAAGGTAGTAACACTTAGGGTTTATGCGAAAGCCTCTATATTCCTATTTGTTAATAACGAAAGTTATTTGATATAAAGCATGCATCTTTATGTGATTTATGATCTGCGCATATGTTTATTGTTGTGGTGATCACTAACCTTGGAAGTTTGCATCTTTATTTGTTTTATTTTATTATTTTTATTCGGCACATATTCTACTCGATATCAAATCACCATTCTCTCTCCATCCCTCGACATCGTCCCCTCTATTCTTTGTCGACAACCACCCTCATCACCTTTTCCTGCTATCCCTGAAACCCAAAACACACTAAACCTAGAACCGCTGACTTCTCTCCTGTGGACGAACCTGACTCCACTATCCTATTGCGGGATCTTGACTACAAATTTATTTGGTCGAGAAACCCTCTCGTCATATCCCCACCTTTCAAATGTAAGTTAAATATCCCGACCTTTATAAGTGATGGTAATATAATATCCCAAAATTTTCTCCCCCACAAAAATGATTAGTTTCGCCCCTAAACATTCAATTTAATACGTATTTAATTTAAATTATTCGATTTAACACGTAACTATAGATTATAATTAAATTTAATCAAAAGAAATATAGTAAAACAAGTAAATATTTAAAATATAATTTTCAATATCATGATCGTGTAAAATATCATTCAAGTTTATTATATTAAATTAAATTGGTTTTTAAGTTTATCTTAATTTTTTATTATTTTGGATTTAATAAAAAAAATAAAAAAAATAACATTCTTTTATATATATTTTCATAATAATAATTTACTTCTTATATATAAATGAACAACATTGAATAATCTAAATAATTAAATTTTTATTTCAATTTCGTAGTAACATAAAGTTTATAATTGACAAAATATTCTTCATTTTGATAAGTTAAATCACTAGCTAATCATTTACTAATTGAAAATATGTTATTTTGCTTTCCATTTTTTTATTTGGCTTGTTATAGATATTATTGATTTAAAAAAAGATATAAAAAGTTAGGTACAAATTAAATCTAAAACTACAAAAGTTTATTAAATAAACTTTTAAACTCATCTAATTTAATTTTATATGTTTTATTTGAATTGAAAATACATGAGTAATACAATACATAAAATAAGTATTTTATTGGAGAGAAATCATTAGGATATTATATTACCATCACTTATAAAGGTCGAGATATTTATTTTACATTTGAAAGGTTGAGATATATTTTTAACACCCCCTTAAAGGTTCTATTATTTTAATTAGTTTCGCCTTTTGTATATAATGAATTAAACTAATTTCTAACAATAAGTTTTTTTAAGAACTAAAATTCTCACAAATTAGCACAACTTTGCTTAAATCCCTTTAATGCTTATTAATTTATTGTAACAACAATTGAATATTAAAAAAATCCTTCGAAACTATTCAACTCTCGAATATTCAATTGGTTTATTAATTCTTTATAGCTATTTGATTTTTCAAAGTCCTCAACAAAGGAATGCAAAAATGACCCCGGCCTAAAACTTTTGCAAAGGAACGATATTATGTCATTCTTGCAAATTATTGGGGAAAGGTTAGAAAAGGTAGCCGGTTATACATTGGAAAAGGAGGGAAAAAATTGGACAGGTGTCGATTGTATAAAGGGAGGGAGGTAATCATTTTGGCCAAAAAAAAATTAAAAAAAGGAATGGCTGATGTCTGTGAGAGAGGGAGGAGAGAGGGTGTGGAAGCATGGAATGACAAGCATTAAATGCTAGGAGAGAGGGTGTCACATTTTCACAAAAACAATTCCCGTCAAAACCACATGGAGGGAAAACACAGGGGGAATTTCAGAGGGAGTATAAAAGGAGATGGGGGAGCTCGCCAGGTGGACACAAAAAATGCAAAACATCTGCTTCTTCTCTATGGCTGCCATTAACGTCTAGTTGGAAGGATAAAACCCAGAAATTCTGTTACTAGCCAAGCAAAAGGAAATCCTAGTCATCAACAGAATATATGTAGCCATAGACAGGGATACACGTGACATCTGCAAAATCTAGACCTCAACGAATATGGGTAAGTACGGTTTATGTTTTGTATTCACATGTAGTAAATTTTCCCCATCCTTCCCTTACCTCTAACAAATATTGAGAGGACCATCTTAACCTCATAATTTCACAGGGGAGAAAGGGGTGGTATTACTTACTCTCGTTTGCAATGGTCGATGGGAGCATCTCGAAGGAGGATGGGTGTATCAAGGTCAAAACGCCCACAAAATAATGCTCATAGAGGAGACCATGTCGTTTGGGTCCATCAAGAGTAAGATAATGGAGAAGCTCGCGGTTGACCCAAGGTGCTCTGAGTTGGAGTTGAAATATCTACTCGATACGAAGACGGAGGGATGTTATCCGATTCAATTGGATGATGAAAGTGATTGGGATGCTTTCAAGTACTGCAACTCAAGGGGTGGCGATGGCACATGGCCCCTTCCTTTGTACGCATCGGTGAACGAAGGTGAAAGCCAACATGGAAGTCTCTCCATGTGTGGGAACATGGAACAACGCAGCAAATCACCAGGCGGAGACAACAGAACACTCGTGGTGGAAGAGGGTGGTTTGGTTGATATGACAGTCGATGGGTCCAACTCGCATCTTCTTCTGAATTCTGATAACGGCTCGGATAGCACTATTGATGGCAAGGAAAATACTTCATCTGGCAAGGAAAACCACACTGCTGGCAAGGTCATCCAGACAGCTAGGGCAGAACCAACAACCGTCATGGAGGCGACGAGAGGTAAACTGCTAGACGTGGACCGGGGGAAACAAATCGTATGTCTGAGTAGTGATGAGGAGGATAATATAAATGTGGGAGGGCATAAAGGGAGTGTTGTTTCCGTCAACTTGGCAAGCTCGCCGGAGGAGGAGTATGGAAACATCGGAGTACTAAAATCGGAGCATCGTGATAATCGTTGCATCCTCAGGGGCTCCATGGCTGGGGTAAGGTGTTGTTTCTTGTGCCTGAATGCCGACAGGTGGGAATGATTCCTCATACAACTTCGCCACGTTGTCAAAAAAGGCATCGGGTTCCTCGTGGGGGTACCCAGCACCCAAATAACTCTCCCGCTCAGCCACTTCAGGCAGAAGGGTCGTCCGAGCATCGTCACACTTGATCCCATCCTCATTCTCTATGTCCAGCATCGTCTTCACCCTATCATAGGGGAGGTGCGCCTCCGTTATGCTCCACCGAACGCATCGGGGAAAGATAACCCCCCGACTCCTGTTGGCAAAGTGGTTGTCCACACCCGGCACCGCTTCATAGATCCAAATCTACACGGCCAGAATAATAGTATTTTACTAGCCAGTTTAGAAAAAACCTTGGCCATACTAAGAATTAGCCCAGCCATACATACAACAAATCTAGCCAAGTATTAAATAACATTAAGTTTGAACTCGTACCTGGAACGCTAATGGGAATCCATTGAGCGAGTACTCGGACCTCTTATTCCTACCTTTCACTCCCTTCTCCACCTTCCTGACCAGTGCCCCATCAAGACTCTCGTGTGTGGCTTCATAACATACCTTACCCCACGAATAGTCAAAGAATCGGTCGAGGTCTTGAACGAGGGCGACCACCCACCCTTTCACTCCCCTACCCACGTCCCCTGGCAGCAGGATGCACTCTACAATGATGAGGAGTGCAAGCTTCAACCTTTTCCGCTCACTTCTCTCTTTCGCCTTTGCGACCTCCCACATGACGGGAAGGTCGGACACCTTGACCCTTTCCCTTCCAAAGAAGCTCCGGATTGCGCCTTTGTGATCTTCCGCCTCAAATGCCCGATTCCTTGCACCACATTTGAGGCCTGTGACTAGGCAAAACTCCTTGATGGAGAACCGGAGGAGTCGCCCCTGGATCTCATACCATGTCTCACATTTCTTGAGGGTCTTGAGTTGCCTCTCCAGGAAGTAATGGATAAGGGCTGATCAGTAGGGCACATTGGCGCCGATCTTTACAATGCCGCCGAGCCTGCTATCCTTCAGCATCTGTCAATCAGCTGCAGATAGCCCATCATCCATGCCCGTCAGTACACCCATCTTGGAGAACTGGTTGGACCTCCCTCTAAAATACTTCGACGGAGGAAAGGCAAGAGTCGTCTGCACAAATATAATAAGAGAATACCGATGTTCACATCACAAACACACAAAAATTAACGCCCCTAATCTATTGGCTCATAAGATATTACAGCTTATACCTTCTTGCTCGAAGGGGTCAACACCTTTTTTCCTTTGCCTTTTTCCATTGTCCTTAATCTGTCATTCAGATAACACCCATTTCAGCAATAATCCTAGCCAGTACTTACAAATGAATAGCCGGTCAAAGTATTTTTCCTGCCAGACGTTTTAACATTTTGCATTTGACAACACCACACAATTGCTTGGAAAAACCATCAACACCACAAAACGAGAGTTACGAATTTCAAACACCACAAAATAGACAACACCACAAAATGCCTGCAATATGAGACAGAAAGCTCAAAATATTACACATAAAAAAACAGGAAGCATCAGTCAACATGTGTGCAACAGACTATCAAAATTGTTGCCATGTTAACTTTTGTCAAATACATGTAATTCTTAAGACAAGATAAGTGCATATTCTTTGACCAATCTGCAATCCTCACAAAAACATTAAAATCTACTCCAAAGGGTTAACAGGGCACTTATACACTTTAACCAGCAAGCAGAGAATAAAGCCTAAGAAAATAAAAAGAGAGCTTCAAACAAATAAACATTCAAACAGTGGTCACAAAGCGATATCAAGTTGGACCAGGACATTTGCCAAGTAATTACGGTCTGAAATAGGTCTCAAAACAAGTTTACTAGTCTTGTTTTTATGACACAATGTAATGAAAAATGAATTATAGCTTCTTTAACTATATAACAATCTCAGCCTCTTCCCTGAATTCCCCAAATCAAACTCTACCCAGATTTTCGTATACCTAGCCATTCAATCGTTTCCCCTATCCACAAGCAGGACCCCGGTCGCCATTGACGAGTTTTCCCATCCCCAATTTCCTTGTTTGATTGGGGCTGTCTAACCTCTTCTACCAATTTTCGACCTTCAATTTCATCCCTAACACCCCTATCCCTAAAACGCCGACCACATTTCCAGTTAGGGTTTCCCGTTGCCATTTTTCGAACCCCAATCCCCCAATTCTTCCAACCGGCCCTAAATTGATTTTACATGCTTTGAATCCCCCGAACTACCATTAAAGGAGAAAGCTTCGAGATATATTACGGGGGTTTATCTCTCTTCAATGGCGGAATCGGCACCAGGGGTTGTCTTTCTCCAATCTCGGGTTGTCCCTCGCTCTGGTTTCCGGCGTCACAGTAAGCGTCGCACCTCTCTCTCTCTCTTCCGGCGTCGTCCTCGGTTCCGACGTCGCAACAAGCAGGTTTTCCCTCCAATGGCGGTTTCCCCTTCGAATTTCTACGGTTTCTTGAAGGTATGATTGTGACTGAAGACGTTGATGTGAGGTATGCTTTCTTCACTTTTCTCTTTCCATTTTTCAACCGTCTTTCTTACCCGCTGCAACAGGTTTGGGTTACTGGTTACATTTGCAATTGGTTGAGTCAATTTGACATTTTTGCTATTTGGGTCGGGGGGGTTATTTTTGCAATGGCCCAATGAAAGTGGTATATCCACTACCATTTACTCTATTATAATTGGTCCAAAAATTGACATAATAAGAAAGGGAAAAAAAACACATTAACAGGTTTTATTATCTTTATTTTCCCTTTATAATTTATAAGGAGCACATGCGAATGCCAACCCTCCTCCCATGAAGCCATAGTCGTTGCCAAATCCTTTGCACCTTTAGCCCTCCCAAAAAGAAAAGAGATAACACCACAGATATTGTTCCTCCTCCCTTCCTCCAAAATTAAAAATTAAACTAGCCGTTGGAGTTTTGAAATTTGAGTTAGGGGGGGAATTTGCGGACATCATATTTTACCCCCATTTTATTTTTGTCATTATAAGTGAGCCCAATCCGTTGTTTGCCCTTTTCTCCTCCGCTCTGCTTTTGTTGGGTGCAGCCATTGAAGCGGGCCCCCTCCTCCCTCCCCGGCGGCACCTCCAACAACCACCGGCTTTGCTCCGTCGGACATCCAGGTTTCTCTTTCTCTGGCTCTCACATTGCATTTTCAGTTCTTTTTAGCTTGACTGACTAAACCCTAATCTAGCTTCATCTCGCTCCAGTTAATTTCAATTGTTTGAATTTGATTAGCTGATTTATAGAGGGTGATTCAGCTGGATGAGTACGATGTTCGTCTCATTAGATCTGATTATTCCATCCTTTCAAATCTTGTCACTCCCTTTGGAAATTGGGGATTGACCATTATTTTAACCCCCTCCCTGACAATAGCTGCTTCCTCAATATATTCACGTATTGATGAAAGATTCGGATGTTAATTTCTTTTTATCTGATCCGTTGATTCTGATTTCCTTGTTGTGGATGTAAATGTGGTTTGCAAAACGTGATTCTTTTTCCTGCCATTTGGTTGTTAATGAGTGGAGATCAAGATTTAATGAGCAGGCATGAATTAAATGTATCCTCTGATAACGACAATCTTTTTTCTTCTTTTGCATTTGGTACAGGAATTCAATGGCCACTAACGAGAACAGTAGCTCACTTATCTGCCCAACAAATCCCCAAGGTAAATTTAAATTTCAAACCTTTCTCAGTCTCAGATGCAAATACAGGTATTTTATTTAGGTTGAAAGACCTGAGCTTTTGAGATCTAATCCCTAAAAATCTGGGGTTTCTGAATTGTCTCTTGAAGGTGGAGCTGAAATGGTTACCGGGAAGATCGGAGCAGAGAACAACCGGCGCAATGGCAGAAGAGCTTTGAGTGTGATTAACCAGAATACAGCGGGAGCTGTAAACCAAGCTTGCCCACCTTGTGCTGTCAACAAAAGAGCCATTAAAGAGTGGGTATCTTTTTCATATTCCTTGAAGACACTTCTTCAATTTTGGGGCCTAATTTTGACCTTCCACTTGGTTGCAGGGAGTGTTTTATTTTTGATGAGAACCTCCCCAATCCAGTAAAGAGACCAATTACTAGGTAAGAAACACAAATTCTTATAAGCTTCTTGGTTTTATATTCGAAACTTGTTCATCTAATTCTTAGATACATTCACCTCTTGATTTCAGAAAGTTTGCTGCTCAGCTCCAAAATACCCAGCAACAACAACAAAATTGTTTAGCGGTAAACTTCTAAAATTTCCTTGAGATATCTCTTCCTTTTCTCCCTTTAAAAAAAAATGATATTTGTAAGTGGATCTGATATGTTGTGTTCAAATTTGATTGATTAGGGGAGTAAGAAGCAAGATCCACCAATTCAAATTTCAAATCAAATTAAGGAATGCAAAATCACAGATGTGGATCCACCTGCTCCAATGTCCCCTGAGCAATCACCATCAGTATTCAATGGCAAAAGTCAGATGGTAAATGATGAATATCTCATTTTGCTTTCTATCCTTAAAACCCCATAGACAAAGAAAAAGGGTTCACTTTATTGACCTTCCAAGCACACCCCATGACAGGAGGAGGTTGAGATGGAAGACATTTTCGACGAGCCTGTCATAAATATCGATAGATCTGATTCGAAGAATCATCTTGCAGTGGTGGACTATGTGGGAGATATCTATGCTTACTACAGAAAAATGGAGGTGATCTTTTAGAAGCTCTCTTAATTTCGACAATGTAGTTTAATGTAATTGAGAAACCAGCAGATGAGTAATTCTGGGTTTGGCTTATAAAATTGTTGCAGGCTTTTAGCTACCCCTCACTGGATTATATGTCTCAGCAATGCGACATTAACGAAAAGATGAGATCCATTCTAATTGACTGGCTAATTGAGGTAGTACAAATCTCATGTTAGTATTGGTTTTAATAATGTCAAATTGTCAATACTAGAAACTCTGAAAAACTGATTATGGCATTCGAAAACAGGTACACTATAAGTTTGAGCTGAGGGAAGAGACCCTATTTTTGACCGTAAATCTTATAGATAGATTTCTAGCAAGGCAATCGGTGGTGAGGAAGAAGCTTCAATTGGTTGGGTTAGTAGCCATGCTTTTGGCTTGCAAATATGAGGAGGTTTTGGTACCAGTTGTGGATGATTTGATTTTCATTTCTGACAAGGCTTACACCCGAACGGACCTTCTCGAAATGGTACCAATATTTTCAATTTCAGCCACTTTCAATTTGTTGATGTTGTTGTTGTTGATTTTATCAGCTCTTCCTCCCTCGTTCTCATTTTTGGCTTCTTGTTGGGTGAAAAAACAGGAGAAGTTAATGCTTAACACATTGCAATTCAACATGTCATTGCCCACTCCTTATGTCTTCTTGACAAGATTCCTCAAAGCTGCTGAATCTGACGAAAAGGTTTGTTTTCTTATCTAATGCAATACAATGAAATTTTGCTTCTTATCAATAATGCAAACTCATGGAATATATGGATTTCTGGAACAGCTTAAGCTCTTATCGTTTTTCTTGATCGAGCTATCACTGGTGGAGTATGAGATGCTAAGGTTTCCGCCATCGCTCCTAGCAGCTGCTGCTGTATATACAGCGCAGTGTTCTCTCTACGGCATGAAGCAGTGGTCGAAGACCTGCGAATGGTATTCCACCTACTCCGAGGATCAACTCCTGTAAGTAGTTAGTTTACTGTAATTCTTATTCAGTTATATGTTAACTAGATTCTTATTTCCGAAAAACCCATCTTACAACAAACGTCGGGTGAGAGAGGAACATCTTAGGCCTAATTCAGCATTTTTTTGATGATCACAGGGAGTGCTCCATGCTGATGGTGGGATTCCACCAGAGGGCAGGGAATGGGAAGCTGACTGGAGTGCAAAGAAAGTACTCCACATCCAAGTTTGAGTATGCCGCCAAGTGCGAACCAGCGCTGTTTCTGCTGGAGGAAGCTTGTGGTACCGATCAGATGAGCTTAATTACCCCCAAAAAAATGTGTACACTTCACTGACAAATACATGTGAAAATCAGTGAATACTACAACCAACCCACTTGATACAACAACAAAGGACTGAATGAAGATCAGGAGGAACATTGGGGGGGTTTCCTGCTGTTTGGTAATAAGATAGTTGTTCAGTTCATGTTAGTTGCAAACAAGCAAAAATCTAATCTCTGTATTCAATTCATAACCCAGAAAAACAAACAAGCAGACCCTGGTATATGGTTAAGTATGGCTTAACTAAGATCTAGGGATACTTTCATTCTCACTTTTTTTTTAATGTATTTTTGTTAGTCTACTGACTAATTGATAATAAAATGCACCATTCCACAATGCATTATTATCTGTGCTTGAAAAGAAGCACACACAATAGGCTTTGGTGCTATCTTCTATTATCTGTGCTTCTTTTCTACTTCTTTACGGTCTTTTTATCTTCTATTTCCTTGGGGTCATTGTGTCCTATTGTTTTGGGTCTTTCGGTAACACTCTCTCGACTTGTTCGGGATAAGAGTGCGTACATCCTTAACCCCAGACCTCGCTTAATCACGGGATTAACTGGGTTGTTGTTGTTCTCTTCTTCTACCTTGAGAATCTTATAAATAAGGGGTGGTGGTGGGTAGGTGGTAGGATAGGAAGTGTGTTTGTAGAAAATAATCTCATACATGTTAATATTTGGTGAAGATTAATTTTTTTGATAGAATAGAGTGAAAAGAAGAAAAAAAATTGCCCTCGGTTATTCCCCATCCTTCTCTCCCTCCTCGATCCTGCAGCGAGTTTGGTGGTCTTTTTTTCGAAGCCAACCCCCCTGGCACTAAGTCCGGGTGAGGGGAGGTTTATGTAAATATTAATGAAAGAATGGGGGGATCCAAAGGATCATACATCAACAAGCTTGAGCCACTTTTTGAGCTCGGACGCAGCCAAACTCAACAACGGTTCAAAGCTAAAATAAAATAGTGGGTGTATGCCCCATTCAAGACGCAGCTTGAATGAGTACACACAAAATGCCAAGAAAACAAGAAAGGGGGGCGGTTAGAGTATGTAAACCCAACATACCTCCAAAATACATCAAAAAGACCTTGTTCCCGGGCCACACAGGTACCCAAAGGGACACAAGCCAAAACCCTAACACACGGAGATGGTTCCCGAGTGCAAACAAGCACTGAAGGCACGCAGGCCCTAGGACACCATCCAAAAGCCTCAACAATCGGCCCAAACAACCAAGAGAGCAAAGAGGGAAGCCAGGGATTAGATCTTCTCAACATCATCAAGGGAAAAGGTGTCATGAAGGAGACGGAAAACATGGGTTGCTATAAGTCTAGCCACCACGTCCTCGGGAATTAGGTTGTCGTCGTACATCTTTGCATTTTGTGCATGTCAAATGAAGTAGATGGCGGCGGGAAAAGCAAAGGTTTTGGACTTAGCCTCACAACCCTTCTTCCTTTTGTATCTCTAAAGCCACCTAAGACCGCGAGCCAAGCTATCAACTCCTTCCGGAATTAAGAACCTCTCTCTCGTTCTCCTCCAAATGCCCTTAGTATAAGGGCATTCAAAGAAGAGGTAGTCATGGGTCTCCAAGGTGTCTTCATCACAAAACCTGCATCCATGGTTAATATCAAGGAAGAAAAGTCTATCCAAGGTAGGGATCTTACCCAAGGTAGCGAGCCAAAGGATGAAGCTATGCTTCGGGGTGTTTCCTTTCGCCCAGACTTCCCTAAACCAATGAACTTTGGCCTCATTGTCCCTAAATTCCTCATAAGCTCTCTTGACCTTGAACCTCTCTCCGTCACACCAATCATCAAGCGAATTACTAAGGTTAGAATTTAAATTCAGCATTTTGTTCTTTACCTCAACAATAGCTTTGATAAGCGGCGAGTCACGCCGTTGGGCTTCCCAATTTTCCACCTCCACCACCCCAAGGTACCGGTGGTGCACCCACCGACCAAAGGCTCTCCTTCTTCTCCTTTATCCTCCATAGGTGCTTGCACATGAAGGCATCATTCCAAGGCCTAATATCAATCAGCCCTAGTCCCCCTTCATGCTTAGGCTTGCACACCTTGCTCCATCTCACTCTCGGTGTTCTCCAAAGGAAGGAACGGCACAAGCTTATGAGAGCTTGCATGACGCTTTCCGGAACGGGAAGGACCGAGAGCCAAAACCCTTCTGTCCCTTGGATCACCGAAGCTATGAGCTCCCTACGACCTGCATAAGACAAGTGCTTAACAGCCCAAGTAGAAAGCTTCTTACCAATTTGGTCCAAGAGAGGTCCGTAGTGCGTCACCCGGAGTACGTGGGGGCTGATGGGAATCCCAAGGTAGCGGAAAGGGAATTCCCCTTTCTTGAACCTCGTTGCCTCCAAAATGGCTTGCGCTTCATTGGAAGGCACCGAGGCTAAGAAAGCCGATGATTTCTCCTTGTTGACCGAGAGTCCCGAAGCCTTCTCAAAGCGGTGGAGGCAAGTCATCAAGCCCCTAACCGAACTCAAGTCACCACGGCTAAAGAGCACTATATCATCCGCAAACATTAGGTGGGCAATCCTAACACTCTCACAATGTTGGTGAAAATGGAAACCAACCTTACTAGTCTCAACTTTGACAATCCTAGAAAAGAATTCCATAGCTAAGACTAAGAGTAAGGGAGAGAGTGGATCACCTTGCCTAAGTCCCCTTTTACCTTCAAACATGTCATGTATATCGTTGTTCACTTTGATGGAGAAGGAGGTCATCTCAACGCATTCCATCACCCATGCAATGAACTCCGGAAGGAAGCCTAATTCACACAACACAAAGCATAAGAACTTCCACGATAAAGAATCATAAGTCTTAGCTAGGTCGATGTTAAGAAAACATCTCCTAGTATCACGCTTAACATTATACTTGCGAACAAGCTCTTGCACTAGAAAAATATTGTCGGACATGAGTCAGTTAGGGATGAACGCATTTTGGGCCGGATCAACAACATAGCCAAGGCACTTCCCAAGCCTCAAAGTGAAGATCTTGAAAATGACCTTATAGGCTACATTGCAACAAGAGATCGGCCTAAAATGTTCCACCCTAGTCGACTCGTCTTTCTTAGGAATCAAGCTAATGATTGTGTGATTCATCTGTCTCAAAAGTTTCCCATTTCGGAAGAACTCCTTGACCGCCGCGCAAAGCTCCGGTCCCGTGACATTCCATGAGGCTTTGAAGAAGCAAGAAGAGTAGCCATCCGGCCTCGGGGCCTTGTCCTCTCCAATGCTCCATAAAGCCGCCTTGATCTCCTCATTCGAGACCGGTGTTATGAGCATGTTCTTGTCCTCCTCCCGAATAGAGGCTCCTCTAGCAAACCAAGAGTTGTCAATCTCCACATCCGGTCCTGCACACCCAAGTAGATTTTTGTAGTATTTGACAAACTCATTTGCAACATCAATGTTTGAAGTAGTAATAGAACCATCACACTTAGTCATAGAGACAATGTGCTTCCGATGGCTATTATACTTCATTAAAGAATGAAAGTACTTGTTGCATTGGTCACTAAGGAGAATATACTTAGCTTTGGCATGTTGTCTCAAGTAGGCATGTTCCGCTTTGTTGAGCCGATTAGCTAGGGACCTTGCACTCGTCAAGGCATCCTTCGCTTCGTCACAACTAGGGTTAGCCATCGCCTCTTCCATTGCTGAAGCCAAGCCATCATTGGCTCTTTTGGCTCTCTCGGTGATGTGGGTGTAGTCCTTGAAATTCAGCACCTTAAGTGGTCTTTTAAGCCCCTTGAGAAGTTTGCAAAGGCAAAATTGGAATGACCCACCTCTAGGCACATTCCAATTAGCCTTTACAATCTCAAGGAACTTCTCATCTTGGCTCCAAAGGTTAAGGAATTTGAACAATCCCCCTTTCTTCCTCTCATCCCTACACAAAGAAACAACCGCCGTCTTGTGGTCGGAGAGCTCCCACGAAGCCGGGTAATAAGTGTGGCAAAAGAGGTTCAAATTGACCCACTCGGCATTAATAAGCACCCTATCAATCTTGCTAGAAATTTTACCATCCGACCAAGTAAACAAACTATCACTAGTGAAGGGAGAGTCGATCAAACCAAGGTTTTGGCAAGCTTCAACCATGTTCTTGCACTCATAGTTTGTAACCGGGACGCCATTTATCCTCTCCTCAAAGCTCATGACGTTGTTGAAGTCCCTCAAAGCCATCCAAGGGAGCGAAAATCTGCATAAGAGGTTAGCCAAGGCTTCCCATATTCCCCTTCTATGAACCACTGAATGGAGTCCATAGATGAAACACACCCCCATCTGAACACCCGTAGAGTTATCTTTCAAAATGCAGCCCATGTGTTGGACACCAACCTCAACCACATTTAAGTGGACAATATTGGGATCCCACACAAGGAGCATCCTTCCTCTAGGGTCTAGGTGGAAATTAGAGGCATGTTCCCAAAGGGGAAAGTGGGAAGACATAAATTTTGAAACATTAAAGCAACCTTCATGAGCTTTAGTTTCAAGAAAGCCACATACCTTAGCATCGTGGCTCCGAACCAAGCTTCTTACACCTTTTTGTTTCAGAGGTAGGTTCAACCTCTTCACGTTCCATGCAATGATCTTCATAAAGACCCATTGTTGTGTTTCCGGGTCCCCTTGTCCTCATGGCCAGCCGAGCTAGAGTTGTTGGATCCATGTTTAGGGGGCCATTTAGGCTCGGCCCTCAACCCACAAATCACCACTCTTTCCCCATTCCTATCTTTCACCATTCTCCTCTTTTCTCCCCTAGAAACAACCTTGGTGAAGGCCGACTGTTTTTCCACCTCCACATCACTCTCACTACGCCATGTGTTGACGGATGCGCCATCTTTATCATTTAGGTCTTCCAACCCATCCGAGGAAGACACATACACATCTAAGTCCGAATTAACGACCTCCACGGCATCAACATCTCTCGACCTATTCAAGGGAGGGAGAGATTTAGATCGCGTGGCATAGCTAGCTGGAGGGGTACTTACCTTTGTTTACAAGTGTGTTCCCATCTCTCCTTCCTCATGCACAAGCGGTTGCTCCATTGGTTTCTTGTTTTTCGATCTCCTTCTTCTTCTACCACTCCTAAGCTTGTCATCATTTGGTTGTTTTCCTTCACTCTCCTTGGTCCTTGCAACATCATTATCACAATTAGCATCAATCAAAAGAGAGGCGGCATTAGGAGTGGTATTTACCTTGGTGTTGGCATCTTCTTGAGCGGGTTTGCTAGCACCTTTGTCCTTGGTGCCCATGGTGTTGCTTTTGCTAGCATCTCCGGCACCCTTGCTATTAGCCTCGGCCATCTTCTCCTCCATGGTCAAACCGAATGTGCCACAAGGATTGGGTTGGCTATGAAGCTCCTTCTCTTGTTCCTTTTGCTTTCCTTTGTCTTGGATATTCACCTTAGGTGGTGCATTCTTAGACAAAATGTTAGTAGCTTTGATGCTAAAGGGGCATTCACATGGGTTGTGACCAAAGGTGAAGCACTTACCACAATACTTAGGCTCATGCTCAATAAATAAGGAAACATTAAGCTTAGTATTATTGCTAAAAGCAAGGGTTACCTCTTTGTTGATTGGCTCGGTAAAGTTAATCTCAATAAGGGCACGAGCATAGGACTTCTTCTTTCTTTCTTCGGTCACCTTATCAACAAAAAAAAGCTTGCCAAGGGTTGAAGCAACCTTACCTATTACATTGTGTGTCCAAAAGTTGACGGGGACCCCCATCATGCGCACCCAAAGAGGCACCGTAGCCGCTTCCTTTTTCGTGAAAGCAAACATCTCCGGGATGTGTTTAAGAATGAAGGGGGGCCATGAATGAAATAAGGACCACCCTTGAGCACATCATTAGCAATATCCTCCGAATCAAAGGAGAAGACGAACCACCCATTCTCCTCATAGAACTTAGACTTCACTCCCCATCCTCTCCACATCTCATTGATCTTGAAATTCCCCGGATGATGGCCTACATATTGACCCAAGTGGGTCCATCCCTACACCTCATGGCTAGGAATAGCTTCACACATGTCAATCTCAACAATAGTTTTAGACTTGTTTTCCTCAAAATAATCGATCTTACCTCCGACTCCCGTATTCATAAAGATCTTTTTAGGTTTGTCAAACCAAACATTAGAGGGTTGGGAGGACATACCTTTCTTCGAAGGAAGATCAGTTTCTTTAGCAATAATCGGGTCCTTACCGTTGTGAGCTATCGGGTCCATGTGCACATTGAGATCCGGCGCTTGAGGAACATGGGGAGCAGTCGCTGGCAGCTGAGCACCGCTAGCGCTCGTGAGGGCTCCGTCGCTGGGTGCTGTGGACGCCTACTCGCAAGGTTTAGCGAGGGCACCAACAACATCGCTAGCAGCGACAGAGACCTGGGCGCCTAGTGATGACACCCCCGCGCTGGCGCCAGCGTTCTCGCTAGCATTAGGCTTCTCGCTAACAACGATAGCGGCCCTGATACCAGTACCAGCGTTAGCGGTAGGCATCCTAGGGCTGCTCTCGCTAATAGCGATTGGCTCTAAGACATCCAGCGATATGGAGGGTTTAGCGCCAGCGATAGGTGCCCGGATGCTTGTTTGCTCGGGTAACTTAACACTCATGTTTCCCACCTTCCCGGGATCATCAAGGACACATTCAATCACTAAGGGTCCATCCGAGAAGGGGGGATTCTTGGGATTGGTGGTAGTAGAGAGAGAAGCCTCATGTGTGCTAGCGACAATGGGCTCCGAGTTGGCTCCAAGCTCAGATTTTTTGGCGCCAAGCTCATGGTTAATCAAATTAGAATTTGAATTCAAAATAGCCTTGTCTTGGGAACTGACCTCATCAATTAATTCTTCATTAAATAGGATGGAGTTTGAATTTGAATTCAAACTATCTTCTTTGAATGTAGACTCAAGGGGAGTTGAGCTTTGTTCCATCCCAAGAAGAGCATTAAATGCATCCGCTCCCATCTTTGATGGATCTCCAACGGCTCCTAGTCCAACCGGAGAGGGGTGGTGCTGTGGTGGCTCCATGGGCGGCGGTGGTGGTGAAACCATATCGGCAATCCTAGAGAATTCCTTGAAGAAATCTCCCTCAAGTTCTCCATTCTCACCTTTTCCATGTATAGCCTGAACTTCTTCTTCAATAACGCTAGTCTTGAGTAAAGAAGGGTCGGATTTCTTACCCTGAAACGTTGAAGAAGATGAGGAAGCCTTCTTCTTTGAATCCAAGTTAGCTTTCACACCCATTCTTGTCATCCTTGGTCCATTTGTACTTGGATCTTCAACACCGCCATTAGAAGGAGGAACTTTCGGTTTCTTCACCTTCTTCTTGTCACCTCCTTTCTTAGCCGCCATAGGAGGTGAGTCCATAAGGTACTTGGAAGGATCTCCATCCCCCATACCTCCAATATCCTTGTTTCTTTTGCTCATTGCACCTTAGAACATCACACACCAAAGCAAAGCAAACCAAGACGAAGGAAACGAAAAACCAAAACGAAAACAAGAAAAACAAAGAAAACTCACCGGAGATGAGTACACAAATCAAAACCAAGAACCCAAAAACAGCCTCAAGACGTCGGAAAACAGCAAGAACAACAAACAAAACCAAAGGAAAAAACAAGAAAGCAAAGAAAACCAAGAACTCAAGAGAGAGAGGGATGGAGGAAAAGAGAAAAACGAGAGGAAGAAGAACAAGAACTACCTACCATCGCCGGAAAACACCATACCTCATCTTCTAGGGAGGAGGGGGAAGGAACTCCATGGTGGTCGGAGAGGAAACAAAGGAGGAGAGCCCCTCCAGCCAAGGCGGCGCACCACACGCAAGGGAAATTGGAAATCGCCAAGGGAGGAGAGAGGAGAGAGCGTGACTACTGAGAGCTCTTTACGAGTTTGGTGGTCTTGATTCTTGAAGAAGTGGTAGTCAATCGGCTCGTTGGCAAAGACGTCGAACAGCGGCAGTGGCTGTGGACTTGCGGTGGCGGAAACCTTCATTCCCATGTTCATTTCGGCGGTTGTGTGTATGGTGTTGTTTTGGATTTCAATTTCCACAACTATGGGGTCGTTTGGTAACGATATCAAGTTATCGATATCGGTATCGATATCGGTATCGATATCAAGATATCGATATCGGGTGATATCTTTGATATCTAGATATCAAGATATCGGTATCGGTATCAAGATATCGATATCGGACGATATCGATATCAAGTGATTCCTCCCAAAAAATGAGTATATCAAAATAGGCTATATTTGATATCTAGATATCAACTGATATCGATATCTGACTATTACCAAACACTAGATATCATATATCACTTGATATCAAATGATATACTATGCATACCAAACACTAAATATCGATATCAGTTAAAGTGATATCGATATCTAGCCCTACCAAACACTAGATATCAAATATCAGAGGTTGGTATCCGATATCTGATATCTAGATATCAATACCAAACACCCCCTATATGTTCTCACAGTGCTAATTGTAATGGAGTCCACACCTATGTTCGCAGAGTTCGAGTTTGAAATTTGGGGGAAATGAAAAAGTCAGATTTGGAGGAAGATAGGAAGTTGTAGGGGCAAAACTGGTGATTAGGGTACGAAAATCTCTTTTAGGGTCGTCCAATGAATTTTGGAGGCCCTGTGCGGTTCATAAAGTTACTAATGAATTTTTTTCAAAAAATGGTAGCAAATAGACCAAATTTTGGGCCTATTTGCAAAAAACACCTAGAAGGCCCAATAATGCCTAATCTAAACCCGTCTACCCCAAGCAAAAAAAACGCCGATTATTTGGGACTGTTCACAACCGGGTGTAGAAGGTCACCACTCCACCCCTTGTTGAAGACCCACTCCGCCGCCGCGTGTCCGGTGAATTCCATGGCGGTGAAGCCGGGGTTTGGCTTGCGAACGGGAAGAATCACAAGAAGGAGAAGGAGGAGCGTCGTCGAGGAAGAGGGAGATGTTGGAGGTTTCGATTTGAGGTTTCTTTGAGCAAATATATCAATTAGGCTTTTTTTTAGGGCTTCTCGATTGCTTCGACCCAGGTCTCACCAAACCTCCTTCCACAAACGCCCTCAGAATTGGTAGTCCCAGCCGAGCATTCGCCCTCCGATGATCAAAATCGCAAGCTCAAGAGATTGAAGAAGGCAAGCCCCTTTCCCTCTCTTCTGAGCAAAGGCTCCTTCTTCTCCTGGCTATTTGTCGTTTCCTTGAATCCAACGGATTCTCCAAAACTCTCAAGAAGTTCATCTCCGAAGCTTCACTCGAGGTCAGTTTTTTCTAGTGTCAGTTCGATTCTCGCTTTTTAATTTCTCTTGGATTTGATTTGGTTATTTGTTAAATATTTCACTAGGTCTCCATTGCTATCGGTTAGTAGCTTAATGAGATACATTTGCTTTACTATTCGTGGTCTTGCTTATTTGATCTAGTTACACATCCTACTCATGATTTAGGAAATAATCATGTTTCGAGTAAGGACGATGATGAGTTATTGTCTTTCGACCCGGAAGGGGGATGATTGAGTGTCTGCAGCAATGGTTTGCTGAGGGAATCGCCTAAGGCTAGAGGCGACAGTCCTATTGTTGCAAAGGAATCCATCGGTGAAGCAATCAAAATTAAATCAAAATTAAGAGTGATCTGCCTAAAGAAATTGATAGGAGCATCCAAATGAAAGGGCTAGTTGCATGTTTGGTTGCACATTTAAAGGGTGGTGGAGATTATTTGATTGTTGCTAGGCATGGCTTGCTGAAGGAAGTGCCCAAGCCATCGGTTGACAATCAGGTTGTTACAAAAGGATTCACTAGTTTGCTTGCTAGCCAGTTGCTCAAAGGTGCTATAGCCGATAGTTTTCATGTTATGATAATTTTCATGTCCATTTATGATAAATTTGACAAGTGGTTTATTTATTAATCTAGCTACCGGTTTTTCTAGCAAGGGAAGTGGGACAAGAACTAAGATGCCTTTGTTTTAGCTAGATGGGAAATTGATTGGATTGAAATTGTTGGTCTTTCCATTTTCTGGGGAATCTTGCTGATAATGTGTCCGTTTTCTGTCTTTTTATATCACTTGCGCCATACGAGACATTATATTGCAAGTTTGACGTAAGCATTGGCGTACTATCATGACAAGAATGTCATTCACATGGATAGCAAGCCTAAGAATTTATTGCTGGATCATGAGGTATCATATGCTTGCCCACTTTCTCTTTTTTGAATGACTACTTTTAGCAAGAAAGCTTGATATGAGTGTGTTTACTATAGAAATGCTACAAAAGTTCCTCGATAAGGAATGTGCTTGATATCTTCCAATTCTTTACCTATTTTCAGGTCTTCCTACCTTTGGTAGGATAGTTATGGTCAGTTGGCATTAGGGCTGGGCAAAAGTTGGATCGGACCGGAATCGGACCGGGACCAGACCGGAATTTATGGTCTTTGGATCGGACCAAGAGTATTACGGTCCGGTCCATGGTCCAAGAAATTTTGAATTCCGGGTTCCGGTCCAAACCCGGGACCAGACCGGAATTTCCGGGTCGGACCGGAATTAGACCGGTTTATGTTGTTTTTTTCAAAAAAAAAAAAAAAAGGGGGAGGAGCGTGCTTATATTTGCTTTGCTTATTACCTGCCCTCGTCCCTCCCGAAGGCGCCGGCCCTAGTCTCTCTCACTCAAACTCCTCTCTCTGTTCTCGCGGCTCCGCTCATCAATTAGTTAATCGACCCTCCTCCGTCCTCCCTCGCGCTCGCCAGTCTCCCTCCTTAGTCGACCCTCCTCTCTGTTCGCAGATCCGCTGTACTGGCAAGCGTTCTTCTCCCACCAATTTGCTTCTTCTTCTTTTTACATTTTTTTGGTTTTAATCGATTATTCTTGACGGGATCTTGGATTCCTTTTTCATTCCTTCTGGATTTGAGTTTTGTGGCTATCGATTTGGGATTGTATTTGGATTGATTTTCGTCTAGTAGGAGAGATCTGGTGAGGGGCGCAGGCGGCGGTGGTCGGGGCAAGTGTGGGGTTTTTCTCACTCTAATTTTCTCTCTCTGGTTGGAGTGTTTCATTTCTTCATTTTGTTTCGATTCGAGTAGTGTTTCATTTGCTCCATCAGCAGGAGGCTCAAGTTGCTGCCTCTCAGCCTAAATGAACGAGAAGGGTGGTGGCTTCTGCAATTACCGTATTGCTGTAACTGTGTAAAGCCATATGGATTGAATAATTTGAATCACTTTTAGGTTGAATTAAATTTGTCTTAATAATTCTGCATTTCGATCTAAATGTTGTGTAATCGTGTGATTGTTTTCTTTATATATACATTCATATGCACTGGCAACTTTTTTAGTACAAAATGGCCTTTAAACAATAGATAAAGTCAATCTCATTTGTTGGTGCCAACTTCTATCAAAGATTCAAAGTACTAAATCTGAAACTAATCGGGTTTACACTGTAAACCTAAAAAAAAACAGAAAAATGGATGCAACTATATTTCCGGTCCAAACGGTCTTTCCGGTCCGCGGACCGGAAAACCCGGGACCATATTTTTCGGTCCCGGTCCGATCCACGGTCCATGTTCTTGAAAATTCCGGTCCACCGGTCTTGGACCGGACCGGAATTTCCGGTCCGGTCCGATCCGGTCCAGACCGGATGACCAGTCCTAGTTGGCATGATATCTTTGTTCGGTTGGTAGGATAGGGTTATTCATTTTGGGGTGGATAAGTTTGTTCAGTTGGTAGGATAGGGTTGATCATTTGAAAGGATATGATTGCATCTGTTTAACAGGTCAACATGCTCAAATGATAGCACAGTCATCATGGCTTTTAAGTTTTATCTATTTTGATTGATATCACAGTCAGCATGCTCAAATGATATCATATCAACTCTTTAGCTCTAGCTAGCTATAATGTTCAAGCATTAACCAAACCGTTTCCATTTCAAAACTAAAAACTATTTCTGATTCATACATCATTGGATATTCTAATCAGGGACAAGGTTGTCGTCGCAGGCAGTTTCTCTGCTTCAAAAATAGCAGCTAATCAGCTATGAATAATTTGTTAGGGTGGATATTGCCAAACATCACCAGCTTCAGAAACTTCTCCACATCCTGATCTTGAACTCTATTCGGCAGGTAAAATTGTCTGATCCAAACTTTTACCAACGGTGACTCTACTGCAATTACTATTTTTTTGGGGAAGCTTTCAACTTTAGATCTTCTTTTGCAGATACGCTTACTGTATTTTGATGGAGCTGGGCAAGCAACTATTGATAAGATGAATTTTCATGTATGCCAATTAATGCTACATATTTTCCCTGCAAAACGGGCTTATTAGGGAAGTTCTTGCGGCTACAATTGATGCAAGGTAAAAGTTCCAACCTTACATATATTTGTTCCTAACCAGTTATGTTACATTATGAAGGTTCGATAATATAAAACTAAGTAATATAGAAATACTCTAGAAGGGGGGTTGAATAGAGTATGCCGGTTTTTCGCAGATAATCTCAAGACTTTTGAAGCTCGTGCAAAACCCTTTGAGATTAGACTTAGTCTTTTCTCTAAAAACCTGAATCACAAAGTTAAACAGTTCGAACCAAGTGCGGAAATAAGGTAAAGCAATAAAGTAAAGGACTCGATGAGTTGTTTACGAGGTTCGGCACGAACTTGGCCTACGTCCCCGCCTAGGGTTCTTCCACAATCCTAGGATTCAACCGGCTTTTATTGATTCACAAGACTTAGGATCCTAGTAGCTCCTCGAGAAGCCTCTCTCCTATACAATTGCAATCTAGTCAACTCACGTTCCCTTGGAGTCCTAGACCAATCTAGAAAAGCCCCACCTCTCTATGCTATCTAGTACAATCCTCTTACACTTAGTGAATCAATCGCCTAGTGTTCACTTCCCGAGTTACAAACTCTCGAGTATAACACTATAACTGAATATATCCTATAAGCTCACCGTGTAACTCTTAAATGTTTTGAAATGAAATAACAGACTCTTAGGACAAGCAGAGAGCACACGAAGACAGATTTTTATTGAAGGCTTAGAGTGTATGAAAGCTCGTGTTCAATGAATGTGTGTCTTCTGTCTTCATCATTCTTCTCTTTATATTGAGACAAATCGGCGCCAAGGATCTTCTCCAACGGATAGACAAGATCATGGCTTGAGCTGGATCTTCTATCTTTGGAAACTTCGAAGGCCACAATCTTTCCGATTTGAATCTTCTCAAAACGCATCACAAGGAAGGAAATAATTCGAAAATACTTCCTGAAAGGTTAGTTAAGTATATAATAATATAATGGAAGTATATAAGAATATTAAATAATATTTCGAACTTAATAACATATAGAACAAGTTTTGTATTTCATCAACACTATTAAAGCTCCAAGACCTTTGACACAGACATACTGTTAAGGCCTTTGAAACTTATTCCGATTTTCATCAAGGGAGGGAGTTATCAATCTCCCCCTTGATGAAAGACAAAACCTGTGCATCCTTGCAACTTAGTCAAGCATAAATAATATAAGTGAAATCGGACTAAGTACCTGCAAGGGTTAGACAAATGTTGGATCAAAATTTAATAGCATGAAAAGCCATCCAACCGAAAACCAAAAATCAAAAGCCTAGGTCTTCCGAGACCTTCACAGCAAAACGTTTTCGAGTCTAAACCATAGATCATCTCCCCCTTTTTGTCTTTCAACAAAGGGAGGAGGTAAAACAGTCACCAAAAAGTTTTGAAATTGTTTCCAAAAACCAGCAATGTATCAAGTTTTGGATAGGGATGGGATAGGATAGGTTTAAGCTTCGTCGTCCGGAGCATCATCAGTGAGCCTCGTCCACAGACCTTGTAGCAACTTGGTTATCCCGCTCATCTCCGTCATAACTTCCTTGTGCAGCTCCTTGAGATCCAGGCGAACTTCCTCCAAGCCCAACTCCAGGTTGTCCATGCGTTCATCAACGGCTGAGGCAGTGGGAAGATCTTTTGAAGGAGAGGCAAGACTCGAGGTCCCTTGGGGAGACCGAGTGATGCCTATCTTTTCAAGGCTCTTGGAGTCGAACTTACCTATATGACGCTGTTGTTCTTCATTTTTTAAATTAATTCCAGAAGCTTTGAAGAGTTGGGTCAAAAGGGTGGCAAAAGGGAGGGGAGAGCCTTTTCTGGCTTTTCTAGCAGGAGCCATGGATCCAAGTATAGTGTTGGCAAGATCAAGGTCAAGGCCATTTAGGATTCGGTAAAGTAGGACCATGGCATTATCAGTAAGGAGCGAGCCAGAGTTAAGACGGGGTAAGAGGCATCGAACAATGATGTTGAAAATAATTTTTGCCTCTAAGTTAAGGGATGAGTGGGTGAGCTGCTTTGAGGTGCTGGTGGATGCTTCGGGTAGGAGATATTTGGATCGAGCAAGAGCTAGGCACTGTTCTTTCGTGGGGTTCTCGGGAGAGGGTGGACAAGGTTTAGGTAGGCCAAGGAAATCAGCAAAGTCATTGGAGTTGAAAGAGATTCTAACCCCTTTGACAATGGACTCCAAAGACCAACCGTCGACATCGTCTTTGGCTTTTAGGTTTATGTAGAACAGGCGGGTTAGCTGGGGATAGTAGACAGTTTCAAGATTAAGAAGGGTCCAGGCTGGGGATTTTTTTAGAAGAGCAATGCAGGGCAATTTCAAAGCTTCAAAGAACTCAAGATCCAAAAAATCAGAACAGCTTATCCTACGAGTTCGAAACTCATCTACCCACTTACCAGCCGTTTCAGCATTTTCAAACCAAGAAGCGGGTAAGGATTGGTTTACCTGGATGTAGGCGGGTGGATCGGCATTCTTCCTGCGAGCAATTGTTGGAGCAGCTCTCTTGGCAGGCGCCTCAAAGCCTCTGAGGGTGCCCTTCCTTGTGCGCTTGGGAGATGGAGGTTTGACAGCAGTAGGGGCTTTCCGCTTCTTTGGAGACGGGGGAAGAGGAGAAGGAGAAGGAGAGGCAACAGGTTCTGGCTCCTCTTCCTCCTCATCCTCAGACCCCGAGTCCTCACCGGACCCCGCGTCATCTCCTTTAGCTTCCTCGTCTTCTCCAGATACGTCTTGCTCTTTGTCCTCTTCCTCAGGCTCCTCTTCAGATGGAACCTCCTCGGCCTCGGCTTCCTTCCGAATCCTCTCAGCTTCCTCCTCGACAAGTTTCCTTGAAAGCCCGGCCTCCTCCTGGACCTTCTTCTTCTTCAAAGCCTCCTCTTCGGCTTCTTTGGCAGCATCTCTTTCCAGAATGGCGTCGAGATCCTCTTCTTCCTCTTCCTCGTCCACCTCCTCAGCGATAACTTTCTTTTTCCCTTTCTGTTTCACACTGAGGGGCTTCTTAGCAGAGCGTTTTTTAGAGCCCTTGGTAGCAGTGGTCGTGCTCTCAGCGATGGTGCTCTGGACAACAGCAGGGACAATGGCTTGAGGAGTGGGTTCGGGTGTGGGAGAGGTGGTAGTGACCTGACGTCCCTTGGGGGTGGCGCCAAGTCTTTTGGGCGTGGAAGCTTTCTTTGATTTGGGAGCCATGGAGGAAATCGGCTAGGGTTTTTAGAACAACTTGAGAGGTTGAAGAAGGAGAAGTTGGAGAGGTTTTGGATAAGTCTAAGAGTGTGATGGAAATCGGGTACAAAATTTGGTTTAAGTAGAGAGAGATGATGATGGAGTGATGGGACGGGTTTAGAGTTCCAAGGAGGGTAATTATAGCATTGCCAATTTGAAAACATTTCCAATTCAAAATTCAAATAAATCCATTAAAATAGGAGAGAATAACCGGAATATTTTGTTCCAAAAACAAAATATCTCAACGGAATAAAAATATAACATAAATAGGCAATTTTGAAATCCGATAAAAATATAATTGATTAAATATCTAGAAAGATATTAACCAAATATATGTGATCCGATATATGTGATCTACCATTTAGTTCACAAACCTTGACATAATTCTCAAAGGTCTTGACACTAAGTAGATTTTATCTTTCGTAAAGGGAAAGCTCCCCCTACGAAAGTGCATCCTTGTTAAGCATCTCAATCTCTCATCTTATGAAGATGAACCTGTCCTCTGCCAAAGGCTTAGTAAAAATGTCAGCCCATTGATAATCAGTTGAAATAAACGAAATGGACACATCATCTTTTTCAACATGGTCTCTAATGAAATGATGTCTCACATCAATATGTTTGGTCCTTGAATGCTGAACAGGATTCTTAGTAATGGAGATGGCACTTGTATTGTCACATTTAATAGGAATGCCTTTGAGGTTGATGCCAAGATCTCGCATTTGTTGAGCTATCCAAAGGATTTGGGAGCAACAGGCTCCAGCTGCAATGTATTCGGCTTCTGCAGTGGATAGAGCAACTGAGATTTATTTCTTTGAGTGCCAACTGATCAAAGATGCTCCTAAGAATTGGCAACATCCTGATGTGCTCTTCCTATCCACCTTATAGCCTGCAAAATCTGCATCAGAATATCCAATTAATGTGAAATCCTTTTGCTTTGGGTACCATAGTTCAAGCTCCTTAGTGCCATTGAGATATCGAAAGATCCTCTTCACAGCCACGAGGTGAGATTCTTTAGGATCAGCTTGAAACCTAGCAAACATGCAAACACTAAACATGATGTCAGGTCTACTAGCCGTGAGATATAATAAAGATTCAATCATTCCTCGATACTCCTTTTGATTGACACTTTTCCCAGTCTTGTCTTGATCTAGAGATAATGTTGAGCTCATGGGAGTCTTGGCTGCTTTGGATTGATCCATTTTGAACTTCTTCAAGAGATCCTTAGTGTACTTGCTTTGCTTGACAAAGATCCCTTTCTTGGATTGGTGAACTTGTAATCCCAAAAAGAAGTTGAGTTCACCCATCAAGCTCATCTCGAATTCACTGCACATGATGTCAGAAAATTCCTTGCACAAAGATGTGTTAGTAGCACCAAATAATATATCATCTACATAAATTTGAATAACCAAAATGTCCTTTCCTTTGGTCTTGATAAAAAAGAGTCTTGTCGATCAACCCCCTTTTAAAATCATTTTCTAAAAGATATTTTGACAAGCGCTCATACCAAGCTCTTGGGGCTTGTTTCAAACCATAAAGCTCTTTGTCAAGTTCATAAACATGATTGTGAAATTACAAACTTTCAAATCCTGGGAGTTGAGCCACATATACTTCTTCCTCTAAGAAACCATTAAGAAAAGCACACTTGCCATCCATTTGATATAACTTTATGCTCATAAAAGATGCAAATGCTAATAAAATGTGAATAGCTTCAAGCCTGGCTACGGGAGCAAAGGTCTCCTCGTAGTCAATACCTTCCTCTTGATTGTAGCCTTGAGCAACAAGCCTTGCCTTGTTCCTCACGATCTTACCATTCTCATCTAGCTTGTTTTGAAATACCCATCGTGTTCCAATGACTGATTGATGCTTTGGCCTAGGCTTCAAGGTCCAGACTTTGTTCCTTTCAAATTCGTTGAGCTCACTTTGTATGGCAATGATCCAGTCTGGCTCTTGAAAGGCCTCATCTACCTTCTTTGGTTCAATAAGAGAAATAAACGCGTGAAAAGCACAAAGATCTTTAAGTTTAGAACGAGTTTGAACACTAGAGGTAGGGTCAGAAATGATATCCTTTAATGAGTATGATGAGGAGTATTTGAATTTCCTTTTGCTAGTCTCAGCTCCTTGATTCGTCACACCGGTAGGATTGACTTGTGGTACATCTGACTTCGTGGTCCGGTTAGGTTCAGTTACAGTAGTTTCTGACGCTTCAACACTGTTGGATTGGACACCAAGGGCTTTGGACGAATCTTCAACACCTTGGGCCAATTCTTCAGTGTTGAGAATCTATTCCTGCATGTTACTCTTCTTTGTGTTCTTGGTGGCAGCATCATCACCTTCCTCGTTCTCTGCATGGATGTTAAGATCTATATCTGCAACACTTTCACTCAAAGAACCGTCATTGCATTCATCAAATATAACATGTATACTTTCTTCAACTAACTGGGTCCTTTTATTGAAGATTCTATAAGCTTTGCTACTTGTGGAGTAGCCAAGAAATATACCTTCATCACTACGCGCATCAAATTTCTCAAGGTTATCTTTTCCATTGTTATGAACAAAACAAGTACAGCCAAAGGGTTTAAAATAAGATATAACTGGTTTGCGGCCTTTGAAAAGTTCATAAGGAGTTTTCTTTAAGATGGAACGAATAAGACAACGATTCAAAATATAGTTAGTTGAGTTAACAGCTTCAGCCCAATAGGTTTTAGGTAATGCATTTTCTAAAAGCATAGTCCTGGCCATATCCTCTAAGGTGCAGTTCTTTCCTTCCACAACCCCGTTTTGTTGAGGTGTCCTAGGAGCGGAAAAGTTATGGGAGATGCCATATTTAGCACAAAATAAATCAAACTGAAGTTGATCAAACTCCCTACCATGATCACTCTGAATTGACACTATGGGCTCGTTTCTTAAAGTTTGCAACTCCTTACAAAGTTTTGAAAACTCAAATAAGGCCTCTGATTTTTCTTTTAAAAATGCAACCCAAGTATATCTAGAAAAATCATCAACAACAACTAGCTTGTACTTTTTACCATTGGGAGATTTGACTCGCATAGGACCACATAAATCCATATGTAAAAGTTCAAGGGGTCTAGAAGAACTTACAACCTTTTTGGGTTTGAAAGAGCTACGTGTTTGTTTACCTCGTGTGCATGCATTGCACATGTCAATACCTTTGAAGTCCATCTCATGTAGCCCTCTTACAAGCCCTTTGGACACAAGCTTCTGTAGTGTGTGTGGGCTCACATGACCGAGTCTCCTGTGTCAGAGCTTTGGATCGTCCGTCAAAGCCTTTAGACAGGTTAAGCTTCCTTGTGCCACTTGATCAGCATTTACAGCGTATATATTGTTGTAACGATATGCAGTCAATATAACTTCACATGTATCTTCTATGCACACTAGACATCTTTTCTTGTTAAATCTGACATTGTTGCCACTATCACATAATTGAGAGACACTAAGCAAATTATACTTTAAACCATTAACAAGATAGACATTTTTAATACTATGGTTGGAATCACTTCCAATACTACCAATACCAACGATGTCACATTTTCCTTTGTCACCAAGAGTGATTGTTCCCGTGGATTGCTCCTTTAGATCATGAAAGAGAGAACTCTTTCCACTCATATGCCTCGAGCATCCACTATCAATAATCCATTTATGTTCCTTCACCTTGGTGATCTCCTCTTTTGGACTTGCCATAAGTTCTCTTACAGTAGCTTCAAGCTTCTCATCGTGGGATTCATCTTCTGAGGCCATGGGACAAATATTGGCCTTCTCATCATCGGAGTCAGAGTCAGAATCGCTCCAAGTTGCCACCATGGCTTTCTTCTTCCATTTGTCACCCTTTTTGGACTGGCTCTTTGTCTTTTGAGGGCAATCCTTCACAAGATGATCTGTTTCACCACATTCAAAACAAGACAAAGGTTTAGTCTTCTTATCATACTTGTTGTATTGAGGCTTACCTCGAAATTTAGAAGACTCTGATCCATCCTTGTTGTTGAATTGTTTCTTCATTTTGAGAATTCGAGCAAGGCCTCTTGTGATAAGAGCAAAAGGATCATCATCATCCTCATCCTCATCTTCGGAATCAGATCCATCTTTAGGCTCATCCTTCTTAGACTTGAGTGCCAAATTCTTAGTGCTAGATGGAAGTTCTCCATCGTCTTCATTAAGGATCATTTCATGCGTAATCAACTTCCCAAGCAGGTCATCAAGAGGTAGAGTGGTGAGGTCATGTGCTTCCTCTATAGCTATTACTTTTGGACCCCATTTTTCTTTTGGGAGGCACCTCAGTATCTTCCTCACTTTCTCAACGTTTGTAAAGCTCTTGCCGAGAGAGTCAAGGTTGTTGGTGATTTCTGTGAATCGTGTGAACATGGCCTTGATTGACTCATCAGACTTCATTTTGAAAAGCTCATACTTTCGAAGGAAGATGTTGATCTTGGTAACTTTTACTTGGCTCGTTCCTTTATAGGTGACGACCAGTTTGTCCCAAATCTCTTTAGCTGACCTATAAGATGAAATACGGTTAAACTCATCAGTGCTAAGACCACAATAAAGTAAGTTAATAGCCCTGTAGTTTTTGGAGACGAGTTCAAGATCCGCTTGGATGTATTCAGACTCCTTCTTAGCGACTTTGGTTCCATTTGGTCCGTCTTTCTCTGGAATTTTCGGAACATTCTCTATAATGTTCCAAAGTTCGAGATCTTGATCTATAATGAACATCTTCATCAAGGATCTCCAGTGGACAAAGTTGTTTCCTACAAAGAGGGGTGGTCTGCTCGTGGACCTTCCCTGTGCAAATCCTCCGCTTGCTTCATCAGACATGATCGAAAACTCACAAGATTGTTAGATCAAAAAACAGTGAGTAAAGCTCTGATACCAATTGAAGGTTCGATAATATAAAACTAAGTAATATAGAAATACTCTAGAAGGGGGGTTGAATAGAGTATGCCGGTTTTTCGCAGATAATCTCAAGACTTTTGAAGCTCGTGCAAAACCCTTTGAGATTAGACTTAGTCTTTTCTCTAAGAACCTGAATCACAAAGTTAAACAGTTCGAACCAAGTGCGGAAATAAGGTAAAGCAATAAAGTAAAGGACTCGATGAGTTGTTTACGAGGTTCGGCACGAATTTGGTCTACGTCCCCGCCTAGGGTTCTTCCACAACCCTAGGATTTAACCGGCTTTTGTTGATTCACAAGACTTAGGATCCTAGTAGCTCCCCGAGAAGCCTCTCTCCTATACAATTGCAATCTAGTCAACTCACGTTCCCTTGGAGTCCTAGACCAATCTAGAAGAGCCCCACCTCTCTATGCTATCTAGTACAATCCTCTTACACTTAGTGAATCAATCGCCTAGTGTTCACTTCCCGAGTTACAAACTCTCAAGTATAACACTATAACTGAATATATCCTATAAGCTCACTGTGTAACTCTCAAATGCTTTGAAATGAAATAACAGACTCTTAGGACAAGCAGAGAGCACACGAAGAGAGATTTCTCTTGAAGGCTTGGAGTGTATGAAAGCTCGTGTTCAATGAATGTGTGTCTTCTGTCTTCATCTTCCTTCTCTTTATATTGAGACAAATCGGCGCCAAGGATCTTCTCTAACGGCTAGACAAGATCATGGCTTGAGCTGGATCTTCTATCTTTGGAAACTTCGAAGGCCACAATCTTTCCGATTTGAATCTTCTCAAAACGCATCACAAGGAAGGAAATAATTCGAAAATACTTTCTGAAAAGTTAGTTAAGTATATAATAATATAATGGAAGTATATAAGAATATTAAATAATATTTCGAACATAATAACATATAGAACAGGTTTTGTATTTCATCAACACTGTTAAAGCTCCAAGACCTTTGACACAGACATACTGTTAAGGCCTTTGAAACTTATTCTGATTTTCATCAAGGGAGGGAGTTATCACATTCATTTGCCTTGCCTAAACACTTATTTTCGGCCAGTATATTTATCTAAATATTTACTGAAGAATGCAGTGCAAGGGTTGTGCCATGGACATTAATTGAGTTTTGGGGGGTTATGCATTTATCTTAATTCAGGAACTGGCATGGGTTGCTTTTTATCAGATGCAATTTTTTTGCTAACGATAAATAGGATTTGGTAGTCAAAAGAAGTTTAATGGCACTCACAGTAAGAGAAAGTAGTGTAGGTTGCTCAACCCAGTAAGAGTTAGTTGCAGGAAACTGCCCTTAGGCAGAACTAAAATTTGCATGAAACTTGGCCAGTTGGCCTTAATTAACTCCAAAAACACATGTAACAACAATGTTTGGTTCAATTGGATGCCTGTTAATATGCGTTCATAATGAAGATGAATGGAAAATAGTCAATTAGCTCAATTGGTAGAGCGTTGTGTTTGCACACAAAGATGTGAGTTCGACTCTCACATAGGCTAATGTTAAACGAAATGAAAGAAAAAATAGTTTGATGATCTAGTTTACACTCAAAAGGAGAAGGGGTAGGGAGGTATTCAACTAATGGTAGGAGAAAACTATTTAAATTGGTATGATAGATGTACAAAAATGGTAGGATAGATGAACACTGATGGTAGGAGAAAACAACGATATTGGTAGGATCAGAATGGTAGGATAGATGGAAACTAATGGTAGGAGAATACAACGATTTTGGTAGAATTAGAATGGAAACCTCGTAATTCTTATATAACTTGATACTAATGGTAGGATAGATGCACACTAGTGGTAAGATATATTTATACAATTGAAAATATGTAAATGCAAAATTAGATTTACCAAATCACAATATATCGGAGACTTATGAAAACACACTCCGTATTAGCCTATGTGAGAGTCGAACTCACATCTCTGTGTGCAAACACAGCGCTCTACCAATTGAGCTAATAGCCTATTTTCACCAAATCAATCCTAAATGCAAACAGGTTAAACAGATGCAATCATATCCTCCCAAATGATCAAGACTATCATACCAACTGAACAAAATCCACCCCAAAATTAACAACCATGTCCTGCCAACAAAACAAACATATGATGCCAACTGACCATAACTATCCTACCAAAAGTACAAAGAAATGAAAATAGGGAAAGAATTGGAATGATTCTCGATTTGACTTTCATACTCAATGGAGCAGATTGATTCGGCTTTAATAAGGCAAAACCACTACAACACAGATTCATCAACTCATCATATACAGCAGGCATGTAAGAAATAGATTTATTCACTATGGAAGCTAATGCATTAAATGCAGTTTGCACCAGTACATCCAGATTACGGAATATGAATTTTGATAATCTGACAGCTTGTCACCTTAGACATCTCAATAAGGAAACTCTTAAACAAGATTTGGCAGCAATCATGGCCAATCAATACAATGTTCCAATGAGTGCTATGGACCATGTACAACCTTTTGGTGGCTTTCATAGTTTCATCCAGCTAGTGATGATGTAATTTGTACCATAAGAAAATCCAAAACAATAATTAAAATCGATTCTACTAATAGTCTAAATATATCTTACCATTAATGTGCATCTGTCCTATCATTAGATCATCAATTAGATCATCAATAAAACATGTCAAGAAAATCTAAAGTCTAAGTTCCAATCAAATCATCTTCTAGACATTTTATCAAACACCTAGTAGGCGTGGATTTAACCAAGCCTCAATCTCAATTTGTCTCCTAGACATTTTATCAAACACTTAGAAGGCGTGAATTGACCCTAATCTCAATCTCAATTACCAATCCACAAATCTCAATCTCAATCCAATTTCTATCAATCAAAATTCATGAATCCAATCTAATAATTTCAATCCACTGATTAATCAATTCAAATTCTGAATCAACAACTATAATCAAATTCAATGCTTAAACTCAATTAAATTAGGAATTATACCTAATCAGCAAAATTTCGAATCTAGGAGCTCAAAAATCCAAATCAAACCTACCAAGAAAGAATTTGAATCAGAAAGGGGAAGACTTGTAGGATTTGGGGCAGTACTGAGATCGGAACCAGACCTAACTTCAATCACTTGACTCCGACCATGACTCCGACGAAGAGCAAAGCTACTGCGAAGTGCCTGCGTCGCTCTTCTCAGAACCCCTCCACTGTTGCCTCTCTCCGTCGAAGGATCCGCCATCACTGTTGCCTTTCTCTCTCCCAGAGGAGGCGAGGGGAAATCCATGGGGGCAGTCGGACTAGGAGCAGGGGAGGCGAGGCGAGAGATGTAGCAATTGGCGGCCGTCTTCATCGTCCGAACCCTAATTATCAGTAGCCGCTCTCCCTTTCCCATTCTCTCTCTTCTTTTTCTTCACCTGGAACCCATTCACCCGGTTACCGCCAAAATTTGCAAAACTATACCACATTCTACCCTTAGCCAATTTCCTATGTACTAGTCTAACTTTGCAAAGTTTTTTTTTTTGGTCTACTTTTGCAAATTGGCCATTTTTTTAAAATTAAAAATTATTGATATCACGGTATATCATCATATTAAATTATTTATATTTTATTTGTGTCTTTTAAGTAAACTTTAAGTTATTAAAAACGTAAATTTCACGAGGTACCTCTGAGGTAAGGGCTAATTCACGTGGTATACAACAGTTTGACATATTTCACGAGGTACCCCTGAGGTTGTAAATTTTTTCGTGTCGTGCCCTTTAACATTAGTTTTAACTAAGTTCCGTTAGTTTGTTTAAAAAAAAAGGAACGGAAATTTCGTCTGGTAACCCTGACGTTTAGCCTATTTCGCGTGGTAAACAAAGGTTTCGGATATTTCGCCTGGTAACCCTGTGGTTTCGAAATCTTTTGTCTCGCGCCTACAACTTTTGTTTTGGTTGAGAAATAAGAGTTTCAACTTTGATAGGGTGGTTTTTTGTAATATTGAAAAATTATCGGGTTTCTTTTAAGAATAATTCATATCATCTTCTAACTCATGGAATCGATGCTCAGAGACGGCCGATTGCGAAAGGATGAAGAAGATGAAAACGTGACCGACGCGGAGCACTTCGAAGCTCTGGACCTGGTGCCTGGTAACGGGGGTGGCGGTGGCGGGTCCGACGGTGCAAATCCCTTGCACTGACAATGATTGATTTAGGACTCACAACAATGGATCATCAAATGATATTTTGACATAGCCATTGAAAACATTAACCAGTTGCTGACTGAAAAATTAAAACATCAACATATTTTAGAATCTAGACATGATGAATCATGCTATGAAAACATGAGCACTTCTGTACATTATGAAAGGAAAAAACCCTAAACCAAATAACCCCCCAAAACCCCTAAACCAAAAAATCCCTAAAATTTCGGATCCCAAAACCCTAAAATTTATCATTCGAAATTAAGCCATGATTTGAGTTGGATTTCATATCTAGATCACTAATCCCACTCAACACTAGTACAAAATTGGCCTAATATCACGGATTTAAGAAAACACACGCCCGGGCATTAGCTCAGTGGGCTAATAGGCATGGCACCCTAATATCACGGACTGAATCTAGACACGCCCGTTATATTAGCTGTGGGTTTTTTTCATATTACAGCCTAATATCACGGATGCCCTCTAGACACGCCCGTGATATTAGGGTTAGTTTTTTTTTCATGTACATCCTAATATCACGGATGCTCTCTGGACATGCCCGTGATATTAGGCCCCCTTTTTAATTAAAAAAAAAGTGACTTTCCAGCCCGGTTTTATTTGAACCGGGCTATAAAGCTTCTTTATAAAAGGAAAAAAAAAATGCAGTTACAGCCCGTCAAAATGGCCTGGGCTAGGAAATTCCCTTTTTTATATATACTAGATGCACACCCACGGGTAGTTTATTTGTTCCAGTACAAACATGAAGTTGAAATTGCACGCTGAAATGGAAATTAACTCAAATCTACAAGAAAATCCAACAAACGAAACAAAATCGATGTCGATGTGTGCACACCCTTCAGTCCTCGTGCTTGGCTCTTAGAAAAGCTAAAGATTCACCTTAGCCCCCATTTTCACAGCAAGATCTGTAGAAACAGAAAGACATCGATAAAATTTTGCTACATCTCATATGTTTCTAATTTCAAAAGCCCATTCACACAAATAAATCAACCTTTTTATGTTTCTTCCAGGAAAAAGGTTTGGTACTTGTAGTTGAAATGAGAAGGAAATAACCATTCAAGACGATTTTAATGGACACAAAACATTTCATCCAAAAGATCACACTGGAAATGAAAACATAAAGTAATTTGATTAAACAAATGTAGGTGTAAGAGGTTACCTTGGCAAGTGCATCAACTACATTGATAAGCTCTAAAAATACTTTAGACTCTTCACTTGAGAATGTTTTAATAAGAGAGATGGCAACTTCAGTTGTAGCTTCTGCAGATATTGTGATCATGTGAGATGAATCCTGCCAGGATTGGAGAATAGGGGTGGAAGTGGAGAATGCCTTACAATTGATTACATACTATGCCTTCCACAAAGTACCTTTGCCATATGAATATTGTACTCGGCTAAGTTGAGTAGCTCCCTTCTGACAAGTCCAACTGTAATATCTCTATTAACCCTATGGTCCTCGTCAGAGTAAATTACCTGAGATAGGTGGAAGTTGACATCCCAGCCACATAATGGAGAGAAGACAAATTAATACAGAATATACCTCATCTTTTCAACCACAAATTCTCTAATACGAATTTGACATAAACAATCTGATTCTAACCGTCATTAGGAAAACATGAACAACAGAACAAACCTGGTAATTGAGCAAGCATGTTAAATAAAAAAAGCATTTAGCAACGTTTAAGTTTGATGAATGGGATCATGGTCAGAGGCAATGTCCGATGAAGCAATTAAAGGAAAAAAGCAGTCAAAGGAATGAGTTTTATTAGCTTTTGTTGCTGATAAAGCAGAAAGCACTAGCAATTTCCCGTTCTAACAAAAAAAAGGCTTAAAAGTAGATACGAAATAGTTAAGAAATTTTATAAAATTTACTACAAATCACAAGCCAGAAAAGATCAAGAATCTGATTCGAATGTGAAGGTGATGCAAAACCAAAGCAGCCACTGCACCATTCTTAGTATAGGAAGAACATTAAGAAGTCACATGACATCCTCTTAAATAATAACTTGTCCAAAGGAGATACCGCGATCGTCTTCACCTAGAGTAACAAACACTTAAAGACTAAAGAATGTGTTTCACATGATAAGATGATAAGGTAGCTAATGCTAATAACTTGTGAAAATAAGCAAAATACAGTTTATATGCTTAGATTATGAATATCAGTTAGCTTGTGGCTTAGCTACAAGCCAAAAGATACTAATATACTTGTACTACAAGATAATGAAGGACGAACCCTTAGAAAATCGTTAAATATAATAGTTGTACTACAAACACCGGTTCAATGCAATATGAATATTCAAAATTAGCAACAACTAAGCCATATATGTATTGCAGTATTGCTGCAGTTTATAATAACATTATTAATCAATAACAGAAGTTAATCAGCATAGGAGTGTGAATAGCTTACAAGCAAATGAAGGATTCTAGTCGTCATAGAAACCAAGAGGTGTCGCTTTCTCTGTAAAGGCGTGTTTTAGTGACTGAATGCCCATAAAATTCATAGACGGCTTTCACCATCTTAAGTTCCTCTTCAGTGAAGGTAAATTCATAGACGGCTTTCACCATCTTAAGTTCCTCTTCAATGAAGGTAGGCAGTGTCTTACACTATTTTCGGCTATTCATGGTATACGGTTGAATTTTTAAACCTGTAAAAAGATAAGTAAGTTGAACCAGGATCAGATTTAGATTGGTCATAAATTGAGAGTAAAAAATAAAGTTCAAGAACTAACCATGGGACTTTTCCCAACAGAAACACATGCTATATATGGGCTCATTGCAAAGCTAGGTTGTCTTCCTGTTCTCAGATAAGAGGCTCATACCATACAGATACAAGTGAAGATATCAACTGTCTACAAGTCCACTTGATCCATTGCAATAAAGTGAACTACCAGATTACCATTATATCTTAAAGTACAATATTCATAGTGAAAGGGGAACAAGGAGAACTAATCGAATTGGTTCATCAACCATAAGCTTTACGTGGAACTTGCACAACATTCACATGTTGCAATGCATGAATTTTGAGGATCCACAGCGAGCGCAACATCAACAAACAACTAGGCGAAGATAGTCCAGGAAATGGCTTTTTATAGTGTGATTTCATCAAACACCTCTCAATTCAAATCCCCCTCTTAACAATAATGTGAGTTATACTAAAATCTCCCTCTTAAAAAAAAAAGGAATCAACACACCACCATGGTAATCAAACACTTTTTTTTAAAGAAAAAAAAACAGTATGAAATGCCCTTGGCCTAGAATCCAAATCTATCAAACCCAATCAAAACACTTGAAAATAAGTATTTTTCATAAAAGCAGAAACATGAGAACATGAAATTTGTTTTTCAAAATATTATTTGCTAAAGGAAAAATAAAATGTTTTTCAAAATATTATTTGCTAAAGGAAAAATAAAATTATATAGTAAAAACAATGTGGGCTATAACATTAAGTCCTTAAACCCATTAATTGAGTTCAAAGTGATAATGCATAGCCTGGATTGATGTACGTGCCTTATGTAAACAGCTAGATGATCTATGTGATCAACCAACCTCCAACAACCAGCCTAATATTCCCCCCAATACAACCTTCATAGCAATGTTCTTGTGCGCGCTTGTCATTCTTCCAACTAATTTGCAGGGACACAACTCGATCATGAGCCCTCAATCTAAATGGCACCATATTTTTTTATATTATGAACCAACCTGCACACCACAAGGTGACAGTTAGCCAAAGTCAAGCAATCATACGGAGTTTTTTGTCAAGAAAACGAGTTAAGACTCGTGAGCTTTGATTTTATTATCAGAACACCTATCAGTAAGTGAAAAGCAATGCAGAAGATACTTTCATTTTAAAAGAAAACAGAATTAAACCTCCCCACTAAAGCTTAAAGTAATCCCTGTTCAGGTAGAGCAACACCATCATACCAGGCGACAGCCAAACTCCATTTCGTCCCTTGTTTTCCTATTTCTAAATTCCTTATTTGAAGTTAATTTTGATTTCATTATGTAGGTTGTAGATTTACTCTATTCTCAATTGGAATTTTTAATCTAATTCATAATTCACTTGTCCTTTTTCATATTCTCAACAAGAGCAGGCGACAGTTCAGTCTGAAATCAATAACATAACATTCCAATTGAAAACCAAATATAAATCATAAACAAGATGAACAAAAACAAAACACGAACTACAAATTAGGTTTAAAGATAAACACTCAAAGAGAAGGAGCGAGTTGCGGCAAAACATAAAGCGAAGACCAAATACCTTAAATCAATAACATAAAATTCAAAATAAAAACAAAATCAAAACCAGAAACATGGTCTGAAATTGGCCGTGGCCTAGTCTCTTGAACAAAACTATGCCTAGCTTCATACTAACCCTATTGGGATTGATGGTTTAAGGGGGTAGAGTATGTAGCTCGTTATCTGAAATGCTCGCCTGAATTGATTGTTTCTGTAACATTCATGTACGACAGGCCTTGAAGCTATGGTGGAACCGACAATACAGACAACAAAGAAGATAATCAGCAGTTGCATAACCCTAACTACACATTGAATTCAAGAACCGACAAAACCCTAACTATAGATTGAATTCGAGATGTACTTACCAAATTAAAACCCTAATTCGAGATGTACTTACCGAATTAAGGGACGACACCAGAGCCACTGTTGCAGGAGATTGCAGGTCGGATGACGGCGAGACGAGAGAGAGAGAGTCGAGAGGACGGCGAGAGAGAGAGAGTCGACACCAGAGCCACTGTTGCGGAGGACGGTGAGAAGATATGGCAGGTCGGAGGACGGCGAATTGAGGGACGACACCGAAAGTTGACACAGCGAGAGAGGCGAGGACGGCGAGACGAGAGAGAGAGAGAGGAGAGAGACGGCGGTGTGGTGTCTGCAAGGACGAGAGAGAACGATGCACACAAGACGCGAGAGAGACGAAGTGAAAGTGTGAAACCCTGGGTAAAAAATCAGAAATTATAAAATATCACCCAAATATCCTTTTTTTTCAATCCGGGATATTATTCCGGGATATTACATCTAATATCCCGGGCGTGTTTCACATTTTTTCCCCGTAATATTTGATTTTAGGGAAATTTCGTTTGGTGCCTCTGAGTTTTTGACAATTCCGGTTGGTGTCCCACACTTTTTTTTTTCCGGATGGTACCCCTGAGTTTTGTCAAAAGTCCGGCCCATGTCCAAAACTCATAGTTTCTTCTTTTTTAATGAATAAAACCACCCTTTATTTTTATTTTTTCATAAATATGCCCATTTACTTTTAACATTGAACAAAACTACTTATTATTTAACTAAAATCAACAAAAAAAATTGACAAAACCACCTTTATTTTTTAAAATTAACAAAATCACACATTATTGCCAAATTTTTAGCAAAAAATACCCATTCTTTCCAAAAAAATTTTGAAGAAAATCAACCATTGTTTTTAACATTACACAAAAGATTCATTATATATTTTTCATATTTTTTAAAAATTAATCTCATTATTTGTCAAACACTGCATGTACATAATCACCCATTATTAACAAAATTTTGCACAAATCCACTATCTTATTATGTGAACAAAAATAGTTAACCTATAAATTATAAAAAATACTTCGTAAACCCATACTTTGTGTAAAACCACCCTTTATGCTTTAACAAATGCACAAAACCACTTCTTGTGTAATAAAAGGTTTTATTAATTTCTTTTGGTTGGAATACATAAAACCTAATAAGATAAGAATGATTAATCTTTTATTATATTTTTCTTTTACAAGAAGAAAATAAAATAAATAAATTTTACTTCTCTTTTTCAAATAAATTATAATCGAGCATTTGGTTAAATTGATCAATCAAATTTACAAATGTTTAAAGTTAGTGAGATATAAGTTAAATATTGTTTTGAAAAATATTAGTTATTAAATATTGTTTTTGCAAATAATGAGTGTTTTTTGTTTTTGCAAAGTATAGAAAAATAATATATCTTTTGTACAATTTTAAAAATCATAGTGATTTTGTTCTATTTTTTTAAACAAGAGTGATTTTGCAATAAAAAATTTGGAAATAATATGAGATTTTGTAAAATTTTAAAAAAATAAAGTTGATTTTGTCACTTTTGTGTTGAATTTTGTTAAATAATAAGTAGTTTTGTTCAATGTTAAAAATAAATGGGCATATTTGTGAAAAAATAAAAATAAAGGGTGGTTTTATTCATTAAAAAGAAGAAACTATGAGTTTTGGGCATGAACCGGACTTTTGACAAAACTCAGGGGTACCATCCGGAAAAAAAAAAGTGTGGGACACCAATCGGAATTGTCAAAAACTCAAGGGTACCAAACGGAATTTCCCTTGATTTTATTACATTTTAGAATCTACCCCTAATATTTCGATTTTTTTTGTTAAAATCCGTGATATTAGATCTTTACCTATTAAATTTTTATTTTGCCGGCTTAAAAAGGCCTAATATCACGGATATATTAGGTCCGTGATATTAGGGTTATGTGATATAATTGAAAATTTGTACTAGTGCAATAAGAAGTAATTTGATAGATGTGATTTTGAAATTTGGGAAAAAACCTACTGAAAATTTTCGAAAGAAGAAAGCACACCTTAGCCCGGAGTTACCAGTTGCCGCCTGCGCCCAGCTTCGCCTGCTCACTGCCGCGCCACTCGCCTCCGGTCTCCGCCCCTCTGGAGTTACTTGCCTCCGGCCTCTGCCCTCCCTTTGCAATCACTTTCTCCCTCCCGTATCGCGAGTTGCGATTCTCTCCTGTTCGATGAATCGCTTAAGAATGGTTCCACTTATTGGTTTTTATGAAATGCCCCTACAAAATTTATTAATATCACAATACTAACCCTTCTATAAATTTAAAACACAATTATTGGACAAATTCAAACTTGTGGGCCCGAGACAAAAGATTTCGAAACCACAGGGTTACCAGGCGAAATATCCGAAACTTTTGTTTACCACGCGAAATAGGCTAAACCTCAGGGTTACCAGGCGAAATTTCCGAAAAAGGAAATTGATTTAAATTAAATAAAGAAGAACAAAAGGCTGGAGAGAAGAGGCGATGCTCCTCTGAAGGGAGTAGGCGACCAGGCGCGACCGCACAATGACGACGGGGAAGACCCTCTGCACGCCGGCGTCGGTGGCTCTGATTGGAGGGGCTTGACTTGATTTTGGCTACAGTGGTCTCGACGTTTGACGAGAACTTGAAAATCGCCAAGGACTTGAAAATCGTCTTCTCTTCAAAATCTCTCATCTTGTTTCTCTTGCTATCTCTCTGATGGCTACGATTCTAGCTTTCAATTTCCTGAAATCTCAATAAAGATTGGGCAGACCTCCCAAGCCAAGTGTGTGATGGAGAACCACCAAAACTTGGGAAAAAAAAGATCTTTGGTATTCGATTTGCACAAATTTCTTGCTTAACCAAGGTCGCGGATTCTGATCTTGACTTGCATCATTGATGCTCAATTTGTACCGATTTCTTGCTTCAATTTGATGGCGACGTAGGATCTTGATGCTAGGGTTTTCTCTGGCTTTGGGGATTCTCTTCTCTCCAGCCTTTTGTTCTTCTTTATTTAATTTAAATCAATTTCCTTTTTTTTTTAAGATAAACTAACGGAACTCACTTAAAACTAACATTAAAGGGCACGGCGCGAAAAAATTTACAACCTCAAGGGTACCATGTGAAATATGTCAAACAGTTGTATACTACGTGAATTAGCCCTTACCTCGGGGGTACCTCGTGAAATTTCTGACAACTTGTTTTAAGTTTGTGGATGCTTATTTTGGATAAATGATTTTTGATCTTCTTTTTTTTTTAGAAAAGAGGAGTTTTAGTTTTGAAATATATAAATTAGAGGCAATTTTGAGTAATTATTGTGAAATTGAATATATGGATGAAGGGTACATTGATCAAAATTACATAATTTTTTTTTTTTGAAAAATAACCCTAAATTTCATATATGAAAATTTTAATTTAATCAACTCTAATGTTAGAAAATTTACATTAATTTTATTAAAATTTATTTAATTTACTACATTTTCTAGCACCGGAAAAAATATTGACTACATTTTATTTTATTTTTTGTGGGGGAATTTATTAAAGATTCAACATTAATGATGAATATTGTATAATGTTAAAAAGGAAAAGGAGGAGGCTATAAAAACTGAACAATAAAAAAAATCAAGAGAGTAAAAGTGGCACAAAAGGAAATGACGGGATTCGAACTCACACCAATATTAACAACCACACCCTCAGCTATACTCTGTCCAACCAGTATGGCAAGAAAGAACATTTGATATTTCATGAAACATTTTAAAATATATAATAAAATTATTAAAATGAATCCTCGTAAAATCGGAGGCCCTGGGCGAGCGCCCACTTTGCCCATGCCCAAGGCCTGGCCTAAATCTCTTCCACCCGCTTACACCCATTGGTGAGGACGAAGACATCGAGCACCCGCTTACACCCAGTAGCCTATTTGGCATGGTGTTTTTGACGGTTATTGACAGGTTGTGTTTGGCAGTAGATGGGATTTTGGAGATTATTTGGGGAGATGGAGATTATTTTTGTAGATTATGGAAATTTTATAAATTAAGATTTTTTTTTTAAAAAAAATCTCTGAAAGATTTTAGGTCGGTGTAAGATTGTGATGTTTTTTTAGGATGGAAATGTCGTTTTTGCCCTTAGATTAGTACCCTTCCAAAAATGTGGTCATCGTTTCATTCACACACAGATCTGCTCCCCGTCTGCACTTCGCCATTGTTAGGTGTTGTCCCAAATATTGTGCACAGGAGAAACTTCACCCACAACTACCAAAATAATCGCTCTACCAAGTACCAACATATCCCCGACAGCAGCTGCGCACGCGGACGACGAGCAGCACCCGAACTCCACCTCCACCGCTGCTGGGCTCTCTTTCCGGCGTCCCTCCCTACCGCTGATCTCCTATTCGAATGTATGTGTCGTTCCCATCATGCTCTATTTCCCTCTAATTTTGGTTTCAAATCAACGATGAGGGTCTCCCATAGGTCGATTTTCGACTGAAATTTACCCTCTACCTGTTGAGCCCATGTGCCAAAAGAGCTCCAATTCCATGGCAATCAGAGCGACAGTGGTGGAGGACAACAAAGGAGCTTGACAGCCAACGAGTTCAATGGCTCCAATTCTTTTGACGACGACGGCGGCGACAAATGAGTTCGATGGTGGCGAAGGAGCTTGATGGTGACGGAGGTGGAGAACAACAACATGAGAGATGTGAGGGGGCTCGAGATTGAAGACGACCAGGACCGGTGGCGATCATGGCCGGCAACGGAGACCGAGTAGATGGAAGGAGAACGGGGCTTCTGCGATTGAATAATAAAACCAAGGAGATGTGCTGATGAATATTGATTGTGTTGTTCATTAAACAAAGATACAATATATATATTACAGATAGTATCCCAACCACCCTATACACCAGGAAAGTGGGTACACCCCATTACACAAATCAAGGAACTAATTACACAAAAATAGGAAGTGAAAGACTAATTCAAACTATCATATTATTGACGTTATCACCCCCCGGCAAGACCAAGGGCAGGTCGCACTTGGAGCTTGGTACGTATGGCGGCAACTCTTTCCTTGCTCAAAGGCTTCGTGAATATGTCCGCGAGCTGATCTAGAGATGAGACATGACTAATTCTGAGATCACCTTTCTCAACTTGCTCCCGCACAAAGTGAACATCAAGGTGAATGTGCTTTGATCGAGAGCTGATGACCGGGTTCTTGCTCATGAAAGTGGCGCCAACATTATCACACAGTAGAGTAGGGGGCTGAGCAAGCGGGGTTCGAAGATCATGAAGAAGGAGCTTGATCCATGATAATTTAGCAGCGGTATATGCCAAAGCACGATACTCGGCCTCGGTACTTGATCGAGCCACGACCTTCTGCTTCCGAGAGGTCCAACTTATCAAATTTGACCCATGAAATATGGCAAAACCATATTGTGAACGACAATCATCCATGTCGGAAATCCATCCAGCATCCGAGAAGGCGAGAAGAAAAGATGCAGTCGTGGGCTTGAAAAGAAGACCATGAGATAACGTACCGTTTAAGTAGCATAAGATCCGTTTAACTGCTTGCCAGTGAAGAGTGGTAGGGGCATGCATATATTGGCAAACACGATTGACGGCATAGGCGATGTCTGGACGAGTGATGGTGGCATATTGGAGAGAGCCGACAATTTGACGGTATAAAGTCGGGTCCGAAAATGACTCACCATCCTTGATTAACCGGGTAGAGACATCTGCTGGAGTGGATATAGGCTTTGACTCAACCATCTTGCAACGAGCCAAGATGTCCATAATGTACTTGGATTGAGATAGGATCATGCCTGATGACGTCCGTGTAATTTGCAACCCAAGAAAATAATTAAGATCACCAAGGTCCTTAAGTGCAAACGTGGAGTTCAAGTCCGTAATGACCCGTTGAATGAGAACCCGATCAGAACCTGTAATGATGACATCGTCCACATACACAAGTATATATATTGTAGCATTAGGAGAATGGTGGACAAATAAGGATGTGTCGGATTGACACGCACGGAACCCATGGGTGACTAGATAATGCTTGAGCTTATTAAACCAGGCGCGAGGCGCCTGTTTGAATCCATAAAGGGCCTTGTGAAGCCGACACACATGCGATGGACGAGTGGTGTCAACAAAGCCTCGCGGTTGCTCCATATAGACTTCCTCCAATAAATCCCCATTTAAGAAAGCATTATTGATGTCGAGTTGGCGGATGACCCAGCCGTTGGAAAGAGCAAGGGAGATCACTAACCGAATGGTGGTGGGTTTAATGACCGGGCTGAAGGTGTCAAAAAAAATCAACTCCCTCCTCTTGGCTAAATCTTTTAGCAACTAAACGAGCTTTGTAGCGCTCAATGGAGCCATCCGAACAACGCTTGATCCTGAAAATCCACTTGCAACCAACAAGATTAGTATTACAAGGACGAGGAACAAGTGACCAAGTGTTATTTCTCATTAACGTGTCATATTCTTTTTGCATCGCAATTTGCCAACATTTGTGCTTAATGGCTTGGGCAAAGGTGTGGGGTTCAATGGCGGGTTCGGGAGCTAAATTGGAGGTAAAAGTTTTAGGCTTAAGAGAGTTGGTACTTGCACGTGTAGCCATGGAATGTTGATTATGTTCAGCAGGTCTATAGTATTTGGGTACACCATCTTGGTTGGAAATTTTTGCACGAGAACTGTGAGTGTGTTGGAGGTAATGTGGAGATGGAAGGTGTGGGGAGTTGGGCTCAAGAGGAGGCGTAGTAGGTGGAGTAGAAGGTTGGCTGGCTGCTGCGTACTCAAGGAGACTAGGAGAGCTCAACTGCACAGACGGCTTGGTAGGTGGACACTTATGCATAGGTGGCTCGGTTGCATATGGAAATACATCTTCATTAAAGACCACGTGGCGAGAAATATAAATACGAGAAGTAGGCTTATGAAGACATAAATAGCCTTTATGACTAGCACTATAGCCAATGAAAATACATGGAAGACTCCGAAAATCCATCTTATGAGCGTTATATGGACGTAGAAAAGGAAAACAAAGACAACCAAAGGATTTTAGGAAGCCATAATCCGGCATTTTGTGATATAACCTTTCATACGGAGAGGCATATTGAAGCATAGGAGAGATAGTCCTATTGTGTAAATAAGTGGCCGTTTTAAAAGCATGTTCCCAAAATTTGTTTGGAAGAAATGATTGCGCTAAGAGGGTCAAACCTTTTTCCACTATAATTCGATTTCGACGTTCAACGGCACCATTTTGCTCTTGAGTATACGGACAAGAAATGCGGTGGGTGATGCCACAAGCCGCAAGAAAGGTAGAGACATTTCGATATTCTCCACCCCAATCGGTTTGAAGACATTTGATGTCACACTCAAACTGGGTTTTGATCATAGTGCGGAATTGAACAAAGATGTTGAATACCTGAGATTTATGAGATAAGAAATAAATCCAAACAAACTTAGTGCAATCATCCATAAACAAAACAAAATAACGGTGGCCATTCAAGGAAAAAGCGGGAGAAGGTCCCCAAACATCAGAGTACACCAACTCAAAAGGTTTAGCGGAAGACAAATGCGAAGTGGGAAGATTAAAACGATGACTTTTCCCGAGTTGACAAGAATCACACACATCGGGAAATTTATTTGAACTAATAAGAAGCTGGAATTGTGAAATCAAACGCCTCAAGATGGATTCGTGCGGATGCGCAAGTCGACGGTGCCACCCATGCAGTGTAGTGCGAACACCCGTGAGAGCCATGGAAGTGCCTGGTTTATTTGTGGAGGGAAATAATGTGTAAAGGCCATGATCAACGCCCCCTCTTAGAAGGATTTTGCCCTGAAATGTCTTAACACACCAATTGTTAGGCCAAAACTCCATAAAGACGTCATTATCACGAGTCAATTTGGACACACTAAGAAGGTGTTTAGTTAATTTTGGAACAATAAGCACATTTGACAAATTTAGATTAGCAGGTAAAGAACATGAACCGATGTGAGAAATTGACAAATGGTTACCATTCCCAACTTGAAGTTTATCTTCCCCGGAATACTCATCTGAGATGGCTAGCTTGCGAAGATCCGGAGAGGCATGATCTGTGGCACCGGTGTCAAAATACCAAGCGGGATCCACAATTGTCGAGGGGCTGTTGTAGCTAGCAATATGGACCTGCTTGGAGTCACGAGGATTAGGGCGCCGAGCTGGGAAATCGGTGAGGTTTGAGCGCTGCCAGCAATCGATGGCCTCATGGCCAGGCTTGCCGCACAACTGACATTGTACCCGTCTACGGCGTTGAGAATCCTGGGGACGATGCCCCGAGGAGGTGTTGGCACCGCTAGTCTGGCCACCAGAGGGCCGATTCGGAGGGCGAGAGGTCTGAGCGGTGTTGACGGAAGGAGCCTGAGCTGAGTTGGGAGAAGCACCGGATGGGGGCTGAACAAGAGTACTAGTTCGGATATGCTCCTGTTCCAACCGATCCTCCTCTTGAAGGAGAAGGCCGGCGAGATCATCAACCGATAGATCATCGGTTTTCATCATAAAGGCAGCAGTGAAGGGGCCATAAGATGCGTCAAGGCCAGTCAAGATATGGCTCATCAAGTCTTCATCGGGGATAGGGTGGAGATTCTCCGCTAAAGAATCCGCAATCGAGCGCTTGCGCTCTATGTACTCACTCATGGTGGAGGATCCCTTTGTGAGGGACTGAAGTTGTTGCTTCATTGTCATTCTTCGGGCTCTGGTCTGAGCTTGATAAGTCTTTGCAATAGTTTCCCAAGCCATGTGGGAAGAGGTTGATCTAGAAACGAGAGCAAGGGCTCTCTCTGATAAAGTGGACTTGATCCAAAGCAAGACAAAACGATCTCGCTTTTTCCACTGAGCATATGCAGGGTTTGGCTCATCAAGGTTAGCACCAAGAAATGATGGAGGTGGTGTGGGATCTAGAATAAAAGCTTCAAGATCAAATGTTTCTAAGGCGGATATAATTGTGGTGCGCCAAAGTGAGTAATTTTCACGATCGAGCTTAATGTTGATCGAGGGAATTTGGAAATTGAGGGTTGAAGAGGTCATATTGGCAGCGGCTAAAATGTTGTTTCCGGTGCTGGAACCAGGAGGATCAGTATGAGCCATTGAAAGGAATGGTGAGAGTGAAAAAAAAATCAAAGCTCCGATACCATAAAACCAAGGAGATGTGCTGATGAATATTGATTGTGTTATTCATTAAACAAAGATACAATATATATATTACAGCTTGCAGCTTTATTTTACACATTAATTGCATCCCCATTCATACATGTAGATCCGCCCCTGCTTGCAGCTTTATTTTTTTTCAAAATCTCCAAAATCTACTCAATAGCACCGAACACAACCTTATTGGAGGTTGAGGTTTTTTTTTTAGACCTTAGTGAATGATGTTTGGCAGATTGATCGTGTTTGGGGAGATGGAGGTGATGGAGGTAAAATGGGGTGATTTTTGCCCGAGATCACTACACTTGGAATTGAAGGTGGAGGAGGTTATAGTTGCAAATATCCTCCTGCTTGACCTTATGTGCCCGGATTGCCCTCCTATCCTCTCCTCTCTTCGTTCTCGGAAGGTTGGCACTCTTCTTTTGTCCTCCTCCTTTAAGGCACCGACGGGGACTGCGGTTGGACAGTAGCAATTGGGGGCTTGCGAGGGTGGACAGTAGCAATTGGGGGCGGGTGAGGAGGAGGCGGCAGAGGGCTCGAAGGTGGAGATGGTAGGCGTAAGTGGTGGGGTAATGGGGTATCCACAAAAATCAATGGTATTTTTGTCTTTTAGATTGTAATCCACAAAAATAATCTCTCTACCTCAATTTACCAAATAGGACCTTAATATCCACCCGAGACCACCCCACTCCACAATCCCCTTCCAAACACACCCCATCCCAAAACCCAAAAACTAATCCCCATCCCACTCACCCGTACCAAACAGGCAAACACCCCCTTAAATTCACCATTTTGGACCCTTGTTAGATTTTGAATAAGGGTAGTTGGTGGAGACTGGAGTATCATTTCACTATCACAACTAGATACAAATTGATTTTTTGCTTCTTCTTTTTTTAAGGAAAAGATTTTTATATAAACCCTTGGCAGCCAAGGAAAGGTGATTAGATTACTGATGGAGTAGTTACCTAACACAGTAAGCTTGATTGAAAATAAGCAATTTTGTCATATTCATGTATTTGCATGCTTCATAGTTCATATGTACATGAAGTGAACAATGTAAATCTGTACTGCACATAACATACCCCTTCAAGTTCAAGAATCAAGATCCCAATGTATAATTTTTTTTTTTTTTTTACAGTAGGCAAAAAGTTAGATGTACTAACGACACCCATGATCATCTCGCAAGATGATGTTCTGGAACTCACAACAACAAGCACTCAAAATAAAGTTACAATTGAACTGAGATTTAGCAATAAAATCAGCTGCACCATTTGCCTCCCTAAAGCAATGTTGAAAATTGATGCTCTCAAAATCTCTTCTAAAAGAAAGGATCTCTTGGACAATTTGATTGACCTCCCATGGACTGTTGTATGCATGATTGATGGCATCGATGATAATCGCACAATCACTCTCAACTATCAATCTTCGGATCACCATCTCTAATGTCAATCTTATACCTGTATATACAGCAAAAGCTTCCGCCAAAATGACAGAACCCGTTGTAACATTACATTTATGTATCCGAATAACCTGACCATCATTATTCCTCACAACACAACCAACCTGTGGTTGAATATTACTTTTTACCGAAGCATCAACATTGATCTTAACTACATCTTTTAGAGGACATTTCCACATCATTTTATCAGGAGGCCTAACACGTTTAGGTAATTTCGTTTTAATTTGACCTTTATTCCAACAAGAGATATTATCAATAGCTCGAGTTAACGCATAGATCATACCTGTATCAGACGTATTGCGAAAGATAATTCTATTTCTAAGCTCCCAAATAGAATGCCATAGATGACATAAATCTGTAAAATCAAGATTAAGAGCCCTAGTATTTAGGATATTCTCTTGCACATCACATGTTAAGTTTGGCATAATAAAACATTTTTTCAACTTAACACCCAGATTTTGAATAAGGGATTTTGTAATTTGGCAGCTAAACAATAAATGATTTGTATCTTCAATATCAGAATTACAAAGAGAACAAGTACTAGGAACTCTATTTATATATCTATTTAATCGGACAGTTGTGGGCAAGATATCCAAAAAAAATATCCAAAAAAAATTTCCAAATAAAATTTTTAATATTCGGAGGGATATTAAGTTTCCAAATCCCATCTGCTGAAATTTTCGTCGTATTCCTAGTTTTATAAAGCGAGGAAGTGGATTTAACAGAAAATTTTCCGTTGTTATTGTAAATCCAAATTAGCTTGTCTGGAATATCAGTTACAGGAATATGGATATTAGTAATTGCTTGAACAATATGAGAAGGAAAGATAGAATTTAACTTATTAGTATCCCAAGAGTTGGTATTTGTAAACAAATCGCATACTTTTAAATTAGGATCACGATCATTCCGAAACCTATGAAGATATTGCGCATCTACCCAAATGTCAGACCATACATTTATAGTTTTTCCATTACCAACTAACCAGAGCAATCCTTTAGAGAAAAGATCCCTAATATTAAGAAGCCTACCAAATTGCCAAGAAGTTTTGAATCTACCTCTTTCCATCAGAGATTCTGTCGAGAGATATTTATTCGTAATTACCTTAGACCAAATATTGTCTGGATCAGCCATGATTCTCCACATTAGTTTCATTTGCATGTCAATATTAGTTTGCTCAGCCGATTTAAAACCTAACCCACCATCCTTTTTAGGAGTGCACAGATGTTCCCAACTAATTAGAGGATGATAATTATCAGATTGAATTTTATTCCAAAAGAAATTTTGGTTAATCTGATCAATTTTTTGAAGAACTCCTTTTGGAAGAAGAAATGATTGCATTAAATAATTTGTTTTAGAATTTAAATTTGCCTGAATTAGTACCGATCTACCAGCTTGAGAGAGAGCGTTAGATTTCCACTTGGACAGCTGTTTTTTAAGGCTATTAATCGCCTCATCAAACAAGACATTACAAACCCTACCACTAATAAGTGGAATACCTAGGTATTTTTCCATAGACTTCGTAACTGGAATGTTTAGCTGTTGAGCAAGGGACACTGGGCTTTGCTGAGAGGAATATTTTTAGAAACTTGTAACGAACTTTTATTATAATTTATTGTTAATCTAGACATATTGGAGAAAGCATTCAGAAGATTTCTAATCGTATGAAGACTTAAGTCATCCGCTCGTCCAAAAATTAAGGTGTCATCTGCAAAGGAAAGAAAAGGAATAGGATCACTATTATTTGTAAGTTTGATTCCAACCAAAGGGTCACATTCCAAAGATTCTTGTTGCAACATTCTCCCTAATAGCTCCATAACCAATACAAAAATATATGGTGCAAGAGGATCTCCTTGTCTAATTCCCCTATGAGTATGAAATGTACGGCCCGGCAAATTATTAACTAAAACTGAGAAGCTAGTTTTAGTTAAACATGTCATAACCCAATCAATCCATCTAGAATCAAAACCAAATTTATTTAGAACAATGCGAATAAAACTCCAACTTATTTTGTCATAAGCTTTCTCCATATCTAGCTTTAACGCCATCAACCCAGCTTTACCTTTTTTGTTATGAAAAGAGTGGAAAACCTCATGAGCTATAAGTATATTATCTTGAATATTTCGACCTTTTACAAAAGCTCCTTGAAAAGGATTAATAATACGTGGTAATATAGGCCTTACACGATTAGCCAAAATTTTCGAAATAACCTTGTAAATAGTGTTGCACAGACTAATCGGACGATAATGGTTAATGTTACTAGGAGTATCAATTTTAGGAATAAGTGCAATAAAAGTTGAATTTACTTCATTGAGCATTACACCAGAATGAAAGAAAGATTTAACAGCTTTGCAAACTAATTTACCTACAATATCCCAATATTTTTTATAGAACTCTGGAGGAAAACCATCAGGACCTGGAGACTTATCATCTGTCATTGAAAAAAGGGTATCCTTAATTTCTTCATCCGAAACATGTTGTGTCAAAATTCTGTTTTTAGATTCAGTAATGGTCTGATCAATTAAATTTAGGAAATATGGATTACTACTAATCGGTGTGTTATTTGAAATAAATCTTTCAGCCAATTCAGTCGTAATTTCATCTCTAATTTGATCCTCATCCTCAATCACTAAACCATGTTTATTTGTAAAATTACGAGTGACATTTTTAGAATTTCTTATTTTAGATACTGATTGGTAATATTTAGTATTTCTATCTCCAAATCTTAAAAAATTTGATTTTGCTCGTTGTTTCCAGAAGGTATTATTAAAGTCCATAAGAGCTTCACGTTTACTTAATAATCTATTACGCCTACTATTTATGGTATCAACTAATTTGTTGTGTTTGAAGTAACAGAAGCTGATCCTCAATATCTGTTATCTGTCGAAAATTATTATTTGGGTGAGACTTACACCAGATCTTTGTATTTTTTTTAAGCAGTTTCTGTTTTTGTAAAAGTGTAAACATAAACGACCCATGAAGCTTATTCTGCCAAGTTGATTTAACTAACCTGTTATAATTATCATTACTAGTCCAACACATTTCAAATTTAAATGGTGAACCAGCCCTAATTTTTGTACTTCCGATGGACATAGACATTAAAGAATGATCTGAAGTAGTAAAAGGATGATTGTGTACTGATAAATTAGGGAACTGTGTTAAGATATCTGTATGTACCATTACTCTGTCTAATCGTTCATATATATTATCAACAGGATTTTGACTCTTCCTCCACGTTATTGGACTACTTGTAAAAGGGATCGTATGCACATCTAACTCTTCCACAATCTGTCGAATTCGCATAAATCTATTAGCCTGCGGAATTAGCCCTCCAATTTTTTCAGAACCTGATTCGATTTCATTGAAATCTCCCATAATCAAACATGGGAGAGATTAGCTATGAATAACAATGAATAACTCATTCCAGAACCTATTTTTATCTGCTTGATTAAAAGGAGCATAAATGAAAGTAATAATAAAGCTAAAGTTATCAATATTTACTCGGTAAATAATGTACTTATCTGATGCTGAGATTTGTTGAAACGATTGAGTAAATTTCGAAGTCTTGAATAAAATCCAGAAGCCTCCTTTTGTTCCAATTGAGGCAATGTGATGAGCATTGTTAAAACCTGCTCTAATATAGAGGGATTGAGCCGGAGGCTCGGTTGATTTGGTTTCAGCAAGGACTAATATATCTAGTTTATTTCTTTTTTGCATATAAGCTAAATCTTGCCCCGGATTAGATTTTCTCACACCCCTAATATTCCAATATGCGATGTTTGTCATTTAATAAAATATTTTATACATACCTGCTTTGTAGGCATTTCTAAGACCAACAAACCAACCAAACCATGACTGACAACATTGAGTAACCCGAGAATTCCAATTCTAATACCTTGATAATTTATGTTATATGTTATATTGAATAAAGAACTGGTATTAAAAATCCCTGGACAATTATTAAAGAGATCACTATCCCAATAGTTTAACACAAAGCTCATTTGATAATTCTTACAAAATAATCTGTTACCTAAACTACATTCCCCAACATTCCACCAAATTTGAAACTTAGAATTAAGCGGAGCTTGATAGGCCACCCATAAATGTCGATAAAAATGGAGCTCAACATCTTTTAAAGTAATGAAGAGGGGTGTTAACCCACAATACTCACTGTTAAGCACCTTAGTATCACATTTGAGGCAATATTTTTGAGAAAAAAAGGTACTACAGCAGCCGCTATTAACACACATGAAAGCAAATTCAACATACACATAAGCTGTCCTATAAACCAATTCCCTAAACGCAACCTCAAAAACCCAGCTGTTAAGCCAAAAAAACACAAGAGTGGCCTCACAATATAACAAAACCAGCAGCAAATAGCCTTGCATCAAACACCTACTGTCACTGGTTATGACAGCAGCCCTATACCAAAACACAGTTGGAAATTTTTGACAGAATCCCAGCCCGTGAACATCTTGGCTAGGGTCCAAAGAGACAATAATACTAAATTTATAACCTTCATATGAATTAATAGTTGGAAATTTGATCTCATAAATGACTTAGTTGATGAAGCACAAATTGTATAACCTTATTATAATAGGCTCATAACCAATATTGTTTAATCTATTAATAAGACTATAATCAATATTGTTGCAAAAAACATTATAGATGTCAAATTTGTAAATATATTTCAAATATCTCCACATCTGTATCCATGGGTGTAGGTTCACATGTATGAATGTACCCAAATTTATTTCCAAGGGTGCTAACCCCCATAACAGTAGGATGTTAAGCCTTTCCAAACCATGTGTAAACCAACAGTTTTGAGAGATCATAATGTTAGGACTAAAATTTAATAAGAAAGCTATATTCACAAGACAACCAAACCAGAATACAGAAGCATGGAAAACAAACACAACCAACTGAAAGCCCCTACACATAAACCTAAAGCGCTCCGAGAAGGAAACACCCATCAGGACAACAAAAACATGGGTGCTCCGAGTACAACCTGTACACACAAAACACAAGCACACAACCCTTATAACACTAAGGCATTCCGAGGAAAAGGCCACTAAACTTCTAAGCCTATTACATAACCAAAATTCGAGGGGAGCTGTGATAGAAACCAAAGAAAAACACATCACCCTCTTATATAGTGTACATGTCATAGAAAACTAAGGAGACGACTTGTGCTTCTTGTTAACATGGTCACTAGAATCCACCTCATAATCATCAACCTTCTCCTTGCCCTTATTGCGACTATTGCCATCATTGCGATCTTGGCCTTGAGACGAGATATGAACTCCTGACATATTCCTCACCATTGATGCTGCTGAGTTCATCGATTGGTATGAAGAGTGAGACTGCTCCAGATCATGTACCTGTGTAACAAAAGGGTTAGGCATCTCACACATATTTGCCAAGGCCCGATCAGGAGGAACTAATGACGAAGCATGATTCGGATCCACATTGAAGATGGTATGCAACATTGCCGGAGAAATCTGGAAAGCCGGCATAGCTGTGTCTGCTGCAATTATTGATGCGTGTGCATTGTTAAGAGCGATCAGATTGTTGATTAGGTCCTGCGAAAGAAAAGGACTAAACACAGTATTTATGCGAGAGTCCTTCATTTCACTTTCTTTGCTGTCCACTTGTGCCCTTAATCCACCAACCCTATGGGCCCACGCCAAAACGAAACATGTACGTAGTATCTTATTTTATTATTTATTGGGTAGGAAATTTGATTTTTTAACTCACTTTTAATATTTAAACACGTTTTTAATGTGTTAAAAACTATATAAAATAATAATTCTTTTTAACAATCTCATACTTATTGGTGACAAGTATAATATTATTAAAAAAATTATTAAAGTTTTAATATTTAATATAGTTTTTAACGATATAAAATTATGTGTACGTTTGACTTAAAAAAATCACTTAAAAAGAAACCAAAGGAGTAATTTTTACTCCACTGGATTAACTTATTTTATTATATGAATATGAAATATGAATGTTATGTAAATATAGATAACACTATATTCATATTCACTTTAACATAATATTTAAATATTTATATCGACATAACGACATATTTATATTAATATAACACTATATTTATATTTAATTACCATTATATTTTAATATTCATATTCACATAACAACGTATTTATATTTATATAACACAATATACAATATATATGTATATATTTAAAAATTTCAAACTTTCGATCAAACCTAATTACGTACCTTAGTTGGTAAGGTAAAGATGATACTAGGCGTGGCCATGGGTCGGACCCGCCGGGTCGATGGGTTCGACCCGCCGGGTCAAGGGTCAGGGTTGGCCGACCCGAACCCTAACCCGTAAATCTCACGGGTTGACGGGTTCGGGTCAACCCGTTAACCCAGCAGGTTACATTATTTTAAAAAAAAATTCATTTTTTTTTAAAAAATGACTATTAAAATAAATAAATAAATAATATGTAAAGATTTTATCTTCACAACACATTTTATCACTTTGATATGAAGTGTTAAAAATGTAGGAAGATTATATCTCCATATTAATTCTTTCATCCACAATAATTTCATTGTGTGATGTAAGAGAAAAAAATATGAGAATATATTTCTCAAACTTCATTTCCAACTTAATTTCTAATGTAGGAAATGTAGGAAACAAGTGAAGTGGAAGAAATGTGGTAGTGGGATACATATATATATAGCCCCATGCCTTCTCATTCTAACTCCATATTTTCGATGTGGGACAAAGCCTTTGTCCCACATTGGAAATGAGGGGAAGGAAGGGAGACTTCCAAGTCTATAATAGGAGAAGGATGAGGTTTATTTGTCTCACATTGCACATTGCATAATAGTTTATGTATTATTGTGAGTTATTTTAAGAATAATTTACATAATTTACATAATATTATAAATTTATTTTATTAAAAATAAATTTTTCAAAAAAAAATATTTTGAAAAAGCGGATTGACTCGGCAGGTTCACGGGTCACGGATTCCCCGACCCTAACCCGCTACCCGTCAACCCGGACCCAACGGGTCATTAACCCGTACGACCCGGTGGATCACGGGTTGACCCGTAACCCGTGGCCACGCTTAGATGATACTACATAATAAGTCACAAAGTTGATCCTCCCATCCCATTGTAACCGGCTTGCATAAAAGAGTGTGAGTTGATTACAAACTTTTTTTTCTTTTTTATCGTTGGCCCTTACATGAATTATTTACATGAATTAGTAATTTTAAGAATCGATTTTTTTTCATCTTAGTTTCAAAACAAAAGCAACTAAAATATCTAATTCTAATTTGAAACCTTTATCTATCATTTTTTTTAATCTTATTCAAATGAAATAGCTGTTTTTATAAATAAAATTCTTAATTTTTTTTATTTTTTATTTATTAGAAAAGAATTCGAGCGAGCGAGCTCTACCCGATGACATCCCTACGGATAAAACTCATAATTGAATTCAAACTGAAAAATTATATTATAATAATTCCTATTTTTATTAAGATTTCTAAATAAATGCCCAAATTGTAAAATGAAAAATGAAAAATAGTCAAAGATCCAAATCAAGCAAGTCCATAGAATAAGCACTTTTCATGTCCTGATTCCCCCTTTTTATAAATAAAAACCCACCATCTTCCCCTCACTTCTGCATCAATTCGTCGATTAAAACCCTCTTATTCGACCCCACAAAAAGCACCCATTTCTCCGCCACCTCCACCGCCGCCGCAACAACCACCGTGATGGCCATGGCTTCCACCCCCACCACCCACCTCCTGAAAACCCCAACCCACCTCCAAACCCACTCTCTCCCCTTCAGAACCCACCACCTCTCCTTCCCCTCCTCCGATCTCCCCACCGCCCTCAAATCTCCCAACAACAAGCCCATCTCCATCACCTGCTCCGCCACCCAACTCCACGACCGCCCCTCCCCCTCTTCCCCCTCCCCTGCCTCCTCCGACCGCGTTTTCAACTTCGCCGCCGGCCCCGCCGTCCTCCCCGAGAAGGTCCTCCTCAAGGCCCAGTCGGAGCTCTTCGACTGGAACGGATCCGGCATGAGCGTCATGGAGATGAGCCACCGCGGCAAGGAATTCACCTCCATCATCGAGAAAGCCGAGTCAGATCTACGCGCCCTCCTCCATATCCCCTCCGATTACGACGTCCTCTTCCTCCAGGGCGGCGCCACCACTCAATTCGCCGCCATCCCCCTCAATCTCTGCAAACCCGACGACACCGTCGATTACCTCGTCACCGGCTCCTGGGGCGACAAGGCCGCCAAGGAAGCCAAGAAGTACTCCAATCCAAAGGTAATCTGGTCTGGCAAATCCAAGAATTACACCACAATCCCATCTTTCGACGAGTTCGAGCAAACCCTAGATGCCACTTATCTTCACATTTGCGCCAATGAGACCATCTACGGTGTCGAATTCAAGGACTACCCAACCCCGAAGAACAAGAATTCACTCCTGGTGGCCGATATGTCCTCCAATTTCTGCTCCAAGCCCGTCGATGTGACCAAATTCGGGCTGATCTACGCAGGCGCGCAGAAAAATGTGGGCCCCGCTGGGGTCACCATTGTGATTGTGAGGAAAGATCTGGTTGGGAGTGCACAGGGGATGACTCCAGTGATGCTTGATTACAAGATCCATGCCGACAACAAGTCACTGTACAACACCCCACCTTGCTTTGGGATTTACATGTGTGGGCTTGTGTTTGCTGATTTGCTCGAGCAAGGTGGGTTAGTGGAGGTGGAGAGGAAGAACAGGAGGAAGGCTGAGTTGCTGTATGCTGCCATTGATGAGAGCAATGGGTTCTTCAGGTGTCCTGTGGACAAGTCTGTGAGGTCACTGATGAATGTGCCTTTCACACTTGAGAAGTCTGAGCTTGAAGGGGAGTTCATCAAGGAGGCTGCAAAGGAAAAGATGGTTGCTTTGAAGGGTCACAGGTCTGTTGGTGGGATGAGGGCTTCCATCTACAATGCTATGCCTTATGCTGGTGTTGAAAAGCTTGTTGCTTTTATGAAAAATTTCCAAGCTAGGCATGGTTGATTTGATTGTGGCTTTTTAATGGGGTGATGATATGTTTTGTTTTGAGCTTGGGGTTTTTAGGGTTTATTTTGCTGCTCATGTTATTGCCTGAATTTTGGTTTGTTCGATGATGCATGTTCTTGTTGCCCCCTTTGCAATATCTTTGATTATGCAAAACTATGCAATCTTTTTTGGTGAAATTTTGGGGGTTTTGATTTGAATCCTGTGTTTGTGAAAGTGTAGGTGGGGGGTTGAACGGTGTTAATTTTGGAGGTTGAAACTTTACACCCCACCAACCCCACTTGGTCTGCTCTGAATAAATGTGATATTGAAGATAGTGAAATATGCCAAAGGCATCTGTTTTTGGTAGATCTTGTTTTTGTTTTTGCATCAGTATGAACAAATTCCGCAGGCTTGAAAATGACATATACTAGATCTTGGATTTGGTAGGTAACAGATCTTGCACTGGCGTGCTATACACACGGTTCTAGCACGATTCTTTATCGCCAAATGCAAATGCACTGTGGTTTTACCGACGTTTGATGTCAGTAAGACATCATCTATTTGTTTCGGCAAAAATTTATCGACACTGAAAACAGGTAAATGGCTGGGCATATAGTAGCTCTCAATCTCATCTTGAAATATTAATAGTTTTGATTTTGGTGGAACATTGATAGTTAGCCACACTGTAAATTCAGCAAGAAAAAGTTCAGCTTCTGTTGTCTTTCGGAGTTGTGTTACTAGAGCATATAGTAATTTTGGGTAAAACCTTCCTTCATTTTAGTAAATATAGAGCGGTTATTCGAAGTTCAAATCATGGAGCTGTGGACAGTAAAACCTTCCACTAATATTTGAAAAAGCTACTTTTCCATTCAAAAAACAATAGAGGTAAAAAGGACAAATTGATATTTTTCCTTGGTTTCTGTTCATGCAGTACTTCTGTCAACATATTTTTTCAACTTCCATTCAGAACAATATATGATGCCATCTGTGTAAGATATTTGAGTAAAATGACATTGTTTTACCTCTGAAAGGCAAAGCTAATCCCTTGTATTTTAGGAAGGGCTAAAAACTTGAAATCTCTATTGGACTTTAAACCTGTAATTGAATGTTTTTATTCTTTCATTGGACATACACGACGCCATGTATACTAAAGTAACGTTATTTCGATAAAGCATAGAATCTCCGACCTATTTGGAAGGAGAAGTGCTAATACAAACAAACAAAATCTACTACAAAATCACTGTAGGGTGGAATTGCTACCAAGATGCCTTTCTGTAGTAACATGGGCACTCTCATGTTACATCAATGGGAATAAAAAGCCACCACCATACCTCCATTATCAGGCTTGTGATATACAACAAGAGAACTCTTGATTTCGACAAAACTCAAAACAAGTCGAGCAAACCTCGCACATCGGCAGGATCCAATTCACACCTACCAAGCCTGTGAAGCAAGTGCTTCCCGCTGCTGATTTATATTCGTCTGATTGTCAGAGCCGCAGGTGTATTGTGAAAATGAAATATGCTCAGCATCGAACTTAAGGTCAATCTAGGATGCAATATCGCCTGAACGAAGAAATAACAATTGTTATTACATACTCAATTGTGATCACAAAATCTCTTCAAAATTCTACTTGTTCATTAACAAAATGCATCAATTTTTGCATCGCAAAAGTCATCGAGTTGGTTATCAAAAAGCTTTGGTTAATCCATTTTCTAGGTTGTCGATGATGACTATGCGGCAGAAAGGACATAAAGGAAACTCACACTTCGAAGTTTTAACTTCCATCTCTAGAAGGACCAGAACTGCTCGCCGCTTTCTCAAAGAACACTCTAGGAGCATCTGCATATGTTCATTGAAAGGCAAATCATGATGGTGTGATTTAGCATCTCTCTTTGAGAATGTACAGAATGAAATAAACACAGCATACCATGTTTCATTGTTAGAGATGGGTCTTGCTCGTCTGCATGCCCAATCAACTTGGCTGGTATTCCTGCAACCAAACTTTGCCAACAGAAAGGAAGGACCAAATAGTATCAAAATGCTTGTTCCACAAGAACTCGGAACTGAAAAGCAGACCTGAATAACATAACATAAGCATCATTTTCTCTCTCCTACCTATGTGGGGGAACGTCTTGTAGTACAAGCGATCCAGCAGCTATCATTGCCCCTTCACCTATGTTAATGCTGCCGAGTATGTTAGCACTGGCTCCAATAAGTGCGCCATCACCAACTCTTGGATGACGATTACCAAGTTCTTTCCCGGTTCCTCCTAAGGTCACACCCTGTTGAAAATTTATCAAGTTACGGAAAGAAGGGTTTTATTATAACATATATTCTCTTTTAATATCCATGCTTGGATAAGATCTGAGGATGTTGAAAGCAAAAAATTGGTTCTCAACTTCATAAACTGGCAATTTGTAGTCAATCTTCATCCAACTATTTGAGCATTCATTTGTAAGCATGAACCCATAAACAAAAACAGAAAATTAGTGTATACCTGCATTATTGAAACTCTGTTACCAATAACTGCTGTTTCCCCAATGACAATACCCGTTGCATGATCCAAAAGTATTCCCTCGCCAACTTTGGCAGCTAGTCACAAAGAAACATGAGATATGCTGAACAAGATGAGCCCAAATAAAGATAATCAAAACTCGACCCACAAGTAATGGGCAAAGTTCTACACTGATGAAAGAATACACATCAGAGGAATAATAAGTCACCACTCTGGCACTCTGGGTATCTAAAGGCTAGCATAGCAAGATGTTGTGAAATGTTGCCATGTTGAATAAAAACGGGGGATACAAATCAAAACCCAAACCCAAATATGTTATTACGATGCAAACTCCATCAAATACAGAAAATATGATACAAATTCACCTCGGTTAGTAGAAGAAGAATATAGCCACCTCGGTTAGTTGAAGGCATATCCCATTACAAATAGAGAGTTCTGGAAAGAATTCATGGCTATGCGCCTATGCTAGTAGGCTGTGCAATCAACGAGTTAGGATGGGAAGGAATAAATGTTCTAAAAGACACTTGAGAGCCGCTTGGGAGCAAAGGGTCTAGGCGGGTTTCTTATAAGATCATGGCAGGTCTTGACAGCGGGGTGGGTGACCAAGGGACTAGCCCAACTGTAAACAATAGGACCAACCTACGGATTTTATATGCAAAGAAGAATATAGTAGATGCATTTTCCTAGTGTATTGGCCAGAGAGGTTTTCTCTCTCCGAAACGAGATAATCTGTGGGAAAGTAGGAGTCTGTTGTATAAAGGACAAGTTGAGGGAATCTAGGCTCACATAGTTTGGGCATGTGCGTACTGCATAGAAGAGTTCCGGACGCTTCGGTATGTAGATGTGATTTTCTTTCGATCGAGCGTTTACGGCGTAGCAGAGGTCGACCCAATAAGTCCCGGAGGGAGGTCATTAGGCGAGATCTTACTTTGTTGCACATACCCAAGGGTTTAACAAGAGATCGAATCCAGTTGAGAGAGGTTATAAGGGTGAACAAGGGGTAGGCTGGTCTAACTGAGATAGTATCCTTTTTTATGAGCCCTACTTCTCTATTTCTTCTACTTGTGTGTCTATGCGTGTTATTACATGCCTGCCCTTTTTGTTCATGCTTTGTCTGGTTTTGACGTTTTCCCTGGTACAGGTAATACGGAAACTCTCTCCCGATCTAGTCGGGAAATACCTTGCAATGGGGGCCCAGACCCTTTAAGCGGGATATACTGGACTTGTTGTTTTTGTTGTTAGTTTAGAGAATTCCAACCAAGGCTCGATTAAAGCCTTTCGTTCCGTTGTGTGTGTGTGAGAGAGAGAGAGAGTTCTGCCAGATTCTTACCTTTTTCACTATAATATCTAGTAGAATCGTATTCCTATTTATATAATCTATCAAAAATCCAATTGCTTCAAGTTCGTGCAAGTGACTTTGGATGCTTCTTAAAAGCAGTATTATATGATGCTTCATTTTACAGAACTATTCAGTTTCCAGCAGCTTAATTGGAAAGCTACTTAAAATTCATGCAATAAACTAGACAGAGGGCATACCTGGATGTATGTCGACTCCAAAAACCTAAGAAAAAGAAAAGTCACAAAGTTAATGCGGGAGTATTTACAGGATGTGTTCCTCAGGAAAGAAGTCAGAATTGATTAAGCATACTGTAGAGGCTACCTCACTGATCCGACTTTGCAAGGCCAGGGCCAACACTTTACGGCCCTGGTTCCACAGGGCATGTGCTACACGATATGATTGCAAAGAATGATAACCCTGAAAAACAGCGTCGAAAGTAAAGTAAAGCATATCAACAGCATGCTCAAACCATCGTAAGTGCTAAACTTTATCACATCTTACATCAAAGAGCATATGCTTGTTTGGTTGCTCAAACAAGACCTGTCGAAAATAGACAAGGTGACTGATTTGATTGCATTTAAAAAAAGACATGCAATAAAATCAGGCTCTATCTTTGTTCACAAGGGTAAAGTTCCTTTCTACATATCAAAGGAAGGTTCACAATTCCCCAACCTCGCAAATTTTGCTAATGAGGACAACTAGAAATTCATCATGAGTTCTATATACTTGCTACATACATATACTGCACAATCAAGATTCAATAATTACAAGGAATGAAACTCAATCAAAGAAGTCAGTGATGAATACGCAGACCTTAAAATACAATAAAACCCAGCAATATGACAGACACGAAGGATCACGATCTTTAAACGCCTGTGATGGATCAAAAACACATCATAAGACCAAGTCAACGAACCAGAATACCGTAAACACAGCCAAGATCAATTATTCAAAAACATACCTGCAGATCCAACCGAATGGATCTCTGGATGGCTTTGTCATGCATTATTACATCAGAGAATATATCCATCAACTGTGTAGCTAACAGAGTCGGGTTCTGCAGCCGATTCGCCAGCACAAATCCCAGTGCACGCTCTAAACAGTCATGGGAAAGTACACTTGCATACAAGAAACTGCTTAAAATTGGCTCCTTGTCTGCCTGAAATACCCCAATCCAAATTAGGCCATACAAATTACTTGTTTTGACATAATTAATGACAGCTCCACTTCCCACCACTAAAAAAACTGCCAGTTTAAGATCACAGAAAGGGTTTTTCCCCCACAATTCCAATCATTAAAATTTACCACTCACATTAATATCAAAACCCCTGTTTTAGACACTAGTGTAAGCTCATAAAACACAATAATACACCCATAGAGAAGAAATTTGAACGGAAAGAACAGAAAAGATAAAAAAAAAAAACTATTTCTTTTTCCTCTCACTGTGAGGGGATTAGTGATTACCTCGGACTTAGCCTCATGCTTGATGGCGTCCCAAATGTGGTGTCCAGAAACAGAATCAGAATCCGGAACCAAAGCCGGGTCGGGGCTGGAAAACCCAAATGCGTAAACCGGGAAAACCTGCTCCAATTTGAACTCCCCGGGATCCAAATCGTCGCCGGGGGCACTTATGGAGGCCTCGGACTTTGCCTTGGAGAGGGGAAGCCAGGAATTGTCGAAACGGGACATATCTCCTCAGAGGTATAGATTCTAGGGTTCCAAATCCATTGGAAGACGAAAGGAACAGCGGGAAAGGGAGAAGGTCAATCAAAATCCTCTTGGTGGGGGGCGGGGGCGGGGGCGGGGGACGAGTCTTCGAACAAGGAAGGGGTTGAAGAGGCGAGAGGTGAGACTGTCCACAGCCAAGTGATTTCACAGGCAATTTGGCTTTTATAGACACCTTTGATTGGAGAAAGACATCTTTTTTTTTTTTTGAGTGATTACTTTGTACCATGATTGATTCCTTCATTCATTCCCTTTTTGGCCCTCCACTTTCTTGGAATTTTGTTTCGTTTCCCTTCTTCTCGTAGTATTTTAGGATCCGTTTGAAAATGGTTATATAGGATATAGGTTATGGACGTGAGATATAGATATCAAGCTATAAGGATTGGGTATGGGTATGAGATTGATATCTATATCTTATATTTATCGTTTAGAAGGGGTATATAGATATCGCAAGAGTATATAGATATAGAAATATAACAAAAACGAGTCATAAAGCGACAAATTAGGGTTGAACAAGATTGGGGTTGAACAGATGTGAACAACAATTCAAACACAATGGAGGCGAGCAGATTCGAACAAATTAGGGTTGAATACAATGGAGGATTCGAACAAATTAGGAAAATTAGGGTTGAAGACAATGGAGGATTCGAACAAATTAGGGTTCAACAAATCCAACAGCAATGGGAAGCAGATGGCGAGAAGCAATGGGAAGCAGCAAATCGAACAGCAATGGAGGCGAGAAGAAGAAGAGCAAATCGAACAACAATGGAGGTGAGAAGAAGAAGGAGCAAATCGAATAGCAATGGGAAGCAGATGGCGAAAAAAAGGAGGAGAAGTCCATAACAATGGAGGCGAGCAGATGCGGACAACAATTCGAACTCAATTGAGGCGAGCAGATCTAATCGAACAGCAATTCAAGCAGCAAATCGAACAGCAATGGAAAGCAACTGGCGAGAATACGGACGAGGAGGAGAAGTCCCTGGCAATGGAGCGAGCAGATGTGGATACGTCTTTTTCCTATAGCCCCCAAATTTGACAGATATCCAAAAGGGAGAAATGTCCTAGAATAAGTAGATAGAGATATAGGATCCATATCCATATACTTATTTGAATAATTATACCAAACAGGGTATGTAGATATTGGGTTTTCTATACCCATAGCCTAAATCTATATACTCATCCCAAACAAGCCCTTATTTTTATTCAATGCTTGTATTTGAATACGAGTTTTATTTTACACATCATTTTTACAAAAAAATGGAAAGCAATTAAGATGAACTAAACACGATTAGTAGTCCGTCACAGGGCATCCTTTTGGATGAGAACATGTAGCTCTTGATTTGTGGTAGAGTTAAGAGTAGAAATTGGATGAAGTTATGAACTAAGAGAGCAAATCTATCCGCTACACTATTAACTTCCCTAAACACATGATGAAAATGGAGTCTGGAAGCGACAAAGATCCATAAAGGAGTTAGAGATGATCATTTCGACTTTCCAAGAATGCCCTTAAATGCATTAATACTGCAAAGATTGCCCCATTCTATCTCAATGTTTTGGATATTTAGTTCTAGTGATTTAAGAATTCCGGCTCTCAAAGTAATGACCTCGGCCCATGACTGAGCATGGTTGGATACTGGCGCCCTCCATTGAGATGCAAAGTTTTCGGTATCCGGAAAGGATCCGTCAAAATTTAGTTGGTAACCAAATCTTTTTGGGTTTTTTCCGTTATTTTATACACCATCATGTTTGTGTACTCCCCTCCTTATCGAATTTAATTAATTAATATTTTAGGAAAATACATCCTTAAGAATTTTTATTTTTTTTTAAAAAAATAGATAACAAGTTTTTTATTTATTAAGGGAATGTTTAAGCATTTTTTTAATTGGGATTTGTGTTGGAAATTGAAAAGGCAAAAGAATAAATAAGTGTAATGACTAATTAAAAAATAAGTTAAAAATCGAAATCTATATCTAATATCTAATATCTAATATCTAATATCTAATATCTAATATCTAATATAGTATTAAAATAGCCGCGAATGATACACGTGGCGGCCTCACATTGAAAGTGCCACATGACAGCCATTCATTTAACCTACCCCCATATATATTTAAAATAAATATACTTAAAATCATTTTTATTAATAAAAATATATTATATTTTATAGAAGATATTAGTTAAAGGGTCGGGATGCAGAGCCAGAGTCAATAGTAGTAATCATTTTTATTAATAAGAATTTTTGTAAAATATCATGAGTACCATGCGAAATTTATCAAAAATTTTATGTAGCATCAGTGGCAGATCCTGAACCTTTTATTTGAGGGGGTGGGAAATTCTCATTGAAACATTTATAACTTTTTTGCTTAGGTGTCAAATTCGAGTTTATAATATATCAAATCGAAACTATCAATAAGAGGAACATGCATATTAATTAAATTTCATTATTAATACGTAACTAGAATAAAAATATTAATCGTGCTTACTTTATTTCAAAGTTTTCAAATATTTCAATATAACCTACTAACTAGTTCAGTACCCGCACTGTGCGTGGTTTTTTAATTTAAATAAATTTGATACTACAACCCATTTATTCAATTAATTAATTTCTTTCGTATTTTTGATTTCTCAAATCTAAACTAATTTATACTTTATTACAGTAGTATATAACTAATTTCTCCTTACTCCTTACTCATATGTATTAGTGGAAACGGCATATGAAAAGCTAATTTCTCAAATCTGAATGAATTTACACTTTGACGACAAATTAAACAACATATGAAAAGCTAGTATATATTAGTGGAAACAACAAAATATCATACATTTTAAACAATCAGCACGTTATTTCGAAAGGCTTACCGAACTCCTTTTGGGAGATTTATATATATTTACCAGTTCAGGGAAAGGCTTACCGAGAAAATCATAAACAAAGTCGTAAAATAACCTGCAATAACAACACCAAAAGAAGGGAGAAGACATCAACTTTTGTGAAATAACATTAACAATCTAAACTATATATAGGTTAAAATCTAAAAATCTCTCCATAATTATATATGTATAAAATCCAAAAATTTATCAACACCTTCAAGATAGGAAAATTTTATTTCTTTATACACAAACGCGGTAGATCTTTCATAAAGAATTAGGATTAACCTCTTCCAAAATTATATCAATATATAAAATAATTGGGGAAAATATATTAAAAAAATGAATTCCATAAGTTGATAACCTTTACACGGCTACTTGTATTATTTCAATTTATCTTCTTCATATTGGTAAAGTTATTGATAACGTTATTTAATTAGTATGATGTCTTGCTAAGTATTATTTCAATTTCGTCAAAACTTTTTCTCTTCTAAAAATATGTTCATATTGATGAAGTTATTGATAAATGTAATATATTGATAAAGTTATTATCTTCTAAAAATATGTGCATACATAGCGAAAATAGGTAAAATCTTATCTTATATAATAGTCTTTAAATGAGTTAATATCTTCTAAAAATATATCTATATCTAATCAAATTGGGTCAAATTTTATCTTATACATATATAGATATATTGATTAAATAGAGTTAGAATAAAATTTTATCTTACGCATATATAGATATATGGATTGAATAGAGTTAGATAAAATTTTAGCTTATTCATATATTGATTATTTTAAAATTTTGTGATTGTTTCATACGACTACAATTAAGGAGAAAATGTCATGTGTCTCAGATGAATCCTCCTTTATTATATATAATAATAATAGATTAATAATCAAAATTATTGAGTTTAATTATAGTATTAAGGTACGAAGTTTAACAAATGATAATTACAATAAAAGTAACTCAACTTGAAAAATGATTTTGGAAATAATTATGTTTGTTAAGTATTGAAACATTTATAACTTTTTACTAATGTGTCAAATTCAAGTTTATAATATATCAAATCGAAACTATCTTATCGATAAACATGAATATTAAATTTTATTTTTAATTTTTAATTAGAGATGTCAGTCACCTCTGGTCGTAAAAAGGAAGAAGAGGGTTTATGAAATGGCAATGTCGTGTCTCCATTGAGCAACCACGTGCAATGTACAAAACCTCCTGCAACATAGTACTATATTAATACTCCTTCCGTTCCAAAATAAAAGTCGTTTGACTGTTCTGCACACATGTTAAAGTGGTAAAAAGTATATCAAATATTATGTTTTTAATGAATTTGTTTTTATAAGATTATACTTATAACTACCAAGTATGAAACTGTTAAAAAAATTGATTAAAAAAATAATATTTTATAGTATTTTTACCTTCTCAAAAAGCGCGCAGAAAAGGACAAATGACATTTAATTTGGAACGGAGGGAGTATTATACTGCAACAAATAAACGAAACTAAATCTTCCTTGGATGAGATGGAGTAGGCAGGAGAGGACATGGTAGCCACCCTTTAATTTGCAGCGTCCTCCCTTGTTGAATTGATGTTGAATGTGGCCTTCTTCCCGTCCATAAACAACCTACACTGCTAACTTTTTTTTTTTGTGTTTTTTTTTTAAGGAAATAATTCGAGACCGGACAGGCTCGGAACTCGAGAGGCCGACAAAGTCGGATGCCGTCTAAACATACAACAACGAAATAGAAAAAATAACATAAAATACAATAAAAGAGCACCCAAAGAAAACCCGGAAAAAACCCACGACCCCAACGGACACAACATCGAGAGAAAAGAAGTTGTCGAGGAGAAGTGGATAGTGAGCGCATGGGACAGCTCTTGCTGACACGATGTCTCGCCGCCGGAAAGATGGAAAGCAGCAATCCTTGTAAGGCAAAGGCGACACCTGGGGAAGTGTGGATCACACGACGTTCCCCCCACCTGGACGAGGGATCTTCGGAGACCACAAACACCACCAACACGATCACGTCGATCAACCAGGGCCGCATAACTGCTTTTCTACCGAAACTAACCACGACCAACACACGGACACCAAACCACTCGAGCATATGAAGCACAGCCGCAAGGAGGACGAAACTTGGGTTAATTTGGGCTGATATTTATTAATTTATAATTTAAGGTGGTTGGGCCAACTTTGGGCTCAAGAAAGTTCCTTGGGCCCAAAGGACTAAATTCAGGCCAACGTGGCCCAAGTGAAACCTAAAACCCAAAAGAAGGCAAGATAAGTCGACAAGGAAAGGCGGGGAGAGCAGACGCCGCTCAGCCGACCGTTCCTCCGACACAGGCACCACCTCCCGAGACGAGCAGCAAGCCGAAATCGCCCACCCCAAGAACCGGCGCCGGAAGGAAGAACCGGAGGGCCAACGCCGTCGATGGCCGACGGAGAGACCATCGATGACCGGAGGGACAGTGATGAATCCGGTGAATAGCAAAGCAACACGGCCAAGGACGAAACCGGAGGGGCAGCGCCGTCGATGGCCGACGGAGAGGCTAGCCGCACTAGCGGAAACGGCGGAACCGAGCACACAGAGCGGAGGGAGAGAGTTGCCCCGAAACGCGAGCGGGGACGAAGGCGAACGCAGACCAGGCCGGAGCAACCGATTGCAATAGCGTCGAGGCGCCGACGACTTTGATAAGACAATGCGCGACCCAGCACCACCCAAAGGGGGGCCGCAGAGCACGCCGACGGGATGGGCAGCGCAGGCCAAGGCCATCCGACCAACCAAAATCGAAACTATCACTCCCTAGTCCCTTCCTACCCTCCTAAATTCCTTTATAGCTGTCTTTTCCCTACCGTATTTCCTACCTCATTACGAAGTACTGTATTATATTATACTGTACTGTATAGTATATCTGCTCGGTACTGTCTCACATTTTTTTGGCACACCATCGATCATATATTCATATCACTACACTCAAGTTAAATCGTAAATAGGCAGGAATCTATTATCTATATCGATCTCTATTATACCAGGCGGGGTCTTCATTCAATATCAAAACTTTTAACTTAATCGATCACGTTTGTTTTTAATTATTTGTTCTTTTTCTCAAATTTCGTAATATTTTATGACTTTTTTTTATAATTTTCAGTTGAAAGGAAATATTTTCTCCATTTTTGTTATGGCGATTGCATCCGCTAAGTTTTAGAGTTGTTTGACTTTGATGTGGTTGAGTTTAGTTTCGGATGAAATTGTAATCTCGTGCGTCTTGTTGATCGAGAGGATCGTGATAATATTCATAACTTTTGAATATCCCTTATCTAGACAGGGGAACATTGTTCGTCCACATTTTCTCACAAGACGTCACTTTATTATGTTTCTGCTCCCTTTTCCCCGGCGGTGAGATGCCACGAACGTGTATTAACTTCCCCTTGTTCTTGCTATTCATAGTCCACCCCAGAAGTCTTCCTCAACTTCTTCGTATGCCTGGGTTGTAGTTGTTATGCTCAATTAGGATCTAGACCCTTATATTTAATCATCATTTCCCTTTGGCTACTTGTATCATGATGGTTAGTCCATCTGTCGATTATTTTGACATTTTAATTACTTGACACATGTGATGTCAAGTAATTCGAATTCTTAGCTTGTTAAAAAAAAAGCAGAGTCTTCCTATCCCTTTCCTGGTTGAGATCCTCTAGTTCGCAATTATGGTTTATTATATACTCTATATAGCTTTATTTGATGTGTCAAATTATTTTATTATTTCTCTACATAAATGGGGCGGTTTTATAATTCGTTTCAACCAATAAGATAATACAGATTAAAATACCCATAATTACATACCATAGGATATTACATTCACTTTCCACACTCACCTGATTGAATAGGTTCACCCCAAACAATTTTATACGGAGTACTGTAGAAGTTTAAAAATTGAGTGTGTGTATGGAGAATAAATTAACATAATATTATAAATAATTTAGATAGATTTCAATAAATAAAAATAGTAATAATTATTGTTATAATATTATTATGTGGATGTACAAAGATATACACTTTTCTTAGATAGAGTTTTATCTTTTTATATAGATTTATCTTATACTTGGAGCTTATGGATATGATTCCTATATATATTGTATTAGTGGATACCCCACAAGAGACATCAGTGAATACAATCTCATATTCTCCTCCTTTATTGTTGCCATAATTTACAATGCGTTATCAACAAGATATACTTTCTAAAAAGCTAGAACCCTAATTGTTCTCCGATCTGCCGCCATGGCTCCACAAATGCGCCAACAACCTCCTGGCTCAGTTTGATTGGAATCTCAGGGCTGAAACCGCCGCCCTGTGAGCCCACGCATAAGACATCTCCAGGCTGAAACTGATACGGGACCATCCAAGACACAATCCAAGACACATTCGGACACATCTATATTTGGGAATGGACCTATGATTCGAGCTCGTGAGAATGATGTCATCCTCAAGAGGAAGAAGAAGGCTCCACCATGGGAGAAGATCCAAAGATGCCACCTTGATCATCTTGACGTTTTTACATTAGTCCAGCAGTTTGACAACGTTTCAACGTCTCAGTAAAATGAATCGTACGGATTCAATATTAATTGGATTGGATCGTGTCGTATCTTGTTGGAACGAGGACGAAGAGATCTACAACTTTTCTGCTGAAGGTTTTTCCAGATTCGACCTAGAGCTTAGTCGAAAATCAACATCTTGGAGCTGTCACTGTTTTTAGACGAATTTATTCTATTTTTAGTATTTCTTTTACTTAAGTTATTTTAGGAAACTTTAGATGTTATTTGATTAATTTCTCAAGTTATTAGTTTTATTAATTCCTTTAGATAAATAGGCCCATCAACCCTATGAGGCCTATATATGCCGATTCCTACCTTTGTAATCAGGGGAAACATTATTGAATAGAATTCAGATTTCTCAAATTGTGTGAAACACATTGAATGCAAGTCGATCGATTAGAAGCGGAGCTCATTGATTGCAAATTGGTTTATGTCTCAGCTTGGTTTGCTTTGTGTTCATCAACTTCGCAAGACTTGGTGATCCTAGTATCCACGAGCTCCCTCCTTGTGCCTCCAAGTTGTCCGCTTGGTTGTGTAGGGTTGTAGAGGCGGGTTATATAGTCATTGGTATTGGTTCCTACCCTCTTAGGAGGCCTGATGTCTTTATCTTGTTCTATATAGATCGAATCGGTCCTTATCGGTCGTGTCTTTATATCAACTTCGTGTCTTTCTTTAGTTCTTGCTGCGTATTATTGTTCTTGAGTCGTTCTTGGTCGATCTTGTCCAAGATCAGTCCTTTCTTGCGTCGTTTCTTGCTGTTCTTGCATTTCTTGTTGAGTCTTGTTCAGTTCTTGCTTCCGTTCTTTAATTTCTTGTTTGATTGTCGAAGATCGGGCAATCTCACGGCTAACCCCGTATCAAATTGACATCAGAGCTTTAGTTTCCGACATCAAAGTTTGAGTCTTTTCTTTTCATAAACTCAAAAACCACAAAAAGAGTCATTTTCTTGTTTTGGTCTTTTACTTCTTATTCTTGATTTGATTATTGCACTAACATTTCTTGTTTGTGATTGTTGTGGTTGTTTAGCCCAAAACACAAAGCCTAGCCGAGACCAGTGGAGTCGACCAAGCCAAGTGCGCACCCCTTTGTGTTCACTTAGTCGACGACAACTCTTTGTCCCCATAGGTCGAGCTTGATCGAGTCCTTAACACCACAAGAAACCCTAGTTTGTTTTATCTTTGGAACTTTTGATCTATCTTTTATCTATTTCCATTTATCTATTTGCCTTATTAAAAAATATATTTTGGTGGTAGATTAATTCCATATTATCTATCATATATCATAAAAAGGCATAGATAGACCTACTTACCAAAGATAACCAAACCCTTATCTATATCAATTTCTTTAGGGCTGAATTTTATTTCTTTCACCATTATTTTTTTATTTTCGTTTTCCCCTTTATTATTGATGTAAGTTCTTGCATTAGGTTCAAAAAAAAAAAAAAACAGATCCGAAAATTCAAAGAAAGAAAAGGAAATTCAAAGGCTTGGACCTAGGGAGGATGAAATTCACCTAGGGGAAAAAGTAAGTAAAAAAAAAGTTGTTTGAACAATCAAAAGAGGTAAATGGATCAAAGGTTGTGTCTTTATTTCCGTTTCTACAAAATCTATCCTTTATTTTGCTTGTCGAGTACTTATGTACCTATATCGAGTGCTTTGCTTTGATTCTTTGTTTTGTCGAGTACTCTTCTCCCCACGTCAAGTGTCTCTCTTGCTTGTGTCGAGGACTGCAGCCCTTGCCGAGTCTTTAATTGTGTGTGTCGAGTGCTTGCCTTTGATTGTCGAGTACTCTAGAGTCTTAGTCGATTGCTCTTGAACCTTTTGAGGGCAATCTTGGTCTTGTTTTATTCATTCTCTCATATATACTTTGATTGTTAGGTTTTTGCCTGAGTGTTGATTTGTCCAAGGCAGATTGCCCCAACAAGCGTGACATACCAATTAGAGAGGGAGTGTGAGCGAAACACATTGTGAGCATTTATATTTTACTAATCTTTACATAGTTCTTTGTTTGTCTTTATTTGCAATGTCTTATAACCAGGGAAACGACTGGTACAATACCTTCATGGAGAACATAGCTAAGATGAATGAGAAACTGGTAAAGGTAAATGAAGACTTGGTTAAGATGGATATAAGCTTTACGACAATAGAGCTTCAGCGTTTTGGCTCTAATACAGTGTTCGGAAAAGGAGTCCCACCTAGAGTTGAAGTGCCATCTAATGAAAGGGAAGAAACTCATCCTATTTCTAATCAACTTAATGTTTCTCCTAGCATAGATATTCAGCTTGTTGATAATAATGATGATCAAGATCTTAATTTACTTGCCTGTGATGATAATGATTGCATTGAATATGAGCATGATGATTATTTGATTGTTAATAAAGTCTTAAGTGCTCAACCTACACCGTGTGATAATAATCAAAGAGAAGATTTGTTTCATACTAAAGGCTTAGAAGACAGCAAAGTTTCCGATATGATCATTGATAGTGTAAATTGTTGTAATATTGCTAGCCTTGAAATGATTGAAAATCCATCCTTGAAAAGGGAAGAAAACTTGCTAGCATTGGATGGAAATTTAGAGATAAACGAACAAGCTAAAGTGCATATTGAGTTAGAACATTATGAAGATTATATGAAATATGAATTGTGCACTAATCAAGTTTCTTTTCTTGATTTTGTAGAGAGCTCTATTGGCCTACAAGTTGACGAAGCTGAGATCAAAACCATCAAGGAGTGGTCAATCCCTACAACAATCGGTCTTGAGATGAGTTTCCATGGGCATGAGGTTTTCGATCCAGGAGCTCGTGTGGGTGCATTTGCGGAATCATATGCGACCTTGGATTCGATGACGAATCCTTTTCAAGAAAGGGAGATTGATGCGGGACCATCCAAGACACCATCCAAGACACATTCGGACACATCTATACTTGGGGATGGACTTATGATTCGAGCTCGTGAGAATGATGTCATCCTCAAAAGGAAGAAGAAGGCTCCACCATGGGAGAAGATCCAAATGTGCAAGCTTGATCATCTTGACGTTTTTACATTCGTCCAGCGGTTTGACAGCTTTTTGACGTCTCAGTAAAACGAGTCGTACGGATTCAATATTAATTGGATTGGATCGTGCCATACCTTGTTGGAACGAAGACGGAGAGATCTACATATTTGATGTTGAAGGTTTTTCCAGATTCGACATAGAGCTTGGCCGAAAATCAACATCTTGGAGCTGTCACTGTTTTTAGACGAATTTATTCTATTTTTAGTATTTCTTTTACTAAAGTTATTTTAGGAAACTTTAGATGTTATTTTATTAATTTCTCAAGTTATTAGTTTTATTAATTCCTTTAGATAAATCGTCCCATTAGCCCTATGAGGCCTATATATGCCAATTTCTACCTTTGTAATCAGGGGGGAACATTATTGAATATAATTCAGATTTCTCAAATTGTGTGAAACACATTGAGTACAAGTCGATCGATTAGAAGCGGAGCTCATCGATTGCAAATTGGTTTATGTCTCAGCTTAGTTTGCTTTGTGTTCATCAACTTCGTAAGACTTGGTGATCCTAGTATCCACGAGCCCCCTCCTTGTGCCTCATAGTTGTCCGCTTGGTTGTGTAGGGTTGTAGAGGCGGGTTATATAGTCATTGATATTGGTTCATACCCTCTTAGGAGGCCTGGGTCTTTATCTTGTTCTATACAGACCGACTTAGTCCTTATCGGTCGTGTCTTTATATCAATTTCGTGTCTTTCTTTAATTCTTGATGCGTATTATTGTTCTTGAGTCGTTCTTGGTCGATCTTGTCCAAGATCAGTCCTTTCTTGCGTCGTTTCTTGATGTTCTTGCGTTTCTTGTTGAGTCTTGTTCATTTCTTGTTTCTGTTCTTTAGTTTCTTGTTTGATTGTCGAAGATCGGGCCATCTCACGACTAACCCCGTATCAAATTGACATTAGAGCTTTGGTTTCCGACATCAAAGTTTGAGTCTTTTCTTTTCATAAACACAAAAACCACAAAAAGAGTCATTTTCTTGTTTTGGTCTTTAACTTCTTGTTCTTTATTTGATTATTGCATTAACATTTCTTGTTTGTGATTGTTGTGGTTGCTTAGCCCCAAACACAAAGCCTAGCCGAGACCAGTGGAGTCGACCAAGCCAAGTGCGCACCCCTTTGTGTTCACTTAGTCGACGGCAGCCCTTTATCCCCATAGGTTGAGCTTGGCCGAGTCCTTCACACCACAAGAAACCCTGGTTTGTTCTATCTTTGGAACTTTTGATCTATCTTTTAGGGTCTTGCTATATACACCGCAAATGACGATTAAGGATTTGCACGTCCTTATTAATGTGCATGCACGTCCTTATTAACGTGCAAGTGAGGAACTGTGCACGTCGTTAGCAAACTAGGGTTTGCACGTCCTTAACAACGTGCAAATATTGCACGTCCTTAACAAAGTGCATGCACTTTGTTAACGATGTGCAAAAGTGCACTTCGTTAAGGACGTGCATATAGTTTTTTTTTTTAAAAAAAAAATACGGGCGTGCATGTAGGCACGCTTTAGGGTCTATCCACCTTGCACGTTAATTACGACGTGCATGCACCTCGTTAAGGACGTGCATGCATGTCGTTAAGGACGTGCGAATTTGCGGTGTATATAGCCGAAACGATCTTTTATCTATTTCCATTTATCTATTTGCCTTATTAAAAATCATATTTTTGTGGTAGATTAATTCCATATTATCTATCATATATCATAAAAGGCATAGATAGATCTACTTACCAAAGATAACCAAACCCTTATCTATATCTATTTCTTTAGGGCTGAATTTTATTTCTTTCACCATTATTTTTTTATTTTTGTTTTTCCCTTTATTATTGTTGTAAGTTCTTGCATTAGGTTCACAAAAAAAAAAGATCCGAAAATTCAAAGAAAGAAAAAGAAATTCAAAAGTTTGGACCTAGGGAGGATAAAATTCAACTAGGGGAAAAAGTAAGTAAAAAAAAAGTTGTTTGAATTGATCTAGTGCAAGAAAGCTTCAAGGGATCATCTTGGTGAAATCCTACAACCCTAGATCACATATATTACCTCCTAAACACAACCTTGAAACCCTACCCTTGCAACTACAACATCCTTACTTGGGGTTACAATCAAAAGAGGTAAATTGATCAAAGGTTGTCTCTTTCTTTCCGTTTCTAAAAAATCAGTCCTTTATTTTGCTTGTCGAGTGCTTCTATACCTATATCGAGTGCTTTGCTTTGATTCTTTGTGTTGTCGAGTACTCTTCTCCCCACGTCGAGTGTCTCTCTTGCTTCTGTCGAGTACTGCAGCCCTTACCGAGTGCTCAATTGTGTGTGTCGAGTGCTTGCCTTTGATTGTCGAGTACTCTAGAGTCTTAGTCGATTGCTCTTGAACCTTTTGAGTGCAATCTTGGTCTTGTTTCATTAATTCTCTCATATATACTTTGAATGTTAGGTTCTTGCTTGAGTATTGATTTGCCCAAGGCGGATTGCTCCAACAAGCGTGACATAGCAATTAGAGAGGGAGTGTGAGCGAAACACATTGTGAGCTTTTATATTTTACTAATATTTACATAGTTCTTTGTTTGTCTTTATTTGCAATGTCTAATAACCAGGGCAACGACTGGTACAATACCTTCATGGAGAACATAGCTAAGATGAATGAGAAACTGGTAAAGGTAAATGAAGACTTGGTTAAGATGGATAAAAGCTTTACGGCAATAGAGCTTCAGCGTTTTGGCTATAATACAGTATTCGTACAAGGAGTCCCACCTAGAGATGAAGTGCCATCTAAAATGAAAGGGAAGAAACTCATCCTATTTCTAATCAACTTAATGTTTCTCCTAGCATAGATATTCAACTTGTTAACAATAATGATGATCAAGATCTTAATTTACTTGCCTGTGATGATAATGATTGCATTGAATATGAGCATGATGATTCTTTGATTGTTAATAAAGTCTTAAGTGTTAAACCTACACCTTGTGATAATAATCAAAGAGAAGATTTGTTTCACACTAAATGCTTAGAAGGCGGCAAAGTTTCCGATATGATCATTGATAATGTAAATTGTTGTAATATTGCGAGCCTTGAAATGATTGAAAATCCAGCCTTGAAAAGGAAAGAATACTTGCTAGCATTGGATGGAAATTTAGAGATAAACGAACAAGCTAAAGTGCATATTGAGTTAGAACATTATGAAGATTTTGTAGAGAGCTCTATTGGCCTACAAGTTGACGAAGCTGAGATCAAAACCATCAAGGAGTGGTCAATCCCTACAACAATCGGTCTTGAGATGAGTTTCCATGGGCATGAGGTTTTCGATACAGGAGCTCGTGTGGGTGCATTTGCGGAATCATATGCAACATTGGATTCGAGGACGAATCCTTTCCAAGAAAGGGAGATTGATGCGGGACCATCCAACACACCATCCAAGACACCTTCGGACACATCTATACTTGAGGATGGACCTATGATTCGAGCTCGTGAGAATGATGTTATCCTCAAGAGGAAGAAGAAGGCTCCACCATGGGAGAAGATCCAAAGATGCAAGCTAGATCATCTTGACGTTTTTACATTCGTCCAGCAGTTTGACAACTTTTCGACGTCTCGGTAAAATGAGTCGTACTGATTCAATATTAATCGGATTGGATCGTGCCATACTTTGTTGGAACGAGGACGAAGAGATCTACATCTTTTCTGTTAGAGGTTTTTCCAGATTCGACCTAGAGCTTAGCCGAAAATCAACATCTTGGAGCTGACACTTTTTTTAGACGAATTTATTCTATTTTTAGTATTTCTTTTACTAAAGTTATTTTAGAAAACTTTAGATGTTATTTGATTAATTTCTCAAGTTATTAGTTTTATTAATTCCTTTAGATAAATCGGCTCATCAGCCCTATGAGGCCTATATATGCCGATTCCTACCTTTGTAATCAGGGGGGAACATTATTGAATAGAATTCTGATTTCTCAAATTGTGTGAAACACATTGAGTGCAAGTAGATTGATTAGAAGCGGAGCTCATCGATTGCAAATTGGTTTATGTCTCAGCTTGGTTTGCTTTGTGTTCATCAACTTCGCAAGACTTGGTAATCCTAGTATCCACGAGCCCCCTCTTTGTGCCTCCAAGTTGTCCGTTTGGTTGTGTAGGGTTGTAGAGACGGGTTATATAGTCATTGATATTGGTTTCTACCATCTTAGGAGACATGAGGTCTTTATCTTGTTCTATATAGACCGACTCAGTCCTTATCGGTCGTGTCTTTATATCAGTTTCATGTCTTTCTTTAATTCTTGATGCGTACTATTGTTCTTGAGTCGTTCTTGGTCGATCTTGTCCAAGATCAGTCGTTTCTTGCTGTTCTTGCGTTTCTTGTTGAGTCTTGTTTAGTTCTTGCTTCCGTTCTTTAGTTTCTTGTTTGATTGTCGAAGATCGGGCCATCTCACGGCTAAACCCGTATCAAATTGACATCAGAGCTTTGGTATCTGAAATCAAAGATTGAGTCTTTTTTTTTCATAAACACAAAAACCACAAAAAGAGTCATTTTCTTGTTTTGGTCTTTTACTTCTTGTTCTTTATTTGATTATTGCACTAACATATCTTGTTTTTGATTGTTGTGGTTGCTTAGCCCAGACACAAAGCCTAGCCGGGACTAGTGGAGTCGACCAAGCCAAGTGCGCACCCCTTTGTGTTCACTTAGTCGACGGCAGCCCTTTGTCCCCATAGGTCGAGCTTGGCCGAGTCCTTCACACCACAAGAAACCCTAGTTTGTTCTATCTTTGGAACTTTTGATCTATCTTTTATCTATTTCCATTTATCTATTTGCTTTATTAAAAATCATATTGTTGTGGTAGATTAATTCCATATTATCTATCATATATCATAAAAAGGCATAGATAGATCTACTTACCAAAGATAACCAAACCCTTATCTATATCTATTTCTTTAGGGCTGAATTCTATTTCTTTAGGGCTGAATTTTATTTCTTTCACCATTATTTTTTTATTTTTGTTTTTCCCTTTATTATTGTTGTAAGTTCTTGCATTAGGTTCACAAAAAAAAAAAATCCGAAAATTCAAAGAAAGAAAAAGAAATTCAAAAGTTTGGACCTAGGGAGGATAAAATTCAACTAGGGGAAAAAGTAAGTAAAAAAAAAAAGTTGTTTGAATTGATCTAGTGCAAGAAAGCTTCAAGGGATCATCTTGGTGAAATCCTACAACCCTAGATCACATATATTACCTCCTAAACACAACCTTGAAACCCTACCCTTGCAACTACAACATCCTTACTTGGGGTTACAATCAAAAGAGGTAAATTGATCAAAGGTTGTCTCTTTCTTTCCGTTTCTAAAAAATCAGTCCTTTATTTTGCTTGTCGAGTGCTTCTATACCTATATCGAGTGCTTTGCTTTGATTCTTTGTGTTGTCGAGTACTCTTCTCCCCACGTCGAGTGTCTCTCTTGCTTCTGTCGAGGACCGCATCCCTTGCCGAGTGCTCAATTGTGTGTGTCGAGTGCTTGCCTTTGATTGTCGAGTACTCTAGAGTCTTAGTCGATTGCTCTTGAACCTTTTGAGTGCAATCTTGGTCTTGTTTCATTCATTCTCTCATATATACTTTGATTGTTAGGTTTTTTCTTGAGTGTTGATTTGCCCAAGATGGATTGCCCCAACAAGCGTGACATACCAATTAGAGAGGGAGTGTGAGCGAAACACATTTTGAGCTTTTATATTTTACTAATATTTACATAGTTCTTTGTTTGTCTTTATTTGCAATGTCTAATAACCAGGGCAAAGACTGGTACAATACCTTCATGGAGAACATAGCTAAGATGAATGAGAAACTGGTAAAGGTAAATGAAGACTTGGTTAAGATGGATAAAAGCTTTACGGCAATAGAGCTTCAGCGTTTTGGCTCTAATACGGTATTCGTACAAGGAGTCCCACCTAGAGATGAAGTTCCATCTAAAATGAAAGGGAAGAAACCCATCCTATTTCTAATCAACTTAATGTTTCTCCTAGCATAGATATTCAGCTTGTTGACAATAATGATGATCAAGATCTTAATTTACTTGCCTGTGATGATAATGATTGCATTGAATATGGGCATGATGATTCTTTGATTGTTAGTAAAGTCTTAAGTGTTAAACCTACACCTTGTGATAATAATCAAAGAGAAGATTTGTTTCACACTAAATGCTTAGAAGGCGGCAAAGTTTCCGGTATGATCATTGATAGTGTAAATTGTTGTAATATTGCGAGCCTTGAAATGATTGAAAATCCAGCCTTGAAAAGGGAAGAATACTTGCTAGCATTGGATGGAAATTTAGAGATAAACGAACAAGCTAAAGTGCATATTGAGTTAGAACATTATGAAGATTTTGTAGAGAGCTCTATTGGCCTACAAGTTGACGAAGCTGAGATCAAAACCATCAAGGAGTGGTCAATCCCTACAACAATCGGTCTTGAGATGAGTTTCCATGGGCATGAGGTTTTCGATACAGGAGCTCGTGTGGGTGCATTTGCGGAATCATATGCAACATTGGATTCGAGGACGAATCCTTTCCAAGAAAGGGAGATTGATGCGGGACCATCCAACACACCATCCAAGACACCTTCGGACACATCTATACTTGAGGATGGACCTATGATTCGAGCTCGTGAGAATGATGTTATCCTCAAGAGGAAGAAGAAGGCTCCACCATGGGAGAAGATCCAAAGATGCAAGCTAGATCATCTTGACGTTTTTACATTCGTCCAGCAGTTTGACAACTTTTCGACGTCTCAGTAAAATGAGTCGTACTGATTCAATATTAATCGGATTGGATAGTGCCATACTTTGTTGGAACGAGGACGAAGAGATCTACATCTTTTCTGTTAGAGGTTTTTCCAGATTCGACCTAGAGCTTAGCCGAAAATCAACATCTTGGAGCTGACACTTTTTTTAGACGAATTTATTCTATTTTTAGTATTTCTTTTACTCAAGTTATTTTAGAAAACTTTAGATGTTATTTGATTAATTTCTCAAGTTATTAGTTTTATTAATTCCTTTAGATAAATCGGCTCATCAGCCCTAGGAGGCCTATATATGCCGATTCCTACCTTTGTAATCAGGGGGGAACATTATTGAATAGAATTCTGATTTCTCAAATTGTGTGAAACACATTGAGTGCAAGTAGATTGATTAGAAGCGGAGCTCATCGATTGCAAATTGGTTTATGTCTCAGCTTGGTTTGCTTTGTGTTCATCAACTTCGCAAGACTTGGTAATCCTAGTATCCACGAGCCCCCTCTTTGTGCCTCCAAGTTGTCCGTTTGGTTGTGTAGGGTTGTAGAGACGGGTTATATAGTCATTGATATTGGTTTCTACCATCTTAGGAGACATGAGGTCTTTATCTTGTTCTATATAGACCGACTCAGTCCTTATCGGTCGTGTCTTTATATCAGTTTCATGTCTTTCTTTAATTCTTGATGCGTAATATTGTTCTTGAGTCGTTCTTGGTCGATCTTGTCCAAGATCTGTCGTTTCTTGCTGTTCTTGCGTTTCTTGTTGAGTCTTGTTTAGTTCTTGCTTCCGTTCTTTAGTTTCTTGTTTGATTGTCGAAGATCGGGCCATCTCACGGCTAAACCCGTATCAAATTGACATCAGAGCTTTGGTATCTGAAATCAAAGATTGAGTCTTTTTTTTTCATAAACACAAAAACCACAAAAAGAGTCATTTTCTTGTTTTGGTCTTTTACTTCTTGTTCTTTATTTGATTATTGCACTAACATATCTTGTTTTTGATTGTTGTGGTTGCTTAGCCCAGACACAAAGCCTAGCCGGGACTAGTGGAGTCGACCAAGCCAAGTGCGCACCCCTTTGTGTTCACTTAGTCGACGGCAGCCCTTTGTCCCCATAGGTCGAGCTTGGCCGAGTCCTTCACACCACAAGAAACCCTAGTTTGTTCTATCTTTGGAACTTTTGATCTATCTTTTATCTATTTCCATTTATCTATTTGCTTTATTAAAAATCATATTGTTGTGGTAGATTAATTCCATATTATCTATCATATATCATAAAAAGGCATAGATAGATCTACTTACCAAAGATAACCAAACCCTTATCTATATCTATTTCTTTAGGGCTGAATTCTATTTCTTTAGGGCTGAATTTTATTTCTTTCACCATTATTTTTTTATTTTTGTTTTTCCCTTTATTATTGTTGTAAGTTCTTGCATTAGGTTCACAAAAAAAAAAATCCGAAAATTCAAAGAAAGAAAAAGAAATTCAAAAGTTTGGACCTAGGGAGGATAAAATTCAACTAGGGGAAAAAGTAAGTAAAAAAAAAAAGTTGTTTGAATTGATCTAGTGCAAGAAAGCTTCAAGGGATCATCTTGGTGAAATCCTACAACCCTAGATCACATATATTACCTCCTAAACACAACCTTGAAACCCTACCCTTGCAACTACAACATCCTTACTTGGGGTTACAATCAAAAGAGGTAAATTGATCAAAGGTTGTCTCTTTCTTTCCGTTTCTAAAAAATCAGTCCTTTATTTTGCTTGTCGAGTGCTTCTATACCTATATCGAGTGCTTTGCTTTGATTCTTTGTGTTGTCGAGTACTCTTCTCCCCACGTCGAGTGTCTCTCTTGCTTCTGTCGAGGACCGCATCCCTTGCCGAGTGCTCAATTGTGTGTGTCGAGTGCTTGCCTTTGATTGTCGAGTACTCTAGAGTCTTAGTCGATTGCTCTTGAACCTTTTGAGTGCAATCTTGGTCTTGTTTCATTCATTCTCTCATATATACTTTGATTGTTAGGTTTTTTCTTGAGTGTTGATTTGCCCAAGATGGATTGCCCCAACAAGCGTGACATACCAATTAGAGAGGGAGTGTGAGCGAAACACATTTTGAGCTTTTATATTTTACTAATATTTACATAGTTCTTTGTTTGTCTTTATTTGCAATGTCTAATAACCAGGGCAAAGACTGGTACAATACCTTCATGGAGAACATAGCTAAGATGAATGAGAAACTGGTAAAGGTAAATGAAGACTTGGTTAAGATGGATAAAAGCTTTACGGCAATAGAGCTTCAGCGTTTTGGCTCTAATACGGTATTCGTACAAGGAGTCCCACATAGAGATGAAGTGCCATCTAAAATGAAAGGGAAGAAACCCATCCTATTTCTAATCAACTTAATGTTTCTCCTAGCATAGATATTCAGCTTGTTGACAATAATGATGATCAAGATCTTAATTTACTTGCCTGTGATGATAATGATTGCATTGAATATGGGCATGATGATTCTTTGATTGTTAGTAAAGTCTTAAGTGTTAAACCTACACCTTGTGATAATAATCAAAGAGAAGATTTGTTTCACACTAAATGCTTAGAAGGCGGCAAAGTTTCCGGTATGATCATTGATAGTGTAAATTGTTGTAATATTGCGAGCCTTGAAATGATTGAAAATCCAGCCTTGAAAAGGGAAGAATACTTGCTAGCATTGGATGGAAATTTAGAGATAAACGAACAAGCTAAAGTGCATATTGAGTTAGAACATTATGAAGATTTTGTAGAGAGCTCTATTGGCCTACAAGTTGACTAAGCTGAGATCAAAACCATCAAAGAGTGGTCAATCCCTACAACAATCGGTCTTGAGATGAGTTTCCATGGGCATGAGGTTTTCGATACAGGAGCTCGTGTGGGTGCATTTGCGGAATCATATGCAACATTGGATTCGAGGACGAATCCTTTCCAAGAAAGGGAGATTGATGCGGGACCATCCAACACACCATCCAAGACACCTTCGGACACATCTATACTTGAGGATGGACCTATGATTCGAGCTCGTGAGAATGATGTTATCCTCAAGAGGAAGAAGAAGGCTCCACCATGGGAGAAGATCCAAAGATGCAAGCTAGATCATCTTGACGTTTTTACATTCGTCCAGCAGTTTGATAACTTTTCGACGTCTCAGTAAAATGAGTCGTACTGATTCAATATTAATCGGATTGGATCGTGCCATACTTTGTTGGAACGAGGACTAAGAGATCTACATCTTTTCTGTTAGAGGTTTTTCCAGATTCGACCTAGAGCTTAGCCGAAAATCAACATCTTGGAGCTGACACTTTTTTTAGACGAATTTATTCTATTTTTAGTATTTCTTTTACTAAAGTTATTTTAGAAAACTTTAGATGTTATTTGATTAATTTCTCAAGTTATTAGTTTTATTAATTCCTTTAGATAAATCGGCTCATCAGCCCTATGAGGCCTATATATGCCGATTCCTACCTTTGTAATCAGGGGGGAACATTATTGAATAGAATTTTGATTTCTCAAATTGTGTGAAACACATTGAGTGCAAGTAGATTGATTAGAAGCGGAGCTCATCGATTGCAAATTGGTTTATGTCTCAGCTTGGTTTGCTTTGTGTTCATCAACTTCGCAAGACTTGGTAATCCTAGTATCCACGAGCCCCCTCTTTGTGCCTCCAAGTTGTCCGTTTGGTTGTGTAGGGTTGTAGAGACGGGTTATATAGTCATTGATATTGGTTTCTACCATCTTAGGAGACATGAGGTCTTTATCTTGTTCTATATAGACCGACTCAGTCCTTATCGGTCGTGTCTTTATATCAGTTTCATGTCTTTCTTTAATTCTTGATGCGTACTATTGTTCTTGAGTCGTTCTTGGTCGATCTTGTCCAAGATCAGTCGTTTCTTGCTGTTCTTGCGTTTCTTGTTGAGTCTTGTTTAGTTCTTGCTTCCGTTCTTTAGTTTCTTGTTTGATTGTCGAAGATCGGGCCATCTCACGGCTAAACCCGTATCAAATTGACATCAGAGCTTTGGTATCTGAAATCAAAGATTGAGTCTTTTTTTTACATAAACACAAAAACCACAAAAAGAGTCATTTTCTTGTTTTGGTCTTTTACTTCTTGTTCTTTATTTGATTATTGCACTAACATATCTTGTTTTTGATTGTTGTGGTTGCTTAGCCCAGACACAAAGCCTAGCCGGGACTAGTGGAGTCGACCAAGCCAAGTGCGCACCCCTTTGTGTTCACTTAGTCGACGGCAGCCCTTTGTCCCCATAGGTCGAGCTTGGCCGAGTCCTTCACACCACAAGAAACCCTAGTTTGTTCTATCTTTGGAACTTTTGATCTATCTTTTATCTATTTCCATTTATCTATTTGCTTTATTAAAAATCATATTGTTGTGGTAGATTAATTCCATATTATCTATCATATATCATAAAAAGGCATAGATAGATCTACTTACCAAAGATAACCAAACCCTTATCTATATCTATTTCTTTAGGGCTGAATTTTATTTCTTTCACCATTATTTTTTTATTTTTGTTTTTCCCTTTATTATTGTTGTAAGTTCTTGCATTAGGTTCACAAAAAAAAAAAATCCGAAAATTCAAAGAAAGAAAAAGAAATTCAAAAGTTTGGACCTAGGGAGGATAAAATTCAACTAGGGGAAAAAGTAAGTAAAAAAAAAAGTTGTTTGAATTGATCTAGTGCAAGAAAGCTTCAAGGGATCATCTTGGTGAAATCCTACAACCCTAGATCACATATATTACCTCCTAAACACAACCTTGAAACCCTACCCTTACAACTACAACATCCTTACTTGGGGTTACAATCAAAAGAGGTAAATTGATCAAAGGTTGTCTCTTTCTTTCCGTTTCTAAAAAATCAGTCCTTTATTTTGCTTGTCGAGTGCTTCTATACCTATATCGAGTGCTTTGCTTTGATTCTTTGTGTTGTCGAGTACTCTTCTCCCCACGTCGAGTGTCTCTCTTGCTTCTGTCGAGGACCGCATCCCTTGCCGAGTGCTCAATTGTGTGTGTCGAGTGCTTGCCTTTGATTGTCGAGTACTCTAGAGTCTTAGTCGATTGCTCTTGAACCTTTTGAGTGCAATCTTGGTCTTGTTTCATTCATTCTCTCATATATACTTTGATTGTTAGGTTTTTTCTTGAGTGTTGATTTGCCCAAGGTGGATTGCCCCAACAAGCGTGACATACCAATTACAGAGGGAGTGTGAGCGAAACACATTTTGAGCTTTTATATTTTACTAATCTTTACATAGTTCTTTGTTCGTCTTTATTTGCAATGTCTAATAACTAGGGCAAAGACTGATACAATACCTTCATGGAGAACATAACTAAGATGAATGAGAAACTTGTAAAGATAAATGAAGACTTGGTTAAGATGGATAAAAGCTTTACAGCAATAGAGCTTCAGCGTTTTGGCTCTAATACGGTATTCGGGCAAGGAGTCCCACCTAGAGATGAAGTGCAATCTAATGAAAAGGAAGAAACCCATCCTATTTCTAATCAACTTAATGTTTCTCCTAGCATAGATATTCAGCTTGTTGATAATAGTGATATCAAGATCTTAATTTACTTGCCTGTGATGATAATGATTGCATTGAATATGAGCATGATGATTCTTTGATTGTTAGTAAAGTCTTAAGTGTTCAACCTACACCTTGTGATAATAATCAAAGAGATGATTTGTTTCATACTAAATGCTTAGAAGAGAGTAAAGTTTCTGATATGATCATTGATAGTGTAAATTTAGAGAAGAAAACTTGCTAGCATTGGATGAATATTTAGAGATAAACGAACAAGCTAAAGTGCATATTGAGTTAGAACATTATGAAGATTATATCAAATATGAATTGTGCACTAATCAAGTATCTTTTTCTTGATTTTGTAGAGAGCTCTATTGGCCTACAAGTTGACGAAGCTGAGATCAAAACCATCAAGAAGTGGTCAATCCCTACAACAATAGGTCTTGAGATGAGTTTCCATGGGTATGAGGTTGTCGATCCAGGAGCTCGTGTGGGTGCATTTGCGGAATCATATGCGAAATTGGATTCGAGGACAAATCCTTTTCAAGAAAGGGAGATTGATGCGGGACCATCCAAGACACCTTCAGACACATCTATACTTGGGGATGGACCTATGATTCGAGATCGTGAGAATGATGTCATCCTCAAGACGAAGAAGAAGGCTCCACCATGGGAGAAGATCCAAAGATGCAAGCTTGATCATCTTGACGTTTTTACATTCGTCCAGCAGTTTGACAGCTTTTCGACGTCTCAGTAAAATGAGTCGTACGGATTCAATATTAATCGGATTGGATTGTTCCATACCTTGTTGGAACAAGGACGAAGAGTTCTACATCTTTGATGTTGAAGGGTTTTCCAGATTTGACCTAGAGCTTGGCCGAAAATCAACATCTTGGAGCTGTCACTGTTTTTTAGACGAATTTATTCTATTTTTAGTATTTCTTTTACTAAAGTTATTTTAGGAAACTTTAGATGTTATTTAATTAATTTCTCAAGTTATTTGTTTTTATTAATTCCTTTAGATAAATTGGCCCATTAGCCCTATGAGGCCTATATATGCCAATTCCTACCTTTTTAATCAGGGGGAACATTATTGAATAGAATTCAGATTTCTTAAATTGTGTGAAACACATTGAGTGCAAGTCGATCGATTAGAAGCAGAGCTCATCGATTGCAAATTGGTTTATGTCTCAGCTTGGTTTGCTTTGTGTTCATCAACTTCGCAAGACTTGGTGATTCTAGTATCCACGAGCCCTCTCCTTGTGCCTCCAAGTTGTCCGCTTGGTTGTGTAGGGTTATAGAGGTGGGTTATATAGTCATTGGTATTGGTTCCTACCCTCTTAGGAGGCCTGTAGTCTTTATCTTGTTCTATATAGATCGACTCAGTCTTTATCGGTCGTGTCTTTATATCAATTTCGTATCTTTCTTTAATTCTTGCTGCGTATTATTGTTCTTGAGTCGTTCTTGGTCGATCTTGTCCAAGATAAGTCCTTTCTTGCGTCGTTTCTTGTTGTTGTTGCGTTTCTGGTTGAGTCTTGTTCAGTTCTTGCTTTCGTTCTTTACTTTCTTGTTTGATTGTCGAAGATCGGGCCATCTCACGGTTAACCCCGTATCGAAAACCGTCGCCATGGCTTTGCAGCCTCCACTAGAGTCTCTCGTTCACGCCGCGATTAACAACGACATCCCCGAAAACCTCCAGTCGATCTCCGGAGAAGGTGTGGCCTCCACGATGCCGGTGGTGAGCCCAGAGATGGTCGAACGCTGCCTCCGTAGGCGGAATTGTTGTGATATCTTGGGATTGTCCCACATCGAAAAACACGATAACCCGAGCCTTGCATATAAGTCAGTTGGCCACTCCTCTATTGTCAATTGGTTTTAGGATGGAATCTCGATTGTCTTGTGTGCTTGACTTAGGTGCGCAGGATGCGCTCGGACGTGTGAACCACCCACGTTATATGGCCCATCGGGATTTATCATGGCATCAAAGCGGTGCGGTTCAGGACCCTGGTCTATCTCCCGGGCTGGCCTGCCTTAAGGCTCAAGACGTCAAGTGCAACTGACATATATTGCGAGGAAAGGCAGTTGCACTTGAGGGGGCGTGTTGTGATGTCTTGGGATTGTCCCACATTGAAAAACACGATAACCCGAGCCTTGCATATACGTTAGTGGGCCACCCCTCATATTGCCAACTGGATTTAGGATGGAACCCCGCTGGTCTTGTGTGCTCGGCTTGGGTGCGCATGATGCGCTCGGGCGTGTGAACCCCCCACGTTATATGGCCCACCGGGATTTATCAGACGCCGACGCTCCCACCGACGCCTCCGATTACACCGTCTTCCACACATGGGCGGATCTAGAAAATTTTCCGGGGTGGACACAATTTTTTTTGGATAATTTTTATATTATTTTTATTAGAAATATTTATTAAAAAAATATATGATATTTATTACTGCCAGTGATAAATTGGGGCACCAAACGTGTGGAAGTTCCACACGTTTGGTGATTTGGCGGCGCTCCTCGACGCGCTCGGCATTGACAAGGCCTTTGTCGTCGGCCACAATTGGGGCGCGGCTGTCGCCTGGCATCTATGCCTGATGAGGCCCTAGCTCCAGGAAGCCGTGGACGAATAGGACCACCGGACCTTCGACTTCACCGACGCCGCCTTTGCAAAAATCAAACGAAGAAGACGATGATTTGGTTGCGAATATAGATTAATTACAAAACCAGCCCTCAAATTATCAAAATTGCAGATTGGCATGTACTTTTCTGATAAATAATAGAAAAGCTCCAAACTTTCAAGGTTACAAATTTTGTCCCTAGTGAAGGATCTGATGAGTTGAAAATCTCTTCCCATAAGCGATGAGATAGATAAACATGCCCCTCGAAGAGGAGGTAAGTAAAATTTAATTTTTATTATTTATTATTTTGTTTATAAATAATTTAATCGGTCTTTCGAAGTAGAAAATATTAAATCCCTCGAAGTGGATGAAAGTATTTAATGTGATCGATAAAATTCATCCCAGTAGTGATGAAACAACAAATATCATCCACGTAGCGATGATCAATGATTATGATTTTGTTTTGTTTGTATATTATATTTTTATCATTCATCTCCCAAAGTAGATGAAAAGACCTATCTCCTGAAGTAGATAAAAACACATAAGAGGTACGTTATAATTTGTTTGAATTTGTTTCGGAGTGTGATTATAGGAGGTACGTTGATTTTCCTTGCTTGATTAATTAAATTGATCAATTAGAATTTAAAAGGATTTAAGACATGGTACATAAGGATGGATAGAATTATGTTATATGATATTTGTTTTAAATGAACCCTGATTATAATTTCTTAATATTTTTGATTTGGTGATGGGTGGTGTCATGCGAGTGGCTTGTCTTCGAATCTACACCAGGATATCATGGTAAAAGGAGGCGAACCTTAGAAGATTGAACTCTACTTGGTAATGAGCCTATCTATGTTAATTAGGCTCGACTTTAAGGCTCGTGATGGATTTGGATCGATTTCTTAATACTGGTATATGTGATCGAGCTTGCGCTCAGATAAGCCTAAACATCATATATTTGAGTTATGATTTTTGTGCCTCTTGATCATAAGTGATTATATAAGTGTGTTTTGAGTTCATCTCGTACATTAAATATGGATTACCATTTAGTTGCTAATTGCAATATGACGTTATTGACTGCACACATAGATTTTATATCATAAATCATGTCATAGTGCTAATATACTTCGATATATAAGAATTTAGAGCATTGATAAATCATGTACAATTGGGGTTGACGATGCATATAGATATGGTTATTAGGTATATTGACCATATATTGAACGAATACATGATAAATGATCTAAATGAATTGATACATTGATAAGTTGAATAAATAACGTCATCATGCATCGATTGAAATATTACCCTCATCTTTGTAGTGATGAGCTAATTAAGATGACATTGTTGATTTCATCTTGTACTTGTAACTATTTGTTTTATATATGATTTGTTTTATAGAAGTTGAAGGGCGGTAAGTTGGGCACCCGCAAACACATCCAGGATGCGCACGGGGTGGCATGTTCGCGGACGAAATCAGCGTGTTGCCACACGTGTGAAGTGGAAATTTAACAAAAAAATAAAAGCGTAAATAATAAATAAACTGAAATAATTTAGTTATATAAAATAAATAAAAAGAATACATAATAAATAAACAAAAAAAAAACATTTTTTTTATATACATAAATAAATCAAGAATTAATGAAAAAAATAGTATAATAAATAAATAATTAATACATATATATATAATAAACAAATAAATATTTAATAAATTAATAAAAATAAAAATAAATATATATATATAATCAATAAATAGATAAAAACAATAAAAAAAATGAATAATTAATAAAAAAATAATATATTTCATAATTACTTATTTTAAGAATTATATATAGATACATAAAATAAAAATAATTTGTTTATATAAATAAATAAATGAATAATTAATAAAACAATATTTAATAAATATTGAATATAAAAATATATTTATATAATTACTATAATTACTATATATATATATGTATATATATAAATAATATAATCACAAACGTAGATAAATAAATTAAATTTATTTATTGATAAATTAATTAAATTTATTTATTGATAAATTAATTAAATTTATTTATTGATAAATTAATTAAATTTATTTATTGATAAATTAATTATTATTAAATTATATTAATTTAAAATCTTTAGTAATATTCTTTTAATATAAAACTCAATTAAATATAATAAAACAAATAAACATATATAAATTAAAAAATCAATTAAATCATGAAATTAGGTAATAACAAAAAAATAATGAAAATTAAATTAAATTTTATTGGTTATTTATGTAAAAAAAAATATACATAATTAATACATAAATAAATAACAGTAAAAAAAATGAATAGTTAATAAAAAAAATATTTTTATTCTTATTTGTTATATTTTTTTTCTACTTTATTATAATTGTATTTGTTTTATTTTTCTACTTTACTATTCTTATTCTTATTCTTATTTGTTATATTTTTTTCTACTTTATTATAATTGTATTTGTTTTTATGTAAATAAATAAATTTATTCTATTTATTAGTTATTGTTTTATATATTTTTTAATTTTATAAATTAAAAAATGTATTTTATTTTTTATGATCTTTTTCAGTTAAACATGTTGGATCTCATTAATTTGAGAAGTAAAACAGATTAAGTAACATCTTAAACATGGGAGAGAAACAAATTGTATTACATACCCGAGTCTTTGAAATCAACATGGCCAATTTGCATAACTAGACCAAAAAAAAAAAGCTTGCATAACTAGCCATGTCCCTTGTTTATTTACTAGGGGTAGAAAGTGGTCTATTTTTGCAAATAAAAAATGCAACCGGGAGAGGAAGTTGCAGGTGAAGAGGAGGGACACTGTAGCTACACTGTAGCTATCAATGACATGTGGCACCAAAAGGCATCATCCGTTCATTTCAGAAAACTGTAGACTGTCCATCTTACCAATAGAATGAATTGGTCCTACCAATAGGCTAAACCTGTCTTTCCATACCTGGAGATATTTTGGAGAGAATCTGAAGGGGATTCACTGTAGCTGATTTGGCGGGCTGTCAGTGTAGTTTTGACGCCAAAACAAGGTTCCCTCCTTTGGGGAAAGGGGAAAGCATTTATGAGGGGAAAAATGCAATGATTGCATTGATGGGTGTCCCCCAAGAACATATATAAGCTTGAGAGGAGGATCTGAAACACCATAACATGCTTTGCAAAAAGCGAGACATAATAGGAGAGAAGCGAAAAGGACGGGGAAAAAGTTACCCGTTCATTCCAGGAAACGATACAGTCCCTATCCTACCAATAGAATATTTCCGTCCTACCAATAATGTCCAACTGTCCTTTCATACCTGAAAAAGTGCAAGAAGTTTGTCCGATGACAGTGGCAGCGATGGGTAAGTGATCTTGTACCTATCCTTTGTAGTTGTTCCTTTTTCTTATAACAAAACTACCCCAAGGTGACGGTTTCACGAGAACAGTTGCAGAGAGTTCGTAATTTATACTCTCTCTTTTTGATCAATTGCATAACTTGCAAATTAAGATTACAAATTCAAGCGCTATTCTTGCTTCCTACGAAATTATCACATCTTGATGCCTAGACGATCATAAGGACCCATTGAAAATAGTATATTAGCTCAATTGGTAGAGCGTTGTGTTTGCACATAAAGATGTGAGTTCGACTCTCACATAGGCTAATACAGAGTATGTGTTCATGAATCTCTCTAAACTTATACAATTATGAACCTGACAGAAAATATATATAATAATGGTAGGACAAATTTAGAACATGTTAGGACAAATTCATAAATCTCTCTGAACTTATACGATTATGAACTTGACAGGAAATATATAAATTGGTGGTAGGACAAATCTGTGAACATGGTAAGACAAATTCATAAATCTTTCCAGACTTGTATAATTATGAACCTGGTATGAAATATATACATTAGTGGTAGGATAAATTTGTGAATCTGGTAGGGACAATTCCCCATTTTCTTTTCCACTGTCTCACTTTCCCCTTTTTCTTTTCGAAGTTTAGGTTTTACTCAATTTTATTTCTCCACATGATGATCATGAAGTTGTCAGCGATGACTGGGTACTTCTGAGTGTCGATCTTCACTACTTGGATCTTGTCTTTCAGTGCAGCACTAACTTTATATAGGATAGGGAGCATAGCTTGAGATTCATCATCACACATGATATATCCATGTATAGCTTTTGCATCTGTGGTTCATATAACTTCAGTCTCTGCCTGTGGAGCCTGCCTTCTCCTTTTGCTTTTCTGAGATTCATGTGGAAGTAAATTTTTTTTCGTAAAGCAAATTATGCATTTACATTTTTACAATAGTATAAATATATCGTACCATCAGTGTGCATCTATCCTACCATTAGTGTCAAGTTATACAAGAATTACTGGGTTTCCATTATGATCCTACCAATATCGTTGTTTTCTCCTACCATTAGTTTCCATCAATCCTACCATTCTGATCCTACCGATATCGTTGTTTTCTCCTACCGTTAGTTTTCATCTATCCTACCATTTTTGTGCATCTATCATATCAATTTAAATAGCTTTCAAGGAAAATCAAGCTAGAAATCGTAGCAAGTTATGTTCCACATTTTTCAGAAAAACAACCAAGGGTAGAGGGTTTCCAGTCTACAACAGAAGATGAAGGAAACCTAAGTAACATTATATCCAAGGGTAGAGGCTCTAATTCGGTCGTTCTAGCATTGAATTAGATTGGATTCATGAATTTTGATTGACATAAATTGGATTGAGATTGGGATTTATGGATTGGTAATTGTGATTGAGATTAAGGTCAATTCACGCCTCAATGATTACTAGTCTGGGATTTGTGGATTGTTCAATATTAATTCTACTTCTTTGCCAATAATACAAATATATCTTACCATTCGTGTACATCTATTCTACCATTAGTGTTAAGTTATACACTTAGGAATTTCGGTGATTACATTTTTATCATACCAATATCGTATATTTATCCTCCAGGTTCACAAATTTGTCCTACCACTAGTCTATATATTTCCTACCAAGTTCATAATTTTATAAGTTCAGAGATATTCATAATTCATAAATTTGTCGTACCAGATTCATAAATTTGTCCTGCCATTAGTGTATATATTTCCTACCATGCTCAATCGTATAAGTCCATAGAGATATGAACGCATACTCCGTATTAGCGTATGCGAGAATCGAACTCACATCTTTGTGTGCAAACACAACGCTCTACCAATTGAGCTAATAGGCTATTTATAAAATCTATCATAAATCTGTATGCATCACTTGAGCCTATAAGAGCACAAAATAGCAAAATAAGAGCACAAAATAGCTACTTCAGTAAAAAGAAGGCTAGATAACGAGAGAGCATAAGCATGCCTTGAGGTGGAGCAACTAAGGCTACTGTCTCCGCATTTTGTAGAAGTATCGTGTAAAGACTTTGATCAGATGAGTTGGTCTGCAAATAGTCGGCACCATACAACATTATATGAAAAGATTAAATGAAAAATATGACAAACTGCAGTCGATTAACAGGTAAAGCTACATACTAAGGTCTATGCCACAAATAAACATCAATGATGAACAATGAATACGTTTTTCTGAAAAGGAAAACAACATTGTTGATGAAACATGTGAGCCTCTGAAATATGTTGAGCATTTTTTTTGACGATATATTGATCTTTTTATGAATCACTGTTTCCTTTTTCCCTCGTAAGCAAGGCATTATGGTTCATCATTGATTAATGATTTCTCCAGGCCATCTAACATCTGAGTATAAAGGGAATTAGCTTAGCAAAAAAAAAAAACGTGGCCTCCACAAGGATCAAAGGTCTACTCTCTATCTTCACACGACCAACAATTGCTGTCCTTTTCCGCCCATTTTGATCTACTACAATAACCTCTTTCCCTGCCTTTAGCTCTGAAATGTAGCTTGTCTTTCCACCTGAGACTGCAACATAAGAATGTACAGGACCCTAGAAAATAACAAAATATAATCATTGTTTGAGAAAGTTCATATTTGCTTATCGTTCCCGTATTAATTGTAAGTATCAGAATTTCATATTTACTCCCCAGAGTGTAGATTTATTTTGCATTAAAAGGGCAATTTTATAATTGGTGTAAACAGAAATAAAATTTCTAGTCCTTGATGCAACAATAAAGTGACACTCCAACATAAGATAATATGCTCTTTCCAAGGGGATCATCAAGCACCTTTCATTTCCTATTCTTGGAGTTGGAAACATAGATCTAATCAAACCAGAATTCTAGTATGAAAATTACTAGAGCACTTGTTGATACTTAGAACCCAAGAATTACCGGATTAACGCGAAAGGGTCGACTTGCTATGTAATTAGACTCCAAGCACTCAAAATGGACAAGAAACAACCCTCGAGCAAAGGAACCAACCTAGGAAAAGATTGAAAAGAAAAGAAAGAAGTAGAATGTGAGTTACAAAGATATAAATCATAGAACACGCCAAGTAACGGGCAGAAAACAAACCAACAACCCTTCACCAGGCTTCATAAGGCTGCACAGATCCACACAAACACGATCACCCATGCCAGCCATACGCACTTCTGTTATACTTGCTTTAGTTAGTGTCAAGCAGTTCCTGACTTCCTCCCGTTTATCAAAATAGTCCTAAAATTATAAACTAGAGTAAGGTTCAAAATATCATTTCTTAACCAAGAATATCAAGGGATTCTTACTTTCAGAGCAAAAACAGAAGCATTATCCTCTTCTTTTAAGACAACCCCGCCCAAACCTTGTTTGAGAGCCTACAAAAAACATAAACTAATGCATTTAAGTTAAAACTTAAAGGTGAAAACACATACATATAAAGGCAACTGTTAAAACTTACCTTCCTTTCAACAATTGTTAGGAATCTCATTCCTGTTCGATAGGGATTTGTTAAGGTTTCAGTGGAGGCAGCCAAAGATTATCTCCATAGATTGACCAGAGATGCTCAAGAGAGGAGTGAGAAACCAATCAGGGGAGACAAAAACCAAAAAACGAAGGATTTATCGGAGAATCGATTAAACTGAGGCCTGTAACCGGGAATTCGAGCCACGAACACTTTCGGGAATAGGATTCGAAATCAAAACTAGGAGGATAAAAGGCAACAATCACTAATTCACACTCTTGAACTCGATTTCAAACCATCAGAAACGGCAATCACGACAACATTGTCAACCGGCAACATAAAAACAACATTTAAATCAGGGAATCACGGGGTTGATTCAAAGGGAGGAGAGAAAGGAGAAGAGAGGAGAAGCTTACACTGGAAGCCAACAATCTTCGTCGTATCCGGCAATAAGTTCCTCGCCATCGACAGGCTTCAACGAGGAGTAGACAGCGAGTTGAGAGTCGTTGCCCTAACACCCGATTTAGGGATTCTGCATCTCCGATCTTGTATCTCCAAATTCGACTCCACCAATCCACTCTGCCACTCTCACAAGCCCAAATCCGTTGTCAATTTGCGGAGATCTGACCGCCAGAATCCACCCCGAACCCCACGCGGCTTCCGGAACCACCGCCGATGTCGCCGGGTTTCTCCTCCTTCCCTTCCAACACAGGCTCCATCAGATACCTCCCCCTCCCTCAAGCCGCTACAACCAGTGGCCAACAGTGCTAAAAAACTGGATAATTTATTTGCTTGGGGTAGAGGGGTTATTTTGGTTCATTTTTTGACCTTGTGGTCTATTTGTGTAAATAGGCTCATTTTTTGGTCTGATTGCTACCATTTCCTCAATCAACATTACCCTTAGCCTCTGTCCCGACCCAGGTCGCAACTAATTCCTCCAGTTTGATGACACGATCCACCAATTCCTTTTCAATCTTCCTCTTCTCCTACTCTAAATCCTCATACTTCCGCTCAAGCACAACAATTGCACCGTTCTCACCGCCACCTTCCATGACTCTCCTCATAGTCATGAGATCGATCTGCAACTTCTTCAATTCCACATCTGGATGCTTAGGGGAGGCCAGAACTTGCCTTCATATCATCGTGTAGGGTAAAAGCTTGAGGGAATGATGTTTTATGTGCTCTTTATAGACTAGTCCAGTCTCCAATTTTTTGCTGATTTCAGCGGGGAGGTTTATGTTCTTCAGTTAGGGTTTAGTCCACAACTAATGGTGCATAATGGTGCGCGATTGAGGACGAGCTTCAAATCTTATTTTTTTAATCAACAGAATGCTCAATGCTTTTTCACATTGCTCCATTACATTTACAGAGAAATAACATGTTGCTAACGTTTGTAAATAGTGATGTAAACAAAATACGACCTTTTCGCCATAGGCTATAACATACCTCAAATCTTTGTCTTTCAGAATCTTCACATTGCTCCATCTAGCTAATCTCGGATAGTCCTCATCTCAACACATCCAATTCTTTTCGCCATAGGCTATAGCATACCTCAAGTCTTTGTCTTTTGGAATCTTCACATTGCTCCATCTAGCTAATCTTGGATAGTCCTCATCTCAACACATCCAATTCGGAACTGGCTTCAACATATGGAATCCAAAATTTACAGCACATCGGAAACATGGTGGTTGGGACGTACATCGGAAAATATATTATGTATTCATTGATCGATCGACGACATATCTAAGTCAATATTCATACATATTCATTGTGTTTATTTCTTCTCATTAGATTTACAAAGAAATAACATATTTTTGACGTTTGTAAATAGTTTTGTATGCAAATTATTTTATTTTATTTATTATTCATTGTGTTTATCAAAATCAATTATTTTTATTGTGTTTATCATACATATTCATTGTGTTTATCAAACTCAATTATTTTTATTTTATTTTTTTATTTTATATAACTAAATTATTTTATTTTATTTATTATTTACGTTTTTATTTTTATTTTAAAATTTTCACTTCACAAGTGTGGCAACACGCGGATTTCGTTCGCGGGCATGCCACCCCGTGCGCATCTTGGATGTGTTTGCGAGTGTGGCACATCCAGGATGCATTTGCGGGTGTCCCCCATTGATGTGTCATGAAGTTGACATTTCTTGAAGTGGTTAAACTTGTTTCCTTTGTCACTAGAAGTTGACATTATTTATGTGTAATGAAGTTGATTTGTATACCATTTAAATTGCATGAAATTGAAATTTTATATAGTTATTGAACTTATACTATATGTGATTGATATTGTTTATTGAAACAAGTGATAAATATCTGAATCGATATCCACCTGAAGTGGCCAAATAAATTTCAATTATGTTTAGTGTATTTATTTTTATTAAGATTACTTTTGTTATTTACTTGTGAGGTGTATATATCTCAATTTACCTTTTGTAATTCAAAACTCAAACTGTTTCCAGAAGAAACAACTTGTTAAGAGTTTTTATGTCATAAACATATGTGATTTTATATTGACAAAGAATATTTGTGTTATTAGTGTTAATAAAAGCTATCTATTGAATGAAGAGCTTAAATGATCCAACATCTTTGATTATGTAACCTCTGCTATTTTTTGTTTGTTATTAGTTCAAATTGGTTATTTTAAGGTAAATGGAATATTTATTTTATTTATTTATTTGATTTGATTTGCATTTTATGTATATGAATATGCATTGGAAATGTTTCTTGAAGAAACAATTATGGGTAGAAAATGCCAATTTTATTCAACAAATGATGATTTGGGAGAAGAGTTTGAAGCAAATCCTTGTTAAATTGTGTGAAATTGATAAAATTAGTTCACCAGAGCCCGAAGACTCTTTATTTTAAAATCTTGTTCTTAATCTACTTGGGTATTGTAGAACTCAAATAAATAGTTAGCTAAATGACCTATGGTTCATAACGATCTCTCTTATTGCCAGATGCAATATATATTGTTACCTCTAGCATGTAACGACACGAGATTATGATTTTCGGGTTACGTTTCAAGAGATGAAACCCCTCGTTAGGATCTTGCACTCCGAACACAGGTTGAAGGTTTGAAATTCTAAACTAACATTTTCAAAGGGGGATTTCATACCCAAGTTCGAAGGGATCGTTGGAATCCCTGGGTAAGTCCCCTGTGCCCGTCGTAAGTCTAAGCGTGGAAAACCAATAGTCACGCAAATAGCGGAAGTAAGGCGTAATACAAAGGGGGTGCCACGACAGAGCCGAGTCAAAACATAATAAAACATTCAAATCCGAACCGTAATTAAATTGGTGAAGTCGGAGTCTCAACTCTCTCTTTCCGCCATGTTAGACCCCGCGGTCATGGAGCCAAATCAGCGTCAATACTAGTAAGCATAACAGATACCTAAAAAAATTGATAGTAGGCAGGATCAAATCGATGCCCACTTTGGCTTTGCATCCCAACCCTAAGCACACATATACGCTATACCTAATAAAGATGATTCTAGATGCAAAGCGGAACATTAACACACTAACATGTTCCTAAGATCAAGTGCATAATAATAATAAGGCCTTAGCACATAATACCAAGTGGTATATCCCTCTCATACCTCCACCCCCTTCCGATAGGGCGGAGACTGGCCAGTTCGTGAATGCATTCCATTATAATCGGGCGGCCCGCATGCCCAACTTGTAACCACAATAAAAAAAAAAAAAAGCCCTTTCGATAGGGCGGAGACTGGCCAGCTCGTGAATGCATTCCATTATAATCGGACGGCCCACAAGCCCAACCCGTAACCATAATAAAAAAAAATAAAGCCCGCATGCAGCTTTCGGAATCATGCTCATAATATATGTAATAAAGTTCCATATGACTCGGTGACTCAGGACGAGACCCGATGAGACTAGGCCGTCCTATGACCCTAGCAAAGAATCTAGATACTTCACAGATAACGACCGTTCTGTTTACATACTCATAAAGAAATAGAATGCTTAACGGTCAATCCAACCTAGAATGGTACTACATGGCATGATGATCATGAATGCAAGCACCTAGTATATCATGCACCTAAATAAGGGAATATCTCTATTTCAATTTGAGTAAGCTCCAAAGAGACTTACCTGGTACCGCAAAACAGGAAAAAACAATCAACCAGGCAATATACAATCTAATATGTCATAGATGGTCACCTAACAAGTATAAGCACATGAATGAGTCTATCTCTAAGGCACACAAAGTATAGAATTTATCACATACACAACTTCAGAACTTAACCCAATAATTATCGCATCATCATTTTGATCGTCTTCACTTTATCTCGTAATCCATCATCTCAACATCTCATACCATATTCAATATAATTCACCAACTCATTAGCTTAAGACAACTCCAATTCATACTCAGCCAATTTGCATGATATCATCTCATATTCTTACTTGGCATATAATTATATATCCTCATCATAATTATCTAACATTTAACCTCGCATAATAACCAACCGCAAGTCATGCTATTAGTCATACATATCATAACATCGTGCTAGCCAGTCATTGAAACAAATCAGATTCCCAAGTTAGCTCCAAACCATTTCAAAATCCGAATCAACTAGTTATAAATTTCGACCTTGGAAAATGTTTGTCAAATTCATTTTTCTAAAATCCAACTGTCACAATATCATATTTTTAAATCACCATATCTTTAATTTCAAAATCACATTTTATATCTTAATCTCAAAATAATATCTTATATTTTAAATCCCAATGATATTATATAATATTTTAAATACCATTTCCTTTCTAAACACTTTCATAAAATATTTTCAAATCCTTTAAAAACTCAACCACTTTTATTTAATAAAATTTGCCCCTTATATTTTATAAAAATTATAAACCAACCCTTTTATTTTATTAAATATCAAAACCGGAGTAAATGGAAAAATAGGCCCAAAATCACTTTCTTTTTAAAACCCCAAAAATCTGGCCCAAAGAAAATAGGCCCATTTCCTATCTTCCATATTCCATGTGATTGAAAGCTGAGATTTTAAAAAAGAGGGGGGCCCACTGACGTGGCGGGTGAGGTGGCAAGGGGCCCACAACTCTTTCTTCTACCTTGGCCTGTTCGAAAGAAATGGAGGGTGGGGGTGGAGGTGGGGGGGGGGGGGGGGGGGGGGGGGGGCAGTTCCAACGCTCGAAAAGAGGAACCGAAGGAGGAAGAGGGAAAGGGAGGCCGGTGGAAACCCTAACTCCGGCCACCCAGTCTGGCGGCACAGACCCACACCCATGACAGAATAGGAAGGGAAGAAGGAGAAGGAAGAGCTTACCAAGGGGCCTTCGACTTCGTCGGAATCGGAGCTTGGGGAGGCGGCGTTCGGCTGCGAAGGGGGCGAATCCCACCGGAATCTACCTAGGAAGGGCGGGGGATTGTTAAAGCTCTACCTTTAACTTCATAGGAGGTGAAAGGAAGAGAAGGGAGTGTGGGGAAGCTCTTACCGCTCAAAAATCGGAAAAAGGGGAAGGACGACGGAGGCGGGGCTGCTCGGAGCTGTGCTCAGGGGTAACAGAGGAGGAGGTCGGATGGTGGCTCGAGAGGCGCCCAGCTCCGCTTGGGGATGTGCTCGGGTGTTCCCAGGGACACTCGGCAGTCGGCGATGCGGCTTCGGCGACTTCCTAGCCCCTTTTGAACTAGCTTCCAAGGAAAATTTTAATTTTGGGGGATATCTAAGGAAGAATTTGTGAAATGTCAAAAAAATATGTTCTAATAGGTTAAATGTCCACATTTTGAGACAAATTGGTGAAATGTCCACAATATAAACTCTCTCCCTATGTTCCACGCGCTCTCTCTCCCATCCATCTATTATAGAGCGAGCGATCTCCTGAGAATTGAGATGCTTCCTCGCTCTTCAATCCAGGCGTCCATCGAAGATCGATTGAGATGCGTCCATCGAAGATTGATTGATTTACTTTCGATCGATTGCTCCCCTCCTGGCTCCCTCCGGCTTCCTTATCAATTGCGCTCCCTCTTCCGCTCTTCTTTCCGATTCGTCTGGTCTTGCCGCAGAGGAGCACCGAGCGAGGTCGATGTCGAGCGAGCGGAGCGAGGGAGGCCGAGCAAGCGAGCGGTGGCGGTTTCAGATATGAGAGAGGCGGTGTCTGGTGGCAAGAGCGAGCACCGGAGGCGGTCGCTAGATCCGTGTTTTTCATCTGAACCAAGGCCGAGATCTATGGCGACATCGTCGCCTTCTCCCTCTCCCGCCGCAGATTCTCTGTGTTCCTCATTCTATGTCGCTCGAGTTCTTCGGATTCCAAATTGGAAGCGGAGGCCGCCTCTCGGAGGTTCCTTTTATTCAACCTATTATTCATTCGTTCTGTTCGACATCATCTGATCGCCTTTGTGCTTCTTTTCGCTTGTTGATGAAATTGTTATTCAGGCTTATTATTCATTCGTCCTGTGCTTCTTCGATTATTTTTCAAATTGTAGTTGTAGCTAATCACAGGTACAACTCTATGCAGAAATTGCAATCAAAAGTAAAGCATTTTGAAGTCCTAGAGCACATAATGCAGAAGGAGCATGCTAAACTGCAGGAACTGAATGAGTGTATTGTTGCTGAGTGAATCAAAAGTAAAGCGGAGCTGAACTGAACTGCAGGAGCTAAACTGCAGGAACTGAACTGCAGGAGCATGCTGTACTATAGAAATTGAAATCAAAAGCAAAGAATTTTTTTATTATGGAAGATCATTTTCACTTGAAGAGTTGATATGAAATGATGATGCATATACACATTATGTGCCACCAGCAGCTATCAGGTAATCTATTGGTTGTTTGGTTGTGATGAGGTGCACCTTTCACATAAATTCTCATGTCAATTTTTTTTTTTTTGGTGAACTTCTCATGTCAATTATGAAAATCATCCAAATGATTTATACTCTTGGCTTTAATAAGTTCAGACTCTTTGACAAACTAACCTTTGTTTTTAGCATTTCGGGCAGTTGCAATGCTATTGAGTATTGAATAGCCTAAAATTAACACTATTGTTCAAAATTCCATGACCTCACATGCCGAGTCTTCATCTTATTTTTGTGCATTTGATCAGATTCAATTTACAAGTATTTTCGATTACAAGATTTTAATTATATCTTATTTTTGCACTTTTTTTTTAATGTTATAGGATAGATTACAAGTATAAGTTTATTGAGCTTTAAAAGAAAGCCTCTTAGCTCAATGGCAGAGTGACGTGCTTAAGTGCGCAAATACGTGGGTTCGACTCCCGTATAGGCTAAAGTTTATATAATTCTAGTAATTTACAAAATTTTCTATTAAATATTGGATTTTTTTGGTAAGTGTCCCTTTTCATAAGGACATTTTGCAAAATGTTACGACATTTTTACCCTACTCTTGTAATCCCCTCTTCTTCCCCTATTTCAAGCGCTGTCCAGCACAGCACTCCGACGAGCGTATGCAGCGCACAGGGAGGTCTCCAATCCTTGTAATTTCACCTCACCTGCGTCAAACCTTCACCGCATTTCAAGGATCTCCGAATGCGCGGTCGCGGCTTCCGCCTTATGCTTGCTCTTCAAGCCTCTGTTCCTCTCAATTGGTTTTGTCCGCCGTCGGGGTCGAATCATGAACAGGTTTGGGGTTCTTCTGTCTAGCTAGAAGATGATGCGTGATCCTTGATTTACTGCCCGCAAGTGAGGCGGAGCTCTAGAAGCTCCGCCGAAGCAAAGCTGCTTTGAAGGCTTGAAGCGGTGGAATCGGTGGTTGGCTGAATTCTGGTGGTCTTGAGGCACTACTCTAATTATACAAATGATTATGATTTCTACCATCTTCCATTGAAATTGAACTTGAATTTAGTTTGATTTCTGTTTGATATAAATTATAAAAAAATGTCCCTTTATAAGGAACAATGTTACGTGATGTAACCACAATTAAAATAAAAGCAACCACTATTGCCACCAAAAGGGAAAACAAAACTATGACAAGGAAAAGTGTTATAAGCTGTGCACCACAATTAAAAAAAAGTAATCACTACTGTCAGCAAAAGAAAAAAAAAACTCGTAACAAGGTAAAATGTTATTAGTAGTGTCACCACAATAAAAAAGAATTAAAAATGTAATCACTATTGTCACCAAAGGAAACTCTACGACAAAGGAAAATGTTATTAGTAGTGTCACCACTCACCACAATAAAAAAAAATGTATCCACTGTTGTCACCAAAGGAAATCGGTACTCCGTTAAGAGATGAAAGACTAAGTGTGTTAATAGTGGCATTTAGAATGTGTCATCACAAAGTTCAAACACATGTGTCACTACTGTTGTCACCAAAAGAAAACAAAGGAAACACAAATCCTAGAAGGGCTAATTTTAAGCAAAACAACCGATGTCACCAACTAAAAACCTTACGACATTGGAAAGTTTTATTAGTGATGTCACCACAATTTTAAAAAATGACATTGTTGCTGTCACCAAAGTAAAATACTAGGACAAGGCAAGCACAAACTCTAGAGGAGCTAATGCTAAGCAAAACTATTGTTGTCACCAAAAGAATGGTCAAGTGATATTAGTAGTGTCACCAAGGTAAAAGAATAGTCAAGTGATCATAGTAGTGGCACCAAGATAAAAAAAACAGTAAAAGAATGATCTAGTGATATTAGTAGTGTCACCACTGTTGTCACCAAAGGAAAAAACCATAGGATAAGGGAAAATGTTATTAGTAGTGCCATCACAATTAAAAGGAAAATTGGACAAAAATAATACCAAGTATCAACTTTTGGCCAAGAATAATACGAACTTTGAAATTGACCGTTTCATATACGAACTATCGCCCTATTAACAGAAAATAATACATATGTGTATTCCGATGAACTTTCCGACCAAATACGCCACGTGGACACCGGAAAACACACATGGCATGCATAAATTTTTGCCACGTCACCAAACTTGTAAGTTATGCCATGTCATAAATTTATTTTTCATTTAAAAAAAAATAAACAAATAGGCAAATAGCTACAGTACCTTTCGAAACAATGGAGAAGAGAATGGGCAGATAACATTGAGAAGAAAGTGAAGACGCCCACCCTCGATTCCATTGTTTTGAAAGGTACTGTAGCTATTTGCTTATTTGTTTAATTTTTCTTTTTAAAAAAAAATTGAAATTTTTTTTTATGACATGGCATAACTTACAAGTTTGGTGATGTGGCAAAAAATTATGCCATGTGTGTTTTCCGGTGTCCACGTGGCGTATTTGGTCGGAAAGTTCACCGGAATGCACATATGTATTATTTTCGGTTAATAGGGCGATAGTTCGTATATAAAACGGTCAATTTCAAAGTTCGTATTATTTTTGGCCAAAAGTTGATACTTGGTATTATTTTTGTCCAATTTTCCCAATTAAAATAAAAGTAACCACTAATGTCACCAAAAGAAAAAAACACTAGGACAAGGGAAATTGTTATTAGTATTGTCACCACAATAAAATAAAAATAAAAATGTAACTACTGTTGTCACCACTATAAAAACGGGGTCATAGACACTGTCACCACTATAAAATCAGGCTCATATACACTATCACCACTGTAAAAACAAGGTAATAAACACTGTCACCACTATAAAAACAGGGCCATAGACACTATCACCATTATAAAAATAGGGACATAGGCACTGTAACCAAAGGAAAACCTTAGGACAAGGGAAGCACAAACCCTATAAGGGCTAATGAGAAGTCAAAATACATGTGGTGACAATTCTCCTTTAACATATAAATTTTGTTGGTGACACTAATAAATTTTAAAATACAATAAGTATGTCTTAGAAGGGAAAGTGTTATTAGTAGTGTCACCACGATTAAAATAAAAGTAACCACTACTGTCATTAAAAGAAGAAAAAAAACTAGAACAAGGTAAAATGTTATTAGTAGTGTCACCATAATAAAAATAAATAAAAATGTAATCACTATTGTCACCAAAGGAAACTTTACGACAAAGGAAAATGTTATTAGTAGTATCACCACTAACCACAATAAAAAAAATGTATCCACTGTTGTCACCAAAGGAAAACAGTACTCCGTTAAGAGACAAATGACTATGTGTGTTAATAGTGGTGTCAGCAACACAAAAAAGTGTCACCACGAGTGTACCAAGTGTTGTCACCACCAGTGTACCAAGAGAAACAATGGTCAAGTGTTATTAGTCGTGTCATCAAGTAAAAACAATGTAATACTGTTGTCACCAAAGGAAAACCATAGGACAAGGGAAGCAAAAACACTAAGGGGCTAATGTTAAGCAAAAGAATATGTGGTGTTCAGAATATGTCATCACAAAGTTCAAATACAAGTGTCACCACTGCTGTCACCAAAGAAAACAAAGGAATCACAAACCTTAGAGGGGCTAATTTTAAGCAAAACAACCACTGTCACCAAAGAAAAACCTTACGATAGTGAAAAGTGTTATTAGTGGTGTCACCACAATTTAAAAAATGACATTATTGCTGTCACCAACGGAAAATACTAGGACAAGGGAAGCACAAACTCTAGAGGGTTAATGCTAAGCAAAACTATTGTTGTCACCAAATGAAAACTCTAGGGTAAGCTAGTGTTATTAATTGTGTCACCACTCTTGGTGACAACTTTTTTTTTAACGATGACAGTGTCACCGTTTTTGTCACCAACAGTGTCACCGCTTTTACGGGGTCACTATCACCACCCCTTATCACTATCACCACCCTTATCGCTGTCACCACCCTTATCGTTAGGGCTGATCAAAGGCCCAAAACCGATCCGAACCTGGCCAAACCGAACCGAACCTAAAACCGAAATTCCCAAAAATGAAAACCGAAAACCGAACCTAAACTAATAGGTTTGGTTCGGTTTTACGCCGGTTTGGTTTAGGTTCGGTTCGGTTATAACCTAATCGAACCGAAATAAAAAATTTACAATGAAAAAAAAAACATACGTTGAACACTTGAGTCTTGAAGTCTTGAACAACCCTTCTGAACAAGACTATGGTACATAGTGTTATACAGTATTATAGAATATATATGCTAAACACGCTAATAGATAGTGCCTAAATCCTAATCCAAATCAACTAATTTCCAAAGCTAAATTCACATTCACTTGGGTGAAGCAGCAGGGGTCACATGCACTCACATCTGCAGCCAGTTTGCCTAGCCAGGGATTACACACAGTCCTAAGGCTAAATTCACATGGACAGACCGTCAAACCTAAAACCTTACCTTACTTAAGTCTCAAGCAGCGTAAGCCGTAAGGCTAAATTAAAATTAAAAAAATCGGTTTTTGTAGGTTTAACCGAAACCGAGTACAAACTGAACCTAAAACCGAAAATTAAAATTCCCTAAACCGAAATCCCTCGGTTCGGTTTGGTTCCGGTTATTTCGGTTCGGTTCGGTCAAAAATTTCGGTTCGAACCGATTTTGATCAGCCCTACTTATCGTTGTCACCACCCTTATTGTTGTCACCACCTTTATCACTGTCACCACCCTTATCATTGATCACTGTCACCACCCTTATCATTGTCACCACCGCTATCACTAATAACTTCTTTTGGTGACACCTTTGTTTTTAGTTTCTTTTTATGAAATCCATGTGGTGACACTGTCGTGGTGACACATGCGTTAACAACTTTTTTGGTGACATATTTGTTTTTAGAGTTTTTTTTTACGGGATCATTGTCACCACCCTTATCGATGAATAGTGACACTGTTAGTGACATAAATTTTTTTGATTAAATTTGTTCATAGTCACATAAGCATAGGATAATCATAATTAAGTTGTAAATTAAGATCCCTCGAATACACTCAATCCAAAAATAAACCAAGTTCTTAGTATAAACCAAAAAAGCTTACAAAAAAAAAGTAAAAACCAAAAAAGAAAGAAGCCCCATCCCTTCTTTGTAACCACTTGTAGAATCTAGCAGCATTATTAGTGGGCTCTCCATCTCCATATCTTTAACCAAGATTGTATTGTGGAATCGGTCAAGAACAACCATATGTGTCCCCTATGTAGATTTGAGATGCCTGCAATTGAAGTTTGAGCAAGACAGACATTAACGGATTTGATTATGTTCAATTAATCCCACATATCAGATACTGTCATCAGCATAATCAAAACTGTGTAGATCCAAATCATAGAAATTAGAACTCGCAACCATTACCAATTCCAAATAAAAAATCAAAACATGGAATATAGAAATCCACATGAGATCACCATTGGCCCCTATCCTAATCTACATATCCACAAACCAAAACCCCAAGCCTAAAATTCTAATTACCGGATTTGAACTCCAAATCATAACTTCACAACCAATATTGGAATCCAGATCGAAATTCAAATGAAAAGGTCACCACAACCTTACGAAGGCGGCGATGAGGCGCCGGGACAAGGGGAAGCAGCAAGGTGGCGAAGGCGGAACATTGACGGAAGATAGGGGAGAGAGAATCGACAATCGGAGAATCAGGAGAAAATCCGACGAGATAGGGGTCGTCGAAGGATGTCACCTCGAGCTTCGCCTCCTTCCCTCATATCTGTGGGGCCGTCGAAGATGCGGCTCGAAACTCCATGGAAAGATGATCGGCGGTCGAAACTCATGAAACCGATAGATGAGCAGAAGAAAGGGAGGCGGCCGCTACGCATAAACATGGATAAGTAAGGGTAAGGGCAAAACGGGGTTTCCAAAAATATTTTGGACATTTAACAAAATGGTAGTTTAGGTGGATAATTACCGAAAGTGATACACAAAAGTGGACATTTAGCCAAATATCTTCATAAATGTTATATAATAAGGTATATTAGTGCAGATTTTTTAGTGCTGACATCGTTTTTATGTGAAATTTATATGTGCTGACATCGTTTTTATGCTTATTATTTAGTGTTGACATCGTTTTTATGCATATTCTAGTAACTTTGGAGCTTGTTGAGCAAAAACAAGATCATGTTCAGCAAATTTCCACTAATATCCCATGTTGTGCAATAAGTATATTGATGAGCAAAAATAAGAGCATGTTGTTCAATAATCTATTAAGCAACCATAAAATAATATTGAGCAAAAATAAGATCATGTTGAACACAATTTCACAAGTCTCAATATGTGTGCAAAAATAATCTATTGTTGAGCAAAAATAAGATCACGTTGAGCAAATTTCCACCAATCCCCATGTTGTGCAATTATAGTCTATTGATGAGCAAAAATAAGACCATGTTGTGCAATAATCTATTGAGCAAGTATAAAATAATATTGAGAAAAAAAAAAGATCATGTTGAGCACAATTTCACAAGTCTCAATAGTTGTGCAAAAATAATCTATTGTTGAGCAAAAATAAGATCACGTTGCGCAAATTTCCACAAATCCCCCATGTTGTGCAAACATAGTCTATTGATGAGAAAAAATAAGACCACGTTGTGCAATAATCTATTGAGCAAGTATAAAATAATATTGAGAAAAAAAATAAGATCATGTTGAGCACAATTTCATAAGTCTCAATATGTGTGCAAAAATAATATATTGTTGAGCAAAAATAAGACCACGTTGAGCAAATTTCCACCAATCCCCATGTTGTGCAATTATAGTCTATTGATGAGCAAAAATAAGACCATGTTGTGCAATAATCTATTAAGCAAGTATAAAATAATATTGAGAAAAAAATAAGATCAAGTTGAGCACAATTTCACAAGTCTCAATAGTTGTGCAAAAATAATCTATTGTTGAGCAAAAATAAGATCACGTTGAGCAAATTTTCACCAATCCCCCATGTTGTGCAAACATAGTCTATTGATGAGCAAAAATAAGACCACGGTGTGCAATAATCTATTGAGCAAGTATAAAATAATATTGAGAAAAAAAATAAGATCACGTTGAACAAAATTTCACAAGTCTCAATATGTGTGCAAAAATAATCTATTGTTAAGCAAAAATAAGATCATGTTGAGCAAATTTCCACCAATCCCCCATGTTGTGCAAGCATAGTCTATTGATGAGCAAAAATAAGACCATGTTGTGCAATAATCTATTGAGCAAGTATACAATAATATTGAGAAAAAAATAAGATCATGTTGAGCACAATTTTACAAGACTCAATAGTTGTGTAAAAATAATCTATTGTTGAGCAAAAATAAGATCACGTTGAGCAAATTTCCATCAATCCCCCATGTTGTGCAAACATAGTCTATTGATGAGCAAAAATAAGACTATGTTGTGCAATAATCTATTGAGCAAGTATAAAATAATATTGAGAAAAAAATAAGATCATGTTGAGCACAATTTTACAAGACTCAATAGTTGTGCAAAAATAATCTATTGTTGAGCAAAAATAAGATCACGTTGAGCAAATTTCCATCAATCCCCCATGTTGTGCAATTATAGTCTATTGATGAGCAAAAATAAGACCATATTGTGCAATAATCTATTGGGTAACTATAAAATATAAAATCATGTTGAGCACAATTTCACAAGTCTCAATTGTTGTGCAAATATAATATATTGTTGAGCAAAAATAAGATCATGTTGAGCATAATTCCACCAATCTTCGATTTTGATTTTTCGGAGTCGATTTTGAAGTCTCAAGTGATTACTGCAATGGAATCCAGTGATTCGTTGCTAATTTTGCTGATTTCCTTGCCGGTTCTTGTGTGCAGAAGGAGCCTGAAAAGCACGGAGGCGCTGCTCCTGCCTGTGGCTTCCTATCACTAGCAATGGCGCTAGCAAGCTACTGGATCTCGATTGATAAGGAAATCGAACTTTGCTTTTGTTGAGCGATTCTTCAAGCGGCGTCCGTCTGCTGAGCGATGCGAGGGGTGTTTCGGTACCCCGGGATTGCCCTGTGTAATTTATTTTTCTTCTGTTACTGCTTGTAGTTGGGGAGCTTTTGGTGAGCTTCCTCCACTAAGATAAAATTGTACCCCGTGAGCTAATGGTTTTAGTTGAACTTTGTTTGATCTGTTACTGATTTGTTTGAAGTTTGATGGGTGTTTTGATGGCTCAAGTCTCGGAGCCGGGAGCCCTTCTTTTATTGGTAATTTTCTTTGAACCATCTGAGCATAGCTACCCAAATTTGAAGATGTTTATGTTGAAATAATATAAATCCTTCTCCACCAAAAAGCTAAAGCTGGACTCCTTTTAACAAATCTGTGATATTTGTGATATATAGGCTTGACACAGGAGAAGGAAAAGAGGTAAATCTCGAGAAGTGCCCAAGATCAAAGCTTCTGCAGCAGTGTAGTAAGTATATGGGTCTGGTGAGCCTTCTTTTTATTGCTTTGTTATTCCTTGTATATTTCATCAGTTGATGTGAATTGCTGGAAGTGTTTACATGTTACAGATTGAGAGGTTGGCTTATGAAGTGGGTATTGGGAATGGGAGGCTTTTCTACAAACAGAGTGACGAGCTTCTTGACACAACAATAGAACCCCATGCCAAGTGGATTTTTGTGCTTGGTACATCTGAGGCATTATATGTTGGCCAGAATAAGAAAGGGACTTTTCATCATTCCAGCCAAGCTGGAGGTGCCACGTCTGCAGCTAGAAAATTAGTCGTTGACAATGGTGCCTTGAAGGTATAACAACTTGAAATTTTAAAGATAAGGCCATTGGAAATTTATTTTGTGATGTTTTGCTAATGAATATGTTGTGCTATATTCTTCAACAGGCAGTGTGGCCTCACAACGGACACTATAAGCTAACACCATCAAATTTTCAAGATTTTATCTCATTCCTCAAGGAGAATAATGTGGATCTATCAGATGTAATAAGTAAGAAAGAATTTTCACCATAATCTTGTTTATTGTCAATAGAATTTCCAGCTTTTTTGATGTCAGATACTCAATGTTGTTGCTTTTGGTTTTATGCAGATGGATCCTGTAGATGAGGAGAATGAACCTTTTGATAAACAAAGATCTAGTCGCCACTTCAGAAGCAACTCATCTGAGGATGATTTGATTCAGCAGATTCAATTGGAGAAACAGTCAAAGCTTGAGGTGTATACTAAAGAAAAAGGATCAACGTTTGCGCAAGAGATTGTATTGGTACCTCATGATCTGTATTTTATAAGGTCTAGGAATTTTATGACACATAAAAGGATAGGAAAAAAGTTCGATGAATTTTATGCAATTGTATTTTACAATTGCACAACTGCACTTTAGAGTTGCACAACCGTATTTCAGAATTGCACATCTTGATATTATTCCAGAAAATAGTGCTGACATGAAAAGACCCCCCCTTTCATTTGCTAAAAAAAATTTCTCTCATCTAAACCTCATTTGCTCCGTGGAATGCATTTTGAAAACCATCTCAACTAATACAAAATTATGTATTTTAGCCTATGTGGGTGTCGAACCCACATCTATGTTTATGTGTGTATACACATCGCTCTCCCCATTGAGCTAATAGACTTTTATAAGTACGATAGATGCAAAAACAACATATATTAGTGGATCAATTTTAGTTGACCAGATCAATTTTAGTTGATCCCACTTCGTAGCTTAACATATCACCAAAGTTGTGTCAGCACCAAAGATGTGACAGAATTAAAGTACAAGCCAGAGATGACATAACAAATAACAAGCAATAACTACAGGCCAACATCAGCAATTGAGCTCGGTTTCACCAGTTCGAAAGGATTTATAGTATAGCACTTACCTTCCAAACGAAGCGAATGGGAGAAGATGAATCTATTTCTTTGTAGACTCCCTTTCAGCATGAAATTCTTCAAGACATTCATCAACCGAAGGAATCTTATTTGCTTTCACTTCCCCATACATTGTCCCACGCTGCACCAGAAGCGGGCTTGGGAGCTTCCAGGGGCCAGGCAATGCGTTTAGTTCTCCAGGTGGTTGTAGTTTCCGAGGCTTTGTTTTTACTCCCAACAACCTCATCATAAATCTTGCCAGCTCTCCATACAGTAAGCCACCATGATCACAAAGCTGCATCAAAGAGAAAATATGTGAAGAGATGAAAGCTTTCAAAAACAATTACCAATTCAGTTCATTATCAACCACTTCAAGGATGAAGATTGATTCAAGTTAATCACACGTTACCCTAATCAATTCAAGTCTAACACCTCAAGGGAAGGAAAAAGGAGGCCAAATAAAGCAACTGAGCACTAGACTTATTTACTAGAATGCATAAATTACATAATTACAGTGAATGCAGTGGTAGATTAAATAATACTACTTTCTCTACTCTCTAAACTCTAGTAGTTTTTTTTATTGAAGCCCTTCGTCTCAATGCAGAGGAATAGATAAGAACAAACATGACTTTTCCCTCTTGTCATGATCAAGGCTAAAGGAGAATAACTAGTAAAGAGAGGCATGGAAATAAGGGATTATATACCTGAAGAAGCGCGAACATGAACAGATGAACTGCTTGAGTATTCTGGTCTATAAGGATAGACACTCACCCTAAGAAGTTCACCACCCCTTGCATCTAGCACAAATGACGAGGACAAGAGAGAAGTGAGAACCACTGATAACAATGACACCAAAACGTAATGATGAGAATAGTGATCTGCCACAACTCAATTGCTCAATCTGAGCTAAAGAACAAGAATTGAAGATCAACAACGTCAAGGAGTATCTCCTAACTTCTAATTATTCTATTTTAGAGTTGCGCAACTCTATTTTCGAGTTGCACAACTCTATTTTAGAGTTGCAGAAACTGTTCAGACTCCGCACTATTAAAGGCAATGGTTTGTAATATAAAGCCCATCACTCAACTATTTTCAATGTTACTCATCGCCCAAACTCATTTTCTCTGAAAGGGTATTTACATTATCATCTTATTCTAGAAAATTACCTCCGAGTCTTTCTCTAATTTGAGAACTTTAAGAAATTTCACTGGCTGTACTTTTCTGTCTCTTTGGACTGGAACCCTCAGCTGGTCTGCTGATAAGGAAGTTAAACAAGAAAACCAAAAGAATTAAAATGAAAAACCCAATCCATTGATTCAGTATAATGACAAATAGTTACATCAGTGAAGATCAGCAGAAGTGAATATGAAGAAACAATATGATAGATCTAGCACCAAGCATGCCTCAACTTGGTCTTGAGATTCAACTTTGGAGAATGCCAAAAATAAAAGATTAAAAAAATGAGACTAACTTGTAGGCTTTCATTGATCAGCAAATTACACAATTTAATGAATATGAAAATAACCATATTAAAGTAGCAGAATATTGAGAACAAATCAACAATAGAAAACGCACAGCAAACATGCATGTCAATGAGATATGTCAATGCAACAGTTTTTTGTGAGACTAAAGCAACTAATTCATATAAAAGGTCAAGTGTTTCACACTTTCATAGTTGATGGCAACGTATGCCTAAATCACAAAACAAATCATACAGTGATGCATACTAACCTTGGTATCCTACGGTTTCTTTTCTCCATTAACATATCTATCTCCAAATCAGCATGGTCCATACAGTCAATGTCGTCCATGAATTCACAATTTAACAAGTTACGTGCATTGAGCAAGACTGCAGACTCGGCCAAGCCTGAGATTGATAAATCTTTAACTTGCTTTTTGACATATTGCATTATGATGAAACCTGAAAAGGCAGCACACGTTGTATTTCTGTGTGAGCAGCAGTGCAAGCAATAAACAACTGAGTAACATGTAGAAAAAGAAATGTGTTTGAATGATAGAGTACATTTACTCACTATCAGCATATGAAAGTAGAACATCACATAATACAGATGAAACAACAAACCGTATGCAACACAGAGCAAGCAAATGACTACAATAAATAACACTTGGAAGTTGGAACCAACTAAACCACAGGCCAACACAGAGCAAGCAAATCGAGATCAACAGACCGAGATTGACAGAGATTGACAGAGGAGAAGGTGATTGCAGGCCAACACAATGGCTGATGTCAACCAGCATCACAATGCAACACAAAACAATATAAAAGACAATAGGTGAAGACAAATGGCTAGGGCGAGTTCTATGAGCCGAAATGAGTGGGTGAGCAAAGACAAGGAGATGCTCACTACAAAATTTTCCAGATTGCAACCTTGAATTCATAGAAAATTAATGGAGAAAAACCCTTATTCAGTCAAATTTGAAGTCAATTTAGGTTAAGATGTTACCTGTGTGAAATGCGGAGAGGAAATATTCTAAAAAGGGGGAAAGCGCTCGCTCGACCTCGACCTCGCTCGATCCGGACGCTCGACCTTGCTGCCCGATGATTTGCGCTCGCCAGAGATGAAGGAGAAGGCGGTTGCGGGCTCTCCGATCAAGCCATCCCGGCCGAGCCTATCCGCCATCGCTGCTCGACCTTGAGGGGTGTGCGCGTGTGAGAGAACGGGAAAGAGAAATCCAGATGGAGAGAGAGAGAGCGCTCCGGCGAGGCAAGCTCTAGGTCGCCGGCGGCCCGGCGAGTGAGTAAGCTCCAGGTCGTCGACGGCTTGAATCCGAGTCTCAGGCTTTCAGATCTGATGAAATTCGGGAGATGGGATGGTTGGATCAGATCAGGGGAATTTTTCCAGGCGCTCGTTTGGTTGATGTTCTAAAAACCCAGAAAGTAGTAATTCTCAGGAATTAGAGAAAATACTAGCGTTTGGTTGAGTTTTTTATTACGGAAAAATCCAGGAAGTTGAATTCCACCATTCTTATTTCAATTCCTATTCTGGAGGAAAGGAAGTGCACTTACCTAGTTCTCCCTAGGTAAGTTCCAATTCCACCTTTTTTAATAGGAAAATTCTACTTTCTTATTTCAATTCCTATAATCCAAAATCCAAAACCAAACACAATTTCTAAATTCCCATGATTTTCAATTTACGGGAATTGAATTCCTAGAAAGTTAACTTCCCGGGAACTATACTTCCCACGTCTAACCAAACGAGCCCCAATTTGGTCAAAGTGAAAAAAGCCTTGCCCGAGGAGTATATATATTGGACATTTTGCTAATTTGTCCAAAAACGTGGACAATTCACCAATTTGTCCAAAAAGTGCATGTTTGGAAAAAAAATTTCAATATTTAACTTCTAGATCCATGAGTTGGGGTCGTTTGTCATATTATCAGAGTTTTTAAACTTGCTGTTGTGAACCAACCCTCTCGATCCAGCCACCAAAAAAAGTCTATCCGGGAGCGGCTAGACAAGGATAAGAATATCCGTTATTTCCTTTAAGATTGTGTTATCAAAATCTCAGTTTAGTCTCTCAATCCACCATTTTCTGTTTATCATATAATTATTGACCTTTTAGTTAATGTTACCACCTTGTGGTGGGTTTATTCTTCCCAAAAGAGGGGTCATCAACAACCAATTGCCTGTCCAGAAGTTAATGGATCTCCCATCTCCAACCGACAAAATGAGACATTTTTTAAATTTGTCAATGAGCCGACTTAGGTTTCTCCACTGCCATGATGTATTGCCCTTTGCTTTATATTGCCCTTTGCCTTATCAGTTTAACCCAACAGTTATCAGGTTTTGCAAGGATTTTCCGTAGTAATTTCATTTAGAGAGCTTCGTTCATATCCTTTGATTTTCGGAGCCCAATCCCGCCTTTACTTTTTAGCTTGCAGATTCTATCCCAGCTTATTAATGGTCTATGTTGGAGATCTTTGTTCCAGAAAAAAGTTCTATTGAGTTGGTCTAGTTCTTTGTGTATATTGGTCGGCAACTTAAAGCTCTGCATTATGTATAGAGGTTTTGACGAAAGATTTGAATTATAAGTGTTGCTCTCCCCTATTGAGAGAGAGCAGTGTCTCTTCACTTAGAGAGTTGCTCTTTTGAGGTGCATACAGTTTCTTCAAAGGTTTCTTGGAGGAAGAAGGCCAGATTTGGAGCAGAGAGAAGAAGACGATGATAGGAACTTAGAATGGATGGGGTTGTGTTTGTGGAGACATAGAGAGTTACGACGTGGGAGAAATGAGGTTTGTTCAATCTGTTTTAAGTTCAAACAAGTCCAGGAATGGCTCCTCTTTTAGTATGGGCGGGTGTTTAAAAAACAATTGTAAGGATGGACGGGCATTCAAAGTTCAAACACTTAGAAAATTTCACTAGGCGTGCGCGCGTTTCAATTTTTTTTAAATTAACTATTTAACATTTGTCAAAAAATTCAACTGTTATCTTCATTTTTTTTAACATCACAAATTTATTATTTGATGTAATAATTTAGTTTAACATCGGTTTTTTTACAGACTTAAATCACATGATGTCTAATTGTAATACTCTAGTAGTGATAGTTAATCTGACGAATACAAAATAGATGGACATGCTATAGATTCTTGTCACAAAAGGAACAATAAGCATCGATGCAACATCATCTAGCATGCTAAGAAGATCATTTACAAGCAATCATACAAGGAAGAGTTGATCACACTATCATGGACCTAATCTAGGAGAAAAAAACAATCATATAGTTCATCATATCATATGGCTCATGCTTCCAATCAATCATACGATCAATAGGCTAAGTAAACATGCTATGACAACATATAATCATGATGGAAAGCAAGCCATAACATGAGATCTAAGCAATGTAACTAATCATAGGTGCAACAACATAAACAACTTTTTACTAATGGTCATTTGCAAGGTACATGCCGAAGATTTCAAAATTATGTTATGCAATTTAGAGAGAGCCACCATTACAATTGGAAAGAGATCCCTAAGGGTAACCATTGACTTTTTCCCCAACTTAAACATCACCCCTCTTTCCCGTGGAACTCTGGTACGACTCATGTGGCGAGAAGACACTGGTTGTTTATCATACGAATCGAGAAGGATAGCCCCCGAAACAACTTACTCTCTGACTCGGAATTACGTCAAGAACCATCTTTCAACACTCACTCAGACAACCCTCATGTCCACACATGATTCCCGACACAATGTGTTTACCAACCCAATTTCCCGTAGAGGACACTGACATCCGGGAGAAAGACTCGATAAAATCGTGAAGGGTTGAACATAGTGGAAGAGGCTGTGCCACACAAGCTGGGCTTGACCATATAGAAATAAGGATACTCCCGCTATCCAGTTTACACAGATTAGTCAATACACATTTCATTCCTAGGGCATACCAATCAGATCTTTAGCGTACCAAGCACTCAGCATAGAACTAGTCAATGATATAAAAAGCACATCAAGCTATCTGATGACATCTAATTTAGTCATATTTTAGGGTTGCATTTGCATATTAGTTTAGATCATTTTCATGCATATTTGACATATTTTGTACTTTATTTATTTTATTTTGCATTTTTAGAGTCTACACCGAGTGTTTATTTATTTCAGGCATTTTGAGGCTATTATTCTGGAAATTCAAGAGTTGATAGGAAGGAGCGGACATGATTGGATTGGACCTTGAAAGCTAAAGTGCAAAAACTGTCAAAGTTGAATCTTACGGGCTGAATTTTGTAATTAAGTATTGGGCTAAATTCTAATTCTTAAGTTATGAGGGCTAAAGTGTAATTTATCAAACTTCTATATATATACTCCTATGTGAGAACGAACGGGGGTTCGGACGCCGTACAATAAGGCTTCAGCCAGTGTAGGTTTTTGTTTTAGGGTTTAGTTTTTTTCTACCGTATAATGGGGATTTAGTTTGGTGTGATCGAAGATTTGAGCTTCAATCAAGTTTCAACTTTTGGATTATTTGCAAGATTAAGGATAAGTCTTCTTACTCTTTCTCTTCTAATTTAGTTCATAATTGCTGGGATTGATTCAATTGCTTTTGTCATATATTCGATTATGCTTTGTTAATTCTCTTGTCTAAGGTGATGGGTTATTAGGTTTAATATGTAGTCAAGTATTTATTTGTTTAATAGCCCAATTTGATGTGAATAGCATGACAAGCTTAATAGTTTCGAATCAAGGTGAATAACATAGTATGTTTAATAGCTCCGAACCAAAGTGAATTTGATAGCTTTATATTTGAGGTGAGCTCATTAGCTTTTGATCTAAAGTGAATAGCTTTGACACGCTTAATAGCTTTTCATCGAAAGTGAACACAATAGCCTTGGATTGAGAGTGAATTTACTAGCTTTGGTTTGAGAGTGAATAACACCGGTTTACTAGTTAATAACCTAAAGTGAATAACGAGAGTTTAATAGCTTTTAGATGAATATGAACAGCCGGATTAATTCGATGCTTGACATTAGGGCTGTTACTTGAGCCGAGTAGCTCGAGCTCGGGTCGGGCTCGGCTCGGAAAAAGCTCGACTCGGGCTCGCTCGAATTAAATATGAGCCAAGCTTGAGCAGAATTCTGAGCTCGAGCTCGACTCGAGTAGCTCGCATAGCTCATTTTATGGGTGAAATTATAGTTCTCCCCCTATGTTTTATTTAACCCAATGTAAATAGGTTTTATTTAACCCCTTGTAAATAGGGCGTATATCTCGTTTCGTAGGTGAAATTACAGTTCTGTCCCTAGGTTTTATTTAACCTCTTCTTCTAAAGAGTCTGTTAGCCGCTTTGCCTTTTGGACTCCATTCACTTTAAATCACAGATCTACATTTTGTGAGTAGCTCGAGCTCGACTCGGCTCAAGAAAATGAGGCACGAGCTCGAGCTCGGCTCGTTTGTAAACGAGCCAAGCTTGAACACCCACTACTCGAGCTCGTTAGCTCGTATATCAATCCTACTTGACATGATGTTAACCTAATACCCGGATCCTTAGATGTCTTTTATCTCTATTTTATATTAGTTTTGAGTTGTTGATTAGTTTTTGTTATATATTTATATCATTTCTCTTCTTGGTTCATATTTACTAGTTTAGCTTAATTGGATTAATTGGTATTGAGCCATAGGTCCCATGGGAAGAACGATAATTTTTATTACTTGATACTACGATCGATCCCGTATACTTGCGGGTAGGGTTTTAGCCTATCAAGTTTTTGGCCCCGTTGCCGGTGACCTTGGTTTAATCAATATTAATTATTTCTTTTAGTTAAACTAGTAATTTCGCTTTCTTTTGTATATATTTATAAAAAAAAATCCAAAAAAAAAATGGCTGATGATGATTTGTATGACCGACTAGTTCAAGATGGAGCAAATTTTCTCCGTCAAGAAGCTAATGGCTTGTTTGGTTGTTTTCATGATGCAGGTACTGCGAGAGCACCGTATTATCCTTATGATGCTTCTCCCTCACAAAATCACCAAGATGTGGAACTTTCTCAGTTTGCGAAATTAGAGAGCTTAATGAATACCTTTGTAAAAGGTCAAAGCAAGCATATTGAAGAGTTGAATAAGACCATCAAGACGTTGGGTATACGGATTGATACTTTGGACATACACGTGAGAAAATTGAAGGATAGTAACTCTACACCGGAGGAGCGTGTGTGTCATTTGTCTTATATGGTGGAATCCGTCCAAAAACATTTTAAGAAGAAACCCAAAGTCAAATCAATCGAGCGGTGCAGCACTAATGAAGAATGCGAGGAACTGCTATTAATGAGGTGTGATCCTATCTCACAGATATGCGAGGACCCTATGAAGGAGGAGTCCCAGATGTTCCACAAGCCAATCTCAACTCCAATTCCAATGAAGGAGTCCAAGGCCATAGTGGCTCAACAGGTTGCTATTGCATTGGATGTCAAGGATGCGGCATTACAAGGGGTTGAGAATGGTAACGCAAACAAGAAAGATCGTCGGGAAATCAAGAACTTAAAGCAAGGGGATCAAGTGATGGTCTTCAATCATAGATCTTCTATGTATCCCAACACGAAAGGAACAAGATGGTCATGCCCTTACACTGTGGTTCGTGATCTCGATTCAAGATTGGTCGAGCTCTACGTCAAAAAATCAGGACCAATACAAGCAATTAGAAGTCGGTTGAAATTTTACAAGGAGCCAGATCCAATCCAAGTAAGAGACCTCGATCCCCTTGATCGGATATCTTGAAGGAGAGGAAGGTCTAGCTAATGACCTTAAAGAAGCACCTGAGGTAAGTAGTAGGTAAATTTTTTTATTTTGTTTCTTTCCTTCTAAATAATACATTCAAGGGTTAGTTCAGACTTCCACGAGTCGTGGTGAGTTTCTGCGAGTCGTGGAGGCCACCCCAAAGCTTGGTGGGCTTCTCTGTAAAGCATCACGACCCAAACCCGTCTCTCTGACTTGTGACACCTTAATTCAGACCTTTTCTCTCTCTCCCAAACTCGTCTCTCTGTTGCCTAGCTCTCTACCCGGCGGAAGCACAGTCCTTCACCATCGCCGTTCTCTCTTTCTCTCCCGCTGTCCGATCTTTCTCCACCATCTCCTCCACTCTCTGCATCCGTCCTTCTCTCAGCCCTTCTTGGAACCACTTCCCTCGCCTACCTCTCCGGCGCACCACCAATGGTTGTCCATGGCTGCCTCCATCATCACACCACCACTTGCTGCTCGTGCCTGCGGCCTGCCGGCCTCTCTCCGAACTACAAGTCTAATCCTGAGTCTGCGAATCCTGAATTCGGATAGACAGGCATGTCTTTCTAATTTCCAGTTTGATCTGTAGTGCAATGGTGTTGATTTTGCTGAGTTGAGGTCTGTTACTTTTAAGGCTATGGTATTGTTGGAAATTGCTTGTGCGATTGTTATCATTGGCCGTGATTGATCTCCTGATTTAGTGGAAAATGGTTCTGAATCGATTTTGAAAGAATTGCTAGTATCTTATTTTCAATTGTGAGTTGAACTGTCCATTCTCTGTTGAGATTGTGGGAATCTGTTGGTATTTGTAGCTCATTACTTCTCTATTGATTTTTGGAATGCTTAGAGTGAAATTGTCTTGACCTGAAGATTGATGCCCCACTATAGTTGCTTTCCTAGCCCTTGCCAGTGGAACTGAATTTAGAGGTGGACTTTGCATATTTCTTATAAGCTGAATTTGATCACTTTAGCTTAAAATTTTGGTTGTTCGCCCACTTGAAATTTCTGGAAGCATTGATTGCTGGACAAGGCTTTACTGTTGGCTAGTTTGGATGATCATGTGATTGGGTTGATGCTTGTTCTATTCTTATTGGTCTCATGCTTCTTGTCTCCATTGATTTTTTTTTATGATTCTACTTTGCAAATAATGGATGAGCATGAGTAGTAAGACTAATCTATGTTTAGGTGATATTTGTTGTTGTTCCTTATTCTTGGATGATATATTTGCTTGGATGTTGGACTATGCTTGTTTGTGGTGTGTTTTCTTTGTTTTGTGTCTTGGCTAGGCTAAACCGCAAGGGAGATGACACGTGCACTGTTGTTCCAATCTCCAAGAGAGTTTACATGTGCAAATTGCATCCAAGCGTGATGTTGGAATGTATGTTGCTGGTGAATGTCTGATGTAAACTGTTGGGGGTATATTTTACTTCCAAGCTTTAGAGAGTTGCTGTTGCATGTTCTGCCCACAACTGTCGTGGAATTTCTAAGCTAATTTGAACTCCTAAGCTAATTTAAAAAATTGCTCAAAGTGCCTCATTTGTTTGGTAAGCTTCCTCTACCTCTTACTCTTCATTTCTCTACTTTGGGGACAAAGTAGATTTTAAGCATGGGGTAGGGAACTTCTAGTGTAACTCCAGGTTTGCATATATTTTTTTCATTTATTTCTTTTTCATGTGCATTTCATGCATTGCATTTTCATTTGCATATAGATGTTTTGAGATGAACCCTTGCTATAAAAAATACTTGCTCTTCTTGAAGAACTTGTCATTTCCTTGATTGGATTTGGTTAATGATATCCTCTAAGGCATGTTAAAAAGCTTGTGATGATCTAGATTGTTGGGTTTATGCTATAATTCTTTCAAAACTAATCATTGCTTGAGACTTGTTGAGATTGAAGTTCTGAGACAAAAGTTGTGAGCTTCTGAGCCTAGGACTGACATTCATGAGTCCTTTTTTCTTTTGTGTGTGAATTGCTCATCTTGATTACTTTATCTTCAGAACTTGCGTTAGAACCTGCTGAGGTCACATAAATGACTTGTGTGCATTGCATAAACATGACCGAGGCAATTTTTGTTAGCCTATTATTCCCTTCCTACCCATATTTATATATTTTTCTTGAAGCCCGTTGAGCCTATTTGTCTATTAATTTGTAGCTCCACAAAATCACCCCCGTAAGCCTATTTTAGCCTTGTTACCCATCCGGGAATTAGGATGAAATAGATTTATGTATTGTTTTGTGGGCAAGCAAGAATACTTGGCTTTGAGTGATAGCAAGAATACTTGGCTTTGAGTGATATTTATTGATTGGGGGATTTTGTGCTTCAATTGTAAGTTTCTTTTGATGAAGAAAAGAAAAAAAGAAAAAAAAAAGTGAAAAAAAAGAAAAAAAAAGAAGAAAAAGAAAAAAAATTCTTCATCATCATAGAATAATTTATGAAAAGGGAATGGGTTATCAAAAGTTGAGAGCTTATGAGTTTATTTGATTATGTGATGTGGTTTTTGTGAGAAATTTGGTATGTGTGAAAAAAAGTTGAAATTGTGGTTGAAGTTTAGGAAGTAGTTCTATTTCCCGGATTTCGTATCACATAGCCAAAGAATCCATACCTTTTATTTCTTACCTTAGCCCCATTACAACCAAAGAAAAGCCCTCATGATTTATGTTTTTGTGCATAGTCCAAGTGATGGAGAATTAGGATGCTAATGCAAGCCTTTGGTAGATGAGTTTTCAAGATTTGAGCTCGAGCGAAATTTTTATACCTTAGACACATGAGTGAGAGTGTTCCACAAAATTTATCCTATGCGAGGTCTTGGAATTGATGTCTTGATTTGGTCTCTTGTATGATTTGCTTGTTCTTGTTTTGAACCCAATGTCTTGATCGAAATGAGCAAATGCATAGCTTGGATAGAAATCGTAATCTTTCTTGTGAAATCTTTACACTTGTTCTTGCTTGAGGACAAGCAAGGTTTAAGCATGGGGTGATTTAATGACATCTAATTTAGTCATATTTTAGGGTCGCATTTGCATATTAGATTAGATCATTTTCATGCATATTTGACATATTTTGTACTTTATTTATTTTATTTTGCATTTTCGGAGTCTACACCGAGTGTTTATTTATTTCAGGCATTTTGAGGCTATTATTCTGGAAATTCAAGAGTTGATAGGAAAGAGCGGACATGTTTGGATTGGACCTTGGAAGCTAAAGTGCAAAAACTGTCAAAGTTGAATCTTACGGGCTGAATTTTGTAATTAAGTATTGGGCTAAATTCTAATTCTTAAGTTATGAGGGCTAAAGTGTAATTTATCAAACTTCTATATATATACTCCTATGTGAGAACGAACGGGGGTTCGGACGCCGTACAATAAGGCTTCAGCCAGTGTAGGTTTTTGTTTTAGGGTTTAGTTTTTTTCTACCGTATAATGGGGATTTAGTTTGGTGTGATCGAAGATTTGAGCTTCAATCAAGTTTCAACTTTTGGATTATTTGCAAGATTAAGGATAAGTCTTCTTACTCTTTCTCTTCTAATTTAGTTCATAATTGCTGGGATTGATTCAATTGCTTTTGTCATATATTCGATTATGCTTTGTTAATTCTCTTGTCTAAGGTGATGGGTTATTAGGTTTAATATGTAGTCAAGTATTTATTTGTTTAATAGCCCAATTTGATGTGAATAGCATGACAAGCTTAATAGTTTCGAATCAAGGTGAATAACATAGTATGTTTAATAGCTCCGAACCAAAGTGAATTTGATAGCTTTATATTTGAGGTGAGCTCATTAGCTTTTGATCTAAAGTGAATAGCTTTGACACGCTTAATAGCTTTTCATCGAAAGTGAACACAATAGCCTTGGATTGAGAGTGAATTTACTAGCTTTGGTTTGAGAGTGAATAACACCGGTTTACTAGTTAATAGTCTAAAGTGAATAACGAGAGTTTAATAGCTTTTAGATGAATATGAATAGCCGGATTAATTCGATGCTTGACATGATGTTAACCTAATACCCGGATCCTTAGATGTCTTTTATCTCTATTTTATATTAGTTTTGAGTCGTTGAATAGTTTTTGTTATATATTTATATCATTTCTCTTCTTGGTTCCTATTTACTAGTTTAGCTTAATTGGATTAATTGGTATTGAGCCATAGGTCCCATGGGAAGAATGATAATTTTTATTACTTGATACTACGATCGATCCCGTATACTTGCGGGTAGGTTTTTAGCCTATCACTATCTAATGTCGCTCTTTGAGGAGCGACTGACCGAAGGGGCAAAAGCTCACGATCTCTACCTAACTTGCCACTCCAACCACCTCGGTGCAATTCCTAAGAGTCTTCCAGACCCATCTGTAAAGATCAAGCTAATATTTTGCCTATCCCTTCCCAACTACATCCAATAGAGATGGTCTAACACTGTTTCTACCCACTCGGTCCCCTTTGTTGATCCATCATATTTAATAAGCCGAGTTCATATTTAGTCCATTTGAGTTAGACATCTTAAGTTCATTTTGCCCCTTTAAAACACTTTCAATTCCTTTGAAATTCATGTGCGGTTTTCCAAACTTACACTCGACTCTTGTGTACCCGAATTGCAAAACCTCACTCTGATACCAACTTTGTAACAACCCGGAATTATGATTCCCGAGTTACGTTTCGAGGGATGAAACCCCTCGTTCGGATCTTGCCATTCGGGTACGAGTCGAGGTTTCAAACCTCTTTAAGATCAGTAAGAAAAAGGGATTTCGAACCCTAAATAATCGTAGAGCCGCTGGGTACCCTTAACCTGTCATAGAGGCTAAGTCGTGAAATTCATTTCAAAGGAAGGTAAAACGGAAGCGAAATTAAGATAAAAGGTCCCACGACTGAGCCGGGTCAAAACCGAATCATAAGTGTACAAGTTGTCATTTTGTCAAGTTAGGGAATTAGCCAAGTTCTTCGATTTCGCCAAGAGACTTCCCGTCATAGAAGCAAGGAGCAAGCAACGAACGGTATCTAACACTTTCCACGAAGTCAGGACCTGTAATCGCCTGCGGGTCCTTTGATCGCGTTGAGGCCACACAACATGCATATACCTAAATAAAAGAGGATATAATGGAGTACATGATTTAAATGATACAAGCATGCTTTCAAAAATTATAATAATATGCAGAAATACTGTAAAGGGCCCAAGACAATGCCAAGTGGCATATCCCTCTCCTACTCCGCCCCCTTTTTCATGAGCGGGCCTGGCCAGTACGGTACCTATTTCATCATGGTAGTGCACGCACCACGACATCATAACATGCTCATCATCATATCTCATCATATCATGTCGCGGTCACGAGAGGGTCGGCTGCGGCCGCTACATCCTCCTAGATCCCCGTCGCGAGAATCCTCTCGCTGGCTGTGACTCGCGACCGCGAGAGGCTGTCCCGCGAGAGACCTCTCGCTGCTGTGACTCGCGGCCATGAGACCCGTGGTCGCAGCCACGAGAGGTCGTCTTCAACCTCTGGCATGGGTTCTGACTCGTGACGACGACCATGGTTTCGCCGTGACGACTACAAACCTGGGTTTGTCCATTCTTGCTCGTTCTCGCTCGTTTCAAACCCATTTTTATTCAAACTTGTTTTAAAACCTTTCCAAATCAAATCACTATGCAACCAACACAAAAACGACTCCAAACAAGACTAGAGGGGAGACCAGAAGAGGGATTACCTAGCCTCTTGGAGTCTTTTCGAAAATCTTGAGAGAGAAGGCATTGGAAGCTTAGATTGGAAGATTCCTTGTTACGACAGAGCCTAGGAAGGTTGAATATGAGTTAAAAGAGCAACTTTATTGAGAAACAACCTCAAAATCAGAATTTTCAAGGAAGGGAAGAGTTACCTTTGCTCAAAACTGAAAAACGAGATAAAAGGGGCTCGAATCCACACCATACCACAATGGAGCTAGGATTTCTTGACCTTGGAAGGTAGAGGAAGAAAGTCAAGAACACACGACAATAAACGGATTCTAGAAAGGAGGAAAAACGAAGGAAAACGACTTGATTTACCGTGAAGATGACGTGCCTGGGCTCGGAGTCGCAGCGGCGAGCAAGAACGTCGTGGCCGCGAGGAAGAACACCCGCTGCTGGGTTCTTGGTCGCGGCAGCGAGACAAGTGAGTCACGGTCGCGAGTTGCTCCTTAGATCCGGGTTTTTGATCGGCTTCGGTCTTCCATGCTCGATTTTGTAGTTGTTTTTTGTGGGATTAAGACTTATTGGGATAGATTTGAGCGGTTTTGGATAAGAGAAACACAAAAGAGGAGATAGAGTTGGGAGATTTGGATTCAAGAGAGGAAAAGTGAGGGTTTTCGGTTTAGGGTTTTGGGAGGAGAGGGAGATCTGTCTTGAGGTTTGGAAATCAGATTTTTGGGGGCTGAGGTGAGTGATGTGTTGTGAGAATGAGGGATCCTTTTCGGGATTGGAGTCTTATATAGTGGTTCCCTAGGGTTTAATACACAAGAGGACAAACTCATTAAGAGGAGAGAGAGAGAGAAAGAGAGTGGCGTGTGAGAGGAGAGAGAGAGTGATTCTGCTCTTTCAACCTTGAATCCCGACATCCCATCTCGAAATCCGACGTTTCCGAAAAATCGGACCGAAAATCCCAAATTCATTTCCAAAGTCACCAGAAATTCCCGAAATCGAAATCAAGTAACTAAGATATAAAATCCATCAAATTAAATCTTAAAACATGTCGGGATATGTAGCAAGAACTTCCCAAAAATAGAATTTACTCGAGGACGGTTTTCTAAAACTTTCCCTTTTTAGAAATCCCAAAATTCGTTCGTTACATGTGGCAAATCTGTATTGCACCTATTGTTTGCATCCTTTTGAACTAAAACTCGTTTCCCCGCGACTTAGGCTCTTAGGGTTTCGAAATCTCTTCTTTCCAAGGGACCATTCGTGACTCTTAAGGTTTCGAAATCTCTTCTTTCCAACTAACACTTTGGTTTTAAAACCTCAACCCATGCCTGGATTGTAAGATCCGAAAGAAGGTATCCGACCTTCGAAATGCAACCCAGATATTTATATTCGGGCCGTTACAAAGTTGGTATCAGAGTCAGGTTGTGCAATCCGGGTATAAAAGGGTTGAGTATATGATTAGGAAAACCGCCCATCAATTTTAAAGGATTTTTGAAATGATTTTCAAAAAGGGCAAAATGAATTTAATGAACCTAACTTAAGGTGAGGAAATGGAATGAGGTAATCGAATGGGTAGAAGGGCGATAGACCGTCGCTTATGGACGCATACTTGGATATGGTAGGCCAGCCCTAGCTCGAATTTTACAGAGGGCTTGGAAGACTCCAAGAAGTTCGTTGATTTGTCGATCTATGGTTTTTCGTTAGCCATTGAGCCCTATAAATACCTATATTAGCATAGGGCTTTCCTCACTGCTTATAAACAGTTCCGCCTTCTGCTTAGGGCGGATCACTTTGCATCTTTCATAAGCCATGTTTGGCTAGACATTTTGTAGTTTTGCTTGTAATTAAGATATTGGTTTGGTATATTGTGAGAGTTGAATTTCAGATTTTATCTATATATATTATATCATCTCCTTTATGCTTTATTGTTAATGTTGTGATTGTATCTTGACTCGTGACCTAGATAGAATTGCATCACGCTAGAGTTGTTTACTACTTCCGCTTTGTGGGTCGAAATCCATTAGTGGCAAACACATTCTGCGTGAATGGTTTGGGAAACTGGATTGTGTAGGTAGATTGACAACTTGATTGAATGAAACTGACCTTTTAAAGCAATTACTCTTGATTGAAGCGGTGGATGAGATTGATAACCTAGGTGACAAAGCTGACAAGATGGGAGTATCCAATTATGATGTCGTTGCATTCCGGGACCTGTGCTACTCACCCCCAATGTGAAAGTAAGAGAGTTAGGTGGTAATCGATAAGGATGGCCTACCTAATTCTATACATAAACCAGAACTGAAATAATACGAAGAAGCCCAAGGATCGATAAACCAACCATGTTGCAATGAATGAGTGAAACCATCCACATATCTCTATCTTGTTTTCTTTACAATTTCTTTGTTACTTTGATTGTTCTACTACTTCTCTTTTGCCGGTTCTCTCTCCCTCTCTTTTCTACAAGATCTGTCTTTGCCTACTTTCCTCTCTTTGTCTAAATTGTTAGCAAGAAAACCACTAATCTCATGCTCTCTGGGACGATACCTTGACTTATCTGCTATATTAGTTGTTACGAGATCCAACGACCGATTTATTGCTTGTTAGCGGCCTTATATTCCATCTGATTAGGACCGACCCTTTCCTCCTGCGCCCGGGCCTTGGGATCTTGAATTTCTACTTCGGACTTCCAGGTCGGGATGGTAGAAGGAGTTCCTTGAAAGAGAACTTGTTCCTAGACCTCCTGCTCCTCGAGCATCACCTTATCCCTATATCATTGGGATCCACTTCCACTTTTGGTCATAATCAAGACGCTCTATCTACGGTGGGCCTCGGGTTGATTCCCTTGCTTGAGGAGGAAGCTCCGCTAACGCTCCTTTGACCTCGGAAAAGTATTTTCAATAAAATTTAATTAGATATTAAAATAAATACAAGAAAAAACTATAATTAAGAGAACCGGAGAAATAAATAAGAATTTAAGAATAGGGAGGAAAAGTGGGATTTGGTGATTAAAAGAGTCGAATTATCGGAATTTCAAATTGCCAAGCATTTCTGACTTCCGATTTTCTCGATTTCGAGCTATTAGCAACGATTAGAGGGTTATGAGATTAGAAGAGATGCGGTTGAATTGTGTGGAAATGATGGTGTTTGGGCTATTTATAGGCAAAACAAGCCCGGTTGTCGTTGCTTGAAAGCTCAAAGATCAACCTTACCAAGGATAAAATGTGTATCTCTCACTCTCATGTGTTTAGGCTTAGCACACACTCACCTCAATTCCTTATACAAGCATCAACTCAAATATTGACATTTATATCACAAAATCTCCACCGGATACGTCAATGCAAAAATAAGGACATCAAGAGGACTTTTGCTCAATGGAAACCTTCATAGAAGATTCCATTCGGCGGGGTTGTAATGGGGCTTGGTAGAAACATAAGTGCAAGGAATTGTATTTGGTCATGTGGTGCAATAAAATTCCGGGAAAACAAGATTCCAAAACTCCAAACATAACACAAACCAACTCAATAGATCAAGCTAACAAATGCACAACATCTCTCAATATCATCAAAATAACTCCAAAAATCATCAACTCTCATCATCTTACATATCATGAAATCTCAACACCCAACCAATATATCTCATAACCAACATAAATCCGAATTCTTCCTCATTATGAAACATATGATTAATGGGTCTTTTATTCTCTTTTTTTTTTCTTCTTTTGAGCCAAGATACATGGAAATCAAATGCATAAGAATGAGAGACTAAATAAGCACATAACATTACATCTTCTCAAAACCATAAACAATCAAATCACACTTTAGCTTCATTATCCTCAATCTCCAAAATAGATTCCATAACCTACTCAAACTCTCAATTCCCCCGGAATAAGGGTAAGGCTCATTATAGGATAGGAATAATAACTTTATGGAGCAATCAATAAAATAGGCTAAAGACTCAAATTGGCTTCAAAGCAAGATATAACATAAGTTATAAATGAATAAATATGTGGCTAAAAGGTTGCCTCTATCATTTGAACTTATCAAGCATTAAACATGTATATAATCAGCCTTGAAAATAGATAACCATGACAATACTCAATGATAAGTGCATAGGAAGAGTAAATCACACAAGAAAAGCAAAAGGAATAAAAATGTATCCCTTATAAGGCCAAAAATATCTCACTGGGACAAATTTTTGTTGAATCTCAAGCATACTCCCAAACTTATATCATACATGCTCAATTATATATGCTCAATCATATTTCACATAAAAACCAATTTTCAAGATAAGATCAAGTCATTCCAGAATTCCATGGGATTTATAAGATTATGCCAGGACAAACTCAAATTAGATGAAAATCTTTGATAACACAATATGCAAAAATACAAACACAAGAATCACTTTTTTTTTTCATCTTTTTGACATTTTTCATTTTTTTTTTCATTTTTTACATTTTCTATAACATAAAAGAAATAACATAAATGAAATAACAAAGAAACAAAAACAGAAATTCAAAAACAATAAAAAATTCAAACATGGACTAACCTAACTAATTCATTTCATTCTCCCCCCCCCCCCCTCCCCCTCCACACACTTACATGTTGCATTGTCCTCGATACATAGAAACACAAAAAGGAACAATGAAAATATAAAAATAAAAGGTTTGAAAGAAGCAAATGACTAACCAATTACTGTGAAGGCGGGGTCTTGGGTCCAGACCGCTGATTGATCAAATCCATCAACAAGAAACAAGTCTCATGTAATTGATCGATCTTCCTAACCAGAATCGCATGGGACTTTGTCAGCTTCATCAACTCATCTGCCTGCCGCTTCTCAAATTCAGCCAGTTTCTTCTCCAGGCAGGTAATGCGCGAGGCATCTTGAACCTTAGGCGGTGTCATCTCGATTTGCATATCTTCCACGTCGCTCGCGGGGGTCATAGGGTCATCAGGCTTCCACAAATGAGTATCAACAGGGACATGGCTTCGGCAAAAATCAACTAACTTCAACCCCACAGGTAAAATAGTAGGCAGGTACTGATGATAAGACTGCAGAGGTCCGGATAGCGACTGAAATCTCTCAATAGCATATGGCAACTGTAGCTTTTCCAACATCCATGCAGACACAAGAGCATCTATGTCCCATGTATAAGAGTGACTCACAGGCTGCAGTGAACTAACATCAACACCATAAAATATTGTGAGAAGTGTGATCATGCCTCCAAAAGAGGTGACAAGAGGATAATTCTCGTTGCGCTGGCTACGAACCCTCTCACACATCTTCAAAAATAAGAGTACCCAATCCGGTACTATAGTAGACTCAGGAATCAGGCAATATAAGAAATCAATCACACCAGGATCAACAATGGTAGTGCTCTCAAAATCATAAAAAGTAGAACAAAAAACTCGCAGACAGAGACGAAGAGCAAGATGGGTAACCATGTCACCAAGTCTGAAATCCTTGAAGTTCTCAGGCGTCCCTGTCAGATTCCTCCAGATCTCCGCTGAATCAAGAACACGCATGGCATTATTCCACTTCTTAGAGAATTTCTTCGTAACACCAAAGGCAACTCCCATCACCACATATAAAGAATTACAGGCTTTTCCCTACAATCAAAATCGAACATCCTTGGGCGATATCACCTCCAAAGCCATAAGGAACTCCTTTACCAAGCAAGGGTAGGTAGGAGCCCTTCTACACATAAAATCATGCAGCCCTCCGTGTGCCATCAAAGCGAGCTCCGAGTATAAAAGATCCAACCGTCTCAATGTGATTTTGTAAAAGAACATCGTGGACGTGTAGGTGCTCTTTCCAAGTGCATTCCAGCATAGCATATCCGTATTATCGAAATAAGTCGGCACATCTTTCTTGATGGGAGCAGAAGACATGATGCAATCTTGAGGAAAAACCGACGAAAAACCACAAAAACGACCAAAAGACGGGCTTGTTGTAGCGGCAGCGGGCGCCGTGGATGGGGCAGCGGGCGCCGTGTACGCAGAACCACAAATCCTAGTGAAAACGTTGGAAAACCGACGTCCACTCCTCCAAACTTCAAACTTTCTCGAACAACTTGGTTTCAAAGGGTTCTTTTGTGATAGGTAAGGGAATGCAATGGGAAAAGATTGAATTTGTGGATGTAGGGTGATGGCGGAAAGTGTTTTGGTGGATAGAATCGATTGAAACGCAAGGCTGTAGGCAATTGGAATGTATTCCAGTAGGCTTTTGGTTTTCTTGTAGATTCCTTGAGCAAGCTTGATTGATCCGAAAATAGGGAGAACAATATATGGTGAGTTGGAGGGGAATATCTATCAAAAAGACAAAAGGAAAATGTTAGATCTAGAAATAATAAAGATAGAACTTTAATCTTAGGAAAATAAGGAAACTAATCCTAAAAAGAAAAATCTACCCCTAAAATAAAATAGAAAACAAATAAAAAATAAAATACTAAACTAAACTAAGATAGATAGAAAAAAAAATCTAACCTAAAATAGATAGAAAATAATCTAATCCTAAAAATAATGAAAATAAACTAACCTAAATCGGAAAAATAACCAAAAATAAAAATAAAAAGATAGAAACTTCCCTTCCAAATTTACCAAAATTCGGACTCATCAGGCGGACATACAGGCGGCAGGCACCGTGGCTGGGGCGGCGGGCGCCGTGTCCACAGAACATAGCTCCGTTCTTACAGATCAATCAAAATTCAAGAAGCGCCAAGAATTTGATGTGGGATGAGCATCGTTGGCACTTTCTCCCTTTACCAAATAGTAATAATATTCAAACTTAAACACACAACAAATAGGTTAGGCAATCAATCACTTGATAAACCAAATAACTACTAGTATAGCGATGAAGTCCGGTGTCGAACCCACAGGGAGAAGCGATTTCCTATTCAATAACTCTAAACAAACACTCTTATAGCAAAGCAATGATTCTTGGCAAATAACAAATATGTGAAAGTAACCAGATTGCAAATAACAAAGCAAATAGATATCAAAGTAGAAAGAACATTTCACCTGTAATTCTCTGACAATGGTTGGAATTTATCGTCATTGGATTGATCTATCAATTATTCATATTCCTAGGTCTACTTGACTAAAGTTGAGAGATCCGTAGAGATTCACTCATCTTATTCAATATCACTAAAGAATAGCATTAAGAACTCAAGTAATCAAGACCAATTGGCACATTGACTCTACACAATTAAGATAATAGGTGCATACCGAACTCAATTCTAATCGCATATCCTCAATATAGATCAACTGAAATCATCTACTACAAAGACAAAGAGACATTACTATCATCAATACCTTTGTTTGCTATCGAGAAAACAACAACGAATTCATAGCTAAAGATGCAATTCCTAACATGTTGATCAGACATAGAAAGGAACACAAATGTAAATTAAGCACAAGAAGATAACTAAAAACATGAATAATCAAATAGAATCAAATCCTCACAATCCAAACAACCATGTCTTCGAATCACATGCAAAACACTAAATTGAGTTTAGCAACTCATAAGACCAATTATCTCTCTCTAATTGAATTCATAGTCTCTCTAAAAAACAACCAACAACAATCCTCCTAGAACCGAAAAACAACTAATAATGCCTCCCAAAGGCCGGCCAAACCCTAGTAGGAATTAATAGGAAATAATATAAAATTATGGTCTTCGGATCCAAAACCGTGTATCCGGAATCTAACTTCACGGCGGGCGTCGTGCAAGGGGCGGCGGGCACTGTCTCTGCAGTGTGCGATGTTCTTCAATTTTCTTTAACGGGCTCCAATGTCGCGCCTCCTGTCTCTCCCTTAGCTACTCCTTGGCCTCCATATGCCCCAAAACATGCTTCTTAAGCTCTTCCCAAAATGTAATTATGTAGAATAAACACTAAAAACGTACAGATTCCGAACTCGAATATTTCACAAGTAATATACAGAACTAGAATCAAAACATAATAAAACCAATACCTAATAGAAATAAGAAACATCTATAATACCTATATGAAATATGCATTATCAAAGTGCTCGGACATGTTACTCGCGGACTGATCCGCTACTAGCGGATGGCCTTCCACTGGCAGCGGATCCTGCTTTCTCAACTGCTTCATCTCTGTCTTGTAACACACTTTTTGGATTCCTCAATTGTCCAATTGAAGCATATGAATATGCGTTAGAAAGCTCTTTTTTTAGGACTATAACTTCCATGAAGAGGTCAGATCTTGATTCGAAGTACAAAATTGCGAAAAGAGGGAATTCTCGTAGGTCAGATTTTCTCTTGGTGCTTGCTTCTAATGTGCTTCTTCGAATTCTCGTAGCCCAGATTATTCTTCATCTTATACCTATGACCATAATGCTTACAAACAGCTTCAAAGTAGACATGTGCGATCTCTTTCTTTTGGAAATATCGCGCGAACATGTCTTCACAAAGAAAATCATCTGCACATTGAGATTGATCTGCCATGACGAAATTAACAAATAGTAATTTGGAATTTTGGATGAGAAAAATGGAATGGAGAGGGATAGTAGTCGTCTTATAGGCCAAACATAGCCTACAACAACCTCTTTTTTTTTTTTCCAAAAACAACTTGATTCAGTGGCCCAACTAGGCAAAGAGTATGTAAATTACTTACCCAAGCACTTGATTAACCTCACTCTTGGGCCAAATCGAGCTTCTCCGGGTGTCGCACCTTGTTATGATGTGTGTAGTTTCCATATCCACTTCATATTGAATGTCTGAAAGTTAATGAACAAAACTTGCATTTCACAACAAAACTTATGTCATCTTGTCTCGGACCCTTAGTAAACCAAACAACAAATACAGTACTGCCTCTGATGCCGGGGATATCTCTCAATTCACTAGAAGATCCAGCTTTGGAATCAATCTCACATCTTCGGACTCGGTTAGACCTGATTTGTCAAAATTTAGTACCTATTGAAACTTTTATATAAATTGTGTAAACTTTGACCAAAAAATAAATAAATTGTGTAAACATATAATACATTCCGATATTATTTATAGCGTTAAATCCACCCAACGGCTAGTTCTCATTCAAGCCTGAAACGACTACTTCATTTCCAATGTTTGATCTTTTTTTTTAAACTGACCGATTCAGCGGGTCGACTGATCACAAGGATATGAATCTAACCAAAACCCGGCCAACCCGCCGAATCACCAATCCGGATGTATGAAAATCTCAACCTGACAATAAATTTCCATGGAGGAAATCTCAACCTAACAACGACTGGATGTATAAAAAGCTTGATAGAGTTCTGGTTACACAAGAAGTATTAAACATATACCCGGACATTCAAACAACAAATTTCGCTTTCACGTCTTCTGACCACTGCCCTATTGGCATAGAAATCAAGGAAAAGAGCAATAGCAAAGCTCATCCTTTTCGCATGAAAAACATGTGGTTCTTAAGAAAAGATTATAGAAATATTATCAATCAATCCTGGCGTATTGACAGCCAAGCCTCATCGATGTTCCAGCTAGTCTGGAGGGGTGGGTGGCAATAAAACTGGATACGGAAAACGCCTATGATAGGCTAAGCTGTTCGTTTCTAGCTGATGTTTTAGAGAAATTCGGTTTCCATCCAAAATTCCTAAATTGGATCAAGGAATGTGTTCAGATAGTTTCCTATTGGGTTCTTGTTAATAACGAACCTATAGAGATGTTCTTTCCACAACGCGGGCTTCGATAAGGGGACCCCTTATCCCTATTCTTGTTTATCTTGGGTGTTGAAGTTCTTGCCCGAGCTCTCCAGCTGGAAGCAGTGTTGTAGGAGGAAATCGAGTTCAAAATATAAAATATAAATCAAACCAGATTATGCCCACGCAAATGATTACAAGACTCCCTCCCTATGCAACAGTGGCAAGTCAGGATCGATCCACGAGGAAGCATGTCAGCGGATCTCAGGTAGCTGTAAATCTCATAGATAGAATAGCAGAAAGACAGAAAAGAAGACAGAAATAACAAACGAAAGCAGAAAATAAAGTAAACACAGAAACTGGTCGATATCGACAAGGAGGTACTCGATATCGACAAAGCATAGTGACAACAGAAAGCAAACTCAGCAACAGAAACTCGACCTCGACAACCCTTACCCGATATCGACAAGGTGCTACTCGATATCAACTACAACTCCCCGAGATCGACAAACAACAGAAACTTTAATTTGCAAATTCTCGAACACAGAACTCAGATTTTCAACGAAATAAATCAATATACTAAAAGACTTCCGAAGCCAGGGTATCAACACCACAACGATAACCATGCAAAATAACACATAAAGGCATAAAAGATCACGCTTTCCATCAAATAACTTTCGTTATTAACAAATAGGAAGATAGAGGCTTTTGCATAAACTCTAATTGTTAAAAACCCTTTTCACATAATTAACCAAGTTGCATTAAGATCACTTTCGCTTCAATAATAGAAACAAAGATCACCTTCAACTCTCGCAAAAGAATCATGCTCATAGGGATAGAAGACGAATTGCATAAAAAGATTGTACCTTTACCGCATCACCTTACATGGCTACCATCGGGCTCACCCCGACCCTAGAAGTGGGTGGACTACTCGCTCTTCATCGTAGTAGCCGACATCTTTGAAGAAAAAGAACTAACTTGCATTAATAAACTCAAACTTACAACCTCTTCTCCTTCTCTCTCTATGTAACTAATTGTCTCTGAAATTTGAATCTGTAAAAACCAGCCCCTAAGGCTTTATTTATAGTGCTCAAACCCCGCTAATCAAGGAAAGAACAATTATATCTATATCTATATCTAATTATCTAAAGACTTAAGGATAAATAAATGGAATAAATGAATTAAATCCAAATAGGAAATAAATCTAAAATAGGTAAATCTCTTCTTGTGTTGATAGATCTTGATATGCCTTGATAAATGTGGATAGATCTCGGCAGGCTCGGATTCCTTCGGCCCCAAGCAAGCCCAAACCGCGTCGGACAGCTCATCGTGTAATGCGGCTCCAGTAGGCGCTCCTCGATATCGACTAATTCTACTCGATATCGAGTAAAGTTGGCATCGACTTCGGCTGGCTGGGCATCTCGGGTTGCTGGTGCTCGATCAAGCTCGGACAAGCGCTGATGGGGTCCTCGATATCGACAAAAGTCCTCGATATCGACAAGCTGTGTCGACTTCTGTGTTGCTGGGCTTGGTCGAGTACTCTTCCCCGACACTGGCTCGGAAGTGTGGTGCTGGTCTTTGTCGATATCGAGTAAGATCTTCGATATCGAGTAGATGTTGCTCGGCTTCTCCAGGTCTGCGGCTCCTCGACTTGGTACAGCTCCTCTACTCTGGGTATGGCATCAGGGTGTTGTCGATATCTAGTAGTTTACTCGATATCGAGTAAAGCTCCGGAGTCGGGTTGCCTTCGTCTTTAGCTTCCTCGATCAGCCTGTGCTCGAACATCCTTTGTCGATATCGACTATATTTCATCGATATCGAGTAACTCTGGTTTCCAGCTTGATTCATCCCGGTTCTGTAGTCCTTTGACCTTGGACTTCTGTAGCTGATTTCCGAGCTTTTCCAACTTTTCTCAGAACTGCTGTAAATTGCCTTTAAATTCTGCGAATTTAAACAGAAACTGGTGTAGATTCCATAATTTGGCAGATAAACATAAACTACATAGATTTTGTACTATTCTAGCCCAACTGCATGAAATGTATGCAGAAAGCGATATAAAAGTTACTGTAAAACATGGCAGATTCAGCTCACAACAAACACCCCATACTTAAGTTTGCTTGTCCTCGCAATACTTTTATTTGTCATTCAGGGGAAGGAATCAAAACTCTTAACATCATTGATTCATTGCCATATGTCCCCGCAATCAGTTACCATCCTCGAAAAGGTACTAGTGTCACAAATCCATGCATGTGCAATTTTAAGAGCAACATCTACTCACAAAAGGAGGGTTATGTAAAAACAATTCATGTGACAAAGCATTAATAATCAAGAGGACTTTAATTTAAGCTCAATAAGGAGTAGATTGGTAAAAGGCTAAAGGTGGGCAATTTTTGGCAATGTGATGCTAATAATCCGGGAAAATAGAGTATTTCCAAACTTTCTCAACCACATTCCTTTTTCATAAGAATCATCACCTTTCATAATGCTTTTATCAATAATAATGCTTTTACCTCTCTGACTTCAGCACTCCCTTCTCGCGAGTCCCAAACATGGGTGTCATGAATGACCCCGGATACTTAGTGCTTTGGATTCCTCACATATTTCCCATCTCACTGAACTATTATCTCAGCGAGCAGGGTCGATCTACCTTTATCTCCTGAGGTGATCGGATTTTTTCTCACTCGTTACATTTTCCATATTTTTCAAACATTTTCCTACCAAACTCCAATAATGATAACAACAACAAAAACACCATATAACATCTCCATAATGTAACATCATCCTCAACATAATCCCCGGATAGGAAATAAGGTAAAGAATGGGCAATATTTTGGAATATGTGGAGCAATAATTTAAATAAGGCATAATATGGCTTTTGTGATGCATAAGCATAGGTAAGGCTAGGATATAGCAATATGAGCATTATATGAAAATATAAAGTCCTCCATCCTCTTATCATGCAACATGTCAAAAGCAATATCAAATTTTACCTCCTTTCATGGTTTTCAATAAATAATGCGCTTCATTGTGACTTCCCTTTACTAGGCAATTTCATGCTATATCTCTAATGAATCCAATTTTACATCGTCGAGTTCAATATAAGCTTCCATGACATTAATAAAAAAATTTCAATGGGGGTCATTTTTTCAAACTTTGGAAAACATGCATGTAAGCACATAAATCAATAATGAATTCCAAAATATGCATGAAGTAAGCCCGTCCCCCACCCCATACTTAAACATTACAGTGTCCTCACTGTATATAAAAAATAAAGGTAAAGAAAGAAACTCACAAGACAATTGTGGAGGGCTTCATAATATCGAGTGTTAATGCCTGGGGCGAGTCCGAATATAGCTTGCTTCTATCCCATAGACCTGAAAATATAGAAGACATATACCCACAATAGGAAAACTAAAAGTTCAAAAACCAAAAAAATAAAACAAAACGCAACAATGTCCAAAAGTCCCAAAAAGTAAATGTCTATTTACAAGCTCTAGATTTTATAGTCGCTAGGCTGACTTCCTCCATTAAGCTCAAGGTGGCATCTGCAGGGCCCATGTAGCTTGGGCTTCAAATAGGACTCCATTCTTGTCCATCAGCTGCAATCCTCCATAATGGATCTTGTTCACCACAAAAGGTCTCATCCTCTTCTTGTTGAATTTGTTAGGAAACCAATGATCTTTGGATTTGGAAACATAGAGCTTGTCTCCAACTTCATATTCTTTAGGCTCATCATTGGAAATCCTACATAAGCGCACATACCAAGGCAAACCTCTCTCATGTATAGATAGATCTTTAATGGAAATAGGAGAAGAAAGATCCATACCTTGGCTTACCTTCGCGGAAACGGATTCGGGAGCCACTGTGTTTGGTCGATCTCGAGGAACACTACTCGATATCGATGAGGATTCAGCTTCTGGTGGCCTGCTGGTCGAGGATGCTGGAATCGAGGAAGGTGGGTGTTGGTCGATATCGACCAGTTTTGTCGATATCGAGGAGTCTTGCTCGCCTGGTGGAATCAGCGTCGAGGAAGGTGAAGTCGATGCAGCGGAGTTTTGGTCGATATCGAGTAGCTTACTAGATATCGACGAGTGCTCGGCTTCTGTTTGGCTGCTCGATGATGCTGGTGCTGGTGGAGGCTTCTGATTTTGGTCAATATCGACTAAATTACTAGATGTTGAGGAATTTTGTTCGACTTCGACCCCATACTTGCATCCTGTCAAGGCATCTAAAAAATAGTTGGTCCATAACGACGTACCTTGGTCCGTGTCGAGTGGATTCTCTGTTTCTTCCTTTAGGATGGCCATGATCTCCTCCACCTGGGCTTCCATATCCCTCTTTTCCAGCTCTTCAGGAGTCATATTTCTTACCTTGGGCTCCCCGCAAGTGATGTAACCAGCTGAGATAGATTTTACCTCTTCCATTGGACATGTATGCCTTTCAGTTTTATTAAAGGAATACTCAATTACCTCATCGCTGATGTTGAAAGTGAGCACTCATTTCCTCACGCTTATGTTGGCATCCACCGTCTCCAAGAAGGATCTTCCTAGAATAATTGGACAAGTAGGGTCCTCTGGCATGCATATCAATAACTAGAAAATCAGCAGGGACAAAGAATTTACCTACTTGTACTGGCACATTGTCCACCATGCCTGTTGGAATGACCACCGTGTTGTTGGCCATTTACAGCTTAGCATCCACAGGCTCTAGGGCACCTATCTTAATCTTGGACCATATTGTTAAAGGCATTATACTCACACTAGCTCTAAGATCACATAAAGCATTAAATTTGTATTGACCAAATCCAATGGTTATAGCAAACTTACCTGGATCCGACCTCTTCTCAAGGATGTCTATATGGCTGCATTCTTTTGTAATCTCAGCCATTGATCTCTTCTTGCTTAGAATCTCTTTAAGGAACTTGACATAGGATGGCATTTCATTGAGAGCTTCTGTGAAGGGAATGGTGACATTGAGCTTCTAAAGCATCTTGATGAAGCGCTGAAACTTCTTCTCTGCTGGGTCCTTTGGAGATTTTGTTGGGAAGGGCAGCTTCTTTTTCTGATTTGGAGCTAAAACAGATGTCGGAGGTGCTGCAGCTTTCTCGACGTCTACTTGGGTCTCCTCGATATCGACCAGCTGGTCCTCGATATCAACTACTTTCCTTGGTATCGAGTTGTTGTGCTGTGCAGACGAAAGTTGGCCCAGATTGTCGTCGATATCGAGTTGTCCTTCCTCGATATCGAGTTGCCTCTTGTCGATATCGACCAAGGTCTGGTCGATATCCAGTAGTTGTTCTCCTTCGTCCTGTTGCTTTCCGACCTCTGGCTCTTGTAGTTGATGGCCGCTTATGAGTTTTACAACAGCTATGTATCCAGTCTTCCCCTTAGGATTTGGTTCTGAAGATCCAGGGAGAGAACCTGACTGTCTGGAGATTCATGCTGCTAGCTGGCCAATCTGTGTATCAACTGATTTTCGCCATATATCAATCTCCCCAAGCCTAGAGTTGACACCTTGAATCTGAGTGTAGACTGAGTTGAAGGATTGCTTGGTGTCTGAATGATTTCTCCATATTTCCTCTAGGACGGTTTGTATATCATCCCTTTTCTGGTCCCTTTCTGGATGTCCTGGAGCTCTGTATGGCGGGGGGTTCCTAGGGGCACCTTGGTTCCATTGTGGTTGTTGGAACCTTTGGTCCCCCATGTAGCGATTGGGACCCCCTGCGTAAGCTGCCTCTTCGTGGTATTCTGCCAGCCTGACTAGCTCTGTGTGTGGGCACTCAGTAGTGGTGTGCCTTTGTGATCCGCATTCGATGCAAGGGTTGTTGACAAAAGATACTTTACTTGTTTGAGGAGCTTGCGATTCTGATCTTTATAGTACTGCTCTTTGACATCTGGGTCAATCTCTTTAGAGGGCTCATAGAGGGGCATGGATGGTGCTGGCCTGGCGTAGGGATTCTCTTCATAGTTGGTTGGAGTCCCATACTTGTTGTCATAATTGGTCAGCTTGTCGAGAGCAGCCCATGCGTCAGCAGACGGCATTGTCAGATACTCATAGTGAGTATATGTGTTGATTCTATCCTTTGCAGCCAAGTCTAGAGAATTAAAGAAGATCTCTTGAACTACGCAGGGTTGTTGTCCATGTGTAGGGCATGATCGCAGCAGATCTTTATATCTTTCTCAAGCCTTTGCCAACGGTTCCCCAGGCTTCTGTTTGAAAGTTGTGATCTTCTGGCGGAGGAGTGCTGTCTAGGCAAGAGGGAAGAACTTGTTGAGAAACTCCTGCTTTACTTCAGCCCATGTTGTGAGGGATCGCGGTTTCAGTCCTTCAAGCCACTTCAATACTGAACCAGATAGGGACCAACGAAAGGCCTTCATCAAGATGTACTCCAAGGTGGTACCTTCAGCAAGAGTACGACACATGTCAGTAAAGTTTGTAATATGCTAAAGATGGCATTCATTAAATCTACCAAAGAAAGCATTATTCTTGATTTCAATAAGGAAAGGAGTGCGAATTTCATAGTTATTTTCAAAGATTAGAATGGCCGATTCAGGCACTATGAGAGTTGGGTGCATGTAATCCTCTGCAGTTTTTGGGTATTGGGCAAGCTCATCTTCCAATAGCCTCGCACGTTCAGCTTCCCTTGTAGTGCGTGCTCTCTCAGCGGTGAGAGCAATATCTTTAGCAGCTAGTTCCCTCGTAAGCCTCTCAATCAGCTGTTCCTGTGTCTCTGCAGCCACCATGGCTCTTTTTAGTTTAGCTTGGATGTGTATAGACGCTCCGGCTCGTCTAAGGCGTCAAACTCAGGTGTTCGACTAGAACGGCGCATATACCTGCAAAGTAACTCAAAAGAAAGGTGAGATCTTGACTACCTAAGGCGCGAATGATTGCCTCCCCGGCAATGGCGCCAATTTGTTGTAGGAGGAAATCGAGTTCAAAATATAAAATATAAATCAAACCAGATTATGCCCACGCAAATGATTACAAGACTCCTTCCCTATGCAGCAGTGGGAAGTCAGGATCGATCCACGAGGAAGCGTGTCAGTGGATCTCAAGTAGCTGTAAATCTCACAGATAGAATAGCAGGAAGACAGAAAGAAAGACAGAAATAACAAATGAAAGCAGAAAATAAAGTAAACACAGAAACTGGTCGATATCGACAAGGAGGTACTCGATATCGACAAAGCACAGTGACAACAGAAAGCAAACTCAGCAACAGAAACTCGACCTCGACAACCCTTACCCGATATCGACAAGGTGCTACTCGATATCGACTAAAACTCCCCGAGATCGACAAACAGCAGAAACTTTAATTTGCAAATTCTCGAACACATAACTCAGATTTTCAACGAAATAAATCAATATACTAAAAGACTTCCAAAGCCAGGGTATCAACACCACAACGATAACCATGCAAAATAACACATAAAGGCATAAAAGATCACGCTTTCCATCAAATAACTTTCGTTATTAACAAATAGGAACATAGAGGCTTTCGCATAAACCCTAATTGTTACTAACCCTTTTCACATAATTAACCAAGTTGCATTAAGATCACTTTCGCTTCAATAATACAAACAAGGATCACTTTCAACTCTCGCAAAAGAATCATGCTCATAGGGATAGAAGACGAATTGCATAAAAAGATTGTACCTTTACCGCATCACCTTACATGGCTACCATCGGGCTCACCCCGACCCTAGAAGTGGGTGGACTACTCGCTCTTCATCGCAATAGCAGAAATCTTTGAAGAAAAAGAACTAACTTGCATTAATAAACTCAAACTTACAACCTCTTCTCCTTCTCTCTCTATGTAACTAATTGTCTCTGAAATTTGAATCTGTAAAAACCAGCCCCTAAGGCTTTATTTATAGTACTCAAACCCCGCTAATCAAGGAAAGAACAACTATATCTATATCTATATCTAATTATCTAAAGGCTTAAGGATAAATAAATGGAATAAATGAATTAAATCCAAATAGGAAATAAATCTAAAATAGGTAAATCTCTTCTTGTGTTGATAGATCTTGATATGCCTTGATAGATGTGGATAGATCTCGGCAGGCTCGGATTCCTTCGGCCCCAAGCAAGCCCAAACCGCGTCGGACAGCTCACCGCGTAACGCGGCTCCAGAAGGCGCTCCTCGATATCGACTAATTCTACTCGATATCGAGTAAAGTTGGCGTCGACTTCGGCTGGCTGGGCATCTTAGATTGCTGGTGCTCGATCAAGCTCGGACAAGCGCTGATGGGGTCCTCGATATCGACAAAAGTCCTCGATATCAATAAGCTGTGTCGACTTCTGTGTTGCTGGGCTTGGTCGAGTACTCTTCCCCGACACTGGCTTGGAAGTGTGGTGCTGGTCTTTGTCGATATCGAGTAAGATCTTCGATATCGAGTAGATGTTGCTCGGCTTCTCCAGATCTGCGGCTCCTCGACTTGGCACAGCTCCTCGACTCCGGGTATGGCATCAGAGTGTTGTCGATATCGAGTAGTTTACTCGATATCGAGTAAAGCTCCGGAGTCGGGTTGCCTTCGTCTTCAGCTTCCTCGATCAGCTCTTAGTCGATCAGCCTGTGCTCGGACATCCTTTGTCGATATCGACTATATTTCATCGATATCGAGTAACTCTGGTTTCCAGCTTGATTCATCCTGGTTCTGTAGTCCTTTGACCTTGGACTTCTGTAGCTGATTTCCGAGCTTTTCCAACTTTTCTCAGAACTGTTGTAAATTGCCTTTAAATTCTGCGAATTTAAACAAAAACTGGTGTAGATTCCATAATTTGGCAGATAAACATAAACTACATAGATTTTGTACTATTCTATCCCAAATGCATGAAATGTATGCAGAAAGCAATATAAAAGTTACTGTAAAACATGGCAGATTCAGCTCACAACAAGCAGCTAAGGAGAAAACTCATATCGGATTTCAATGTGCCAGAAATTCTTTAAGGATTCCATTTCTTTCATTTGTTGATAACATGATGATCTCTGTAAAGGCAGTGCAAATGCTTATCACGGAATGAAAGAAATAATTGATAGCTACTGTTTAGTATCAGGACAAAAGGTAAACTATCAAGAATCAGCCTTTCAAACTTCACCTCGTGTCTATGAGCAAAGAAAAATTATGCTGCAAGGGATCCTTAGCATACCAAGCTCCACAAATTTAGAAAAATATATGGGTTGCCCCATTATAAATGGAAGAGTGAATAAATAACCCTTTGAAGAAACTGTTTGCAAATCTATGCAGCAACTTTCAAAATGGATACCTAATTCGCTCTCCCAGGAGGGGAGAGCGGTGCTCATAAGATCCAACTTGCTTGCGAAACCTAGTTATGTAATGCAAAGCTTTATGCTTCCCTCAACAATTCATAAGGAGTTAGACTAGATAAATAGGACGCTCTTCTCGAATAAAGATTTACAATGCCGACCTCTCATTAGCTGGGACAAAATAAGTAGGCCAACACGTTTAGAAGGTATGGGTGATATAAATGTTGCTCTTCAATTAAAGCTACTCTGGAAGATACTGGCTGAACCAACAAACATCTGGGTATCGATAATACACCAAAATTACCTTAAAAATGTACCTCTACTTGAATACAAACGAGTTGGATTTGCTTCGTGGAAATGGGGCAAACTAAGCAAGCTTCTCCCACTTTTATGCAAGGGTCTTGTTTGGAATATTGGAGATGGTAAATCGATGAATTTCTGGTTTGATCGGTGGTGTGCTTCCTCGTCCATTGTGGACCTAGGGGGTATTCCGCCTGATAACACAGAAAACTTTAAGGTGGAATTTTTTTATTAAGAATGGTGAATGGGATAAACAATCGTTATCCAGTTATCTACCACAACACATAATATCTAAAATTAAGGATGTCCATATCTCATCAATGCAAATCCCAAATCATATGTACTGTGACCCCTCGAAATCGGGTTGGTTCACTACTGCGAGTGCGATGAATCTCATTTGCAATGGCTTGAGCTCAACCAATAATAACTCTTCTGGGTGGACGTGGAAATTAGATGTGCAACCAAAAATACGAAACTTCTTGTGGCGTGTCAGATTAGACGGACTACCTACAAAAGATAGGCTTGGCCGGAATGGAATTCCCATTCATCAAGGATGTGCTTTTTGTAATCATCACTGTGAAGATGCATACCACTTATTTTTTGAGTGCCCTGTGTTTGCTTCCACACAAATGCAAGACAATGATATTCAAATGTATCATACAGGGACGTCGCTTATGAGAGGCCAAATAAAGCCCCTTATGGAATTTGTGTGCAGTTTACCTGCCCCTAAGAAAACTATGATAGCCATTAAGTGGTGGGCGATTTGGACGTACAGAAATCAAATCCTCTTTCAAAACCGCAAACCTCCTATTGTGGAGGAAATATTTCAATTTGTAACACAACATAAAACAATATGGGATAAAACCAAAATATCTGATCAACAGATAAATGAAGAAAGGAAGGCTCGATAGAAATTAGGACAACATAAATCATGTTCTGAGAAATGGAAAAAACCTAGGAAAGGGTGGTATAAGGTATATGTGGATGGATCTACTTCAATAATCGGCCCCTCGTCTGTTGGTGTTATTATTAGAGATCACTTGGGTTGTCCTCTGGTAATGCACTAACAGAGTGTGGTCCAACACACAGTTGTAGAAACAGAGGCTCGGGCGGTCCTGATTGGCCTAAGGAATGCTATTTCTAGTAACTTGAATAAATTTTCCATTGAGAGTGACTGTTTAACAGTTATTAACGTTGTCAATGGAACATGGAAACCACCGTGGCAAATTGAAACTATATTATCTGACATACATACCTTACTCCGGTTGCGGTGTGAGGTCAAAATAAACCATATTAAGCGTCTTCGGAATAAAGTGGTTGAAAAGGTTGTACACCTTGATCATTCTATTACTGACTACTCAATACCTCATAATTAGACCTGTCAAACGGGTCGGGTCACTTCGGGTCCCGGGTAAAACGGATCCCGGGTAATACGGGTTTCGGGTATTTTCGGGTCCCGGGTAATACGGGTTTGACCCGGGTTCCGGGTCATTTCGGGTTGGTCAATTTTAACTTTTTGCAAGAAAAAATCTGCAATAATCTTTACAAAATAAAAAAGTTAAAATTTATTAGTAAATGCTAAAGTTCAAGTTGAGGCCATTCCTTACCTATTCGTGCTTCCTGTCAAATTCAAATTATAACCTATAAGAAACAACACAAATTCATTACTTAAAAAGCATGAAGTAGATGTCTAGATTCATATTACAATAGAAATAAGATCCGATTCTAACATCCAACAAGAAAAAAGTAAACTTGTCTTCGAGAACTTCTATATGTTCATACAACAAAATAACGACAACAAAAGGTACACATGTTCCAATATAAATAGGAAAATAACGGCAACAAAAGGTACACATAGATAAGCCACAAAACAGAAGTGCCAAATTCTTAATCAAGTCAAATACTCAGCTGTGGCAATTGATACTCAATCCCTTGAAAGTCTTGATGTTCATTCAGCTCTGTATTGCAAAACATATTTAATCAAAACCATAATCAACTGCGAAATTAAAAGAGCTAATTTAGTGCAACACAAAGTAAATTTACCTTCTTCCACATGAAATCCGAATAGCCAAGTGCGAGTACTCAAAAGGGCATCTGCAGTATATGGATGCAGGGAGGATCTCCATTTCGTGAGAACTCTAGCTCCCATACTAAAAGAGGATTCAGATGCCACGGTAGTTATCGGAATCGCTAAGATATCTCGTGCCATAAGAGCAAGCGTGGGATATTTGGTACAATTTTCCTTCCACCACATGAGCACATCTAGATTAGAGTTATGATTTAACCTCACTGCCTCTAAGTATGTTTCTATCTCATTTTTATCTTCAGAAAAGTCATCAAAATTAGCAAATGCCTACAAAGAAAACATCAAGCAATCAAACATGCACATGTTACAAAGCATCAAAACATAACTAATAGCCAAGTTGAGAAATTTTACATGAGCAATATAACCAGCAAGTAGCATGTAATAACCGATAGTATGAACTGTAATTCTATGAAGTCAAGATGTTACAAATAGAAAAAAATGTATATAAATAACAAATTTAAAATAGGAATTTAGATTAGTTTACCTCCATATAATCCCCGCCTTGTTCTTGGGTTGTGTTCATGCTTTGTCTGGTTGCTTGAGTAGCATTAGAGATCGCATACTCATTAAACAGCTTGAAAAATTCTTCCTTCACATGTCCCGCCCTCATTGCAGCAATTTCAGTTTTCAACACTTTATCTAGTTCTTGGAAACAATACAACACAAACTGAAACTTATAGCGAGGATCCAGTATCGCAGCGAAGGAGAAAACAACACTATATGATTCCCAATATTTGTCAAACTCCTCCTTCATAAGCACTGCCATGTCTCTCAAGATCGGATCTCCACAAGATGCATACTTAAGTAACAGAAGCTCGATTCTCCACACTGTTTTCAAATAGAGATTGGATGTTGGATACTTCTTTCCTGAGATAAGAGTTGTAAGTTCATCAAAAGGCTTCAAAAGCTCACAAATCTTTTCAATTCTGCACCATTCATCCTGAATTGGAACATCAGGATAGTCCCTATCAGATCTCCTTGAAAGAGGTACACGATAGATCAGAGCCCTCTCAAGCATTTTATATGTAGAATTCCATCTAGTAGGGCAATCCAAGCACAAATTCTTAGAACAATCAACATTAGCAGCAACAGCAACTTCTAAAAACTTCAATGTTCTACGCTCTGAAGCAACATTGTAGGTCACCAACCTCCTAACCTTCTTCACCTCATCCACAATTACTTTCAAGCCATCTTGAACAATTAAATTCAAAACATGAGCACTACAACGCACATGGAAGTAGTCACCACCACAAGGCAAAGGAGAATAACATGATAGACTTTCTGATAGCAACTCTTGCATGTTATCATTGCATCTAGCATTATCCAATGTCACAGAAAACACTTTCTTATGAATTCCCCAATCCTTTAAGTGACCCAACACTACATCATGTAACACGTGTGCAGTGTGAGGTGGTTCAACATGACTAAAATTCAAAAGTTTGGCATGCAAATTCCAATCATCATCAATATAATGTGCAGTCAAAGAGAGATAGCCTTGACCAACGACCGAAGTCCACATATCAGAAGTTAGGCAAATTTTGCCAGAAAGATTCATCATGATATTTCTAAGCCTCTGTTTCTCTCTACCATGAATCTTCATAACATGATTTTTGGTCGTATTTCTACATATCGGTTTGCAATCTGCATTCAAAAACTGGTGGAGATCCCTATTTCCTCGATGCTCCGCATAAGTAAATGGATATGCATGTTGAATAATAGCAAGTGAAACCATTTGCTTATAGAGAGATTGATCAAATTTAGTGATTACCTTCCCATCCTTCATTGTTAGGCCATCCTTATCAAGTGTAGCTAAACGTGCTTTGCAACAGGCAGTATGTCGTGAAAAATTTGAGGTACCCAGATTAGAATTTGCCAAAAGCGGTCCTTTTTTGCAATACTTGCAAATAGCCCTATCAAGACCATCTTCAAATACATATCCATCATATACATCATGATTAGCCCAAGCATCCGCATTCCATCTTCTTTTTTTCGTCCCCACTTGAGAATTATCAGAAGTTTCAGATGTGTCGGTCCTACTTGCTATATCTTCCATTGGAGTTAGAGGTGCAGGAGTAGGAGTAATTGGAGAGGCACAATCTTCAACAGGTTCTGGAGTAAGAGTTTGACTTGAAGACGAAAACACACTTGCTACAACAAATTGGAAAAGTGTGTTTAAGTAGGCAAATGACTAGACAACATATTTATAATACACTTTCAATTCACAAATAAAGTTAGTTTTTAGATAAAAGTTAACTACCTTGATTTGGAACCGGTAGTGATGATGGGGATGAGGATGAGATATGAGTAGATTCGACTCCAAATCCATCTCGAAATGGCATTGGAGGCAAAGATCCACTTGGTTTATTCGTCGAACCTTTTTTGATTGGAGGTCGCCGTGGTGGCATGGTTACTATAAGAGTGGCATGGTGTGAGATACAAATTAAAATGAATCAAAGTTTCCTCACTTGATTCTTTTAAGAATTAAAATAGACAAGCTAGATTATTATAAAACTCATACAAACACAATACCTAAATCAATCATCATAACAAAAAAAAAATTACATAGCAATAGCATTATAATTCTTACATATACGATATACCTCTTTTCTAACCATACAAAATCACAATAGAGGTTGTCAATTGCTCAATGTTTACATCTATCTAAACATACAAAATCACAATAGAGATGTATAGGCTTACCGTACGGCAGCCTCGGACAGCCTCTGAGAGACACTTGGTTCGAGGAAGCGCAGTGACCTCACCACGTTCGGACAACAGCCTCGGAGTAAAGCTTGGGCCGAGGACGAGCAGTGATCTCACCGGCGTAGACAACAGCGACGAACAACAACTCCCCGACCTGTAGCACCGATAGCGACGAACACAGCAGCGGTGAACAAGTGTGAGAGCGGCGGCGGCGTCTCTTGACCAGCGGCGGCGTCTCGTTACCGGCGGCGACTAGGGTTGACGGCTGCGTGATTGCCAGTGGCGATTGGGGCTAGGGTTTAGCCATCGAGAACTCAGAACTCAAAAGAACGCAAAAGTGAACAAGAGGACTGGAGTCTGGAGCGAATAAGCGATGGAATAAAAAAAAATTCCGACCCGACCGGGTCGACCCGGACCTGGACCCGGTTGACCCGGAAAATTACCGGGTAGTTCGGGTTCGGGTCGAAATAAAATCCCGGGTCAAAAAACCCGGGTCTTGACCCAGATTTTTTCGGGCGTTCGGGTCAGGTTTTCGGGTCGGATTGTGTTTTGACAGGTCTAAACATAATTAATATCTTTGTGATCTCATCAGAAATGATGCTTTCTGTTCGCCAGGTTAACCCCGGCCTACTAAATTATTACTTAATCAAAAAAAAAAAAAAAAATCAATCCGGACTCGAGAATTGTCGACCCTACGGGTCGCGGGTTACTAAAGACTCATGAGTCATGATCATAGACTACACTACAAAATGCGCAATATTTAAAAAGAAATGAAAAAAAAAAAAGGAAAAAGCAAGAGACACATCGTCAATCGTCAGGCTGTTCGTCACCTCCCTTGCGCGTCGACTCTTTCCAGACAGCGTTTCCATAGCTGGATCTCCTCTCCAGCTCTCCTTACTTTCCGCCGTCGAAATCCCTCTTTTTCTCCCTACGAATTACGCTTGAAATTCGCTTTACGTCAACGATTTAATCCGAATTCCAATCCGGATCCGATTCCGATGGCCCGCCGAACAACTCCGATTCTAAAGCAGCTCTTCCAAGGCGCCTCCTCTTCAGCTCAGCAGCAGATCCCCGGTGGCGCGATCACCTCATGGTGCCGATCCGTCACCTACATGCCTCGTCCGGGCGACGGAGCTCCCAGGGCTGTAACTTTGATCCCCGGGGACGGAATCGGACCGCTTGTCACCGGCGCTGTCGAGCAGGTGATGGAGGCGATGCATGCGCCGCTCTACTTCGAGAAGTATGATATTCACGGCGACATGAAGAAGGTTCCGGAAGAGGTTGTTCAGTCGATCCGCAGGAATAAAGTTTGTTTGAAGGGAGGGCTTGCTACGCCGGTCGGTGGCGGTGTCAGCTCGTTGAATGTCCAATTGAGGAAGGAGCTTGATTTGTACGCTTCGCTGGTGAATTGCTTCAATCTCCCTGGGCTGCCTACCAGGCACCAAAATGTCGATATTGTGGTGATTCGCGAGAACACCGAGGGGGAGTACTCCGGGCTCGAGCACGAGGTGGTCCCAGGAGTTGTTGAAAGTCTCAAGGTATTGGTTTTTTTTGTTTGTACTGTTTGATTTTGATTTCTTGTCATTGAATTTTGGAGTTCTTTGGGTCTCTAGTTGACTTTGTGAATCCATTAAATTCATGATGCTTGATTTTGCTTATAGCCTATTTAAATCTAGAGATTAATAAGCAAAATTGAAGTTGGAACTCATGGTTTTTAAGAAGATACCGGCCAAAATAGAACGGAGAGATAATTTGTTGTTTTTGTTTGACCCTGGTGTTCTGTGTCCCTTCACGATGGATCATTGATAGAGTTGTCCATATGATCTGATATGGAATTTCCCTGTTATTAACCTCAACAGTTGTTTCTTTGACACTTGATCCTCGATGAAAGTTCCTATATCCTTCAAGTGCCTAATCTGTTCCTTTACAGCATTTGTTAGTAGTCAGTATGCATCTCAATGATAAATTCCATGTCTTCACCCTATTTACTGGGTTCAAAGAGTCCTAACACAACAAACTAAACCCTAGCTTCCTTTTCACCAAGTTAGGACTTTTCTTTTTCCTTGGCGATGGCTAAGTGAGTGTTTTCTATTGCATTATCAGGTTTCCTTATCACCACACTATCATCACATCAGATACTTTATCAGGCCTTATACATCATGAAAATAAACACACCTCAATTGTTTCGTGGGTATTTACTATGACCTAGTATTAGTAAAGAACTAGTAGCTTGTTATGATTTGAGGAAAATATATATGGAAAAATATTACTATCTTTCTCTTGGTTAGAACTTATACATAGTGCCATATAAAGGTTTTGATACTCATGAATGGCTTAAACTTGCTTATGTGCCCCTTTTGTGGATGACAAGTTAGTTGTATTTTGGACAGTTTACAACATTAAAATCTTTATGATCATCTTTAAAATTCTGTTTCTGGCATGGGGTAGGTTTTGCTCTTCATTTCTTAGATTTAGAGTGTGGGGGACATGTAAGCTTTGAGAATTTTGTATGCCTTGAGACTTGAGTTTGGGGGATATTTAATGAACTATGCTTTTTTAGTACAAATTGGAGTTGTATTCACATCACTGTTTGCGTTTCTGAGCTTATTCTTTCCTTAACATTTTATGTTCTGGAGTTTTTTGTATCTTACTTCAATACTTGGCTAGGTCATCACAAAGTTTTGTTCAGAGCGTATTGCAAAATATGCCTTTGAGTATGCTTACCTCAACAACAGAAAGACAGTGACTGCTGTCCACAAAGCAAATATAATGAAGCTTGCCGATGGTCTTTTCTTGGAATCTTGTCGAGAAATTGCAAAAAGGTATCCTGGAATCAAATACAACGAAATCATAGTGGACAACTGCTGCATGCAACTTGTATCAAAGCCTGAGCAATTTGATGTGATGGTATGTATATTTGATTTTCTTGTGTGACTTAGGTCTCAAGTTAATTTATTTTTTTCCTATATCTTTAATTTTGAGGTTTGGACATGTTTACTCTAGCTATTAGGTAAGTTCAAGAAGCATCTGATGTGTCTTAATGGTTGGACATGTTTAGAAGTATTAGTTAGTAATGCTTTGATGACTTGGCGAATATTTGCAGGTCACTCCGAACCTCTATGGAAATCTTGTGGCAAATACAGCTGCAGGTATAGCTGGTGGTACTGGAGTAATGCCTGGAGGTATGCTGTCTATGATTTTGTTTCTTAGTCTCATTTCTGGAATGATTAAACTGCCTGGGCTCTGGGGCATTACAATGTCATCATGTTGGTCTGATTTTGCAAAGACCCAGTGTTCAAGGAAGTCATCATGTTGGTCTCATGCAGTGGTTCTATGATGAGGTCAATTTGATTATTGGTCTTTAGAAACTTGGGCAGTGGGATATATTATGCATAATTATGGTATATAAAATGAGGTTGTCTATTACTAGTATTAGTATTTTGAGATCTAGCACTTGGATGAAGGAGACCCATTTTTCATTTTATTGATTATTATAGTTTTCAGGCTCTGCTCTCAGTTTTGTGATCGAATGTAGTCTTGTCAATTAATCAACTAAAAACTGGCTGAATCAGTCAGGAGTAAGAATTTAAATGTACCTATTTTTAAATTCTTCCATTGATGATTTTGACAAATGCAGTATCTTTGAGCTTATGAGTGTAGGGTAAAAATTACTAGAGCTCAAATTTTCTACTTCTAACATCTATTTGAGTCCATTACAAATTTCTGATCATTATTACCTCACAATCTGTATCTTATAGGAAATGTGGGAGCCGAAACTGCAGTCTTTGAGCAGGGTGCTTCAGCTGGGAATGTGGGTTACGAGAAGATTATTCTACAAAAGAAGGCAAATCCGGTGGCCCTTCTTCTCTCTTCTGCCATGATGCTGAGGCATCTGCAGTTTCCTTCCTTTGCTGATCGACTTGAGACTGCTGTGAAGAGGGTGATATCTGAGGGCAAGTACCGAACAAAGGACCTTGGAGGCGACAGCACCACCCAAGATGTTGTTGATGCCGTAATTGCTGCTTTAGACTGATGATCGTAAGCTCCCTTTATTTTTTTACAGACAACAGCTACCAGCCCTCCTTACAAACCTGGTGGGACTATTTCTCTGCACAACCGAGCTCTTCGCATTGGTCACTGACAAAAAAATTTGTATCACTTGAATAATTATAAGTGCAATGATGGATCACCATCTGTCGAAACTGTGAAATAGGTTGAGCAACAAATTCTACTGCTCAATAAAAAGCTATTTTTTGAAACTCTTCTTGAGTTGAACAGAACTACAGAAGTGTAATAAGACAGCACCTTTGACGGCTATTTTTCAGTGGAAGCTGCAGCTTGAGGTTTTTCATACTTCTTTTTCCCATTCAATGTTCAGTAAACACTTATAGAACCTGACTTGATATTACTCCACTGTATGGGTTTATAGAATATAGCTTAAGCTTATTGGCTTGACTTAAACACTACTCCATTGTTCATCACTTGTTGGACATATAGTGAAGCAGGAATAGAGCTTACATGACGCTCTGGCTTTAATAGTCAGGCAAGGGTTTTCCCTGGCGTGCGCATGCCTTGATGGTAGGGCGTGCACTTACAAAGTGGTGACCCGTCTTAAGGAAATCACATCAGCTGTTTGTTTAGAACATATCCAGTAAACTGGATTGATAACCTAATGATCAAAATTTCGTTACCGGATGATCAAAATTTCGTTAAATACATTGTGTTGGCGACAGTTTTGAAAGTTGTGGAAAAATTATCGGTCACGGTTTTATAAACCGCGAAAAGTTCGGTGGTCACGGTTTCAGAAACCATTAAGAGGGGTCAAATTGTTTTCCCCTTCCATCACAAGCCAGATATTGAAAAAAAAAAGTTGGGCACCCACCGCAGTTTGCCAAACCGTGGTAGGGAGGTACTAGCCATGGCAGAGTTTGAATTATATTAGGTGGCTCCATTATTTTTATGGAAATTTTGATCATTTGTATAATATCTTGTAGTAATATTTTGGATTCTATACTGTTTTTTTTTAGTGAAGGAAATTGAAGAAAAAACTTTCAAGGACAGAAAATGTAAGATCTCTGGTACACAGCAAGAAATATAAGAAAAAGTTTGCGAAATAGGCACATTAATTGAACGTTTTTGCGAAATAGACGCGTATTTGGACAATTTTGTAAAATAGACACTATATAACCCTAATAAACGCTCCCCTCTTTCTCTCCTTTTTACAGATCCACGGAGGAGGCGCTGAACGGACTACCTCAGACTCCCTCGGCCTCGGCCTTCGACTTCACCGACGACGTCAACTACCTCAGACTCCCTTTGATCTGAGATGTCCGCTCCGATGATGCTCGACTCCGTGCTCTTCCTCCTGGCTTCGGTGCTCCGATGGTGCTCGATATGGAGAAGTCGAGCGAGCGGCGGATCTCTCAAATTGATTGCAAAATCGATCTCTCAAATTGATCTGTGTGTGGTTGGATATCAAAATCGATTGCAAAATCGATCTGTATGTGCTTGGATCTGTGGTGAGCGAGCGGCGGATCAAGCGAGCGAAAGGCCGGATCTGGTCGTCGTCTCCGGATGCTGTGAGCGAGGGAGAACGGCGGCGAGGCGGAACGGTGGAGGTGGCGAGGCGGAACGGCGAGGTCGAAGGAGGCCGGAGTGAGCGATGCTTGAGGGAGTGAACGACGCCGGAGCTCGCCGGAGGCGCATCGGGATTCAAGTCCAGATCGGGGGAGGAAGGAGACAATATGTTTTTATTAAATTACAAAAATGACCCAATAAATATGGAAATTATAAAAAATATATATATTTTATTACAAAAATCACCCAATGAATATGAGAAATTAAAAAAGGAAAAAATTTGCTAAACATGCACTTTTTTTGGACAAATTGGTGAAATGTCCACCTTTTTTGACAAATTAGCAAAATGTTCGCTACATTTACTAATTCAATTAGATCCCAATTAGAGTTGCACGACTCTGTTTTAAAAGTTGCACGACTCTGTTTTAATAGTTGCACGACTCTGTTGTAAGAGTTGCACGACTCTCGTTTTAAGAGTTGCACGATTCTCTTGTAAGAGTTATATGGGGGATTGGTGAAATTTTGCTCAACATCATCTTATTTTTACTCAACTATATGTTATTTTTGCACAACAATCGAGACTTGTGAATTTATACTCACCATTATCTTATTTTATCTCAATATATTTTCACACTTTCTCAATAAATTATTGCTGAACATGCTCTTATTTTTGCACAATATGGTCTTTTTTTTGCTCATCAATAGAGTAAAACTGCACAACATGGGGGATTGGTGGAAATGTGCCCAACATTATCTTTAAGAGTTGCACGACTCTGCTTTAAGAGTTGCACGACTCCGTTTTAAGAGTTGCTCATCAATAGACAATAATTGCACTACATGGGGGATTGGTGAAATTTTGCTCAACATCATCTTATTTTTACTCAACTATATGTTATTTTTGCACAACAATCGAGACTTGTGAATTTATACTCACCATGATCTTATTTTATCTCAATATATTTTCATACTTTCTCAATAAATTATTGTTCAACATGCTCTTATTTTTGCACAACATGGTCTTATTTTTTGCTCATCAATAGACAATAATTGCACAACATGAGGGATTGGTGAAATTTTGCTCAACATCATCTTATTTTTGCTCAACTATATGTTATTTTTGCACAACAATCGAGACTTGTGAATTTATAGTCAACATTATCTTATTTTATCTCAATATAATTTTATACTTTCTCAATAAACGGTAAGTGATTCAGAATAAATTGAAGCAGGTCTAGTTTTATTTTTTATTTTTTTTTAACATTTTATCGTGCAAATATAACTATAAATTGTGTAAATATAATAGGGTGTTGTGCAAAAATAAAAATAAAAATATAGATTATGGATCACATAATAAAATATAGATAGTTTTTTTAATTTCTCATATTTTTAGGGTGATTTTTGTAATTTCATAAAAAGTTCTTCTTCCCCGCTTCAACTTCTTCTGTGTGAAATCTTGGAGCCGCCATTGGAGGAGAGAAAGCACAGCTCCGGCCTCGCTCCCTCGCTCCGGCCTCCGCCTCCGCATCGCCGCTCCCTCGCCTTGCCGACATCGGAAAACCTCTAGTCCAATTAGATCTGGCGGCTCACTCGGCCTCGCTACGGCGACTCAATTTATTTGCCGAATCAATTAGATCTGGAAGCGGCGAGCGACGGCGAGGGTGAGAGGGCGAGCGAGCGAGAGTGAGCGTCCGGAGAGATCGAGAGGGAGCGGCGAGAGGCCAGTGGCTATTTCGCAAAAATGTCCCAAAAGGTGGCTATTTCGCAAAATAAGCCCATTTTCGTGGCTATTTTGCAAAACCCCTCGAAATATAATGTCAATTTCAAAACGCAGGTGAAACAAAATAACAATCCGAATCCTGCACCACAATGAATATGTTTCTGCATCAGTAAAATCTTACAGTTTGATTTGATAACTTCAATCAATGTCGATATTAATTTCCTTGGATACAGCTTTAGTTAGCAAAGCATGCAACTTCTTGGTCTCTGTCAAGACACATTCCCTGTCAAACAAGGCTGACACAACTGCAATGCCCTTCAGGTTTGGATTACCAAGCTCCATCACAGAATGAGCATTTGAGGCATTTATTCCACCAATCGCGACAACAGGTAGCTTGGATGCTGAGCAGACAGTTTGCAGCCCGTCCAAGCCAACTGTGATGTTGTTGGCTTTTGTGTTGGTAGGGAAAACCCCACCACAGCCTATGTAATCAGCCCCGTCTTTCCATGCTCTGTTGGCTTGCTCCACTGTCTTACAAGACACACCGATTATCTTCTCGGGCCCTAAGAGTGTACGAGCGGTGAATGTTGGCATGTCTGACTGGCCAATGTGTACTCCATCTGCATCACAGGCAAGGGCTATGTCGATTCGGTCATTTATCAACATAGGGATGCCTTTGGAGCGACATATGGCAACGCATTCATGGGCTGCAGCCAGGAAGTCCGAGGTCTCAAGGTCCTTTTCTCTGAAAATGATAAGTTTAGTGCAGTTAACCAGCACATAGAACTTCCGTTTTATATTAAGACAAATAAACAGCCACCCACCTTAGTTGAACAATGGTTGCCCCTCCCTCTATTGCTGCTTTAACAGCATCAGTAATGGAATGGCCCCATCTCTTGTTCATCCTTGAATCGGTAACAGCATAAAGGAAGAGATCCTCTGGACGGAACGCATGCTGAGCAGATGATCTTTGAGCAGTATTCTTAAGCTTCAACAAATGGTCAAAGGGACCTTGTGGCCCTTTGCCAATGGCTATGTCCTTTCCGTACATTAGAGCAGTTTCAACATAGCGCTTAGCTACCTGTGAGAAGATAGATAAACAAACGAACACCTTAAGTGTTGTTTCAGTTTAAGAATTCCAAGCTTTACTGAAGCAATGGAAAATGACCTGGATAACATCTAAAACTAGGAGTCGAGTTCACAAATGACAATCAGTTTCAATTTAGTAATTTCCAGGAACAGATAAATGCAGTTATGGAGAAATCACCTTAACAGCTGAAAGCATCGGCAACCCTTTGGCCAATTCAGCTGCTATACAAGAGGCCAGGGTGCACCCTGTTCCATGAGTGTTCCGAGTTTCAATACGTGGCACAATGAACTCATAAAACTCCGAGCCTGTGTGAGATACCAGTAACTTCAGCTTAATTATGGGAAAAAGCCATACATAATTCATAATGCAACCTGAAAATGCCATTTTTTTTTTTTTTGAAAAATAACAATTAACTCATATGCTGTATTAAGAATCCAAGATGAGCATACCATCAAAAAAGACATCTACCGCATCAAATGACGTGGGTAAATCCCCACCTTTGACTAGCACATATCTGAAAAATACAGAAAACAATATATTTCAGCAAATCCAAAGGGGCATCATTGCAGATTTGCAGAAATTGAGAGTTACGATGATTTTGAGATGAACAGTACTTTTCCTATCAGCCTTGTGTTTGAGGCCGTAGATAGTAATAACATAAATTTTAAATAAAATACATTGTAAATTATGTTAATCAATTACACTATAAACCTTATGCAAAGTTGGGTGTTTGTTTGACACAATTTACAATATATGTTAGTTAAAATTTATGTTATTTTAACCACACTGTAAAATGTATTAACCAAACACTATTCAAATGTTTATATGTAGAAGGATAAACAACTCAAAATAATACCAACAATTCCTCATGAACAAAAAATAAGACAAACTTTAGAAACTACAAATCCATATACCAACTATCCCCAATTAAACTAATTATGATATGAAACCTCTTTCCGCCCAAAAATCCAGCAAAAGTTCTGATTTGTGAACCTCAAAACTCATGTGGACTTAATATTAAAGTAAGAAAAGTAGTTGTTCATCATCTTCACAATTCTTGTTTGCAATCAATGAAGAAATCATTAAATCTCAAACCCATATCCAAAAAGTCGAATTAGGTTAGGCCTTTCAATTTTTTATTTTTTTAGGAAGTCTATTGACAAAACGTGTTTTGTCTAATGGTAAGATGGAGTTAACGTAATTGCACTTTGGTTCCTTTTCAATTTTTACAAAGTAATTACAGATTAGCCCGAGAAACGACGAGGAATCGAAATACCGAAGTGTCGAATATATCATCAATCTCGTTGAATATGATGAAAATCAGTATTTTGGATCTGTTTAGTGTTTTTACATTTGAGATTGGTGGACTTTGACAAAAAAAATTGCATTTTTGGCATGAGGATACAACCGTTTAAAGTTATTGAGCCTATAGTATTCCCTTGACATAGTTCTTGAAGCATTTGGTGGAGCCTTGGCCAATTTCTACGAGACAAATCCATACCCTCGGCCCTGTTCATCGAGCCTATACCTTCTCCTCCGCTAGGTTCATTGAGTTGAGAGCTTGTGCCCATCCTAGTTTGTCGAGTTCTTCTCGACCTGTAAATCTCCTTAAATCGAGCCTTTTTTTTTAAATCGAGCCTTTCTAACCCACATTGACATCCAAACTTGCAAATACAACCCTTCTATCCTAATAATAGCAACAAAACACAACAAAAAACCTCAAAAAACAATCGAAAATCGATTGAGATTTTGGATTTTAAAATTTTCCGCCAAAATTTAAAAACCCCATTTTATATGTCGAACCCACCCGAAATCAATGAGATTTTGACATTATATGGGATAACACACATTTGTAGTGATATATCGGTGTAGATTTCTGCGCGGGGGAGGGGGGGTGGCTCTAAAAATAAGTAGATATGAAGATGATGGATGTGGAAGAAATGCTGGAAGAGGTTGATGGAGGTAGGAGGGCGGTTAAAAATTAGGGTAAAAGGTTTTTTGGGGTTTCTAGTCAATCCGTAATTATTTTATAAAAAAATAAAAATGAGCCGAGTGCAATTACGTAAAGTTCATCTTGCCAATAAACGAAACGTCTTGTCAATAGACTTTACGTTTTTTTTATACTGGATATGGCTTCAGATCTGTCCAGAAAACCATGAGACTGACGGAGGCTGCAATGTCAAAGACCGAGCATCACCCACCCTTCCTCCACAAAGAACTCTCTCATATATCTACGCATACGTACATACATGTGTGTGTGCGCGCACGTGTATATACAAACACACGCGCGCACACATAAATATAGAAAAAGCATGGATCAAATGTTAAAAAGTCTTATGATGTTAAATATTAACAAATACTGGTCATTGATCTAATCAAAATGGAAGACTACGATTAATTCAGGATTTTTATAATTTCTTTTAAAAAAAAGTGGGCTCATGGGAAAACATACCCCACTCTCAAAGATACAGGGCGTGTGAAACAACCCATTTTGATTAACTACTCAAAATCCGAATATGACGCTCAACGGTGGATAAAGATGTTTTCTTAATTTTTTATTGTGCCAATTTATTGGAATATACTATTTTAAAAGATTTGTTGTCCAACAATTCAAGATCAATTAATTTGTTACATTATATCTTTCAAAATCATTGACGGTTTCTTTCAAGGTAACGGTGAACCAGAGGAAGAAGATAAACGATTGTCAGACACGGCGTTTTGAAAATTGTAATCGATGGATTCAAGTATTTGTTTAGAAAACATCATTACGAGTTGATTTGTTCGATGTTTCAAAGCAATTATTCGGTTGTAACTATGAAATTATTGATGTTGATGGCGGTATGGTGGATGCTAAAACCCCTGGATTTATTTATGATTAACAGCCCTCCTATATATGGACGTATGTGATGTGATTTGATATGTGGTGACGCAGATTCGGAAAATGGGAAGGTTGGAGATGTTGACACCATAGGTGGTGCTGTTCAGACGAATGTATTGGACTTCATGTTTGATCAAGTGTTAACGGATGACGTTCAGGCTAGATATGTTAAAAAAACAATCACCTGGTAAAACAAAATATTGGGTGCCAACTTGTGATGACTCGTTGAAGCCAGTCGTTGGGAGGTGGTTCCCAACCGTTGAAGATGGGATGGAGTTTTACAGCAAGTATGAGTTAATCATTGGGTTTGACGTAGCACGTCCTCATCCAGACATTAGAATTTTGCATCGCTACATACGATGGTTTTGCACAAACAAGCACAAAACAAGGAAAGCGGAAACGGGTGACCAATCGTGTGGGGTGCAAGGCTCACATATTTATGACATTCAAAGGCATGGATGGTATGAGATAACTCGGATGGATGAGCGACATACGCACCCACTAATGCAAGAAGCATCGAATCAATTTTTGAAGGTGCAAAGGAAGCTTGATTTTGGACATATCAACGGTTCATAATCAACTGTGCACGGGCAGAGTTGGGTCCAGCTATGACCCAATCGACTAATGAAAGAATGTAGACAAGGTTGTACAAATGGAGGCCCAACGCTGCAGGACGTTAAAATTTTCAAATGCGACGTAATAGCCAATATTTCAGGTGGTGATGCACAAATTGTGTTTGGTAGGTTTATGCTAAAGAGACGGTCATCATCCGTTTTCTCTTTTGATCATGTTGTCAATGAAAAGAACCATCTAGTACAATTATTTTGGTGCGATCCTATATCCCGGGCAAATAATGTTGCATTTGGTGGTGTGTCATTTGACTCAACATGCCAGACCAAGTATATTTTCAACATGGTGCACATTAATATTCTTTATGAGTTTTTATTTTGTGAAAGTGGAGCAAATTTTCTTTCATCAAGTAATTATTCATCCGTTTATGATATCTTTTAATTTTGAAGTTATAGATGTAGGGTGTTACTACAAATCAATTTAAAAACCTTATAAAACGTTAGAGATGTATGGTATTCGCACCGTTTACGGGGTTGGATAACAATTGTAAAGCGGTCACGTTTGAGGATGGCTTATTGTTAACGGAGGATTAGCAATCGTACAAGTGGTTGCCCGAGAGCTTCCAAAAAGCCATGGGAAATGACCTTATAGTAATTGTAACAGATCAGGACCCATCCATGGGGAGGCTATTCCAAAGGTGTTTCCTAATACCCAATATCGATTTTGCATGTGGAAATCAAACATGAATAATTCAGTAGGTTCTTTCCCATGACTTTTTGGAAGCTCATAAAGAACCTCTAGTACAATTGCTTATCCTCCGTTAACAATAAGCCAGCCCCAAACGTAACCACTTTACGATTGTTATCCAACCCCGTAAATAGTGCGAATACCATGCTATACCCGTACATATACACCACAAATTCCAAATGTTATTACAGATATATTATAATGTTTTTTAATTGATTTGTAGTAACACTACATCTCTAATGTCAAAATTAAAAGATAGCATAAACTAAGGAGTAATTACTTCATGAAGATCGAATATTTGCTCCACTTTCACATAATAAAAACTCATAAAGAATATTAATGTGCACCACGTTAAGAACATACTTGTTGGTCCGGTATGTTGACTCAAATGACACAACATCACCAAATACAACATAATTTGCCTAGGATATAGGATCACGAGAATAATCGTACTAGATGGTTCTTTTCATTGACAACATGATCAAAAAAGAAAGTGGAAGATGACGGTCTCTTTAGCATAAACCTTTCAAGCGCCATTTGTGCAACTGCACCTGAAATATAGGTCATCACATCGCGTTTGAAGTTTTTAATACTCTGGAGCACTGAACCTCCATTTGTAACGCCTTGCCTACATTCTTTCATTAATCGTTGGGCCATAGTTGGACCTAACTATGCCCGTGCACAGTTGATCATGAACCGTTGATGTCCAAAATTAAGCTTCCTGTGCACCTTCAAAAATTGATTTAAAAATTGATTCGATGCATCAGTGGGTGCGTATGTCGCTCATCCATCCGAGTTATCTCGTACCCATCCATGCCTTTGAATTTCAGCAATATGTAAGTCTTGCACCCCACATTGTTGGTCACCTGTTTTCGCTTAACTTCTACCAGGCTACAAAGACGTTCACGAGGGGTTCAAACTGCAAAGAGGAGAGGTAAGGCGATGCAACTCATCTTTGTTTTTCTCGTATACCGCCCATTTCGTCCTCTTTCCTTGCAATTTCATGAGATTGATTTCATGCTCGTGCGTATCATTTCAATTTCAAGTGTGATTTATTTTCCCAATTTAAGTTTAAAACCGACTAAAAAGGCAAAACATCTATATGTTTATCTCTTCCAGGTCTAAAAATGCAGGGTTTTTGTCCTCAGTGTCTATATGCAAATCTATTTTGTATTTTTGTGGCTACTCCAAGCGAATTTTATGTTTTTCAGTTCAGCCCCAGCCGTTATCGATATTTATTGCCTGTTCTTTGAGAAGGTCCCTTGTAAGTCCCTTTAATTCAAGGTTTCTTAGTTTTTGGTTTTTATTGTTCTCTTTTTTCTTTTCCCTTCCAATGTGAAGTTTCCAATTGCTTGGTTCTAATACTTCTATCTCCCAATTTCGTTTTTCACTTGCAATTTTGGGGTTGTAGGTTTGAATCAATGATCGATTTATGAATTCCACTAATGTATTCATTATTAGATACCTCCCAAAATATATTGATACTATGAGATCATATTTAGTCACAACGACAACATGAATCTTGATAGAGAGTTATATTTTTTCAGGAATAGGCATTATGTAACTTCGGAGAAGAAAATATCAGCATGAGCTCCACTTCTTTCGGTTTCAAAAGTGACGAATGTGAGGAGACGAGAAAAAAGGTGAGCCTACATGGATACTTAATCTCCATTATCAAACTAAACATTACTTTGCTTCTGGTTTCTATGCCTTTTCTTCTAGCAAAATAGTTTTCCCAATAAATCTTTCACTCCTTGCATGTTTATTGTTTGATTCGTTTGTTTTTTTTGTCTCAATCATCATTCTCTTATTCAATTTAGGCTCACAGATTCCCTTATTCACTTTGAGGAATAGGGTTTGTTTTCATTTCGTTTATTCTTTGGGTTTTAAGTGGATTTTTTTCATGAAATCTGAGTAGTACATTGTAATCTTCTTGAATACATTTGAATCTAGATTCGTGTAATCGCATTGTCAAGGTGCAATTATGGTGGATGCTTATCTATCTTATTAATCTTATTAATTCTGCCAAGTATAAAGCCCTCATCATTATGCCTACTCTTTCCATCTAATTCATTATTAAATTTAGTATTGATCATTTCTATCTACTGGTTTTGTTATCTTACTTTTGATCTATGATTTGCTATTAACTTGAATTACTACTTTCTTAGAATTTATGTTGCATGAATGCACTTTTTTCTAACAAAAAATCTCACTTCTATTAATGTTTATTTCATAAAAGAAATTTACTTGTAAAATCCATGTCATTTGACTGGGATATGAATCAATTGGGGAGAGAGATGCCCCAACTAATTATCTGAGTTATTTGCTTCCTCTTTTAGTTGTTTGATTAGATTTGCCCCTACATTCTGCTTTGTTTTTTACTTCAATTTCTATTATTTTCTGACTTGGATGTAGGTTTCGTTTCCTCTCTTTGACATATATCTCCTATTTGTTCAATTCTTTCATGCTACCAATTTTTATGAGGTTCTCTCGTCCTTGTTATAGTGGAGATTCCGTATTTGAGTTCATTCTTATTCTTATCATGGATGACTTTGGTGGTTGATTTCCTATAAATTCCTAGCCAAAGAGGTCCAGGCTTAAGACACAATTGAATCGTTTTATATTTGATTTCATTCTCTTATGAGTTTGTACTGCCTTTCATAATGCATCTTGGTTTTCTCATTGCCTTAATAGGTTTTTTAGGTGCCATTCTGTAGAGAAACACACAACATAAACTTGGAGTCATGAACTGTCATTAGAATCTTGACCAACTTCTTTACGTTAGATTTTCTACCATGGTTTTATTGTTAACTTGTGTTTGGTTTCTATAACTTATGTTATTATTCCTGTAATCATAATTCGTTCTTCACCTCAATTGACCGAATATGAAAAAGGCATCATTCTCTAGGTCTATTCCACCTCTTCTTCTTTTTTCTTTTTTTTTCTTTTTTTTTTTGCTTCAGGTTAGTACCTAGCTAGAGGATAATTGTCTTATGAATTATTCTTTATAGTTTGCTCTGAATCCCTTTATTTCTCGTGTTCTCTAGATGTAGTTTCTGGTGTTGTGAATCTTCTTTGCAACACAACATACAAATGTATCAAGGTTATGAAATCCTTTTTTGAATGTAGCTCATGCCATTTTTTCGCTACCTTTGGACTGTGGAAAGCATCATCCTAGAGGTATCAAGAAAAAGGGAATGACCGCTTAAAGATAATTGGGGCTGAATACAAGCGTTAGTACTAAAGGCTCTCCCTAATAAGGTTTGTTCCTACTTAAATTTACTTATGTGCTTTTCTCTAATATACTCAGCCTTTCAGGTAAAGGCTATTTATATGCCCAACAAAGCCATTCTCAACAAATGCAGCAATGGAAGCATTAAAACAAAGGTTTATCAAAACAAACAACAAATAGGATAACATCCTAAAGCTTACCAGCTTCATGTTATTATCAAGTTTTTCTTCTTGGTCATAAAAGCACTCATCTTTTAGCTACCAATTTCAGAGGATAGTATGTTCACTTATATCCTTTTTATTTTTTATGTTCCCCCCCCCCCCCTATTTTTTATATCCTTATCTCTCTATTGGTTTGTAGATATGGCACTCATGCAGGTTTTTTATATCCTTATCTCTCTATTTTATATCCTTATCTCTCTATTGGTTTGTAAATAAAAATAATTTACAATAATATATGATGTTACACATATAATAAAGGGAAAGATATAAAGGGAAAGAAAAAATGAAAATAAATTTGAAAAGGGATAAGAGGTTTCCCCATGATCATAGAGAAAACCTTTTAGAAAGAGGTAGAAAATGTGAAAATAAATTTAAATAAAAAATAAACAAGGTGTAAAATTATGATAGGAAGAGGGTAAAAAAAAAAAGTAAGAGGCTTCCCCATGGTTGAAGATGGTCCGAGCCCCTTCCTTCGCCACAAAAACCCTAGGAGTTCAATATTCTTGTCACTGGTTGAATTTCGATTATGAATTTCTTTTGGTTGATTCTTTTGGTTAACTTTTTGGGGATGGGGGTTGTGAATTTTGATTTTTTATGTTTATTTTCTAATATTTTTTGTGGATTTTGTTTTTGGTTCATTAATTGTTTAGGTTTTAGAATTTTTTATCTATATTTCATATCTCATCTACTTAGCCTACCAAACAAAGATATTAGATATCAATATGATACCCATACCTTCATATCAATATCTTATACCCATATGTGATATCTGATATCCATATACCAACAACAAACAGGGCCATAGTATAACTCAACTTTTTGGATTATTTTGATGTGGTTTAAGATTAGAGCTTTAATGATTTCTTCTTCATCTGTTGCAAACATTGAGAACCACTAGATGATGAACAATAACTTTTCTTAATTTTACATTTCTACCAAACTTTATTTTTAATTTCATTTTAAGTCCAAAGTAATTTTTATAAGAATTTGTAATTTCTAAAGTTTGTAATATTTTTGGTCCATGAGTAATATAGTTAGTATTATTTTTAGTTGTTTTTCCTATTTATAAATGCATTGTAATTATAATGCATTGGAATCCAAACACACCCCAAGGGTACAAATTAAAGCCTGGAACCTTATGGCTCACTAAATATGTTATACATTCAAAATTATTAGGCACACTCTCCCATCAAGACCGAGAAAATACAAATTTTTTATTTATTTCTGACATAAGTTCCACAAATTCTATATATCAGTTACAAACTATAGTCCTCTCACCAAATATAACCCATATTTTAGCGGTTGTTCACACTTATGGTTACTTCTTTTCTTGACCTTACCTTTTCTACTCCTACTACCATATAACTCTTCCTTAAATCTAATACTTCAAGTTCCATATTCCAAAACTGCTGTGCTACCCCTAGAAGAGCTTTCCCGGCTGATTCTTCACCTAAAATCTAGTCCTTACCTCTTCAGAGGATTGGAACCAAGATAAAGTTAGCAATGAAGTTAGCAAGCATGAGTAACAAATCTTTCATTCTAATGAAGATGATTCCCATACCAAATAGACAAGATAGCGTGAAACAGAGTCATAAGAGGTACTCACTTTGGACCCATATCATGTATTAACTTTGCAGCAGATCTCATGTCAGGTACAGTATCTAGTTTTACATTCTTCAGCAACATTGAAGCTTCTTTCAAATTCGGTGTTACTATGTCAGCCATAGGAAGAAGCCCCTCTCTGCAAAAAAAAAAAAGAAAAAGAAAAAAAAAGCACTTAAGATGTAAAAATTAATTAAAATGTAGAGATATTCACGAAGATGCATTTTTTGCCCCAAGAGAACATTATGCCAAAATGTATGATTCGTCGGATCCGCATAACCAAAAACCATATCTAATACATTATTAGAAAAACTCAAATAACATACTATAAACAAAAACAAATACAACTCACAAACCTAAATGCTTCCAGAACAGAGTAATCAGTCAGTGTGTCTCCACTAGTAGATATCATGACAGGATCCACCACTAAAGCTGCCTTCAATAGATAACTAAGTTAAATAGTTTAGTAGAGCTAAAACCAAATTACACAATACAAACCAAATACTAATATATACCTCGAACCGGAAACTCCAGGAGAAACTCCACAAGTACTTTGGCAATATCTATGGAAGGAATCATGCCTGTTTTAACCTGTAAATTTCAAATTGGGATGAATCATACTTATTTCATGACTCGAGACAGCCCTAAAATGCGAAAAAAATATATGCAAAGCAAGTAATCTTCATTCCAGGTGAAGTAATCTTCATTCCGGGTGAAGCCGCTATCAACTTCTGATGCCAGATCTGAGAACTGCCTCCGTCTTTTATGTTGGAATTCAAAGACCCTCTTGGAAGGCATGACGAGAGTCCCAACTTCTTTGTCGGGTGAAATCCAGTTGATTAACAAACGTGATGTTTTCATTCCAGACGATTTACTATTCAAGGATCTGTCCTGCAAATCATCAGAACAGCTGCTGTTTGTGTGGAGTGTGGACCCTGAAGCCAAATCATCTCGGCATCCCCCACTCAAAGCTAATAGAAACTTTGATTCTAGTTTGGTTACTGGGAAGGAGGTCTTCAAATTCCTCAATCTTCTAACAAAGGAAAATACTTTCTTAGATGCTGATAAATGACATGTTACTTTACCGGATAGGAGGTCATTGAATCATCCATTTATTTTATTGCGCAGATTGGACTGGTGGATGGCGATGGACGACGACATCAGCTTGAAGTGGAGGCAGAACCCAGTTAGGGAATGGTGGAAGGAGGAGAACAAAGAAGAGCTAGCGAAGAAGAACAAGAAGAAGAGGGGAAGAAGAAGATCAACCAGCAATAGGGGGGAAGTGAGTGATGATTATAACGATGAAGACAAGTGGTGGCCTAGAGATGATGAATTGCTGTATGTAGACGGGAAGGTGAAGAGCAAGAGAAGGAAGAACATCCGTGGGAATCCGGAATGGTAGCTGGATGGGCTCAGTGGAGAGCTCTGGAAGACAAAACACACCAGTTCTGACTACATGAGGCAGTGACCAGACACAGCAGCTGTGACTCAATGACCCGACACCAAAACAGCCATCACTTTATGAGATGAAAAACCTTAAGACATACAAGAGGGAAGACCCAAAGAGCAACCTTGATGCTTCTTCAGAAGGAGATTCTGAAACTTGTTGAGAGAAAATTGAGTGCCAAGTATGCAAAGTCAATCTGCACCACTCCTTACTGAACTATATATGCATCCAAGTCAATGCATCATTCCCAATTCCGTTGTTCTCATTCAAAGAAAAGAATCAAATACAAAATTGCCACAGAAATAATGATAGAAATGAATGTTCTAGTCTAAGGAGTTTTGAAGAGTTCCACTATCAAAAATGTTTGAAAAGAAATGAATAGCAGAAGTTTCTGGTTGATAGATAAAGTATTGATTTTTCTGTAAAAAAAAAATTATCAGCTTTTTGTATCACAATGTATATATGGCACCCAAGTTCATTTGTGTTCTGCAAGACTGCAACCTGGTGTCCCAACTCTAAAGTTGCAAAAAGCCTTGCCTTATTCATCAAGGAATGCATTCACAAAACTTCATATTCTCTATAAAGGTAATATCCAAACGAGTCAACCCATAAGAAGGCTAAATTAAAAATATATATATATCTGAACAAATGTATCTTCTACAAGTCTCCGTTCATAAAATTTCAAACCCACGGTTATAAAATCTTGAATCTAGAATTATAAAATCTTGAACACACGGTTATAGAAATAAATCTTGAACCTAACCTACTATTATAAATATATTGAACCTATATTTTTAAAATCTTGAACCCACCCTTTTAAAAATCATGAACCCATATTTATAAAATCTCGAACCCACTTTTATAAAAAATCTCAAACCCACCATTATAAAATATTGAACACACGGTCATAAAATCTTAAGCCCGTAGTTATAAACATATCTTCAATCCACAATTACAAAATCTCAAACTCAAGATTATAAAAAAAATCTATGAACTCATAATTATAAAAATCTTGAACTTATGGTTATAAAATTTTGAACCTATAATAATAAAAATCTTATAAGTAGAATTATAAAATCTTGAACCTACCGTTTTATAAATATTGAACCTAGCGTTATAAAAATATTGAATCTACTATTATTAAATCTTGAATCCATAATTATAAAATCTTGAACCTCTGATTATAAATCTTTGAACCTACCGTTATAAAAATATTGAACTCATAGTTATAAAAAAATCTTGAACATATAGTTATAAAATCTTGAACCTATAATTATAAAATCTATCATTATAAAAATCATGAACCATATGTATAAAATCTCAAACCCACACTTCTAAAAAATCTCGAACCCATAGTTTAAAAAAAGACTTGAACCTGCCGTCGCAAAATTTTAAACCCACAGTTATAAAAAATCTCAAACCCACAATTATAAAAAAAATCTTGAACCCACAGCTTATATGATTTTCAACCAATCAAAACACTCCTTTCATTCCCTACTGTAACTTTGGTTTTTATAGTAACACGCCCCATCTTCATTCTACAATATACACCAATCTATTCCAAATGTCAAAAGCAAAACTCACCACGTCCACCTGCATATCAGATAGCACAGACCTCAACTGCTCTGCAACTACATCCTCTGGCATAACATTTACTTCCTGAAAATTGTTTGAAATATTTAATCAATCCATAAAAATGTAACATTTTATTTTTCCTGCTGCCAAAAATCCAACATTTCTGATCAGTGTAAACATGCAAAATTGATAACCTAATATCCGCTAAAGTGCAACATGGCACACTAGGCCAACATAATTTGACCGGAATCAGAAACAGGACATGAGAATTTCATGCCCTAAATTCAAAATTCTTGATTTAACCTAAAGGCCGAAAAGCAATGAGGAGGAAACCTGACCTGAACTCCAACAGTGTTTTGGGCGGTGAGAGCAGTGATGACAGTGGAGCAATACACTCCGCGGGCGGCGCAGGTTTTGAGGTCGGCCTGAATACCCGCACCCGCACCCGAATCCGAACCGGCAACAGTCAATACATGGGGGATTTTCATCTTCAACAAATCATCAGTGGGCGGAGTCATGGGAGTCGCGGCATAGCAGCCAGATAGATCCACCGACGGTCGAATTGTCGGGGAGCGCTGGCCAGAGATACAAGAAATACCCTTAATTTGTTGTCAATCGAACGAAAGGAACAGAAAATGGAGTTGAACTGAGAGAGCGTAGGAGAGTACCTGCGACCGGGCGAGAGGAAGAGGAGGAAGGCGGAGGAATTGCAAATGTTTTGGCATAAGAGCCATTGGATACGAAATGAAAGAAACCAGTTGACTACGAGTCGTCGTCACTTCGTCAGCATTGCGAGTTGGGATAATGTATTTACGGAAATTTCGCCTGGTAACCCTGAGGTTTGGCGTATTTCTCATGGTAAACAAAGGTTTCGGATATTTCGCCTGATGATCCTGGGGTTTCGAAATGTTTTGCCTTGCGCCCAAAACTTTTGTTTTGGTTGAGAAATTTATTTCAAATAAGAGTTTCAACTTTGATAGGGCGGTATTTTGTAATATTGAAAAATTATTGGGTTTCTTTTAGAATAATTTATATTATCTTCTTCTAAGTTCTAACTGTAATCGATGCTTAGAGACGGGCGATTGCGAAGAAAGGAGCTGGTTGAGAGAGGGGCGGCGACGACGGGCACCTGGTGACTCCGAGGGGGGCGCGACGGCTGAGAGAGGGTCGGAGGCGGAGCGGGTGGTGGCTCTTCTAAACGGCGCAACTGGTTCCGACCTAAAGGTGAGTATACTTCCTTTCAAAAATTTTGATTTTGAATAGGTTTTTCCCAAAATTTCAAAATCATATCTATCAATTTACCTCTTATTGAATGAGATTAGTGATCTAAGATGTGAAATTCAACTCAAATCAGGATTTGAAGCTTCCAATTTCGAATTATGAATTTTAGGGTTTGGGTTCGAAAATTTTTGGGATTTTTTTATGGTAGTTGCTTGTTGGTGTGTGAAATGTTTGTTTAAGGTTTAAGAAAATTGATTGCTGCACTCAATAACTAGAATCCATAGACTGTCATGAGTGAAGCATCAGATTAGCCATCCAAGCTAGAAACGGGAATTGATTGCAATATCAAAAACAAGCTAGAAACTGGAATTGAGCTCAAATCAGTTTAGTTCTTATACATTGTCATTGTTTGCACAGATGTTAATTGATTTTACAGAATTTTTACAGATTTTTTTTCCAGATTTTTCAGATTTTTTACAGCTTGTTACAGATTTTTACAGATTTTTTTTTACAACTGAACTGAATTGGTTTTACAGAACTGAGTTGATTGATTCTGGATTGGCATCTTGTCATTTTTACTTGATTCTAGGTTGAATTGTGTTTCATTGAATTAGTATTTAAGAATCAAATTATGAACGATAATAAAACAAACTTTGGCCTAATGGGAAATTTGTAGGCATATTACATTGTCCGTTAGAGACTATGATTCTAGGTTGAACACCATGAAGCTTCTGCAGCTATAGCCACTAATTGCAGCATAGAGGTTTGTACTTTTTCTTCTAAATGTAAATGTGGAGGCTCATATTCTTGGATACATTTTGTGTTTGTTTGTTGAAGATAATATCAAGTGAATTAATTACTTCTAGTCATCTAGTATTGTTGATGAAAATAATTTGAGTTTCAGGCACCCTTTTGCTGATAAATCATCACTTGATGAAATCAATCTTCATTCCCAATTTTTTTTTCCAGATTTTCTTCGTTGCTTTTTTTAATCTTAATAGATTTAGCTCATTATTTGGAGGATATTGATTATCTTTAGTCATCAAATTTTTTTAGCCTATTAGCTCAAATGGGAGAGCAAAGTGCTCATGCACAAAGACGTGGGTTCGAATCCCACATAGGCTTTGTTAAAAGCATTATCTTGAACATATTTTATTTTCCTTTTCCCATTGTATGTGTGTGGAAAGGCTTGAATTTTCTCTCCTAGTTGTGTGTGGAGAGTTGGAATTATCTCAAAGCTACTGCTGCATTTCAGACAATTGCTCATCTTATAAAAAATTAGCAAGCACTTGGTTACTTCAAAAATACTACACATAACCATGAGATTTAAAAGCCTATGGGGGATTTGAACCCACATCTTTGTGTATAAGCACACATCGCTCTACCATTTGAGCTAATAGGCTTGAAAATTATTAGATATAGGAAACATAAACATTTACACACAATGCAAGATGTATATCATAGCTTACTTCAATGCTCAGTTGGGTTGTATCTTGCCTTCGGATGTTAAAAATTCAGATGTATATCAGAGCTTACTTAAAGTTTAGTTTCACTTGTATACTGTTTGTTCTCATCCAACCATACTATGCCGATAAATTTCCTTATGTTAGAAGCCCACCAAAGCAACGTGCCAAGTAACTGTGAGAAAATATTTGAACAAACAGGCAGCATACATATAAAAAAGTAGATGAACGACTAGTGACGAGGAGCTTTTTAAGAAATTGATCTCAGCAGCATGCTTCTTCACCAATTCATTTTGCCCTCCCTTCAGTTTCATTATTGCTCTAGTACCTAGTTAGATAATCAAGTCTGAAATGTGCTGAAAAATTAGTATCAAGCTGGAAAAAAGCATCATAAATGTTCTGACTTCTTGTACATCTATGCATATAGGTTAGAATGCCTCAAATCCTCACCAATTAACCTCTTACAAATTGTTTTCAAAATAAAGCAGATATCAATGAAAAATGCAAAATAAAGCTTCACAATTACATATTCGTTTTTGGAACACAAGGGTATAAAATATGATATCCATGGACCAATTGATGGAAAATAAGAACTTAATTGCACCAATTGGCTCCTTTACTCAACACATATGTACCCCATAGGCAATTAGACATCTAATCTATATTAGAGGACTAAGTAAAAGTTGGGGGCGAAGTGGTTGAAACAATAACCGAGTAAAATGGGGATAACTTACTTTATGACAGATTACATTGAACTCGAGGTTTGATTCTAACTTGGGGTTTTTGTAGCAACTCAATCTTAATCAAGTAATTCATATCCGTCTCAGACTCTTCCATGGTTAACAAACCAGCCAAAGCAATTCAGAATTTCAGGCGAACAAGTATGGGTTCTATGAAAACGAAAATTAGGGTTTGTTGCAAATCTAAATTGCATAGAGACAGAAGCACGGTACGAAACTAAGTAACCATGATCATTGAATCCTACGAACTAAATTGATAGATAGTACAATTTACTCGGATTCAACAAAAGAACACAAAAAAAAAAACCCAAATTTTTGACATACTAGACCCTAAATTTTCTAATTCGAAAATTTCAAGCAACAGTTGGCCTCGATTTCCTACTATGTTAATCAATTTGAACACGTGAAGAGAAATTTCAATGGTAATTTGGAGCTATTCGAAGTGCTTTGACACATAACACAAAACTCACCTGTGCTTCGACACAATACATATATTCGAAGTGATTCGAAATGCCGTATGTCGTCCGCCGCCGCCAGGTCCAAAGCTTGCACCGCCGTTCGGACCCGCCACCACCACCCCCGTTACCAGGCGCCAGGTCCAGAGCTTCGAAGTGCTTCGCGTCTGTCACGTTTTCATCTTCTTCGTGTTTTCTCCTTTCGCAATCGCCTGTATCTGAGCATCGATTCAAGAGGTTAGAAGATAATATGAATTATTCTTAAAGAAACCCAATAATTTTTCAATATTACAAAATACCACCCTATCAAAGTTGAAACTCTTATTTCTCAACCAAAATAAAAGTTTTGGGCGCGAGGCAAAACATTTCGAAACATCAGGGTTACCCGGCGAAATATCTGAAACCTTTGTTTACCACGCGAAATACGTCAAACCTCAGGGTTACCAGACGAAATTTCCGATGTATTTAATTACAGTACATCCTAAGAGCATAGTCATACAAAGCATAGGATCCGAACCTCGAGCCCTGGACTTACTTTTCCTCCTCCACCTGCACCATCAACAGAGAGAGCCACCCTCCGACCCTTGAGTTGCTTTTTACTATTTACATTTTTCAATTACTAAATTATTATTGATCAATTCAACCCATTCAATCAAGATAGAAAACGCTCAAGAACACTCAGAAGAACAAAAAATGAATAAAACTGAACTCTCAGAATACAGAATTTCATTGCTTTGTAAAACAGTTTGGGAGAATACAAGTGTGGTGTATTTATAGAGGAAGAGGAGCTCGTGGGAGCTGAGTACAGCTTCCCTTTATGTTACAGCACCTAACCAACTCTAACAGCTTTCTTGAGCTGGCTTAACACTCCCCCTCAAGTTGATAGTTTGAAAACATTCACAACTCCCAACTTGCCCAACATTTTCTCAGATGTATCTTGATTCATTGTCTTAGTGAATATATCAGCTGGTTGTTCTTTGGTGGAGATATAGCCCAGCACAATTTCCTTCTTGAGAGCTTTGTTTCTTACCACATGACAGTCCCCTTCAATATGCTTTGTCCTCTCATGATAAACTGGAATTCTAGCAATGTGAAGGGCAGATTGATTGTCACAATGCAACTACACAGGATCCAATTTTACTCCCAAATCAGATAACAAGTTTACTAGCCAAGTTATCTCACAGCAAGTCATGGCCATGGCTCTATACTCTGCCTCAGTTGTGGACATAGCTACATAGGATTGCTTCTTGGTTCTCCATGAGATAAGTGAGCTACCAAGCAATATGCAGAACCCAGTTAGAGACTTTCTAGTCATAGGACAGCTTTGCCAATCAGAGTCACAAAATGCCCTTAGCGGTAGTTTAGAATCCTTAGCTAATAGCATACCTTGTCCTGGAGCCTTCTTTAGGTATCTCAACATATGTTTAGCATCTTGTCAATGCTCCAATTTTGGAGAATGCATGAACTGACTGAGCATCTGTACTGCATAGCATATATTTGGACGAGTGATGCTGAGGTAGATTAGCTTTCCTACCATCCTTCTGTATGCAACTTGATCCACTTCTTCCTTGGTTCCATCTAGACTGAGCTTTACTCTAGGATCTAAGGGAGTGGCCACTGGTTTTGCATCTGTCATTCCAGTTTCAGCTAGCAGTTCTAGAGCATACTTCCTTTGATTTAGGAACAAACCTTTCTCATTTCTGTCTATCTCAATACCCAGAAAGTACCTTAGATCACCTAGCTCTTTCATTTGAAAGTTCCTGTGAAGATGAGCCTTGAGCTTTCCTATTTCATCTTCATCATTTCCTGCAATAATCATGTCATCCACATATACTAATAGAGTTGTGATCTTCTTCTCATTCCTTTTTACAAATAAGGAATGATCATATTCTGATTGCACAAATCCTGCTGTGACAACCACTTCAGAAAATTTGGCAAACCATTGCCTAGGAGCCTATTTTAATCCATATAAAGATTTTTTGCAGCTTGCACACCAAATCTTGCTTAGCTTGCTGGTTTTGTATCCCATTCTCCCCCTGAACTGCAAGCTGTAAGGATTTGAGAAATTTGTACTCAGGTGGCAACTCCATGTAGACTTCTTCTTCTAGATCACCATGCAAGAATGCATTGGTGACATCCAATTGAGAAATGAACCACTCCTGTGCAGCTGCAACAGCCAGGAGTGTCCTTACTAAGATCATTTTTGCTATTGGTGCAAATGTTTCAGAGTAGTCAATGCCCTCCACTTGACTGAATCCATGAGCCACAAGTCTTGCTTTGTGTCTATCAAGTGAGCCATCTGCTTTCAGTTTCACTTTGAAGAGCCATTTACAAGTCACAACTGACTGATGAGCAAGTCTGGGCACCACACTCCAAGTTTCTGTCCTTTCAAGAGCCTCCAGTTCAGTAATCATAGCTTGGCACCACTTTTTGTGTTGTAGAGCCTCCCTTACAGGAGAAGGTTCGGATAGAGGTGCACTATTGACTATGAATGTGTTGTATGAAGCTGGACAAGAAGAATAAGAAACAAATTTGGACATAGGGAATGGAGAGGTGACCTTGCTGCAGGAGGCAAACATTGCAGATGGTGGATCATGATGGACTATACACACATAGTCTTGTAACGAGGTAGGTGGTTTAGTGGTCCTTGTGGAGTTTTTGATAGGTGGAGGAGAGGGTTTGAAGTTGTAACAACATCAAAGGTGGATGGGATAGGTGAATGAGAGTAATCAGCCAGAGATTCTGTGGTGGATGAGGGGTCAAGAGTGGGTAGATCAAGATCAGATGGGATGACAATTGGTGTGAAAGGCCAATCATCCACAACCTCTGGCTGAGGAGAGCTGGTGTTCTGGTTGCTGGTGTCCAGGTTATGGCTTGGGTTGTTGGCTGCAAAGGGAAAGAAATCTTCTACAAATGTAACATCCCTACTTATGTGACATTTCTGAGTTTGTAGATTGTAAACCTTGTAGCCTTTAAAACCAAAAGGATAGCCAATGAAAACACAAGCTTCAGCTCTAGTATCAAATTTCTTATGATTTTGAAAACTAATAGACATGTAACATAGGCAACCAAATACTCTAAGAGAAGAGTAATCTGGCTTTTGTTTGAAAAGAATTTCATAAGGAGATTTGTTTTTCAACAAAGGTGTTGGTAATCTGTTTATAAGGTAAGTTGTAGTTAAGATGCAATCACCCCAAAATTTAATGGGCAAAGAAGAGTGAAATCTGAGAGCTCGAGCAGTTTCTAACACATATCTATGTTTTCTTTCTACTCTACCATTTTGTTGGGGAGTGGCAGTGCATGAGCTCTCATGTATAATGCCCTTAGATGTTAGGAAATCTCTCAATTCTTTGTTGCAAAACTCAGTACCTTGATCTGTTCTCAAGGTCTTTACTTTTGTTTCAAATTGGTTTTCCATTTTGATTAGAAAATCCTTTAGAACCGAAGGAGTTTTAGATTTTTGAGAGAGTAAATGTGCCCATACACACCTAATGTTGTCATCTACAATGAAAATATTTTTTGCCATTGTAGGTAGGTGTGTCATAAGGGCCCCATAAATCACAATGCACAAGTTCAAAAATGTCTTTAGCATGAGAGCTACTTTTGTAGAAGCTATTTCTTGTTTGCTTAGCCAGAGGACAAACTGAACATGAAATGTCTGAAGATTTATTCATATCATGGGAAATTGAAGATACATGTAAAAGTTTGTCAAATGGGGCATGGCCTAGTCTAAGATGCCAAAGAGCATTAGAGTCAGACTTACAAGATGATTTAGGCAAAAACATGGGTAACACAGGTGATGTAGCACAGAACTGAGCATAAGATTTCTCAATGGTTTGGGATTCTTGGATGAGGGATGCGATCTTTGGTTCAGGCACCAAGTGATACAGTCCATCTATGTCTCTACCAGCTGCAATGTTCTTCCTCCTTGCTGGGTCCTGTATGAGGCACATAATGGGTCTGAGATTAATGTGAAAGTGCATGGTGCGTACCAGAGTGGTTAAGGAAACAAGATTGAGTTTAAAATCTGGAATGTATAGCACATTAGTCAAGGTTAAAGAGGGTGTTAAGTGCACATTACCAGAGTGAGTAATGTCACTAGTATGACCATCAAGAAAGTGTATCTTTGAGGGAGATATCATGGGGACAACATTGGTTAGACAGTTCAAATCACAAGTCATATGATAGTTTGCACCACTATCTAATAACCAACTGTTTGTAAGAGGAGAAACTACACCACAAAAGAGAGTACCTGCTATGACCACATCATGTTGCTTCTCCTGCTGAGCCTGAGTCATGATGTTGAGCAAGGACATCATCATCCTTTGTTGGTTTGCAGAGAGGCCTTGCAGCACATTTGAGTCACCTCCCTTGTCAGTCACTGCATTGGCTCTATAGTTTGTGTTGCTTTTCTTGCTCTCACCACTGTTCTTGGTTGCTTGAGGCACTTGTGGCTTGTATTTGCTCTTAGAGTGCCATCTGGTGTAACCAATAACCTCCCAGCATTTCTCAAAAGGATGATTTCCTTCACAGTGAGTGCACTTCTTTTTCTTCCCTTGCTCACCAACATCTCTCTTGCTGAACATTGCTGTAGCATCAGGAGTTTTAGCAGGCACCTCTGGCTGCTTAGAGCTTGATTCATCTTGAATCAATAGGGAGTGAACATAGCTCACAGTAGGTAGAGGTGAGCAAAGGAGAAACTGTCTTCTTGCAGCTTCGTATTTCTCACTCAATCCCATAAGAAAATTCATGAGTTTCTCTTCATTTTCAGCAGCTTCAATCCTTACATTGACATTGCATTCACACTTATCACAAGTGCAACGAATCGGAGGACTCAATCCAAACAGTTGCTGCTAGGCGCCTTTGAGTTTTGTGAAATACTCGGTGATTCCCAGACTTTTCTGATCACAATCTTGCAATTCCTTTTTAATATGAAACAGCATTGGACCATTTTTCTGGCCGAAGCTTTCATGGAGATCATCCCACATCTGCTTCGCCGTATCATACTCATCCAAGGTTGCATAGATGTCCTTGGATACTGAATTCAAGATCCAAGAACAAACCATGTCGTTACACCTGTTCTAGATTGCAGAGTTCTCAGGTGTTTCGACGACAGATCCTTCAACAAAGCCTAGCTTATTTTTCACTGACAGACCTTTCATCATCGCTTTCTTCCATCTCCGAAAGTTCTCTCCAGTCAATTGAATTGGAGTGAGCAACAGACCTGAGTTATCGGATGGATGGATGAACAATGGATTCTGCAAATCCATGGAAGTGATCATCTCTCCTCGTCGGCGTCGTTCAGTTGAAGAACCTGAATCTTCGTGATTGGCCGCCATTGATGACTGCAATTGAGCTTAGAGACGACTCAATTCACAACGGAATCAGATCTCAAAGATCCATAGCGACACACAGAGATTAATGCGGAAGCTAATAAAAAACAGAAATGAAAAACCGATTGAATGATCAACAGATGCTCTGATACCATATTGATCAATTCAACCCATTCAATCAACATAGAAAACGCTCAAGAACACTCAGAAGAACAAAAAAAGGAATAAAACAGAACTCTCATAATACAAAATTTCATTGCTTTGTAAAACAGTTTGGGAGAATACAAGTGTCGTGTATTTATAGAGGAAGAGGAGCTCGTGGGAGCTGAGTACAGCTTTCCTTTCTATTACAGCACCTAACCAACTCTAACAGCTTTCTTGAGCTGGCTTAACAATTATTATTATTATTGTTATTGTTATTATTATTATCTTTGTTGTTGTTGTTGTTATTATTATTATTATTATTATTATTATTGTAAAATGGAGAAAAAAATAAATGTCACACATAGCATTCAACTTGATATAAATGTTATACGATACAACGATAACAAGAACGAAACGGAAAATGCAACGACACAAACCTTACCATACAACGATAGAAAAAAATAAAACTGAAAAAGGCAATTGTTAAAACGGGAAATGCAATGACACAAACGTTACCCTATGTGATAAAAGTAATAGTATATGAGTATTATTAGTGTAATTTTTTTTTAAAAATAAAATATGCAAAATGGGTATCTATCGGTAGATAAAATTAATTCACACTTGAATATAATTTTTATTTTATTTTTTAATTATAGAAAATGTCTAAAAAAATATTTTTTATAGGGTTAATTCATATATATCTTCGTTGTACGTGTTAGTGAATCCCTTTACAAACTCATTACTTACTTTTTCAGTGTCACATCAGCTTAAGGACTCTATTTCAAATTTTTATTTTTTCACCCCATTCAGGAACCCAACATTAGACTCATATCTTAGGGTTCGTATGGGACGGGGTTAATAAACTGACTAAAATTATAAACAGGGTAACAATTTATAAACTGTTGGTAAAAGTAGTTAAAAATTTATGAAAAAATATAAACTCCGTATGGGGCGAAAAACAGTTTATTTGTTAAAAGTGGAGTTTATTTGGTTTTTACTAGGGGTATTGTGGTACTTTCAAACCAAATAAGATAAAAGAGAATAGTTAAAATAGTAATTATGGAATATAAACCTCAAAATAAGCTTCAATCTGGAGCTTATTTATAAACCCCTTTTTTTAACTGACTAAAGCTTATTTATTGTTCCCATACACCGTTTAAACCCGTTTATTTTTTTAACAGCTAATAATTTCACACTTTTTAACTTGTTTATATGGCAGTCATACACACCCTTAATTTTTCTTTATTTTCTTTTTTTTTTATATAAAATGAAATCTTCTTATATTAAACTCATAATATAATCCATTCTCATTAAGTTTATTAATAATACTAATAAAATTAATAATTAATAATTATATAATTATTAATTTTAATTATTAAAGGTTAAATATTATTAATTACACGGGTGTCATACAAAAGAGGGTAATATTATGAATTTTTTTTGAGGGGTTTTGCAAAATAGCCACGAAAATGGGCTTATTTTGCGAAATAGCCACCTTTTGGGACATTTTTGCGAAATAGCCACTGGCCTCTCACCGCTCCCTCTCGCTCTCTCGATCTCTCCGGACGCTCACTCTCGCTCGCTCGCCCTCTCGCCCTCGCCGTCGCTCGCCGCTTCCAGATCTAATTGATTCGGCAAATAAATTAAGCCGCCGGAGCGAGGCCGAGCGAGCCGCCATATCTAATTGGACTGGAGGTTTTCCGATGTCGGCAAGGCGAGGGAGCGGCGACGCGGAGGCGGCGACGCGAGGGAGCGGCGATGCGGAGGCAGAGGCCGGAGCGAGGGAGCGAGGCCCCGGCCGGAGCTGTGCTTTCTCTCTTCCAATGGCGGCTCCAAGATTTCACACAGAAGAAGTTGAAGCGGGGAAGAAGAACTTTTTATGAAATTACAAAAATCACCCTAAAAATAAGAGAAATTAAAAAAACTATCTATATTTTATTATGTGATCCATAATCTATATTTTTATTTTTATTTTTGCACAACACCCTATTATATTTACACAATTTATAGTTATATTTGCACGATAAAATGTTAAAAAAATAAAAAAATAAAACTAGACCTGCTTCAATTTATTCTGAATTACTTACTGTTTATTGAAAAAGTATAAAATTATATTGAGATAAAATAAGATAATGTTGACTATAAATTCACAAGTCTCGATTGTTGTGCAAAAATAACATATAGTTGAGCAAAAATAAGATAATGTTGAGCAAAATTTCACCAATCCCTCATGTTGTGCAATTATTGTCTATTGATCAGCAAAAAATAAGACCATGTTGTGCAAAAATAAGAGCATGTTGAACAATAATTTATTGAGAAAGTATGAAAATATATTGAGATAAAATAAGATCATGGTGAGTATAAATTCACAAGTCTCGATTGTTGTGCAAAAATAACATATAGTTGAGTAAAAATAAGATGATGTTGAGCAAAATTTCACCAATCCCCCATGTAGTGCAATTATTGTCTATTGATGAGCAACTCTTACAACAAAGTCGTGCAACTCTTAAAACAGAGTCGTGCAACTCTTAAAACAGAGTCGTGCAACTCTTAAAACAGAGTCGTGCAACTCTTAAAGATAATGTTGGGCACATTTCCACCAATCCCCCATGTTGTGCATTTTTACTCTATTGATGCAGTTTTACTCTATTGATGAGCAAAAATAAGACCATGTTGTGCAAAAATAAGAGCATGTTCAGCAATAATTTATTGAGAAAGTGTGAAAATATATTGAGATAAAATAAGATAATGGTGAGTATAAATTCACAAGTCTCGATTGTTGTGCAAAAAGAACATATAATTGAGTAAAAATAAGATGATGTTGAGAAAAATTTCACCAATCCCCCATGTAACTCTTACAAGAGAATTGTGCAACTCTTAAAACGAGAGTCGTGCAACTCTTACAACAGAGTCGTACAACTATTAAAACAGAGTCGTGCAACTTTTAAAACAGAGTCGTGCAACTCTAATTGGGATCTAATTGAATTAGTAAATGTAGCGAACATTTTGCTAATTTGTCAAAAAAGGTGGACATTTCACCAATTTGTCCAAAAAAAGTGCATGTTTAGCAAAATTTTTCCTTTTTTAATTTCTCATATTCATTGGGTGATTTTTGTAATAAAATATAGATGTTTTTTTATAATTTCCATATTTATTGGGTCATTTTTGTAATTTAATAAAAACATATTGTCTCCTTCCTCCCCCGATCTGGACTTGAATCCCGATCCGCCTCCGGCGAGCTCCGGCGTCGTTCACTCCCTCAAGCATCGCTCGCTCCGGCCTCCTTCGACCTCGCCGTTCCGGCTCGCCGCCTCCACCGTTCCGCCTCGCCGCTGTTCTCCCTCGCTCACAGCATCCGGAGACGACCACCATATCCGGCCTTTCGCTCGCTTGATCCGCCGCTCGCTCACCACAGATCCAAGCACATACAGATCAATTTTGCAATCGATTTTGATATCCAACCACACACAGATCAATTTGAGAGATCGATTTTGCAATCAATTTGAGAGATCCGCCGCTCGCTCGACTTTTCCGGATCGAGCACCATCGGAGCACCGAAGCCAGGAGGAAGAGCACGGAGTCGAGCATCATCGGAGCGGACATCTCAGATCGAAGGGAGTCTGAGGTAGTCGACGTCGTCGGTGAAGTCGAAGGCCGGTGAAGTCGAAGGCCGACGGAGTCTGAGGTAGTCCGTTCAGCGCCTCCTCCGTGGATCTGTAAAAAGGAGAGAAAGAGGGGAGCGTTTATTAGGGTTATATAGTGTCTATTTTGCAAAATTGTCCAAATACACGTCTATTTCGCAAAAACGTCCAATTAATGTGCCTATTTCGCAAATTTTTTCTTTTTTTTTCTTATTGAAACATATGCAAAGTGGATGTCTATATGTAGAGAAAATTAAATTATATTAAAAATATAATTTTTTTAATTTTTATAAAATTAAAATGGCTGAAAAAATCATTTTTAACACTTTAATTAATTGGGCATGAATCTCACTTGCAGATGAATCCAAGAGGGCATGAATCCCACTTGCAGAGGGTAGTATCATGAGTTTCCCTTTTTTTTCAGCTAGGCATGAATCCCACCTTTTGAGACTCTTGCAGGTGAATCTATTCAAGCGGGTTCATCCCATTTTCTTTTTTTTTTTCTCCATATTTTAAATCCAGCGTGAACCCAAAGGTTCGCCATTGCAGATGGCCTAATAGAGAGAGTACAAGAGAATGGATTAATGTGCTATTGGGGATCTTCAAGACCCGTTAGATAGGAGTTTACAAGGAAATTAGGGTTACTACTGTTTATCAATTCCCAATATAATAATATAAAGATAATATCATAACACTCTCTCTTGGATAAACCTCCATATATACCGCTTCATTAAAAACCTTATCTTGGAAAAACTTTCATATATACTCCTTCATTAAAATACCTATTTTGGAAAAAAAAACTAGTGGAACTAAAAACCAAGATTAAGGGAAAAAGAGTGCAGCCGTTATTCTCCCCCTCAACTTAGCTTACATTTTTCAGGCGTCGCATACCAATATTGTGTATGAGCTATGTAAAAGCTTTAGTGGCTAGAGCCTTGGTGAATACATCTGCTAAGTTTTCGCTTGATCGAACTCGTTGCACATCGATCTTGCCTTTTGCTTGACGCTCGTGGTTTTAGAGAAGAACTTTGGGGAAATGTGCTTGGTCTTGTTGCCTTTGATATAGCCTTCTTTAATCTGGGCAATACAAGTTGCATTATCTTCATATATCATTGTTGGCTTTTGCACACTTGATTCCAATCCACATGATGCATAAACATGGTGTACGAAGGATCTGAGCCATACGCATTCTCTTCCAGTTTCGTACAACGCAATTAGCTCTGCATGGTTTGATGATGTAGCAACCAGAGTATGCTTTGTTGGACTCCATAAAATAGCAGTTCTACCATACATGAACACATATCCTGTTTGTGGTTTTACTTTATGTGGATCGGACAGGTAACCTGCAACAGAATAACCAACTAAACTTGTATTTTATATTCCCTTGGATCTTTTGAAATATAGTCCCATGTCACTTGTTCCACGTAGATAACGTAGAACGTGTTTGACAGCATTCCAATGACGTTTTGTCGGTGTTGAGCTATACCTTGCTAACAAGTTGATTGCAAAAGCTATGTCTGGTCGGGTATTGTTAATGAGATACATAAGTGCACCGATTGCACTAAGATATGATACTTCAGGACCTAATATCTCTTCATTATTAGCTCGAGGGCGAAAATGGTCCTAATATCTCTTCATTATTTGCTCGAGGGCGAAAATGGTCCTTTTCCACATCAAGCGATCTAACAACCATTGTGGCGATAAGTGGATATGCCTTATCCATATTAAAATGCTTTAGGACCTTCTCAATATAGTTTGATTGGTGGATGAAGATTCCATTCCTTTTATGTTCGAACTACATGCTGAGACAATACTTGGTCACTCCAAGATCTTTCATCTCAAACTCATTTTTCAAGTAATCAATTATTTGTTGGATCTCTTCTAGAGTCCCGATAATATTTAAATCATCAACGTAAACAGAGGTGATCACATAACCCGACTTTGTCTTCTTTACAAACACACTGGGCTTATTTCATTGTTTATAAAATCTTGTCTCATCAGATAATCAGTAAGACGATTATACCTTCATGAACCGCTTCTTTATAGCTTCATGAACCGCTTCTTTATAGTTTCATGAACCACTTCTTTATAGGCTCGTGAACCACTTCTTTATATATATGCCCATGAACCACTTCTTTATAGACTCACGAACCACTTCTTATAGGCCCATGAACCACTTCTTTATATCTTGGTGAACCACTTCTTTATAGCTTCATGAACTACTTCTTGACAACTTGATAAACCACTTCTCGATAACTCGATGAACAACTTATTGATAACTTGATAAAATAAAACAAATAAAGATGCAGACTTTCAAGGTTAGGGATCACCGCAACAATAAACATATCTGTAGATTATAAATCACATAAAGATCCATGCTTCATATCAAATAACTTTTGTTATTAACAAATAGGAATATAGAGGCTTTCGTATAAATCCTAAATGTTACTATCCCTTTTTTATAATTAATCCAAATTCATAATAAGATCATTTTCGCTTAAATATCACAAATAAGGATCACCTACTACTCTCGCAAAAGAATTATGCATATAGAATAGAAGATGATAAATACATACAAATTAATAAATTCATAAATCAAACTCACATGTCTATGTTGGGATCACTCCACCCCTAGAAGGAAGAAATTAGAAAGAAACCATAATAAAAGAAACTAACTTTAACATAAAATAAAATTCTAAACTCGTAACCATGCAATCGTCTCTTTCCTCCTCTCTCTTCTCTCTCCTTGCGTCCGAACACGACTTGGCTTGAATGAATGAAAAACCAGCCCCTATGGCTTTATTTATAGTGTTCAACCCTAGCTATTCTAGGATAAAACAACTCTATCTATATCTACTTCCTATCTATCTAAATCTAAGGATAAAATTTTGCTAAATAAAAATAATGAAAATAATTAAAATATCCTAGGTAAATATGAAATTCACCAAGTAGGATAGATGTCCTTCAAAGTTGATAAAAATCTCTTTCTTCATGTGCAGGTAAAGGCCACTCGAAATCGGACTCGGATTGGAGTCTACAGCATCACTCGATATCGACTAAAATGGGTCGATATTGACTCGTTTTTGTTTCTGCTCGATCTTCACTCGACATCGGGTCTTCTGGTTGATTTATGGTGAGTTCCACTCGATATCATATCGAATGACATGACTTGATATCGACTGCTTTTTCAGTCGAAATGCTTTGTGTTCTTCAGTTCCTGGTGAGACTCCACTCGATATCGAGTGATAGGACTCGATATCGAGTCAGCTTGGTAAATTTCGAGTGCACTGTCAGCTTTCAACATTCTGCTTCCTTTTGAAACGCACTTTCCCGAGTCCTCGTTCGTCCAATTGACGCATATAAATTTGCGTTGAAAAACTCTTTTCGAGGGATACAACTCTCATTAAAACAACAGAACTTGATTCAAATTGATGAATGATGAAAAGTGGCGTTCTCTCCAGATGCACCATCATATGCTCTTCCTTAGCTTCTCCAATGTCTTCATGACTTTCCTTTAAGCTCCAAAGTGCGTCCGATTTCTGCAAAATTAAACAAAAACTTGTGTAGACCTCCATATATTGCAAATAAACATAAACTATACAAATCCCATGCTTTCCCAGTATAAAAGTATAAAATATAGACAAAAATTGAAGTAAAAGTAGATGGAAAACATGCCAAATTGAGCGCACATCACCCTATTCAGTGACGATTTTTCCTTATTTTCTTCAATGTTGTGCTTCCTTGCTCCTCTATAGCCTCTTCCTCGGCCTTCATATGCTCCAAAACATATCTCTTAAGCTCTTCCAAGATCCCATTCAAGGTCGGAATGTAAAACTGCAGAATAAACACTAAAAATGCGTAGATTCTGAACTCGAATACTTCACAAGCAAGATATGAAACTAGACTAAAATATATGCAAAACTCCTATCTAAATGCAATAAGAAATACCTATAATGCCTATATGAAATATGCATTATTAATTAAAGACATCTTATTGGGACCAAAGAAAATTCTTTAACTTGCAATGTCCACATTAGTCATCTCATCATGAATTCTTGAACTTCAACACCCACTGTTGTCTTTGCAGAAGCCCACTGTATCACCGAATTTTTGCACTGTGAAAGCAGAAGGATCCATAAAAGAATATACATGAAAGGCATGATTATATAAATTCATTTTCCCCTTCAACTCAGGCAGTTGATGATCAATGCACTATATCCATTTAGACATTAATACTCCTAGAATTTAAAAAAAAAATCCACTATCTGATGAAATTTCCCATGATTTTCTACCTACCAAAGAAAAACCAAGCCTTGCAAGTTACAATCTTTGAAACATTATAATATACTAATAGAGAGTGATGACAATTAACATTCACAGTTCAATGCTCTTGTTGAGAGTTGAACTCAAGTCCTCCCGCTTAATAAGCGGGTGCTCTATCCAACTGAGCTACAAGAGCTTGTTCTAGATCAAACTAGAAAGTTGTAGATTGCATTGCAGATTATTTTATAAAAAAATTAAATTGAAGACTAGGAAATAAATAACTAAATGGCAGGGATTGACAGCCTGGAGAATAAACAATTTAATTACAGTTTCTATAATGAATTGCAGACAAGAGAACTCACAGTTAAACAAGTATATATCATGTAGGGCAAGAAGGAATTATTGTCATACTATGTATCAAGCAAGACAAAAAGGCATTCACTGTCATAGACTCTAAAAATTGTCTACTTGAAGGCAATATAACTCCTTTTGAATATCAACACCCACATTTCTTTCCATCTTGAAAGTGAGTATAGTAGCACCGACAATCACGCAAGCCATAAACACCCAGACTACACACATACAAAAGGGTAATATGTAGTTACGCTCTGCCAAAAATTTATACAGAAACGAAAGGAGGTGAAACTAAATTAAAAACCCAATAAAAAATCCAAACTTTATACAAGGAATTCATTGCATTGTACAAGCAATCCCTAAACCCCCAATTCGAAATACAATCCCCCAATTCGAAATCTAATCATAAACCCCCAATTCAAAAACAAGTGTGAAATAGTTCAACATATGACACAAATGAATTGAGATTCATATAAAATTGATCCCTAAAGGCTAAAACCCCCAATTTGAAGACCCCCTAATAAAAAAAAACCTAAATCCCATAAGCAATTGAGGAGGGAGGGAAGAAAACTTACTTCATCAGAGAGGTTCATTTCTTCGGCGGCAACTTCTTCTTCGACAGCGGCAACTCCTTCGGCGATGGCGTCTCCCTTCGTCAGCGGCCCTAGTTCGTGCTCTTTTTTTTTTTTATTACGAGGAACCCATTATTTGGTGGCAAACCCCGAGCACGTGACTCAGCAGGCAAGAGCCACGCACCAGGTAAACCGACTTGCTCCGACCGGCTTGACCCACTGGAAAGGAGCAATGCAAACCTTGGATTTTAATCCAAGGAAAGGGGCGGAGGCAGGGATCGAACCCGAGACCTCCTGACATCCCCCTTGCTCCCCACCGGTGAGCCACCCCGACTGGAGCACCCTAGTTCGTGCTCTTCCACATAGGCGAAGAAGGCAAGAAGCTGTCGTTCTCAGAGTTGCAAAGACAAACGTTACTTTAACGGAAATTTTTTAACGATGGTGACGTAGAGGCACGAGGCGGAATAAAAAAAACAAAAGTTTAAAAGACTACACAATATAATGGGTGTAATCTCTGTTGATTGAATTCAATCAGAGAGGAATATATTTATAAGACACTTTACATAATAAAATATACATAAATCAAGAGAAGATAAAAACAAATCTTTACAAATATATATCTGTCCTATTACCCCCCCGCAAGCTCATGGAGGGGCAGTGACATGAAGCTTGGAACGCAGAAGCGCAAATCGATGATTGAGCCTTAGTGAAGATGTCCGTTGTTTGATGATGAGAGTCGATGTGACGAACCAGGAGCTCACCGACTTCAACCTTCTCACAGACAAAGTGAAAATCAACGGGGATATGCTTAGACCTGTTGGTGAGAACGGGGTTGCGAGTCATGAAGGTCGCACTGAGGCTATCGCAGAGAACAATGGATATACTGGCGAGAGCGAGACGCAGGCGGAGATCAGCTAGAAGTTGCTGTATCCAGCTGAGCTCCGCGACGGTTTATGCAATAGCCCAATATTCGGCCTCTGTACTAGAACGAGCAACCACACGTTCCTTCTTGGAAGTCCAACTGATAAGAGAGGTACCCATGTAGATGGCAAACCCATACTGAGATTGACATTCATCAGAGTCAGAAACCCATCCAGCATCGGTGTAGGCAGTGATGCGAAGCTGCGAGCAGGGTCGGAGCTGGAAGGTGTACGACAAGGTGCCTTTGAGGTCGTGCAGAATGCGCTTGACTGCAGCCCAATGATCCTCCGTTGGGTGCTGCATGTACTGACAGACTTGGTTGACTGCATAAGCGATCTCTGGATGAGTGATGACAACATATTGAAGATCCCCTATGATACTCCGATACAGAGACGGATCAGACATGGGATCCCCGTCACAATGAAGCCGAGAATGAGGCTCAGCTGGACTACAAATCGGCTTAGCCTCATCTATCTTGGAGCGAGTGAGAAGATCCCTGATGTACTGCTGCTGAGAGAGAACAAGGCGGTCAGCGGAGCGAGAGACCTCAACACCAAGGAAGAAGTGCAAAGGTCCTAGATCCTTGAGGGAGAATGCCTCATGCAAGCGAGTGATGAAGCTGGAGATGGCAGAGGGCATGTTGCCAGTGATGATAATGTCATCAACATAAATAAGAAGATAGATCAGAGTGGAAGATGACTGCAAAACGAACAAGGAGCAGTCTGATTGGCAGGCATGGAAACCCGATCGAATGAGGAACGCTTTGAGTTTGCTGAACCAGGCACAGGGAGCCTGCTTGAGGCCGTATAGGGCCTTGCGGAGCCGACAGACATGGCCAGGGCGAGAAGGGTCTGCGAAGCCTGAAGGCTGATCCATGTAGACCTCATCAGAAAGGTCCCCAATCAGAAAGGCATTGTTGATATCAAGTTGTCGAATTGGCCAACTTCTGGACAGAGCGATGCAAAGCACAAGGCGGATGGTAGCCGGCCGAACAACAGGACTGAAGGTGTCAAAGTAATCAACGCCTTTTTCCTGATTGTATCCCTTTGCAACAAGCCTGGCCTTATAGCGATCAACGGTGCCATCGGAAGTCCGTTTGATTCTGTACACCTATTTGCATCCAACAATATTAATGGATGGATGTCGAGGGACAAGGGACCACGTACCTGATCTCGCAAGGGCATCAATCTCAGAGCGCATGGCAGAGACCCAGTGAGGACTCTTTTCGGCTTGGTGAAAGGTTTTGGGTTCGCTGTCGGCGAATTGAGGGGAAGGTAAGGGGTGTTTTGAGGTGATGAGAGCCCTAGGTTTAAGGGTTCCTTTCTGAGCCCGGGTAGTCATAGGATGGACAGACGTGTCAGAGGGGCGAAGATGGGGAAGATGCGAGGGAGGGGTAGGCAATGATCGGTTAGAGGAGGATGCCGAAGGGTCAGTCATGGGAGAAGGGGATGGGGATGTCGAGTCTGTAGAGGAGGCAGGCGATGACAGTGGGGTCGACGGTGGGGAGAGGCTGGCGGTGGGGGACTGTTCAGGCAAGGTGTGGGATGACGAAGTTGCCAAAGAACCTGCAGCGAGAGGGGAAGAGAGTGCGATGCCTGCGTCGACAATGAGCTCACGACCAGCGGACACAGATGGTGATGAAGCAGCAGCGACCAGTATGTCAGCAGGGAGACTGTGCACCGGAGAAGAAGAAGAAGAAAGTGACACAGAGGGAGAGGTGATTGAAGGGAAGACAGACTCGTGAAAAACAACATGACGACTGATATAAACTTGTTTGGATGTGGAATCATAGCATAAGTAACCCCGGTGACTCGAACTATAGCCTAAGAAGATGCAGGCTTTGGTTTTGAACTCTAGTTTGTTTGCCCGATAGGGACCAAGGAAGGGGAAACAGAGACACCCAAAAGAGTGTAGGATGGTATAGTCTGGGATGCGGCGGAAGAGGCGGTGATATGGCGATTGATCGTGGAGGGCAGGGGTAGGAGTCCGATTGTGGAGATAGATGGCAGTGTGAAAAACGTGTTCCCAGAACTCAGAAGGAAGTTTGGAATGAGCCAGGAGAGTGAGACCTTTCTCGTGAATGGTTCGATTCCATCGTTCAACCATTTCGTTCTGAGTAGGGGTATAGGGACACGAGATACAATGAGCAATGCCTTGAGACTGAAGAAGAGAGGAGACATTGCGATATTCTCCACCCCAATCAGTCTGAAGGGCTTTGATGGTACGCCCAAATTGAGTATGGACCATGGCTTGGAAGAGTTTGAAGTAATGTAGGACTTGTGATTTGTGGGTCATAAAATATATCCAGGTGAAATGTGTGCAATCATCCACAAACAACACAAAATAGCGGCAACCATTTATTGATAAAGACGGAGCAGGGCCCCAGACATCAGAATAAACAAGTTCAAAAGGAATTGTTTTTGACACATGCGTAGATGTAATAAGTAAACGATGACTCTTTCCTAAAGAGCACGAATGACACTTAGACAATGTAGAATGACTGGAAATTGGTAACTTGAAAGAATTGCATAATAAACGGAAAATTTGAGGACTAGGATGACCCAGACGATGGTGCCATAGACTCGGATTGGTTCGCTCGCCAACAAGCGCACGTGGTGGGATCGGTGTCCGGAGGCGGGAGAGGTTGTAGAGCCCATTGTCAACGATTCCTTTGAGGAGCACCCTTCCCTGCATATTCTTCAATAAACAAAATAAGGGATGAAGTTCAAGGTAGGCATTGTTATCCCTCGTTAAGCGAGAGATACTGATAAGGTTCTTTTGCATATTAGGGACAACAAGCACATTAGATAGTTTAACAGGAGTATGACCAATATGGGAAATGGGAAGGGTGGTACCATTGCTGAGAGATAACTACTCACCTCCACCATAGGCCGAGTCGATGGAAACCTTGCTGAGATCGCCGGTGATGTGATCGGTGGAACCGGAGTCAAAATACCAGTTGAGATCAACTAGAGTGGATGGAGACGCCATGTACGCAGCGGGATTGGACGGTGGCTGACGTTGTAGACGCTCGGGAGGATGGCGCGACGGGAAGGCTTGCATATCGAGGCGCCTAAAGCAATCCTTCGTAGCATGACCCGTCCTGTCGTAGATTTGACAGGGGATCTTCGTGCGGGAGCGAGAACCTTGACCGGTGGATTCGGACTGTGGAGAAGGCGATGAGCCAGAGGGCTGGCGGCCCTGGCTGGGACGCCCAGAAGACCTGTCCGACGAGGGGCGCTGCTGCGAGCTCGACGAGGAGCGAGACTGCCTGTAGTTAGCAGACGACTGATCGACTGCAGTGGTGTTCTGGGCTTCGTCCTGGAGACGCTGCTCTTTACGCAGTAGGAGACCGAGAAGAGCAGCAGAGGTCAGCGGCGTGGATTGAATCTGTATGGCAGCACGGAAGGGGCCATACGACGAGTCTAAGCCCTAGAGAACGCAGGCAGCGAAATCATCATCGGAAACAGGCTGAAGGCAATCGGCAAGAGCATCCTCCATAGCCTGCTTCTTCTCGAAATACTCGATCATGGAAGAGCTAGACTTGGAGACGGTGTGGAGTTGTTGTTTGAGATACATAACCTTAGCACGATGTTGGTGCTGAAACATATCGTTGATGGCAACCCATGCCTCACGAGAAGTAGTGGGCTTGACAAGGTAACAGGCAAGAGTGGCGGAGACGGTGGTGCGAAGCCAAATCAGGATAAATTTATCCTTCTTTCGCCAGGCAGCATAGGCGGGTTTGGGGGTGGTAGAAGCGGGAGTGGAGTCGGTGGCTGGGATGGCGATGGTTTGGGAAGGGATTGTGTCAGACAAGATGAAGTCTTTGAGTTCGAAAGCATCAAGGACGTCAAGAATATTAGCACGCCAAATAGAGAAATTGGATCGATCCAATTTCACAGTGAATTGAGGGAATTGAAGGCCAAAAGTGGGCTGAGATCCGAGAGCAGCATTGAGGAGATTGGCGGAAGAGTTGCTGGGAGGGGTGGAGCCGGAGTCGGGTGTGGTGCTGGAGTCGACGGGAGGCACAATGGTGCTGGACATGGTGGCCGACGATGGTAGGAAGGAAAAAAAATTAGGGTTTTGAACCTTGCTCGGATACCATAAAAGACTACACAATAGAATGGGTGTAATCTTTGTTGATTGAATTCAAAGAGGAATATATTTATAAGAGACTTTACATAATAAAATATACATAAATCAAGAGAAGATAAAAACAAATCTTTACAAATATATATCTTTCCTATTAAAATTTAAGGTTACCATGCGAAATATTTAAAACTTTGGTACAACATGCGATAAAATCCTTATCTCAAGGTATTAGGCAAAATTTCCGTCAAATAAACTGACTCATGGTCCAAGGAGATTATCTCATTATCATCAACTATCTCAGTCGAGTTGGAAAATGCCCATCTTTTGCTTGGGGTGGGAGAAGTTTCATTTTTTCCGGATAAAGTGGCACACCTTGTCCACCATCGGATATCGCTTCTTCCCATCCGAATTCTTACCTAATTAAAAAAGAAAAAAGAAATAAATGACAATCGACGAATTTAGGGGGAAGGGCGGAAAGCGCCTGGAAATTTCACTTTTACCTTACCATCCTCCCGATCCAAAGTTCTTCATTCGTTTAGGACACAGTAAGAACACCAAGATAGGGAGGGGGTTGTACGATAATGGCGGTTGAGCGCGGAAACCTGAGGAGCTTAGGACAAGGTACGGAAATGGGATTTTCCGACGCCATTTTCAGAAAGGAATCGCCTCCAGACGACGATGTTTGCCCTATCTGTTTCTGCGAATTTGAACTTCCTTGCCGAGCTTACTGTGGCCACTGGTTTTGCGGTATCTTCCTCTCCCTCTCTTACATTTGCTTAAGGTTCATTACTTTAGTTCGATCAGAGCTTGATTGTGCTGTTTTTCCTTTTTTTGGCGTAAAAATTTGGTTGGATATATTTCTTGTTCGACGCCATTTTTCAGAAAGGAGTAAATTAAAGTTTAGGGTTTTAGTGACGAAATGACGGATATCTGGTCAATAGATGTCCTAACCTTGAATTTCTGACCGGAAAGATCGGATTATTTTTTGCTTCCACTGTAAATAATTTGTGAAAGAAGGGGATAAACGGTGCGATCCTGAATTTATTATCAAGGTGTAGTTGCAGTCTTGAGATATCGTTGAAAATCTGAGGGAGTATTGATTCATACATTGTGGGCCTTGTGGCAGGTTCTTGTATTTTACAAGTATGGAATTTCAGCTGTGCGCTTCAGCCTTGCAAGTGCCCTATGTGCTGCCGTCTTATCAAAAGCTTGAAGCCATATCTGTCCCTGCAGCATCCAGTTGAAGAGGAAGCTAGAAAGGTTCTCAAATCGATTGAGAGATACAACAAACTTTTCGTGGGAGGTGCTCGAGGTTTTGTGCTGGTGAGTTCTGATGTTTGTCTGTGTATGTATTTCCGAATTCACTGCTTTAGTTGAATAATATCCAGTCAATCCTTGAACTTTTTTCAGAATTGCCGAGGGTAATTGATTGTCTTTGGAGATGCTTAATTGTTCTAATATCATAGGAAAGGTGAAATAGCATGGTCTTGTCATCTAGTATAGAAGGTTGAATCCTCTGATCGTGATTCGTGACATTACCATAATCTTTATCCATTCTGTGATGAATGATGATAAACTCGACATTCTTAAGTAATAATGAACTTGTTATAAAACCCGCATAGAGTGAAAGTAGTGTGTAGTCATTAATGAGGCTGGATCTGTACTGGAATTTCTTTTTCTTACCATGTAGAACTGGAAAAGCAGTCCAAATGTTATGTATCAGGGTCTGTAGATTTTACAGTTTTTTGGCCCTCAAATGATGGTGCTCATGCATATACATCAAATGAATGTGGAATGACTTGTATTGCATTTTTGGGTTTCGGTTATCCATTAGTAATAGATAAAATGTAAGGTATTGTTCTTGAGTTGCTGAATATGCATCCCTCGAGTCTGTTGTTTCCATCCAGCATCTTTTGTGATAGAAATTTTTTGGAGGTGCCACTTGAGCAATGTATGTAATGCATATTTAATACTCCATACTTTTAGCTTGCATGTTCTTATACTTAGTTTGCACAAAATTCTAAACCATTCTTGTGAAAACTTTAGCACTCGATCATGCTTGCAATGCTCACAGTTTCTTTTTAACAGAAGCTATATGATGCACCAATCCTCCTTAGAAGGCTGTTTTGTGAAATGACAGATCCAAATCATGTACACAGGCATGTTCACTCATGGCGATTTTTGGCAGTTGAGTATATTTACATTTTGTTGCCTTGTATTTATGCACTTGCCTGATTTATTCTTTTCTTTCTACTGGTTTATGGAGCTTCTTGAATTGAGTGCCTCTTGTCTAGTCACTTTCTTAGAATATGATTTAAGTTAATAACGATGCATTTTTACTAAAACTGAATGCTGCTAATGCAATCCATTGACTCGAATTAAACTATCACCACCTAATTTTTTTATCGTTCAAATTTATCAAGTTAGGAGTTCAAATCCTAAAAAGCTTCTCACATAGTAGTATTTGTGGCTGAAAATTTTATGTTGATTTGCCAACTTGCCTATGTGCCATGCAATGAAATGAGTTAACATCTACTATTCAAATTATATAAGATAGTTTGATGATGGGAAAAATTGTCTCGAGTCATGGAATTATTTGAAATAAAAAGCTGCGTCTAGATTCTTAAATAAACCTGATTTGAGTATTGTTGTGTGGTAGTGTAGAAGAAAGAGACTACAATTCAGGGACCCAACTCTTTAGTTTGGAGGCGATTGAGCACATTAGTGGTAGGTCATAGGATAAGCTAACTTTGTTGAATCTGAATTGCTGATCTGTTGTGGTGACTAGTGAACAATTAACATCCCCAAATACTGATCAATACTCTTTCTTCATTTGCAGATTATGCTGGGACATTTGTACGTGATCAGTCCCTTCAATTTTATTCCTGAAAGTATGCACTCGATTGAATCCGTCCATTGACATCAAGGATTCTGTTTTTCTTTATGATCCTTGCCTGGTTTATTGACGGAGATCTCTTTCTTTCCATTTTAATTGATCTCTTTCCGTTTACTTTTAGAATCCATCCACTGTCATGACAGATGTGTTAAGGCTTGGTATCAGGGTCCCAGTTTTACACATTTACTTTCCCAGAATGCTTATACATAGAGATTAACAGGATATCGGTGAATGCATCATGTAATTCTAATAATTGCTTGATTTTTGACAGGTGTGAATGTAGTATCACTTTGCAATATTGTTGCAATAATTGTGGTGCTGCTAATCATGATCCTTGGCGTGTTCCAAAGGCGTCGAGCTGAAGAACGTGTGAGGAGGCTGGCTGCTATTGACACTCAGTAGGGTGCATAGCCCTGTAGGAAGACGTATGAGACACCTCTTACACTAGTAAAATGGATGCAAATATTGTGCATAGCTTCTCCAGGAAAAATATAATACCACAACTACTATGCTGCATAGTTAACTATCAACCAAAATGAACAAAAACTACAGCTTATCTTCTTTGATTTGCTCCTATGGTTCATCTTTTGCTCCTTAGGTTCACTGACCAAATGGGTCAAAAGCAAATGACCCACCCATTGTTAGTAAAGTTCACATTATGAAATGATTATTAGTATTTGTAATTAATTGGATCACCCTAGTTATAGGCAGACATATAGAGTTTACATAGTCTGATTTCCTGCTATATAAAATTTCCTTGTTTGGATTCATTCACTTGTATATGCTATCAAAAACTCCAATTGTGGTCAAAACCCCTCTTCATGGGACTTAACCAGCTGCAATGCAGCTTTGATAAACTCCTGCTCAAACCTATGGTATCAATCTTTTCGTTTAGCCCGTATTGAAATGACCTACGTTTTCAACCTTTCCACAAACCAGCTTAATTTTAACACCCAATTTCTCAATTTGAGGCTAGATAACTCATATAAAGAGGAAAACTTCTAAATAAAATAATCAAATAAAGAAGGTACTAATCCTAGTAAAATCCAAAATTGAGAAATTTGCTCTAGATAAACATAGCAACAAAGAAAAGAATCATTTCAACTCCCGTTGTTACGGGATTGAATTTAACTGCATCTCCATGGTGCTTGTATCCCTCTGGTAGAGTTGGTTAAGTTTAATCTTTACCCCATTTACGGGTCATACTTGTAGAATTTCTTTTCAACATGCATTTTGGATGCTACAATCTAGTAAAAACCCTTGGATACTCTAATATTTGTATACCAATTGCATCTGCGCAAATCCCCTTTGAGGGTCACAAAAATTTTCTTAAGCAAAAACATTCTTTCAAGTCTTTGAATTTTATGAATTACTTCCTTCCTAGTACTCAAATTCGATGGCAAGCCTCATTCTATCTCGATCAAAGGATTCTAGTTATGCTAACTAGGCCAATCTACATTTCTACCAAATTTATACTCGTAATAACCATAGTCTTCAATAGAATAAAAACCCATATCTATCATTCCCTCCTTGAAATTGAATTTCACAAAATCTTTATTTGTAGAGAAGACCTTCTAATGCTTCGAGTGTTAAACTCTTAGAGCATGCCCAACCGGTTCTCTATTTTGGAAAATTTTGGGCTTTGGGGGAATATTGGACTTATTTTTGGTCCAACAGTTTCCCCAACCCATTATCCAAAATAGAGATAGAGGAAAGAAAATAAGGTATCTTCCTTGAATTGGTAAATAAAGAGCGGTCATCCGGGTTTCGAACCGGGGACCTATAGGTACTACCCACAACCAATGTTCTAAAAGGCGTTAGGCGGCCGCTAGGTGGTGGGTGGCCGCCTAGCGTCTAGGCGGCGAGGCCGGTGCCTAGGCGGACTTAGAACAAACTTGATTATTTCCTTATATTTTAACGCATACCACATGTCAATAACTCCTATAATGTAATTATGTAATTATAATTCATAATATCACTCATAAATCCAAATTTGAAGTGCTTAACTAACACTAAAGTAAATGAAGGTAGAAAGTACGCATCCGACTAGTGACTCTAAACCTCCTAAAATCTAAAACAATAGGTTCGACCCAATGGCAAATACATCCCGACTTGAGGGATAAAAAAAACCCTAAGTCGACTAATCACATGCCTAGAAGCTAAAATTGAATAATCGTTGGGCTATGCGGGCCTAGGCAGTGCATAGACGAGGCTACACGGGACTAGGCGGCACCTAGACGGGGCTAGGCGGGCCTAGGCAGAGTCTAGGTGGCGCCTAGGCGAGAATAGGCGGTGCATAGGCGGATTTCCGCCTAGAAGGCCGCATAGACTTAAAAATTGCTAGGTGCCCTCCCGCCTAGCGCCCAAGCGGTGCTTAGGCGCGATTTTTAGAACACCGCCCACAAGTCCTTTTCGGTGAGCCATTCCGGAATGGTTAAAATATCTTCCATATTTGTGCAGCAAACGCCATTTTTTTGCAGAACCCTTTACCACGTTCTTTCAACCTCCTACTCTCAAAAACCGATGGGTTGTTTCTTTAATTCATTTTTTTTTCGTTCATCAATGGAATTTCAGGTTTCCACTTTCTGATCCAAGGTCACCAATGGCTTCTGTCCTAGCTCCATCAAGTTCTTGTCACCCCGTGGCAAGATAGTATCTTCTGGCCTCAGGTCCATCGGGACCTCCGTTGCCGCCGAGGATCGCAAGGACCAGGATTGCAAGCCTAGTTGAACGTTACTCTATTTGGATATCGTTTTCCATCTGGCAGGGCGTTTCTTGGGCCAATCGAGTTGATGTTGAGAATATTCAGAATTGGAGCTTGAAAGGAATTGGAGCTAGAAAATTCAGAATTGGGTCGATCGAGTTGACATGTGCACTTTGTGTGAAGAATATGTTGGTTTGGGTCTTGAATACTTCAATGAAAACAAGACTCAAAATGAGATTATCGAAGCACTTCATGATGCCTGTTCTGAGGTACACACTCTGAAGGAGCATGTATGGCCGAAATCCAACTACTCATTGGTTATTTTTACGACATTGGCGGACTAGCTCTGCGTTTTTTAGCCTTTTTTGTTTTTGACTCTGTAATGGTTTTGTTATTCACCTTGGAATTGGTTTATCTGTAGAAGTTATTTTCAATCTCTCTATACAATTTGGACGAACCTTAACAATCTTTCATTTTTCCAATTTCCTCCTATTTGGCAGTGCATCACATTGGTGGATTACTGTGCTACTCTTTTCTTCACCCAACTTTCGTCCGTGCAACATGAGGAGTTCAGCGAGAAGGTCAACTTTACTTTGGGTGTTTTCAATTGTACAGGAAGTAAAAGTGAGTTTGGAGGAAAGGAATTGAGATATCAAAATTAGACGAGGCTTCGAACTTGTGGGGTTGGGAGATGAAATTGCATATTGATTGAGCTATCTGAGAGTTCATTTGTTTGTTACTACAAAAAATGGAATTGCATGATTGAAGGAATTGTTAGAGAACGTGGATCTGAAGTTGACCAATGAATTGAAATTAAAAAAAAAATACTTTTCCTTCTAGTGATGAATGCAGACACATGTTTCATTTGGTTTCGGCACAATAGAAAGTATGCGGAGATCGAGTAAAATGAGACATAGCAAAGAGCAATGAATTTTGAGAGGAAGAGAAATAAATTGCAGGAGGATCTGTTGGAATTTCAAGTTAGATAGTTGTTGGAATTTAACCCAAATATTAATTTATAATTAAAAAACTAATTTTCAATTCCTTGGAGAACCTATTGGAATTGACACAAATTATTTTTAGAGAAGATAGATTTTGATTCCCCATTTAAAAGAAAATATGGGGTATATGTTGGGGATGCTCTTATAGGGTGCTAACTTACTTATTATCCCCTCAAAACAACCTTAGTTGAACAACCGATTATTGGAAAAATCCACTTTCGTATGAGGTTGATGAACCTGTCTCCTTATACTCAATACTAGTGGGAAATTAAGCTAAGCTACTGGTACTGTAGAGGCAGTAGAAAAAAGACATTTTGGGTCGATATAAATACATGATCTATACAATTGTTGGTGCTAGCAGAAACAAAAGTAGAAAACATCCCTGAGAAAAAATTGTGGAAACATACTGGGTTTTATATTGCTCTCTAGTCTCCGTCTATCGGCCGGTCTGGAGGCATGGGCGTTCTCCGGAAGGAACACCAACTTTGCGATGAATCTTTTTCCGTCGAAACCCATCTTCCTAGGATCATTGGCTTGAAATATAGCAACATAAAGAAAGATTATACTTTTCTTCTATTTTTTGTGTATGCACCTCCGGGTTACCGAGAGAAAAATATTTTCTTGGAAATGCTCAGCGATATTGTCTTGGCCTCGTCTATTCCTTGTTTGGTAAGGGGGGATTTGAACGAGATCTCCTGTAGTGACGACAAATTAGGTGGTGCATCCATCTCCCCAACGAGATTTAATCGCTTATTACAAGTTAAAAATGATTGTTCTTTATTTGATATCCCCACATTTGGGAATACATTCACATGGAGGAGAAAATCTGAAGGACAAAGTATCACTCTTGAAAAGCTGGATTGAGTTCTTGTCTAACATCAAATACTTCAGCATCTTCCAAATCTTATAACAAAAAATGGAGTCTTTTCTTGCCCAATCACTATTAGTCTTGGATCCAACGCTTCATTCAAAATCCCTCTATTCAAGATTGAAAACGTCTAGTTACAACAACAAGACTTTCGAAATATAGTAAAACAAGCATGGAGAGCATTGTGCTCGGGCTCTGCCATGTTCCAAGTGGTGTTCAAATAAAAAATCCTTAAACAAAAAACCAAATTATGGAATAAACACTCCTTTAGTAATATTTTCCGCCAATTGTAGGAGGTGGATAGTAAACTCCTAGGACTACAAACTAGGATGATGATTCAAAATAAAATAGGTGACGAAACCAAGAAAATAATCTAATTAGAAAGATAGAGGGTCTCCTTTTATTTTAGAAGAAATTTCGGAATCAAAGGACTAAGACCAAACAATTAAAACTATTAGACCCAGACACTAGTTATTTCCACCGTGTTGTCTCTGGGCGTAGGTACAGAAAACAGATTTGTAATATTACTACATCGGAAGGGACATTAATATCGGGGAGGAGAAAAACCTGAATGACTATTGACAAGATAATTTCAACTAAATTGCACAGTCCTTTTCATTTTTTTTATAACAAATTGCAACTAGGCTCAAATATCTCTTATCTACAAATCAGAGCAAATAGAAAAAAACCTGATTGCGTGCATCCAAATACTCCATCCATTGAACAAATTGTGTGCTAAAAAACATGCTAAAATCAGTGAAATTTATCAAGGAATGAATTGAACGATACTTAGTTTGGTATATCGATCACTTTGGATGATTATCGAATGACTTTCGACTATTATTCTTGGTTTTCGTTTGACAAATATGTCGAAGCTCGAAGAGGGATCTCAATGGAAGATGTCGAGGTTATGAATTAGTCTCCTTGATGTAGGCCGAGCTTCATGCATTTCCTTATTCACGCGGAAAGATATAGGCATTATGTACATTTCCCCTTAATGCCATCTTGCCTATAACTCTGATGTATGAGAATATGTTCATTAAAACATGTAAATTGGTCATTTTAAGGCATTTTTTTTTTTGGAAAAATGGGTCCTCTATATATAGGAGGGATCATATGTTAATAACCCTTATGGTGTTAAGTGTTGACAAATCCGTGCCATTGATTGAAGAAAAATGGATGGCCTAGATTATCTCACTAATTTGAAGTTTTCTGGTTCAATTATAGTATTAAGTGTAAAGGCCCGGATTTTTAAATCCTAATTCTCGTAAAAAGAAATTAAATATGAATTTAAATCGGGTTAACTAAAATCTCTTAAAATGAATTCCGGCATGTAATTATTTTAAATGGGCTTTCATTCAGATTTATTTTCGCTTTCGCTTGCTAAAATTTGAAAGTATAATGTAATTTTATTATTTGATTCAGTTCGAGCATTCGATTTGAATTTGAAGTTTTAAGCTTTATATCTTTTGAGTCGGGTTAAAGTCGAGAGAGCGGATTTTGGGTTTATTTCTAGGTGAATTCAAATCTCATCTTGGGGGACCACTTGTGTCTTTGTTTTCTTCCCTCCCTCCTTGAAGCTACAACAACATTGACATTGGCAATAGAAATCTCCAGCTCACCCCCTTCTGAAATTGGACAAACCAACACCCACCTTTCCTCCTTCCTCCTCACTGTGTTTTTCTCATTCTAGGCAAGTGACAAGCACCTCCATGCCTCTGCACTTCCCACGCCAACCCATTCCACCCCTATTCTGAGCTAGCACTCCCTCCTGATTTCATTGCCTGCAATTCACAAGAGCAAAACCCAGCAATCTAAACTCACCCTCCCTCACTCTCTCGTTTCATCCTCTGCACAACACCAGGAAACCACCAAAAGGACCACCATCTCCGATTTCACCACCGTGCAGCTCGCCCTCAACAGCTCCTCCGCCTCTTGTCTTCGCCGCGAGCCGCCAGAAGCACCACCACCACGGCACCCCTCCCGAAACCACCACCACAACCACTTCCGTCGAACAGCAGCAACCGCCAGGCTGCGTTGTCTCCCACTTCTCATCGCCGCCAGCAACCTCGAAGTGAAGCCGGCCAGTCCAGGAGCAGAAGCCGGCGCCGATGCCTTCCCCGAGCACCTCCCTTCCCTGTTCTTCCCATTCGAACCGCCGGTAAGCTCCCTCCCGCCTTCGATCGAAAATCCTGAGCAAAGTTCCTCCTTTCTCATTCTCACCTTCAATCTAGGCCGAGAACACTTCGATTTCGACTCCGACGAAGCTTAATTCAACTCCGACGACCCTTTTTCCGGCGATAACTTCCACCTCGGTAAAGCTCTTCTCATCCCTTCCCTCTTGTTCTCGCTCCCCCCTTCTGTGCTAAGTGTGGTCGGATTCTCATTTCGAGTTTCTGGGTAGATGAAATTTAGGCCGAGCGGACCGCCGATGGCTTGAGCTTCTCCTTCCTCTCCTTCGTCTCTCCGTCGCGGCGTCCGCTTCCCAGGTTGAAGGTGAGTCCTCTCTCTTTCTTTCTTTCTCTATGTTGGGCTGGAAGGTGGGCCGGATCCGGGTTAGTAAAACGAGTCATATCATTTCTCAAATGGGTTTTCAGTTTGGGGGAGTCAAGATCCGGTTTCCATCTTGGGCCGGTTAGGGCCTTTTAATTCCGGGTTGTCTGTTGGGCCTTACTTAAAGGTTTTAAATGGTTATCTCTTACATGTTGTATATAGACTATGTTATATGTTAGTATTTATTTAATTATGTGATTATTATTATTTGTTGAGATATTATTTTCTGGAAAAGTTATTATATAATTTCTGAAATTTTAAATACTATGAAATTGTTTAAATGTAATATTGTTTGAAATATGTATTTTATGCAATATTGGAAAATTGTAAAGTGATTTGTTGGTTTTGATTTATAAATGTGATTTATAAGGATGGATTTATTTTGGAAACGGTTAACATTAAAGTCAAGGTTTTGAAATAAAATGCCGGAATTAATTCTATAATATGATTTTGAGGTATTGGTTTTAAGGATTAAAGATGTTATTGTGAGAAGGAAGTTGGAAATATTGCTGGTATGTTTTATCAATGGGTTTGATTGGAAGAATGCTTTTGGTTGATCAAATCGGAAAGGTTTTGAAAAATGGTTTTGAGGATATTGAGAACTTGGGTTCGTGTGTGTGTGTGAATGTTGGTTCAGTAGCTTATTGAAATGACTTGATGATAGGTGTGTATTGCTTTTGGATTGCTTTGGACTTGCATTTGGGCCCTTGCTTGTATTATCCTGCTGTTCTGCATCTTCAGGTAAGTTCCCTAGGGGGCTTACTCAGGTTGGACATTCATGCCTGTTGTTGCATTTTATGTTCGGTGTTGCATATGCATAAAAGCATGCCATGTAGTATCCTGTTTAGGTTGCACTAATTGAATGAGCATCTGCTTACTTTATGCGTTTGAAACAGAACGGCCGTTATCTGTGATAGTCCTAGAGTCTTTGCTAGGGTCATAGGGTAGCCCAGCCTCATCGGGTACCCTGAGTCAATCGAGTCATGAACCTCCTTATATTATGAGATGCCTGCGGGCTTTATTGTGGAGCGGGTTAGGCATGCGTGCCGCCCGATTATGATGGAATGCATTCACGAGCTGGCCAGTCTCCGCCCTATCGGAAGGGGGTGGAGGTAGGAGAGGGATATGCCATTTGGCATTGTCTTGGGCCCTTTACAGTATTTCTGCACATTATCATGAACTAGGAGCATGCTAGTGTGTTTGACTTTCGTACTGCATTAGAGCATCTTTATTAGGTATAGCACATACTATGTGGCCTCAGCGAGGACTGCCGGTCCCGCATGAGTGGCTCGATCTGACTCCTTTCCCCGTTCTTTTTCTTAAGGTATTTTCTGCAGATCTTGTTTGCTCCTTGCTTCTGTGACGGGAAACCCTTTGGCGAATCGAAGAACCTAGCTAATATTATAACTTGGTAAAAATATTAATCACTTGCTTATGATTTGGTTTGACCTGGCTTTGTCGGGACATTTGTATCCTAGTTTTGCTTCCGCTTTACTTTCGGTTGAATTGGATTTTGCGGCATAGTCTTAGGACAGGTAAAGGGTACCCAATGGCCCTTCGAGGTTTTTAGGGTTTGAAATCCCTCTTTCTACTAATCCTAAATGAGTTTGAAACCCCGACCCGTACCTGGATTGCAAGATCCGAACAAGGGGTTTTATCCCTTGAAACGTAACCCGGAAATCATAATTCTGGGCCGTTACATTAAGTTACGAAGTTTAACAAATAAAAATTATGATGCATAGAATTATATTAATTTGGTAAATGATATGTGGAAAATAATTTATATCGATTCAGTCTTGAAAGGTTTATAACTTTTTACACAAGTGTCGGATTTGAGCTTATAATATATCAACTTGAAGCTATCGATGAGAGAAATATATACAATAAATTTTATTTTTAATTTGGGGAGGGGGGGGGGGGGGAGGGGTATTACTATAGCAGAAGAATTTATAGTATATCAGCAAACCAAAAGCTTAATTATGATTACACATGTGGAAATTGGCTCTTCAACAACAATAATAAATACATGCTTGGAAAAGAAACCTCATATCTTTTGGAGTTGTAGCAAATCTTCAAATTGGAAAAAATGTGAAAATTGGAAAAAATGCAAATTCAGTAGTCTGATTCTAGATAAAAGTTTAGCTACTTGATTGTAGATATTTGAAATTAAAAAAGTTCCAACAACCTGATTGTAGTTTGAAAAAAACATGTAGATTGAAAATACAAAAAAAAAAACAGCGACGGACAACACTTGATAAAATTAAGCAAATAACAACACAAGAACAGTGACGGAAAAGAGGAGGGAAGCAACGACGGTGCTGCGCGTGTGCTGCGGGAGGATGCTGCGGCCGCAGCCGCTGCCAGCGACAAGCACAAGCGAGCAGCGACAGGGGCCTTCTTCTCTGCGTCAGTTTTCGCAGCCTTGTGTGTTCTTGTGTTTTGGGGATTGTGTTTGGGATTAGGGTTTGAATTGTTATCGGATGATTGATCGAATGATAACTTGAATGCAAAACCTTTAGGATGGGGGAATTGAAGAACTTTTTTAGCCAAAAAAGGGTTTCTTCAATATAATTTTCCCATCTGATTTTATTGAATGATGAAAAGGGTTTAAAAAACAAACATACAAATTCTATCTTTGCAAAAGACAGAGTTTTGGCTTAGATAAATAAATATTAAATCCTAATAATAATAATAAATAAATCCTAGATAAATATTTCTACTTATTGGCCAAGGAAAATATCTAAATGGATAGACTTTCCTTTTCCACTTTATTCATCTAACTAAGTATTACTAAAAATAAGATATTTCATAAATAGCTCCAACTACATAGAAGTTACTAAATATGGAAATAACTAAAACTAATAATAATAACAATTAAATAATTAAAACATCTTTTCTTCAACCCACGAGGGTGCCTTCTTCTTCCTCTTGAAAACGACACTCTTTTCCATCAATAGCCCTCGAATCAATCTTGAGAGCTTGCCTAGATCAAGATCATTGTTTAACCCACAGAAGGCCATCTTGATCCGCATCATTCTCCCCTTCTTAGCTTCGATTCGTCCTCGAATCGAGTCATTGATGATCGATGGGGAAGGAACAACAACCTTCAGACATGATGACGATGGAGGTATGGGAAAAATAGGTGCTAGAAGATTTCGAGGTATAGGAACCCCAAAAACAACACCTTTAGGCATGATTGTTGAATGAACTTGATCTTCAATGGAAATAAGCTCAACAATCACTTCCACTTCAACATTGACAACTTCATGGCTGTTCTCAAGAGGTATAATATCTATCTCAAGAGAAATTTCATCAATTACCTCATCTTTGTCAACAATTGAGACATCCATGTCAACCTACGCGGCACTACAGGTCACTTAAAGCACAGATTCAAAGGTTTTTTTCGTTAGAATATTGCAACGTGTGTCCCACCGTTGGAAAGCTCGTCGAGTCATCTTTGCAACAATACTAAGTTGACTCAATTCCGAGGTTGGAGTCAACGGGAAACTTTGAAACAAAATTGTCGCGCTGTGCGGTTTTCTGGGCAACGATTTCGACCTCAACATGGGCTGCGTCGTTGGTCTCAATATCCACGACCTCCTCATTGGCGGATGAAATAACAGCCTCGTAAGCCGGTGTGGAAGGTGGAGCAAAGGCTTGACGATAGCGAGCAATGGCATCCGCAATCCAAGCCTCCCTCTCTCGGCGTTTTTCCTTAGCCTCTCGTCATCTTTCATCCCCAGCCTCTCTCTGTTGGAGAAGCCAAATCTGATGGCGACGTCGACACCTCTCATCTTTGATCTCCACTTGCCGTTGAAGCCAAATGCGGCACCTTTGAGCCTCTCATTATCGCTCTATGGCTTGTTGTTGTTGCATAGCTCGTCTCGGCAACTCTCGTCGGCGTTGTTGTTGTGCAGCCCATGAATCGGGATCATCATCCCAATCGTCCCAAATAGAGCAAATCATTGAATCAACTCGTTATTAACATCAAGAAAAGATAAGAACTTGCGAAACCTACGGCTCTGATACCACTTGATACGTTTGGAATCCCCGATCCTTCGCCCGTGGGCTCGGAATCAAGAACACCAACTTGTTGATGGCTCGATCTTGCCGTTTTACCTCTTGAAAGTGATGTTGAGAAGACGCAACCACAAGAGCCACTACCTTATAGAATTTTTGTCTCACCAAACAGTACAAAGTACTAGATACCAGTATGCAGTGAGGAAGTAAAGCCATCAGAAAATAAGGTTTATCAGACAATGGAGGAAGCAATCAAAGCGTATTTTCATTATGCATATAGGGCTGGTTTTGATGTAAGACATGGAGCAATAGTTAAGGGTGCATGCTTAACTAGACTGAAGTACATGTATTGCAACAAGTCAGGATACAAGAATGAGAGTAAAACAAAAAAATATGAGAAATCAATTATCTAGAAGAGAATATAAAATAGACACGAATATGATGTCATAACTGGGTCACCTAATGAAAAAGGATATCCGGTCCCACCATTAGATGATCAAAACCAAATAACTGGACCTAGCGTCCCCAAGTAATTTAACCCCGGTTTCCATCGCGAACTGTATCCCGTGCAAGAATCAGAGTGGGTTCTCCAAATATCTTGTGACCCACCGGGATCCTAGAAAGCAGCTCGCTGGCTCAAGCACCTCACCTCTAAATAGCTCCACGTGTGTTACCTATGCCCCTAAGCGTGTTGGCATGCATTACACGTGTCCTATATAGAACCACGAGGTTGCTAGCCAGCTGCTCACTTGGTTTCCCTATAAATACCCCACTTCGACCCCAAATGAGGGATCCGATTTGAAGAGAAGAAAAGCAGAAGAGCTCTGATCATCCCCTAGACAGAAAACCTCCGGAGTTGAGTTCTCAAGATCTGTGATCGGAGAAGAACGTTCTTGGAATAAGAACATCACCTGACTCCCACCCAAGTTCGCGGCAGAATGACTCAAAAACTCGCGAGCCAAACATAACACCCTCATCGCTTGGACTAGTACAATATGTAATCTAATCACAACCCCTCCCGGTCAAGGCTTGCAGGTATTCCTAGTCATTTTTGTCGTCACAATGAGGTAATAAGTATAGGTGAAATTCCACGATCGCTTCATTGGCGCCCTATGTGAGAACCTTTCACGACGAGAGGTTCCACGTAGCGATACGCATCCTTAACTTTGCATTTTTCCAATTTCTTTTCACATTTTGTTTTATATCAATATTATCTTCTCATCGAAGATCCCATCTAGAATAACCAGTATATAGCGCATATTCCCTTTTAAACACTCATAAATTTTGCAGGAAATAATGAAGTTGACACCCTGTTCGGGGAAGAATTTGGAGACCAACACCATGATTCCGAAGAAACCAATGACCTCAACCTCAACGTTCCCCCCAATGAAGAGGTTCAACACAGTGGTAACGAGAATATCCCTCAGCAACCTCCCTGGGACACCGCCCAGTCACCCCCGTTCGCTCCCTATGGAATGTGGGGCGGCTACTCCCCGTACCAATTCTTCGCCGGGAGTTAACCGCAGAGTACATACTTCAACCAACAAGCGAACGGGGTACCATTCCAGCATGACCCCCGTGGCTATTATCAACAACAAGGTCCCGTGCCCATAACGGTTAATCATTTCCCCAACCCCGCTGAAGGCCCTCTTAATCCCGACCCGGAGCTCGACGAAAATGCCAATAAGATCGCCCGTGTTTTCAGCGCCAAGGACGTGTCGTCGCGTTCGAATTCCCCTGGGGCACCCGGGCAAACGCGCCAAGGAGAACCAACCTTCTCGTCTGCTTTTTGCAGGAAAATTCGTGAGGCGCCCGTCCCCAAAAGATGGAGGGATATCTCCATCGCCAAGTATAAAGGAGATACCGATCCCAATGATCACCTCAACCAATTCACCACAGCAATGGGAATGAACGAGGACAATGATGCAATGTATTGTCGCTCGTTTCCGTCCACACTAAGCGGGGTAGCATTAACATGGTTCACCAATTTGGCCCGATCCTCCATCAGTAATTTCGCGCAGCTATCAGGCACGTTCGTCGCACACTTCGGCAGCGCTCGCACCAGGAAGAGAACCATGTTGGACCTCAACTCCATCAAGCAAGGAGCGACCGAGTCATTGGGAAACTTCTTCAGCAGATTCACCAACATGGTAGTACAAATCCCATGGTTCAATTAAGAATTTGCGAGCACCATACTAATGTGACATTTGGTTGAAATAGATTTTAAAATCCGCCTCTTCCGAAAGGAGCCAAAGAGCTACGATGTTCTCAGAGAGCTCGTAACCAAGCAGATTCACTCCATGGAGGTCGCAAGCTCTAGCTCGCGACCCATCGAGTCTACACCGCCAGCTTACCACCGAGCCCCCAACAAACACCAAGAAAGAGAGAATTTCGGGGGCCGACAACGTACACCACAACCCTCCCTAGCAATACCCCATCATCCCACTGCGACCTCAAATCCAAGAGGTCCAGTATAACTAAAGGTCGGGACCGGGCCCGCTCGGCGCCCCGATAAATGTAATAATGGCCCACCCCGACTATATATCACCTTCTGTTTATGGGATTCCGCAAAACCTCCCTTCGAAAGAAGTACCCCTTCAGATTTGCGCTCCGCCAACGGGTCCCGAGTATCCAGTCGCGACAACGCAACAACGCCAGCCCCCTGCGGTTCCGCCCCAGCAACATAAGCCGCCAAATGCACCACCAAGGCCTTACAATTCCCAGTATGCGGCCAGAGGAAGGGGCAGATGGGCCTACCCCTAGAATAGAGGAGGTAGAAATGGAAATAGAGGAGGGGGTTACAGACCTCCTCCAAGGGATATAAAGAATGCACAGGAGGCCAGATCCTTGTCCAACCGACCCGATCGCTCTAACCGGGATCAACGAAAGCCTCCCTCACCAGATGGATGCATCAATACCATGGCAGGGGGACCCACGACATCTGGCACTAGTAACCAGGAGAGGAAAAACTATTAAAGAGAGGCTAGACGCCCCCCGCCCGAGGCCAGTGTCAAGCAAGCGTCCACCGAACACACAATACTCAGCTTCTTTGTTTTTGCTACTCGGGATGCTCGTGACCTAAGAATGCCGCACTCAAATCCTATGGTCATCCATGTGCAGATAGGAACCAAGATTGTCAAGCGAGTTATGATAGATACAGTTTCATTAGTGGATGTCCTTTATTGGGATGCTTTTGAACAACTCGGGATCGTCGAAAGCGCCTTACGTCGGTACTCAGGAAAGCCGGTCTCCTTCTTTGGAGACGAAGTCGAGGTTGCTGGGACAATTTAATTGGCCCTGACGTTAGGGACCGCGCCGAATAGAAGAACCCACATGATTGAATTCACAATGGTTAGGCTACCGTCCATTTACAACGCTATCATGGGCTGAGTAAGTCTGTTCAAATTCCAAATAGCATGCTCCATATATCATTTCAGTGTCAAATTCCCATGTGCCGACGGGAAGGTAGGCGAGGCACGGGGCGAACAAGCAGAAAGTAGAATATGCTACTTATCCTCGCTGAAGAAGGGCCATAATAGAATATTCACGATAAAGGAAGCGGTCAAGGGTCTCTAAAAGAGGAAGCGGTCGATGAGCACGAACAAGAGGCCACATCCGAGCACCAACAGGTGGAGCTGGAGGTTCGGCTCGAGAAGATGGGCGATAAGATCGTAGAGGAAAAGATAGTCTTTTTCCTTTTTCCAAACAAGACTGAAGCACTGTACCACGGTCACAGTTTGACCGGCCCAGCCCTGGAGCGCCTCAAGAACATGTTGAAAGGATCGCGCGACATTTTTGCATGTTCGCCGCAAGATTTGAAGTGACTCCCCCCCAGAAATCTCGGAGCATTCCCTGAGACTTAATCGCGAAGCGAAGCCCGTATGCCAAAGAAAGAGGAAGATGGCTGCAGAAAAGTCGAAAGCAGCAAAACAAAAGGTACACAAGCTATTACAAGCTGGATTTATTCGCGAAATTATTGATTCAACTTGGTTGTCGAATGTAGAGCTAGTAAAAAAGAGCAGCGGAAAATAGAGAATTTGCGTGGACTTCAAAGATCTGAACAAAGCCTGCCCAAAAGATAGCTACCCTTTGCCATCAATTGATGAGCTGGTATACACCATGGCAGAGCACGCTACTCTTAGCTTTCTAGATGCTTATTCGGGCTACAATCAAATCAAAATGAGTCCTCGGGATGAAAAAAGCACTGCCTTCATTACCAACCAGGGAACCTTTTGTTATAAGGTAATGCCGTTCAGGCTCAAGAACGCCGGTGCCACCTTTCAACGGATGATAGAGAAGGTGTTTTCGTCGCAGATTGGAAAAAATATTGCGGTTTACGTCGACGATATCGTGGTCAAAATTCTCGCAAAGGAAGACCACTGCAAGGATCTGTAGGAAACCATCGACACGCTAAGAAGGAATCGCGTTTGTTTGAATTCGGAAAAGTGTGTTTTCGTGGTAGACTCCGGAAAATTCCTAGGTTTCATGATAAGCCATCGAGGAATAGATGTGAACCCCTAAAAGGTGCAGACTATCATCGACATGGCCCCTCCACAGACGTTGAATGACATTCAGAAGTTGAATAGGTTAGTCAACTACTTAAGTAGATTCTGCTCGCGATTAGCCGATCACTCTCTGCCTTTCTGTGAGCAGCTAAAAAACAAAGGTCAGGTCAAGTGGACTGTCGTTTTGGATAAGGCCTTCAAGAGCATGAAGGAATATCTGGCCGCTTTGCCCACCCTTTATTTTCCACGCGAGCATGAAACCCTGCAGCTCTACTTAGCCGTCGGATCCACAACCATCAACACAGTGCTTACTAGGGAATCTAAACTCCCCATCTATTTTGCTAGTAGGGTCTTACAACCCGCCGAATCTAGATACACTTCGATTAAAAAAATGGCTTTATCCATGATTTTTTTCCGCGCGAAGATTAAGGCCTTATTTTCAGGCTCACATGATCGAGGTACTCTCCGACTTGCCCCTTCATCAGATCCTGCACTCGCCACCGCTCTCAGGAAGAATAGTCAAATTGGCGGTTGAACTTTCCGAATTGGACACACATTTCAAACCCAGAAAAGCCCGCCTAGTCCAAGCCTTGGCCGACTTCGTAGTGGAGGTTGTCTTTACAGATCATCAGGATCGCGATGGGGAAGACTGGGTCATCAACGTTGACGGGGCCGGGGTTACCATCACAAGCCCAAGCGGGGAGATAACCGATCTATCGTTCCAGCTATTATTCGAAGCCACCAATAATGAAGTGGAGTATGAAGCCCTGATCGCGGGTATTGAGAAAACATTGATCAACGGAACCCGACAAGTCCATATTTTCACGGAATCGGAAGTAGTAGCTCGGCAGGTTAAAGGGGAATATGAGGAAAAGACAGGGATGCTACCTGAATATTTGGCGCTCATACAAACACTCACGGAGGCCTTCGGGGAATGTTCCATCTCCTCCATTCTTCGTGACCAGAATGAACGCTCCAATACCTTGGCCAGGATGGGAGCCACCCTGCCTCTGGGATTAAGTGATCGCGTGGTTATCGAGCAGAAGGATGCCCAAGGAATCCACCAAGGGGTATTTAGAATATCAAACCTCGGAGACTGGCGGATACCCCTCCTGGAATACATAACTGAAGGACCCTCGGCAAATGGGTCACAGAACAGCTAGAGCATCAGAAGAAGAGCGTCCCATTTTCGCGTTAGAAACGATCGATTATACAAAAGGGGTTTTAACCTTCCAGATCTCCTCTGTGTCTCAAACCAGGAAGGGTTTGACCTCATCCAAGAGCTTCATGCAGGTCTCTGCTGCAACCATCAAGGGTGGAGAGCCGTGGCGTCAAAAATCACGTGCCTAGGTTACTACTGGCCCTCCCTTAGGGTAGGTGCGACCCGTGCCAGCAGCGCGCATCGCTAAATCATCCCCCCCTCATCCTCTAAAGTGCATTTCGGCACCATGCCCGTTCGCAATGTGAGGAATGGATATTTTGGGACCATTCTCGACGGCTCCAGACCAATTACGCTTCATCATCGTAATTGTCGATTACTTTACAAAGTGGGTGGAGGCCGAAGCTATGGCCACCATCATAGCAGAAAAAATACGCAAATTCCTTTTGAAGAACATGATCTGCCGATTTGGAGTCCCTAGGCGATTATCACTGATCATGGCCCCTAGTTCAACTGCGAAGTGATTCGTGACTTCTGTGTCGGCCTCCAGACCGACTTCCAATTTTTATCGGTAGCATACCCGTAGTCCAATGGGCATGCCAAAACCACAAATCGCCAAATTCTTAATGCCCTTAAGAAGAGGCTAGGGACAACAAAGGGAGAGTGGACCGAGATGTTGCCTTTAGTACTATGGTCATATAGGACCTCAACTAAGAGTCCCACGGGTGAAACTCCATTTGCAATGGCCTTTGGTGTCGATGCAGTAATCCCTGTAGAGTTGCTCGTCTCATCGGCTAGAATAGTTGATTTCATTAAAGATACCAACGACGAAGCCCTCGAGTTAGAGCTCCACCTGCGTGAAGAAAGAAGAGACACCGCTTGTCTCAAGGCAAATGAATATCAGCGCCGGCTGGTCGAAGGATACAACAAACATGTTTTCATATGCCCACTGCAGAAAGGAGACATGGTCCTCCGACAAGCAACATCCGGGGGAAAACTTGAACCTAAATGGGAAGGACCATACGTCATCCATAAAGAAGTAGGCCAGGGTTCTTTCAAGCTGCGAAATTCAGAAGGCGCCATCCTCGCGAAGGGATGGAACGCCAAGAATCTCAAGGCTTATTTTGCGTAAAGGTTAGGCATAAGAAGAACTCTGATGACTTAGATTTTCCATGTATAGGGGTTGTCAGGGTTCCCGATTGGGTATACCACTTCATATATATAAATGAAAGTTCCAAACCTAACCCAGATTGTTGATACACATAAATTTAGCGATTGCGTGTGTTTTAAACACGGATGTGCATGCAAGTAAGCCTCCAAGGAGAATAAATTTAGCAATCGCGTGTGTTTTAAACACGGATGTGCATGCAAGTAAGCCTCCAAGAAGAATAAATTTAGCAATCGCGTGTGTTTTAAATACGGTTGTGCATGCAAGTAAGCATCCAAGGAGAATAAATTTAGCAATCGCGTATGTTTTAAACACGAATGTGCATGCAAGTAAGCCTCCAAGGAGAATAAATTTAGCAATCGAGTGTGTTTTTAACACGGATGTGCGTGCAAGTAAGCCTCCAAGGAGAATAAATTTAGCAATCGTGTGTGCTTTAAACACGGATGTGCATGCAAGTAAGCCTCAAAGGAGAATAAATTTAGCAATCGCGTGTGTTTTAAACACGGATGTGCATGCAAGTGATAGGGTCTACTTTAGTCATGATTTTAGTATAGATTTTCATATTAGTTCAGAGCATTTTTACATGTTTTATAGCTTAATTTGTATTATTTAGTTTTCGGAGTCTACACTAGTGTTTTTATATATTTCAGGTATTTTCGAGCAGGATCATATGAATTTGGAGGTTGATCATAGCTTGTGGGATTATTTTGCAATTTCAAAGACAAGATGAGCTAGCTACGTATATGGGCTTATGACCGTACGTGGAGGAGATGCGGCTCCGGACGAAGGACGTGGACGAAGGACGTGTGCTCAACAACTCCAATGTGTGGCTGAATACTGCGTTTTAGCATATATATTTAGATAGATTAGATATAATAATAGTAATATGATATACTCCATCCGTTCGGCAAAACTTGTCGTTTTAGAGTTTTGTTTTTGTTCGGAAAAACTTGTCATTTTAGGTATTTTTGCTTCTACTTTACTAAAATACCCTTGATTTGATTGATGTGTTGTGAGTTGTAGTTTTTGATAAAGTAAAAAGTAGAGTAATAATTGGGGGTAAATTAGTAAAAATGAAGTGTAATTATTAGCTTTATTAAAAGTTGTGTGGAGAGTTAAAATGACAAGTTTTGCCGAGCGGATGGAGTATTAAATTAGGATAGACTATAGAATGCTAGATAGATAGATTAGGAAAAGATTATACGGTTGCATTGATTATTATATATACATTCATACGCGGAATGGAAGGAGCCGACTACCGTTTCCAACCCTTAACCCTAATTGTCTTTTGTTTTTATGGAGACCTAAACTCTCCCGTTCTGTCTACAATTTGAAACTTTGTTTGGATTGATTTGTGAGTTTCTGAATCTTGTTCCTTATTTCCTATATTTGAATGTTTCAACTTCTTTTTGCTTTATTGTTAATTGTTTTATTCTATCTTGTCTCATCAAGCTGGTAGAATCAATTCAATTGCTAGGGTTTTGTAGATTGCGAACCTTAACCCAAGTGACAAACTTATCCCTTTAGGGTTGATTGAACTAATTGGATGAGTATGAAGTTGGATGTGTTGTTAAATCCATCTTTAGGGACCGCAAATACCTTGGTTAATCTTTGAACTTAAAGCTATCACTTGGGTTAAATTTTTTTTAGGGGTTGTTCGATTGATAAGGGTTTCTAGGACTGATTGGACTAGTAACTATATTAGGTCGGGACAAGGGCTTTAATAAGAAGACTAAAAGAACAAGAGAAAGTTACAACATCAATTCGACCAAATAAAGTGGATAGTTGTAGGTAGAGTGATCTTCTCTAAATTGATTTGCATTAATTTGTTTATAATTTATTTTATTTTCTTTCTTATTTCAATCACTCAAAATCCCCCGTTTCATACTAATTGGTAAATAAACTTAACTTAGTAATAACTTGATTCTCTATGGGATCGACTCGTATTTACCACACTACATTAGTTAGGTAGGTTCGAATTTATTTTGATACGGTTTACGCGACTAAAAACCGTCCATTAGCAAGTAAGCCTCTAAAAGAGAGTAGATTCAGCAACTTTTGCGTTCTTATGCTTGGATAGGTAGACAAGCTTCCATATTATCTGGAGAATCAATAAAACTGATCTGTCTTCTTCTACTATTTCTTATTTTCGTTCAATTTTGATTCCCGATCGAAGAAATAAAACGGTTGTTGAGAATATGAGGTACTGGAATAAACCATATAAACCGTCTCGATCTAGGCTATTCGCGAAATTAGTACAACTAGATTCGTCCGACACATTTTCTTGAAACCAATGTATGAACAATGCCCTAGAAAGCACAATGCGATTACCATAAAAAAAATCCAACAACCAGGCATACAAGCGTTTGAAAGTTCGTATGACAAGCAAAGGACTGGGAAGCAAAGGGATCACAAACACAACACGAATTTTGCCACAATCTCACCAGCTTACTCGCTAGCCTCAAGAACTATTATGGTGAAGCGATTACTCCCCTCATACTTAAAAATAGTAAGGGATCCTCCAACACGCAAGCCACTGCCCACGACAAAGGCACGCCAACCCTCAGTAAGAATATAATGGTTTTGGCTGTCTTGAAAAACCGTTACTCAAAATTCTTGCCCAGTGGGGGAAATCAACAACACGTGATTCAATCCCTCGCGAGCATATTAAGCACCAAATGACTCGGACAAAAGCTGTAAAAAACCAAAGCAAATATCAACCAAGAAAAGCAAATATCGTATGAGAAAGGTCGGAATGAATACCATATATTCCAATTTCTCTCCAGAATCAATAGAACGAAAAAAGTCACGACGACGAGGACTAGGGGAAGTCATGGCTCTTCAAAGCTCAAAATACCAAAATTGAAACAAAGTACGAAGACAACTACCTAATCTCTATCTGGACCTCCTATATTTATCAACAAGAAAAGCAAGCAGCATGTCGTGTTGTCCGGTCACTAAAATAAAGAGTTTACCCCCATCCAAAACAAGTTTTTTAGAAGCAACCGCATGCTGGGCAAGTGGTAGGATCTCGAGCATCTTACTGTATATCAGAGCCACAGTAACACATCAGGAAAAGTCGCATCAGCATCAGGAAAGGACAAAAATGTAAAGAACGGAAGCATATCTATTTAGCTGTTCAAAACAACAATACCATTACATGATACTTCGCGATTACACTTAATAAAGCACAATATTAGGTCTAATAAGTATGCCATGAAGGCAATTATCCAATAAAACCACACTTACAAACAATAAGGCTCTACTCATCCTCAAGAACAAGGGTCTTGAAACGGTGCCCTCCTACGTACTGAAAAAGCACCATCGATGCACCAACTCGAACACCATTATTGGTTGCGAATCTTCCCCAACCTTTAGACAACCACCAACAGTTTGCGCAATCTTTAGAAACTTCAACATGAAAGTTTTCACCAGTAGCAGAGACCAAGAAAACATGATCAGACACGACATGCCCATACATCCTTTCAAACGCACAGGGGAGAGGTTGCGTACAAAAAATAAACGAAATGAAAGAAAGCAAGCATTTCATCACAACAACTCAAACTCAGACATGTACTATACACAACAAATATAAACAAGCTTACCAAACGATGCATCCTTCCCTCCACATCAACACAACGGTAAAAATCACGCATCTCAGAGTTGAGAAGTGCCATCTCTAGCAATAATAACAGGCAACAGATGGGTAACCAGATCACCAAGCACGCAACCCCTTTTTATATACAGAGCGAGGCTGGGCATATCTCAAAGTACAACGAAAGCATTCATGGCGTGCATCGAATAAAAAATAAAGCTTGAAATAAGGTTTTCCCAAGATACACTACATGAACAACACATGGAAAAAAATCCGCTTAGAGTCCGACCAAGTACACTAGGACATTTCAAATCCAGAAACAGTCATTTATTACAAAAATATTTTTTGTAAACCGATCGATACCACTATAAAGGGATCTCTCCCCGGCAGCATGAAAAGCACAACCTTTTCATAAAAAAGCTTTCCAAAAAACAAACATGGAAGCAAATACCAGAGATCAAAATCCAAACAACCCCTTTGTTTTTGATATTTATCTAGTAGGGGACGGGCAATACATACACATGATGCTGCCTTATGAAATCGGTCGACACTTCGCACCCCAGGTACCTGAGCAAATCTTTTTGTCCACTCGCGTCGTCAAAGATTTCCCTGTCCACATCATAGGGGGCAATTACGGATCTCACTGGGTGGCCCGCGGATGGAGGGACTTTGTCGAATCACACAGACTCGAGTTGGAAACAACAATAATGTTCACCCACCTGGGAAAAGGAAAGTTTGAAGTCCGTTTTTTCGACAAAGAAGGCTACTACATCGAGGACAAACTCTACGATGATGACTACAATGGCCCAACATCAAATGGTTTCCACTAGATCCCAAGAACTCCTCGGTGAGCAGATTTCTTCCTATTTGAAACCTTCAATGAAACTCGGACCATCAATAAAGACATGTTTTCGCTCAATTCGTGTTGCCATTACTTTTGGTCTAGAAATGCAAACAATATTTTTTCTATCGTTGAACGTCTCCCCATCGCGACCGCTGGAGGTGAACGTCTCCCCATCGCAAACGATACGTTGGAGATTGATCGATCTTTTAAAAATTTCATTTCCCCAGCGTCCTTAGCGTCCTTGGACGCTGGAGATGGGCGTCTCTTCATCACAAACAATATACTGGAGATTACTCGATCTTTAATTTCATTTCTCCAAGTGTCCAAGGACGCTGAAGATAGATGCCTATCCATCGCAAACGTCACGCTAAATACTACTTAATTAAACAAACTCCTCTACGTCCAAAGACGCTGGAGATTGTTCGCCAGGTCTGTCCATCACGAACATACATACTACCTAGTCCTCCCTGATTCAAAAGATGTTAAGCCTTGGTAAGAACGTATCCCCCCCGCGACTAACACACTAAAAATTTGGTCTAACAAGAGTCGATAGCTAAAGTACTACAACTCTGTTCATCCACTATTCGCGCCAAGCTCATAAACAATCAGCATCACAACAAAATATTGGTTTATTGATTATACATCAAGCAAAACCATTCAAAAACAAAAGTAACGACGTAACCACTACAAACGTCGCGAAAACCAAAAACTTCAACACCAAACCGAAAAATCAACGTCACCATTTCGGTCAGGCCCATGATCTATGGCAACAACATCGAAACAGGAATCTCCGTCATATTCAAATATCACACGTGTCCCAATGCGAAGTTCATTTGAAACAACGAACTCGGGCCACCCGCTAGTAAACCAGTAGTTGTTAGAACCTAGCGCTTCTACCCTCAACACAAACTCCTCATCAGCACGCGTCCATAAATGCACAAAGCCAAGTGCATCATAGCCATAGTCATGGTACACATATGGTAGAGGCTATAAGCGCAAACACGTCAGAAAAATTCAGATGTCTTGTTAGGAGAAAAATTACACAAAACACAACTTACCAACCTATATAGGTGCCCTTCCACTACAATATCCCGTGTAAAACCTCGTACGCGAGGAAGAGTTACACCTGGAATATCAATTGGCGTCGAAGGCATCATCCCCACGAGTCAAAACTACTATAACATACTCGGGCTCCCTACCTTTTTATAATAGTCTCTACGAGGATAGAGCAACGGAGGGCACCACACATCGCCTAAGTCCGCCATGAGGTCAATAAATATCGAACAACACAACAACGAACACAGGACAACTGCAACCCCATGCCACACGGCAAGGAAAGGCAACAAGTAAACCGCGTGCATCGAGAATGCGCGAAGGACAGGTTGATGACATGCACCTCCCTGCTTCATAAGAACTCAAAGATGACCTTGCCAGATAAACGTCCATATCCGCTTGATACAGAGTAGTATAAATGCGTGCTTTAGACAAGATACAAACAAAATTACTAAGACAAAATGCCAAGTTTCGACATGGCTTCAAGAGAGCTCTCTCCACCAGAAATCCCACCGTCGCCTTTTATCATGAACACTATGCTATTTCTAAATTCAAAATTTGCCAAGATAATCCTTAGGGAAAGCCAACTACGCAGGCTTGCCCTACCATATATCTTTGTGGAATTCGAGGAATAAATACTTGACCAAATCTTTCTATGTTTTCCCACAAACCAGGGATTCGTCGTACTAGTCAAATGAGATGAAGGAGATTGGCCCTCTCTTTCGGAAGGATGGAGGTCTTTCGCGAGCAATAACAACCTCCGAATAGGCAGCCGCCTTACCTTCGAGTACCGAGGAGAATCCCACTTTGATGTGGCAATAGAGCAACCAGACCCAGACGAGAACGGAGATGTCTTTCCTGACTACCTATGCTACGAAAAAATATAACTAGAAAGAATGTAAGTTACGTCCTTCTATATTTCATCACTAACAAGTTTTCAGTTTTGCCTGTCATTCTCCATAACATCTAATAAGTACACGAACCCTACTTTTTGTCATCTCACAATTCATTTCATAAAACGTTCAACGACAGGAGATGGGTAAGGGTATCTCAAATTTACTTTTCAAATAAGATTAATGGATAGGTGAAAAGGTCAAGTTCTAGACACGAAAAAACATAAGTAAAATCGATAGAGCAAGTCATTAAGAAAAACAGGCAAGAGGCAAAAATGAAAATACGATGAATACAAAGATAAAGTATTCATAAAAAACCATAACGAGGCATCGATTGTCATGGGTTGAAATATTCACCATCCCAAAAAACAAACATACGAACCGCAGCAGAGTGTGAAACTCTCACCACGGGTAAAAATGTTTTCAAACTTCCTAACACAAAAACTTCACATAGAGCGGAGAGACGATTGTTTAAACATCAGTAGGAGGTTTGTCATCTTCACGGGCGAGATCGGGGGTCTTCTCACCTACAAGGGGGAGGATCGAGGGCGGCGACGTCGTCAATCGGAGCTATAGGGGAGAGAGGCAGCTCGCGTTGGGGGTCTTTAAGCTTCATATCCTCATCCTCATAGCTAGGAGGAAACATGCTCACCTCATCGCCAAGATGAGCAAAGCGATTGACGCTCTGAGAAATCCCACCTGCAACCCCCTCCATGAACGCGTTAGTAACCTGTCGTAAAGGACATCTTGTCCGTCCGTCTCAAGGTAATGATCAAGCCAACCCCGGCCAGCCTCTCCCAGGAAATCTGATAGCCACCCCTGGCCGTCATCATTAAGCATGAACTCGCGAAGCGTTTTCCTGGAGAGAACAATATCTTCCCCAGAAGTAAAGCGCTCCAACCAACTCTTCACGTCAGCAAGCTCCGCACGAACCGTCCCTAACTCACGCTCAAGATCCTGGAGCTGACCCCTCAAACACGTGGCCTTCGATTCATACCGGGCCCCCATCTCTTGAGCCTTCGCGAGTTCGACTCGCGACAGGTCTAGCTCACTCCTCGCCACCTCCACATCTTTCTGGGACTTCGTCAAAGCATCATTGAGACTTTTGATAGTTACCTCCCGGAGCTCCGCGTCCTTCAACTTCTCCACCTTTGCCTTCAGAGCGGCCACGATCGTCCTTAACTCCCTCACCTTATCATCATAGTTTCTCAAACGTCTAGCCATTTTAGACAATTGCAGATTATCCTACGCCAACACATGAAGAATAATAAACGCATAAGTAAAGTAGGGAAAGAAGGAAAGAATAAAAGCATGAATCACGAAGGAGGTTACCCAAACTCTGCTTTTATGACCATGCTCCACCAATTCTTCACCCGTCAAATGATGAAGGTAATCCCTTTCAGTTGGACATCTCTTCTTGGGAATCTCCAGTTTCATGATGTCAATAGGGTCAAACCCAGGTAACCTGTAAGCAATCATTGAGATCCCCGCCAGAGTAATCGGCTCAGAGCTTAAGAGCATGGTGCCCCCTGTCCCCTACCTTGGTCGCTTTCGCCCGCGATGGGCTAGTGGCTGATCAACTGATGAGATGCTCTCCCGGTCGTCAACCGGCTCTTTTCCTTTCAAGCTCCTGTTCGCAGGAAGAGACCCACGGGGAACGCTATATCGACCACCACCCGGCCGCGGGGTAAGAGTAAGGGCAGGCCTGGACCCACCTCTTGAAGCACTTTTCTTCTTCGCGAGCACAGAAATCTTCGACATGTCAACTATCATATTTGCAAAAGAATTATAATAAGTCAAAACAAAAGAAAATCGCGGCCAAAATACCAAAGGATTTAAAAGAAAATTCCAAGACACCGACCCGGTCGATGTGAGAGGCTAAGTCCGGCCATTTCCAGACGAACCGGAGTCACAACCTCTCTATAACCCTGTACCGATGCGACTCCTTTCCCAAACACGGCTCTCCATCCATCCCCCGCAACATGCTTGTCTTTGGGAGCGATAAACTCGCCAAGTTTAATCATAAAGTTCAGAATAGTCTCGGTTGGATTGTGAACGAGAAACCATTTTCTCCTCCATCATGGACTGCTGGACAACCTTTCAACTATCTTTCCAGCCAAAGAGGCGGGCACTAGTCACTGACCATGTCTCAAGGAAAGAACTGAGAACAGGTGGTCTAACGACGACGTTTCCTTGATAGTGGCACAACGCATAATGTATACTGCTAGATACATCCATACATTAAAGGCAAGTTGGGCGGGGCATTGGTTAATACATTCTAAGAAGTCTGAATAAAGTGGGGGGAGGGGAAGGCGGAACCCCTGGAGCAGACTGCCCAGATGGACGAAAACATGGTATTTATGTTCATTCAAACACCCCCCCATTCTTGGTGGCCAAACCTATCTCTACCCCAGCCGGCCATGGGTAAAGCTTCGTCATCTCTTCCAGATGCTTGACATTTAGAATCGACTCCTCACCCCGCATCTTGGCTACGATAAGAGCTACACGTTCTGTAAATATTGTTGGGTGGGGAGGAGGCGCCGCGAAAGCATGAGTCGTACAGAAGCTGCAGTTATCTACTTCTGTCCGGTTGTAAGGAGGCAAGGCGAAGTCACCCAGGACTACTCGGAAAGGTTTTTTTGGCTTCCTTAAGTACACGAGCCTTTTCCCAAATAATTTATGGACTCTGAGGTATGGCAGTACTCAGGGTCGTTCTTCTTCAGAGAACGCTTGATGGTTCCCTCCATCTTCCGTTTCTTCGCACTCGGGCCAACGCTAGGGTTCGATCCTATTCTTTTCTCCTTGCGAGGTTTTTTACTCGGTGGAGGAGGAGCTGGACTCGACGTAGAATCCGAGTCAACATCTTCCCGAGACTTGGTTCGCGAAGAACTAACCTCTTCATACTCATAGCTCACGCTACTGTTCTGGTTATCACTCTCTTGCGACATCTCAAGTCTAAAAATAAGAAGAAAACCCCCTGGAAAAGACACAGCAAAAGGAAAAATCAGCAAGGGGAAACTACATTTTCAACATCGCGATTAAGCAAAATTGGCGCCAAAAAGCCCTCTTGGAGGCCAAAGTTGGCGCCTCACGCGCTCCCCGAAAGGACGTTGAAAAGACATCTCCCCCCTGCTGGATAACGGTTAAAAGATGCCTCTTCATCTCTTTTGTAAAGGTTTCTCGATTCTCGAGAAGTCACCCCGGAGAAAGGCAAAAAAAGGGAGACGAAAGGTCGATCCCGCCCCTTGTCGTCGGAGATTTTTCACAAAATCTGAAAGAACCGCCGGAGTTTTTCCAAAGAACTCAAAGGTAACACTACCCCGTCCCGGCACCACCCCACTATTGCTAGGTGTCCGTCTACCACTCCATAAAAATCAGTTGTGACTAAGGAAATAAAGGAGGAGGTAGGGAATGAAATGACATAGAAGTGGAGGAGGTGGGGGATGAGGCACATGGGCATGCCCGGTCCCCACCCCGTAACCACCGTGCCCCTCACCAGAAGAGGTCAATTCCACCACTGGTTTCAGTGTTTCCTGCTAACCCTAAAAATCTCAAGAGAAGAACGCAAGCCTAGAAATTAAAAAGGGAAAGAGGGAGATCGGAGAAAACTCAGTTGAGAAATGCGAAAGAGAAGCGCCGATGAGCTTAGGAAACAAGAAATGGACCACCACTGAGTTCCGATCTCGCTTCTCCAAAGAGCACAGGAAACCCTTGAACTCCCTCTCACTTTCTTCTCCTCTTTGAGTGTTCAGAGACGTGGGATAAGGAGGAGCGAGGGAGAAAACCCCACTTATAGGTCTTTGTGGGACCACCTTGCTCGGTGTGACGAAAATAAACAATTGGAGAAGAGCATTCTGTTTGTCGAAATCCAATCGTAAATGACGTATCACTCGTGATCCGGTTACCGGGAGATATGACGATGCCATAGAAAATAGACTATAAAATAGAAACGAATATGACGCCATAACTGGGTCGCCCAACGCAAAAGGATATCCGGTCCCACCATTAGATCCATCGCGAGTAAGGTACCTGATCAAAGCCAAATAACTGGACCTAGCGTCCCCAAGAACTTTAACCCCGGTTTCCATCGCGAACTGTATCCCGTGCAAGAATCAGAGTGAGTTCTCCAAATATCTTGTGACCCACCGGGATCCTAGCAAGCAGCTCGCTGGCTCAAGCACCTCACCTCTAAATAGCTCCATGTGTGTTACCTATGCCCCTAAGCATGTGGGCATGCGTTACACGAGTCCTACATAGAGCCACGAGGTTGCCATCTAGCTAGTCGCTTGGTTTCCCTATAAATACTCCCCTCCGACCCCAAATGAGGGATCCGATTTGAAGAGAAGAAAAGCAGAAGAGCTCTAATCATCCCCCAGACATAAAACCTCTGGAGTTGAATTCTCAAGATTTGTGATCGGAGAAGAGCGTTCTTGGAATAAGAACATCACCTGACTCCCACCTAAGTTCGCGACAGAACCACTCAAATACTCGGGATCCAAACATAACACCCTCATCACTTGGACTAGTACAATACGTAACCTAATCATAACCCCTCTCGGTGAAGGCTTGTAGGTATTCCTAGTCATTTTTTTCGTCACAATGAGGTAATAAGTATAGGTGAAATTCCACGATTGCTTCAATGACAAAACTTGACGAGAAACACACACACTCTTTAGTGGATGAATTGGGAAAAGTGTACATGAAGAGAAATAGAAAGATGCATACTCATCATCAAAAGTTTGTCCTTGATTGTGCAAAACAAGGAGTTTGGACAACAAGATCTTATAGATTGTTTCAACAAATTGTTGGAGAGTACAACAATGTTGCGGCATTAGCAATTGAATCTAAAAATCAAAGAAGAGATCTCCTAGTATATTTTAAAGGGTCTGATGCTCAGGTAGTCATTGATTGGTTCTTCAACAAACAAGAAACATGCAATGTATTTTACTTTGCATATGATGTGGATGAAGAGAACCAGCTCAACAAATTGTTCTATAGTGATGCTGTTTCTAGGAAAAACTACTCATTATTTGGAGATATTGTATCATTTGACTCACCCTACAATACAAACAGGTAAAACAAAAACAAATCACTAATTATTTTTTTTTAATTTTTTTTATCATAATGCACTTTTAAAAGTACATTATCATATTTCAGTAATGTATGTACACTGAAACACATGTCTTTGCTATATGGAAGGTACAAAATGGTTTTCATCCCGTTCATAGGATATGACCACCACAAAACTTGTGTGCTATTTGGGGCAGGAATTCTACGAAATGAGAATGTTGAATCGTACGTGTGGCTGTTTGATCATTTCAAGAAAGCAATGGGTCCCTGCCCAATAATATTCACAACAGATCACGATCCATCAATGAAGATAGCTGCAATGAAGGTCTTCCCTAAGACAAGACACAAATTATGCATGTGGCACATCATGGAGAAGGTGTCTCAGAAAATTGACAACACAATGATTGGCTACTCCACATTCAAAACAGGTTGAGCAAGATTGTTTGGAACTTGGAGATGACACCCGAAGAGTTTGAAACAGAATGGAAAGATTTGATGGAAGAGTTTGGAATGGCAAACCACTCGTGGTTATCTAATTTGTTTCTGAACAGAGAAAATTGGATACCTACATACTATAGAAATGTCAAGCTCGGCGGATTAGTGAGAACAACAACCATTTCAGAGAGCATGAACCACTTCTTCCGTAAGTTTTCCAACTGTGCATCCAATTTAATAGAATTTGTGTTATACTATGACAGTGCAGCTGAAACCCAAAGGCATAATCAAGGGAAGAATAACTATGATTGCATAATACGAAAACCAAAACTGATCTCACCACTTCTGTTGGGGAAGCATGCATCAACATTGTATACACTGAAAATATGGGAGAAGTTTCAGGAAGAGTTGAGTGCCGCGTTGTACAACTCAGAGTCACCAATGTGACAAAGATTGTAGATATAGAGTTATAAACTCTGAAGCAGCAAAACAGAAAGATGTACACTGTTGAGCACCAGATTGCTAATCTTCATTGCTGTTGTTCATGCAACTTATTCATCAGAAATAGCTACCCTTACAGACACATATTAGCAGTTTTAAAAGATTTGCAAGTGGAGAAGCAATGTGTTTACAATGGATAACAGTGTTGTTAGACAATCAAGGGACAAGGAGGAACAAAAACTACTGCTGACAAATATGTTATCAGAATTTCATTCATGTGTAGACATCATTAAAGACAACAGAAAGCATATCAAACATTTTACAGACAGCTTGAGAAAGGCTAAACAGGAGTTCTTGATATCCACAACAAATTCAGAATCTTCGTCAAACTCAAAAACAAATATATTCGATTAGTTTGCGGGGGTTCGCCGATTTGAGAATGTTACGATATAGGATCCAAAATGAGCAAAAACAAAGGGGAGCGAGAAGCAATTGAAAAGTTGAAAGGAGATATCAATGGAAGTGAAAAAAAAGGGGGAAAATATTATTTTCTATTTGCAATCAATATGCGCCTCACAACAGTAGAACATGCCTAGAAAAGAAAAAATGACAGCACTCACCAATAGACTTAACTGTTGATCACAGAAGCACTTTTTTTTTTTTATGATTTAACGTTGTTTGCACTTTTACTTATTATCAGTGAACATCAAGGATATATGTTTGCACTTTTACTTATTATCAGTGAAGATCAAGGATATATGTTTGCACTTTTACTTATTATCAGTGAACATCAAGGATATATGTTTGCACTTTTACTTATTATCAGTGAACATCAAGGATATACGTTTGCAATTTTACTTATTATTAGTGAACATCAAGGACATATGTTTGCACTTTTTATATTTTGCAGTATAAATACTATCCTAGTACATAAATTATTAAATTTAATACATATATGACTTAAAACACCTCAAACACTCCCCCCCTCTACACCCCCCAACCCAACCTCAAAAAAGAATTACATAAAACAAAAACAAAAAAAATAAAAAAATAAATAAAAAAATAAAAAAATGGAAGTTAATAAACAATAATTGCACATTGTATTATTATAGTTGCACAATCAGCTATACTATATGCACACTTTTAGGTTTGTAGATTTCAGACAGATTTAAGACGAAAAAAAAATGCAACTTCATACAAAAACAAGGGATTGTAGATATGGTGTCATGTAAATTAATTTACATACAGAGTCATTACTAAAAACATGCATTAATAATATAAATTTTGGGATTTTAAATCAAACATATAAATATTAGATTAACAACCACCATATTATAATAAAAAGAATCATTTTAATCCATCTTTATGGAAAATTTATAACGCACATTACCACATAATTAAGTATCTATAAAACACACAACTTTTTTTTTTTGATTAGGTAATAATTTGAGGTCACATAGTTCTGAACCTCGATGGCCGATAAGATCGGCAGACGGTGAACCGTCAAAGTAAAGAAAATACAAAGCGGTATATAAAACAGGCAAGATCGCTCTACAAAAATGAAGCAAAACCATCAAAAGCAAACAAGATGAGAACTAAAATGGCAGACGAAGCCAAGCACCATTAGAAGCAGCACCGTAGACCAGCGACACATCAGGACCCGATCATCCTGTGGGCAGTGAAGCTGAAACCAGGGAAGTAGTCAACCCGAAAAGAGGAATCGCCACGATACACACCACCTCGGCCCTTGCCTCTCCTGACTCCAGCAGCCAAAACCCCATCCGTGGAAGAGAAAGCTCAACCCCGTCAAAACTCAAAGCCACACAACATTTGTATTAAAAGCACCCAAACCCTAATGTGATTTTGACCAACCCTTTCAGGATATTTAATAATTATATATATAAACCTTTCGGGATTTTTTAATTCAATTTATATGTAAATATATATAACTAAGAATATATATCTAAATATTAACCGGGGTATTAATAGACAATTCCAAACATTGTATTTTTTTTCTTTTAATTTCCTGGGTCAGCTTCGGGCCCAAGCCTTGGGCCCAAAGCACAAACCCGAGCCCAGGGGGGAAGCCAGAATGCTCGACCTTGCAAACAAGGGTAAGCAGTTCAACGCCACTGCCAACCACCGAACGGGAGGGAGGAGCAAAGAGGGGCGAGTAGGTTTCTGACAGTGCCAACCGAGCCAGGCCATTGGCGACGGCAATCGAAGAGCGCAGAGCCGTACAGGGCCGAGCACAGGGTCGGACATGGATGGGGTTTCTAGACCGAGGTTACTAGGGGCAACCGAAATCGCCGAGGAGGATTGAAAGGCAGTCGACGGCACAAGCCCAGTCGGAAATTACAGTCGAGGGCGTCGATTGAGCCCACCTAAAGAGAGAGTGGGAGATCAGATCCGAGATACCAGAGTAAGATGACCAGATTTTAGAGCCCTCGGCCCAAATGAAAGGGACATCCAGGACCGATTGCAGCCAGGGACGAACCCAACAGATGAAGATGCCGGAAGCCGAGAGACCAAGCCGCTAAGTACAGAACCCACCAACCAATGCCACCGAAGGGGAGCCAAGAAGGGGACGATTGTAAGACGACCCCTAGGGAAGAATGGAGGAAATGGTTACACAAATCAAAACGATCAGTTGTAGAAATTGAGGGAGAAGACCTCGATCTATAAAACCCCAAACCGAATTCGGGATTCGAACGAAGACCGAAGTGGATTAGTTTCAATTAAATATGATTGACAACCGGTGAGACACCGGTACTTTGTAGTGGCAGAACTGCCGTATTACGAAATGGCCGGAGATGATATGACGACGGTCGAAGCTGGGTTGAGGCCGGCAGAGCTGGGATTGGGTCTCCACCTCTCTCTAGAATTCTAGAGAGAGGAGGGAGCTGTTTATACCGTCTGGCCGGAGGGCTATAGCTAAAACGGGTACTAAACTCTATTCTTTTTTGCACCAGGTCCAGAAGTGCTTCGCCTATCAGCAACCCTCATAGTTTGTTGTTGTTATTGTTTGTAGTTCGTAAACTGATTAAAACTTTGCATTTTGTCCAAAATTAATGAATTTAGGGACTATAAAACACACAACTAATCCTCCTCACCATAAATAAAAACAATTTCACAATTTTTTTTTTAAGAAATACAATAATCACAACATTGGGAAAATATAGTTTTCCACCAATTAAATTGCGGTAAAAAAAACAGATATACATGTATTGGTGATAACAAATTTTTCAAGCAAAAAACAGTTAGAAAAACGCACAAAAAAAACCCTTGTCTGTTTAACCCCCAACAAAACTCGTTTATATGTGAACAAAACAAAGATATAAATGCAATTTAGATTATTAGAATAGCACTTTATTAACTATTAAACAGAAAACGTTAGAGATATTCAATAACAATTGCATTGGAAAGATACAGTTTTTAAACCCTATATTAGGGTAAATAAAGAGATATACATGCATTGGGCCTCCTGATTTTTAAGGCAAAAAGAAGTTAAAGATAATAAAAACTTGTTAAGGGGGAAGTTACATGGAAGAAACTGCACAATCGCTGCCTATATATACATAGACAATCCTCCAATACAGACTCATATTTTACACAACAAACTCATATCCACTTGCTCTCTCCCTCTTTACACTTCAAAAATAACCAAAGTCACTCAACAGAAATGGTAGGAATCAGGCCAGTAGAGTTCACAGAAAATTACTACAAAGAGATGGATGAACTGGATGCAATCCTATATCTAGGGTACCACATCAAACTCTTGGAGGAAGCAACAGAGACATACACGACGAGAGAAAGGGAAGATCACATGGCATTTGCTGAATTTCACCAGGTCTATTACGATACAACAAAGAGGGAATTAAGCGCAACTACATTCAAGATATCTGAGGCACAACGGGCACATGACAATGATCTGGAAGCCATGGTAAGATTTAACTTCTTTTATAAAGAATTTTTTTATATTTACAATAAAAACTTTAACTTGAAAATAATTTATGCAGTTGGTAGAGAAACAAGAGAGCTTGGAAGATCAATTGCAAATGGCCGAGGGACACGTAATCGCTTATGTTGAAGCTCTCATTGAATCGGAAGACAGGAGGACCAAGATTAATGAATATCTTGGCATCTAGATCAAGGAGAAGGCCAGCAATAAAAAACTGCACATCAAAATATAATTCCTATTTCAAACAATGTGTAGTTTATGTATTAGGGAACAAATTCTTAATTTATAATATTGTAATATTTGAGTTCCCAATATTAGTATTAATAGAAAATTATTTTATCATGGTATGTTACCTTATTGAGCATTTTAAATATGCAATTTCTTATATTACATTAAGCATTAAAATAACATAAATTATGAATAAATAAGACAAATGGGAGAGAAAAAGAGCTTGGGGATATATGTGAACAACAGAAACTTCAAACAGTATAAAACAACTTTCATTTATAATTGAACATAAGATGATTAAATTTGAACACCATTTATTTATAATTGAACATCGCAATATTCCATTTGCATTCATTACTGATACAACAACACAACATACTTTTAAATGTGAACAACAAAATTTTAAATGTGAACAACAAAGAGTTATTTTGGACAAATGGGAGTAGATTGCCAGCACACCCCATAAATGAATTAAATCGTCATTTTCCAAGATTTCAAAACACTATACAATTAAAAAAAAACCCTTTTAATTATATAAATAACATTAACTAAAAAAATGAATCAATAAAGTGGGAGGGAAAATGAAAAAATTTAAAACTATATTATTGCACATGCACAATATGATTTATAACTATATTTTTTTGTTGGACCACTATTCTACAGAAAATACTGGGACATTGTTGGACCATCAATCACTAAGGCTATTAAAGGTTTTTTCAGATAAGGGAAAATGCTACGCCAAATCAATTAAACCTTTATCACTTTGATCCCGAAATGCGAGAACCCATCCACAATGAACAACTACAAACCAATCAGCATGTGCTCCACTATTTACAAAGCGATTGCTAAAATAATCGCGGAAAGATTGAAAAGGATACTTAGAAAAATCATTCACCCGCTTCAAGGAGCATTCGTTGATGACCGAACCATTCAAGATAACGTTCTTATTGCCCATGAAAATTTTCATTCTTTTAGAACAAGGACATGAAGACAAGGTTGGATTGCGATAAAACTTGACATGGAAAAAGCCCATGATAGAGTGGACTAGCGATTTCTACTAGCAATCATGAAAAAATTCGGTTTCTCTACAAAATTCTTCGGGTGGATTAGAGAATGTATCCAAACTGTGTCATTCCCTGTATTAGTGAATGACGAACCCACTGAAACCTTCCAACCACAAAACAGACTAAGACAAGGTGACCCGATCTCCCCTTACCTTTTTATTATTGGGGCGGAAATCCTTGCTAGAAAATTACAACAACAGTGCAATGGAACAACGGACTCAATTGGTTTTAAGATAACCCCAAATGTATCACGAATCCCGTTCTTATCCTTTGCGGATGATATCATGATATTTGCCAAAGCATCACAGGAATCGTGTGCAAAAGTTAAACAAATTATTGACGAATACTGCCAAATATCAGGATAAAAGGTTAACTTCCATAAGTCTGCGCTTCAAGTAACCAAATGAGTTTATTCCAACCAGAAACATCATATCCAAAGTACTCTTTTAATAATGAACCAAGTAGCCTTGGACAAATATCTAGGGTGCCCTATAATCAATGGTAGGGTCAACAAAGAAACTTTTGAAGTTGTTTTGGAAAAACAAAAATGCAACTGACAAAATGGAAAGTGAACTCGTTATCCCAACAAGGACGTTATGTTCTCATAAAGGCTACCCTCTCGGCCAAACCCATCTATGTCATGCAAAACTTTATGCTACCGACAAATGTACACAACAAACTAGATAGAATAAAAATATGTTTTTTCTGGAACAAGGATCAAAATTACAAACCACTGTTAGGATGGGACAAAATATGCAAAAAAAGAAAGGATGCATGAGAATCCATAAAACAAAGGACATGAAAAAACACTACAAATGAAACTATTCTGGAAAATTCTTGTGGAACCCCAAAACCAATGGGTTATAATAATATGAGAAAAATACTTGAAAGACGATGAAATTTGGGAATATAAGAAAAAGAAAAACTTGTCATGGCAATGGGCCAAACTAATTGACCTAAAGGACGAGTTCTGCGCTGGACTGATCGGGCAAATCGGAAATGGAAAAACAATAAAGTTTTGGAAGGACAAATTGTTAAACAACGATAGAAATCTAGAGGACATCTAGCGCTCTTGATCTCCTCACGAACTTAAAAGACAGCGACACAGAGTTGTTCAATGGCATATGGAAAATCGACTGCCCTCCTAAAGTGAGAAATTTCCTTTGGAAAATGGTGTTGGATGGACTCCCAACAAAAGGAAGACTACGAAACAAAGGCATACACACGCCCATGAATTGCACCCTCTGTAACTTCATGGAGGAAGATGATATACACCTCCTGATGGAATGTTCTACTACTTTAAGAATCATAGGCTCAATTGATAGTACTATTGAGCGACAAGTTACAAATATTGACAAAAGCAATCACAATATAAAGATCATTACCAATGAACTATTTCGACATCTAAACTCTGAACAAAAAGCCACTCTAGCTTTCTCTTGGTGGTGCATTTGGACTAAAAGAAACAAGATTATATTTGAAAACCACAATTTAAGAACAATAGACGAAATGAAAGTAATAATCAATAACCATATGAAGAATTGGAAAAAACTAAAAAACATGAGCTAGATGAAGACGACGACAACACAAGAATAATCAAACCTAGGAGAAACCCTCGCCAAAGGAATATAATTAGATGATGAAAGCCCGAGGAAGGGGTTTTTAAACTCAACTTTGATGGTGCTAAATCTTCGTCGGGTTGTGCTTCTGCTGGTTTCGTGATTAGAAATGATGATGGTGGGTTGATCACCTGCGATGCTATAAGATGCGGGAAGCTGTCGATGATTCAGGCTGAGGCAGTTGAGTTGCGGCTCAGGTTGTGGAAGCCAAGAAGAGGGGGATTCATAGACTTGCCATGGAAAGAGATTGTCTGGCGATCGTCAACGCCATTAATGGAGCCTGGACGATGCCCTGGGAGATCGAAATTCTTTTTTCGGATGTTATCCTCTTGCTTGGCTCTTTTGAGTCGGCCTCCGTGTCCCACATCTTCAGGGAGGCCAACAGGACAGCTGACCGTTTCACTCACCTTGCTTTGTCTTCTGACTTAGTTTTTTGGAGCGACGACCTTGAGTTTTAGACTCTTGTCCGTAAGGACACACATCCCAAATTCTCGCCTTGTATAAAAAAAGTGATTTTTTTAGCATAAAAACAAATTATATTTGAACAAATAATCTATAAAAACATTAATTTATAATACCACAACTCATATTTATATATACTGATACATGTGCACAACATATCTTTATATTTGCACAACATGCATTTATTGGTGCACAATGTGATATTTTTGTTAGACCACACCCACTAGATTTAAGTTTAGTTACATAAATTATAAATTCGAGACCTAGGCCATAAAACAGAAACATAAGAGAGCATAAAACAGTACACTTAAGCACAAAGAAGCAACAACATAACTAATAGTGATAAAATTCATCAGCACAAGACCTTCCAAATACTACATTGTTAAATCCCAGACCATTCACAAAATGTACCACATTATCAACATAAAATACGAAGAGAGTTATACCTTACAAAACAAGTAAACCCCAAAATGGGTATATCCTACCAACAACTGTCTAAACACAGGAAAAACTGTCCAACCCAACCAAACAAACTTTATATAACAGATATATACTTATAGAAGAGGCTAACTGTTAATAGTGGCCATTGAATATCAAGCAAACAATATCTTTTAACCCTGGCCTCATTTTAATGTCAATCTTGCATGAGACTTGGATGCCTCAAGAACTTGAGTGCGCACCGCATTAACATCTGAGCATATGATATCTACCAAATATTTCTGTCGCATCTTGGATGTAAAGACCGAAAATTTTAATTATGATTAATTAAGATTTAATTAATTTCCGAGGGATAATTCGATCAATTATCCTTCTTTTGACGATTTTGAAAACCCGGAAAAAATTTAAAATTTTTTGATGACATATTTTATATGGAAATAGGATTACAATTCCAATCTATTAGAATTCTTATGATAATTTTCCGAGAAATATTAGTGAGGCAAAAACCTTGTCATCCGTTTATTTCGGTAATTTTCGTAACTTGTCACAACATTTCGGGACGTTGTTTTAACATTAAATTGCCGCCCAAACCACCCAATTTCAGCCCTTTATATGATCAAATATGAGCCATATGTTTTTGCATTAAACAAGTAGAAGCCATGTTGGATGAATGACTTGTTCCTATTAGGCCATTATTCTACCTAAGCCTTACCAACTCCTTGACCAACTTTGGCTTCACCTTTTGGCTCTCTTAAAGACACATTTCTGGCCTAATTCAGCTACTCCACACGCCAAAAATCAGAGAGGAAAGAAAGAAAAAAAAAAGAAAAAAAAAAGAGAGAAAGAAAGAGAGAGCAAGTTTGCCCTAGCAACCTTGCCACCTTCAAACACACATAACCCACTTCTCCCTCAACCAAATTGGCTGATTCTCAAAGATAAATTACCACAAAAGAGAGGCCTTTCCAGCCATAGTAACCACACAAAGATCCAGTCCCAACAAGCTGCCCGTTGAGGCCCATTTCCAAGCCAGCTGTGCTGAGCCCTTTGTGTTCTTGAGGTTTTCAAGTGTGTTTGAGGTTTACAACTAATTTTGAAGGTTTTTGTCTAAGACTTCCTTTTATGTTTTGGTTTGGATTTGTCAAAAATGCTAGGTGTTTGGCGCAAGGTCCCGGGAAGCTTGGAGGGGTAATTTGGTCTTTTTCAAGAGAGGCTTCGAGGGTAATCTCTCATCCACCTTTCCCTCTGTAGATTAGGAGCCTTATGTGTAAATTAGGGCTTAGGAAGTGGAGCCTTTATGTGTTTTTGGTTGCGTTTTGTAGCAAACATAAAAAAACAAAACAAAATGGATATAGGTGCCTTTGTAATTTGCACTTTATTTCCAATCCAACGGTCTAACACAACTGAAATCTTAATATGATGTTCATGGAAATGTTATCTAACTGTCCTTCAAAAATTAGGGCGATCCAACGGTTGGATCAAGAGTTATTTTACTTTTAGTAACAGTGTTTATAATGACTCGATAGCTAGGCCAATGATGCAGCTGATGAAGAAGGGAGTACCCTTCGAGTGGAGCCCGGCGTTCCAGGCCAGTTTTGATCTGTTGAAGCAGAAGTTGACATCCGCGCCAGTGTTAGCACTACCAGAGGGGACGGAGGACTTCGTGGTCTACACGGATGCTTCGAGTTCAGATGTAGGTTGTGTGCTACAACAGAGGGATTGGGTCATCGCTTACGCTTCACGCTAGCTGAAGCCAGGGGAGGATTCATACCCCATGCACGATCTTGAGCTAGCCACAGTGGTACATGCGCTCAAGGTCTGGAGGCACTATCTATATGGCACGTCAGTGAGGATCATGACCGATCACAAAAATCTGAAATACATTTTCACGCAGAAGGAGCTGAATATGCGTCAGAGGAGGTGGCTGGAGTTGATCTAGGACTACGAGTTGGAGATTGAGTATCACCCGGGGAAGGCCAATGTGGTGGCCGACGCCTTGAGTCAGAAGACTCGTCAGGAGATTGTTTTGTCCAGATTGATGGCTCGACCCGAGTTACAACAGGATCTGATCGGCTGTGGGATAGAGGTATGGTCACAGCGAGAGAGTGGAGAGCTGAGTTTCTTGGAGGTTCAGTCAAAGTTGATGGATGAGATCCGACGAGCTCAGGTAGAGTGTCCGTGGATTGCCGATATCCGACAGGGCATGGCCTAGGGCCATTGTAGGTCTTTTACCGTTCAAGATGATGGGATGTTGATGTTGTAGGGACGAGTTGTTGTGCCTGATGTGCACAATCTGAAGCAGAAGATCATGATAGAGGCACATTCCACTCTTTATTCGGTCCATCCAGGATCGAATAAGATGTACCAGGACTTGAGGAGGACGTTCTGGTGGCGCAGGATGAAGACTGACGTCGCTTTGTTTGTAGCGCGATGTCAGGTCTGCCAGCAGGTGCGGATAGAGCACCAGAAGCCCAGAGGGATGCCACGATCACTTCCCGACCCTGTGTGGAAGTGGACGGATATCACAATGGACTTCATGATAGGATTGAGGAGAGATGTACGAGGCTTTGATGCGATTTGGGTGGTGGTCGAAAGGTTGACCAAGACCGCCCATTTCATTCTGATTCAGGAGACATGGCCTGTGTCTGATTTAGTCCGAGGTTTTATACATCATATAGTGAGGTTGCATGGGGTTCCCGAGAGGATAGTATCTGATAAGGATGGCCGCTTCACTTCGAGATTCTGGAGGCAGGTGCACGAGGCTCTGGGGAGCAAGTTGCATTTCAGCACGACCTATCACCCGCAGGCGGACGGGCAGAGCGAGAGGACGATTCAGACGCTGGAGAATATGCTGAGGGCTTGTGTTTTGGAGTGGGGGAACCTTTGGGTTCAACATCTTCCCCTAGTAGAGTTCTCGTACAACAACATCTATCATTAATTGATCAGGATGGCTCTTTTTGAGGCGTTGTACGGGAGGCGATGCAAGTCGCCTATCTGCTGGGATGAGCCTGCAGACCGAGTGGGGACACTACCACAGTACGTGCAGGAGGCGACATATCAGTTCAGACGGATCCGAGAGCATCTCAGGTTTGCGCACGACCGACAGAAGAAGTATGCTGATAGACGCAAGACTGAGTTGGCCTTTGAGGTTGGAGATCATGTCTGGTTGCGAGTGTTACCGACGAGAGGGATCCGACGATTCGGGATGAAGGGCAAACTGAGCCCTAGATATGTGGCCCCCTTTGAGATCCTCGAGCGAGTAGGAGAGGTTGCTTACAGAGTTGCTTTACCGCCCCGTTTGGCTAGTATACACGATGTCTTCCATGTGTCACAGCTGAGGAAGTATGAGCCAGATCCGAGTCACATATTGGACTACTCCGGATTAGAGATAGCACCTGACCATACCTTCGTGGAGCATCCGATTGCTGTTCTTGGCCGCCGGGTCAAGAAGCTGAGGCGCAGAGAGGTACCGTTGGTACTTATATAGTGTGCTAGGAGGAGCCCCGAGGAGGCGACTTGGGAGATAGAGGAGAGTATACGGGCGAGCTATGGAGATGTATTAGATGAGTTGCTAGCGTCGTATGTACAGCCACATGCAGATATAGTTTTGACTGCATGAGTGGCCGGTGAGTACCTGGGAGGGGGACCCTTAGCCGTACTATGTGTGATTTGGGTGTTTATCTCTGTGATTGAGTGCGCATTTTCTGTGATTGATATGCGTGGTGGGGCCCATGAGCGGTCTTACATGATGTGATTATCATTGATGTGTGATACTTTATGATATATGACTGATATGATATCGTTATGATTATGTGATTGTTGTGAGCATGGTTGATAAATGATGGGTCATAATGAGATCATATGTTTGAGGTGGATGTTAATCCACCTCAAACATATGATCCACCCTCTGTTTTGATTGAGTCATAATGAGATCATATGTTTGATCCTTAGAGGTGGATTTTTTATCCACCCTCCCGTTGGGAGAATAGAATGTCGGGAATCGGGTTTGAACTTTAGAGGTGGATGACCACCTCCCGAGAGAGAAAGTCAAGCGGAGTCTAGAGTAGTCTAGGCCAAGTTGTGTGGGGACGCCAACGCCTTTAAATCGAAGTTGATTGAGGAATGATTGAGTTTAAGCTTCCATGATCCGGGTAAGCTCATTGTGCTTCGCGAAGTGGATACGGACTTTCCGCGACGGCCATAGTGGAATTTTCGCTAAGACCTAGCGGTAGTGTGATGATTCTCTCGAGTTGTGATACTTTCGGGGTTGAGGAGAGATGTGACGGGGGTGCTTGTTCACATGCTCGGCGACGTCGTTTGAGATTATTACGATCGTGACAAAAGCATCATGAGATTCTTGGACGACGCATCCGAGATGATCGCGTGCCTTTTGTTCCGTTCCAAGGACTCAAAGTTTGACACCTTCTCCACCGGTTTGAATCTTTTTGGTCTTGGGGACGAGACTTGTTTTTAGAGGTGGATGATTGTAAAGACCGAAATCTTTAATTATGATTAATTAAGATTTAATTAATTTTCGAGGGATAATTCGATCAATTATCCTTCTTTTGATGATTTTGAAAACCCGGAAAACATTTTAAATTTTTTGATGACATATTTTATATGGAAAGAGGATTACAATTCCAATCTATTAGAATTCGTATGATAATTTTCCGAGAAATATTAGTGAGGCAAAAGCCTTGTCATCCGTTTATTTCGGTAATTTTCGTAACTTGTCGCGACATTTCGGGACGTTGTTTTAACATTAAATTGCCACCCAAACCACCCCATTTCAGCCCTTTATATGATCAAATATGAGCCATATGTTTTTGCATTAAACAAGTAGAAGTCATGTTGGATGAATGACTTGTTCTTATTTGGCCACTATTCTACCTAAGCCTTACCAACTCCTTGACCAACTTTTGCTTCACCTTTTGGCTCTCTTAAAGACACATTTCTAGCCTCATTCAGCCACTCCACACGCCAAAAATCATAGAGGAAAGAAAGAAAAAGAAAGAAAAAGAAAGAGAGAAAGAGAGAGAGAGAAAGTTTGGCCTAGCAACCTTGCCACCTTCAAACACACATAACTCACTCCTCCCTCAACCAAATTGGCTGATTCTCGAAGCCAAATCACCACAAAAGAGAGGCCTTTCCAGCCATAGTAACCATACAAAGATCCAGTCCCAACAAGCTGCCCGTTGAGGCCCATTTCCGAGCCTGCTGTGCCGAGCCCTTTGTGTTCTTGAGGTTTTCAAGTGTGTTTGGGTGAGTCTTGGTTTTCTCCCCTTCAAATCTGATTTTATACTTGTTTTACAACTAATTTTGAAGGTTTTTGTCTAAGACTTCCTTTAATGTTTTGGTTTGGATTTGTCAAAAATGCTAGGTGTTTGGCGCAAGGTCCCGGGAAGCTTGGAGGGGTAATTTGGTCTTTTTCGAGAGAGGCTTCAAGGGTAATCTCTCATCCACATTTCCCTCTTTAGATTAGGAGCCTTATGTGTAAATTAGGGCTTAGGAAGTGGAGCTTTTATGTTTTTTTGGTTGCGTTTTGTAGCAAACATAAAAAAAGGATATATGTGCCTCTGTAATTTGCACGTTATTTCCAATCCAACTATCTGATACAGCTGAAATCTTAATATGATGTTCACGGAAATGTTATCTAACTGTCCTTCAAAAATTAAGGCGATCCAACGGTTGGATCAAGAGTTATTCTAATTTTAGTAACCAGTGTTTATAATGACTCGATTAGAAAACTTGGTTAAGGGAATGCTAAGAATATGGTTAAATATATGATGGAATAACCGAAAGTTAGAGCATATAAAATACAGAAATGAAGTATACCCATAACTTGGCTTATGGTCCGATAAGAAGAAAATCGATTATGTGATAATACGATACAGATTATAACTGGTTAAGTCCGGATCACTTAACCAAAGTGCGTAATCTATAGAATCGTGAACCTCATGTGGATGTATGTTGATTATTAGGTTGGGTACCATGCATTAGAATACCACCTAATGAAAGCTTAATGAAATTAGTAGGCTCTTGTTGATTGGATCCTTGGTTGTGCACTTTATTGCTTGCTTATTCTCCGGACTCCAGATAAGTCCCCTGGACTTACTCATGATGGATTTATGTGATACTCTTTGTCTTATCGAGAGTCTTCATGCACCACGCGACCTAGTAACATGTTTAGGAATATAAACTGGTAATATGACGTAGGATGAACTTAGTAAATCCAATAATTCATATGTATGCTATGTGTCTATGGTAGGACGGCCATCAAAATCTGAATAAATGACTTATACTCGATGGAACACGAATGAAATGATGAAAGACTTATGATGAGAAAGAACGAGTATGTTTGAGAAGATGAGTACGTTTGAGAAGATATTATGATATGATGGTGATGATGATGATGATGATGATGATTATGATTATGATACGGGCCCTTGTGTGTTTATTTCGCATTTATATATATCTATACACTTGCTTACCTGTTACATTTTAACATTCATGTAGTTTAAGTATGCCTCTTTATATGGCATTGAGTGTGCATATTTCCGATGATTGACCCCGATTTATTTCTTGTTTTTAGATTCAGGTACCCCTTACCCAATATGACTTACTTATGTGGATGGTTGTCGGGACAGACCTTTTGGATGATTAGAGTGAGGGAGGTGCTTGACATCCGTACTCTTTTGCTCATACGTTTTATCGTTTTGACCCAGCGCGGCCGTGGTGTTTTGTTGTATTTATGATTTCCGCTTTTATTTCTGTTCGAAACGTTTTCGCAATAGTCTAGGACATGTAAAGCCTCCAATGGGCTTACGATCTTTTCGGGGTTCGCAATCCCCATATTTTGACAACTAAATCTTCCGCTTAAATGAACCTAATAATAACTCGGACTCGGTCGTAAGATCCAAAGCTCACGGGAGAAGATCAAACTTCTCCTATAACGTTCCCCGATAATCTAGTATTCCGAACCTTATTTACCTTCTAAGTAGGTTTATGGAGGTTAATTCGGGTACTTAAATTTTGGGTCGTTACATTGGATATATTCTTCTCACTTCCTTTATCAAATCCAGGTTTGAATCCCTTATCATGACCATTCGCATAATACAGACCCCTGAATGGATCCTCTTATCATCACCAGCCCATGGTAGAGTAACATTTGAGGAAGTTGAATTTGTAATTGAATCTGACTTAACTATTAATCCTTTGTTTCTCAAATAGTCAATAAGCAAATCTCCCTAGATAAAAAAAAGTAATTATATAATAAGAAAAAGCGCACAGTTGAATAAATTAGAAATAAGTTTTAATTTCAAATATATAAAATAAAAAAATAATAAAACTAACCAAACACTTTGTTGGTCATAAAAACGAGACAGTTGACGGATCATTAGGAGGGGCAACATCAAGGATTTGGGTAAGTTTATTCTTCAAATTGAAGACTACCATGAAAAATTCTTCTTCACGTTCAACAACAAACACAAACTACAAAAATGCAAAAATCACACATATATTTCAAAAACTAATAAATTTTTTAAAATGATAAAAGAAGTTAATTTTTATAAAGCACTAAACAAAAAAAAATAGTAAAAGTACCACATCAACATCTTTTTGTAGTCTGAGGAGCCATTGCCAATGAAGAATTGAGTCGAAGAGTAAACTTCTCAAACTGGTTAACCGAGCCCTCAAGAGACACATTGGAGGGAAAATCCTACAGTAAAGACAAACACAAAAAAAATAGTAGTTAAAAAAGGATAAGATGGACTTGGAACTAACAGACTACAATAAAAATAAAACTTACAAAGGAATGAACTGGCACAAAAAACTTTAATGGAGAAACATCACTTCTGAATTGTTCTTTATGGTTGAGAAGGGCAGACCATGCAGCAATAACACCATACGACACATAGAAATCATTTTCAAGACTTTTCATATCATGCCTACTCACTTTTAGAAACTTGTATTTAAACATAACCTCGCTGCATTGGGAAAAAATAAACATAATATGAAAAAACAACAATAGAATCAAGAAAAAATAAAACATAAAATAATGATTAAAAAAAACTAAACTTACGTGGGAGAAGCTTTCTTTTTAGCTAAATAGGCAGACACAATACGCTCAGTGCCAGACACAGAATCATTAATATCAACAATCCTTGAAAAGTAAGAACTCCACAAGGTTAAAGTATGTTTGGAAGACCTTCAACCAGCAACATATTCCACCTTCTCAGCATCTTGTTTTTCAACTATTATACTGAAGTTACGGACACGAGAAGATTATGTGAAGGCAATGGAATAGACGATTTCATCTTTTTTGTAGACACCAACGGATTCCTAGTAGCAATGGCACTTACAGGAGGGACACCTGTTGAAGGACAAGAATCAGAAGCTTTTTGGGCATGATCAGCCTGATACCCCTGGTGAAGAGGTATATCCTCCACATATTCTTTAGCAATATTAACAACTGCTTTTGGTATCCTTTGAACGGCAGCAGAAGAAGTTGATGCATCCTTATCAGTCTTTTTTGCATATTCAGACCCTATTTGTGTATCAATATCAGACTTAAACGCATGATCGGAGCCAAATATGTCAAATGAAGTTACATCATCACAAACATTGATTTTCATTTTCCCTTTGTTCTTATAAGCCAACTCAACCTGATTAAGACTCTCATGCAATTCAGGATCTGGCCAAAATGGATGTTGGGAGTTATTCCAAACTGTGTTTGGATAATCATCCATATACGACTTACCAGCTCGATCAGTAATAGGCACATCTGATAGACCCACCAACCCTAACAACTTATTACCCTCACTAAGAAGTGTCTTAACTTTAGCATCCCCTTGAAGCTCAGATGGGATTTTGGTAGAAAAATCAGCAAAAATCATAAATAACAGACGCAAGCACTGATTTCTTCTACACAAAAGACTTTATCCAAGCCTAAAAATAAAAACAAACAAACACAGAACACACACAATTAATAAAAAATGCATCAACTAACTGGGTAAAAAAAAATTAGCCTCAAAATATATATAAAAAAGAAACAATAAAAGGAAACTACAACAAAATGTTAGAACGCCAAAGGGGGTTAGATGCAAATAAGTACATTATATTTGAACAACTCATGATTATAAATGCATAATCAGGGGAATCACAAATAGCATACAACAAAACACAAGCAATATTTGAAACTATGAGTCAAAATAAGATTAATATGAAAAAATGTAAGAAAAATATTTAAAACCTCAAGGTAGAATGGATCCTTTCCAGATACAGGGTCTTTATCAGAAAGTAGATAGTTGCATTGAGTAGTGGACTGCGAAGGAAGATTACGAGCAGATACAGAAATTTCCCTGAGTGGAGGGGATAGATTGCCGATCCTGGATCAACCCACGCCCAAAACCACCACTTTCAATGTCATCAGTCTCACACCGACGCAACAATGCAGAATTCAAACCCACCGATACAGGGAAAGACCGAGACGCCCTCCTAGATGCAACACTTGTAAATAACTTGACCTTATCCATGTAAAGCAACTAAAATAAACAGTGTAAAAAATGAAAACAATATCAAACACAGATGAATATAATTAGAACAATATGAAAAACACTTAAAAACAAACATAAAAACTGAACTCACAATCAAGAATAGAATAGGCCCTTGAAAGTGGACAACCTTGTTCTTCTCCCACCCCTTCTTTGCATCAACCAAACTTTCTAATAAAAAACCACACAAGTTCAGATCTTAAAAATTACCCAAATCACCAACTGATCTTCTGACCAAATTTTGATTAGCAAGACCATTCCCAGGACTGTCAACTACCAAAGAATGAAATACCACAAGGAAATTGGTCAGAAATTTATCACCACATTCAATATCAGCTACTAACTTGTCAATAACAACAGACGAGGTTATATGTTCCACATCTCCAAGTGATATCCTCCAATTCTTCACAACATCAAAATTCTCTTTACAACTCTTCCTAGAAACCAAAATTTTTCCCAACGGTAATCCTAAAGTGATACGTACATCTATATTACTTATTTCAACTTTCCCACCATCATTCAGGAGCAAAAAAAACTTGGTTGCATCAAAATTATCAACAAGCCAGTATCCCAAAGATAGAGGCAGATACCCTATATGCAGCTCAAATAAAAACCCAAAACCAATTCCTCGAATGCAATATTTTTGCTTGTCATTCAATTTACGAAGAGCAGATACAAACATGCGAATGTTGCCACTTGACTTCAATGTTGGGAACTTTTTCGCTCTAGTATTCCTCGACTTCTTAACAAACAAATCCCTACCTCCAACATCTACTTGAACATCAGATGGATGAGATGACACATCATTATTGTGATTCCCCGCATTTGACTCTTCAAGATGAACACCATCCAACCCAGTGATTTCTTCCTCAACAAGAACATCAGTGACCTTTCCATTATCTGCATCACTAGGACCCACACCCTGAGATGGAACTTCACCACAATGGACACTCCCTAAATAACGAGTTCCCTCTTCACTCCTTCCACCAACACTAGTGTCCCCATCACACAAAAGTCTTGGACTAGCCGACCTTCTGGATAGAACCTCAAGGGATGCAAATATACGATTAGGCCCTTGGGAAGCAAATTCATAAATAGGAACAGGAGACGATATAACATCAGCAACGACCTTTGGAGAAGCGGAATCCTTCCGAGAACACCGAATAAGGGGGTGTGTATCTTTAGACTGTTCAACTTGAGAATAAGAGAAAGCTGGAGAATCCCTTGACAAATGAACTGCAAACGACCTCGTAAATGGACGTTTGCCTATACAAATGCAGTAAAAAAAAAGATAAGATCAAATACATAAGAGACCAAATCAAGTGCAAAAAATAAGCATATAAACAAAAAACAACAAAACCCTACCCCACAGACCACAATAAAAGACATAAATTAAAAAACATTACTCCTTAAACAACATTAAAGAAGGAAAAACTCGACAATCAACGAACGACAATAAACACAAACCTCGAGAACACATCAAAACCCTAACAAATAACACACATTAATACAAAAAACAACACATCCGATCAACAATAATCGATGATTCACAGAAATATAGAACAACAATACTCCAGAATCAACAAAAAAAACTCAAAAACCTCATAATTGAAACAAAATCGCAATCTAAAGAACAAAAAACCTAACAAACACAGCTGAATCGAACACAAAAACCAGCAATAAGTACGAAATCGGAATAATGTAGACAAGAATAACAAAGATTAAAGAGAAAACCTAACCGTGCAAAGCTGAATCCATGACGAACAGAGCTCAAAATCGATTTCGGATCGAAAATCACTCGAGAGGAGCGAAAAGGGAAAAAGCACAGAAAGAGAGAGATGTGGGTGAAACGAGTAAAGCAATGAGTCAGAAATAACTAGGCTCGAAGGTAAGCAATTAAATGAAATGGGTAGAGAATTAAATTAGCCAGCATCCCAAAACCCATTTTCACTTTAAGTAAAACTAGTAAAATGCCCGCGCCAATGGCGCTTTTTTATAAAATCCTAAATTTCATAGATATCCCGATAATAGTAGATAGTAGAAGTGTGATAAGGAGCTGGACTGAAAAAACAATAAAATAATATCAAATTTCAATCAGGTTGTTTGAAACAAATAAACATGGTATTCGACATAGATAGTAGCATGTGCAAACATAACGAAGGAAATTTGAAGAAAGTTCTATTCATATGTACTCCTCAGCATTTCCAGCTTCAGTTGCAAAAGCCAACAACTAATCTAAGTTCTCCGACTTCCCCAGCATAATCTCAACCTGTCAAACATAATGTATTTCAATTCAATGAAAAGTGATAATCAATCTGTCAAGGTTCACACTTGATTAGTTTTGAAGAACAGAACAAAATCAAGCATCAGAAACAGGTGTGAGAATGAGAAGGTAGAAAGAAACGAATCTAACTCTTGTCAAACGCCAGTCCATTGTTTTTCAGGATCTCTGCTATGCTCACAACAGTAGCAATAACTGAAATGCAAGATGAAGGAATAATTAATAGTTCAACAACCAACTCAAAAGGGAGAGGATTATGAAGTGGAACATCGAAATGAACATATAAATTATATATACCTGTTTATGTGAAGGTTTGGAAGATTTCTTTGTACATAACATTAGTTGTTGTGTTCATTGGGCGACCTTCCTTATCACAAGATAAAATTTTCAATTCGGCTTTGGTTGTAACCCTTGAGACGGCAACATACAATTGCCCATGAGTAAATACTGGTTGCCTGAGGTACAACCCAACTCGAGAAAGAGATTGTCCTTGGCTTTTGTTAATTGTCATGGCAAAACAAACACTCACGGGGAACTGTCACCGTTGAAACATGAGTGGTAAAGATCTCGTCTGCGAAGGGCACATGAGCATCCGAGGGATGAACACTTGGTCACCAACATTTCTTCCCAACATGACCTTTGTCTCAATGACATGGCTACATAACCGAGTGGTCAACAGTCTAGTTCCATTACACAAGCCGGCAGATTGGTCTATATTCCTCATTAGCATGATCGGAACACCAACCTTTAGTCTTAAAGCATGATTGGGGATGCCAGAAGCCTTGATGCTATTGAGAAAATCAGTTGAATATAACGGTTGTCCAGCACAAATATATCCATCTGTCTTCAAAATACTATCAGAAATTAGATACACCTTTTCATCGCCGGGCATCATCGCAAGAACGTGATCATTTACTTCATCCACAAACTCATGTGTCGGGGCGAGGATGGCTCTGTCATTAAAATAACTTGCATCTGAAATGTGTTGCATGATAGAAGGATAAGTAGAATCAACAATTGCTGCGACAGGATCGCCTGTGTAGGTGAGAAGCAAGTCAGAAGGTATTTCTATGGTAGAATCGCTGCCCCTATCATCTCCTAACGCACCATCTCCCACTTTAAGAATCCAATTAGAGAACTCTTGCAACTCTTGCAAATTGGAATGTGCTGAATCATTAGATAGCCTCATATTCCTTGTAAGTGTAAGAACTTTGCAAGACTTCCACAAATAGGATGAATTTATTGACGCTGAGACAATATCATGTCTAGTCCCCCGAGGAATAACAGGCAAGATCTGGCTAAAGTCACCACCAAGGACAACAACTTTCCCTCCAAAAGGCTGGTGTGAGCTACGCGGATTTGAGAATTTAAGAACATCTCTCAAACTCCGATCCAAAGCCTCAAAACAATATTTCTGCATCACAGGTGCTTCATCCCAAATAATAAGTTTTGCCTTACATATAAGCTCGGCCAACGGAGTACCTGGTTTGATGTGGCAAGTGGAATGAGCATCAATGTCTATAGGAACAGCAAATCTGGAATGTGCATTTCTACCTCCCAGATGAGAAGGGAAGCAATGCCACTCGAAGCAACTGTTAGGACAATCTCACCTCAAGAACGTATTGCAGCGGATAGAGCTCTCCATAAGAATGTTTTACCCGTGCCACCGTATCCATAAAGAAAGAAAAGACCTCCAGAGTCTCCATACATGGCGCGCATGACATCATCAAAGACAGAGCGTTGCTCATCAGTGAAGCTGGCCATTAGCTTAGTATGCTCGATAGACAACGATGCTTTATCATAATTCAATTCATCTTGAATAAGCTTATTACATCCTTCTGTAATCAAGATATCATCAGGAAGAGGCATTGGTGGATGATTTCTGAGAGAACTACCATTACGTTGCAATGATTTTTCAATTTCAGCAAGGGCATAGTTTTTAACTTGGGCCTCAGTTAACTGCAAATCTGAAATCCAATATAAAAATGTTAAAATATGACGATATGTAACATCCAAAATTACGAATATAGATTTCTGAAATTACAGATTATTGATATGCATATTGCTGAACTCACAAAGTAGAAAACCACAGGTTTATGAAATAACAATTTGCTAAATTGCATAAGATAGAGAAATTGCACAATTATGAAAATAAACATTCTGAAATTACATAATGCTGAAATTACAGATTATAAAAATGAATTTACATAATTTAGAACTTAATTGACAGAATTTAAATCTGAAATTACAGATTTTTAAAATTGATCCTGGTGAAATTACAGATTTCTGAAATCTGTATAATTTCTGAAATCTGTAAGTTTTAATATATGTAATTTCATAAATAAAATTTGTATAAGTCTAAAATATGTAAGTTGTGAACCCTGTAAGTTTTAAAATTGAAATACAATATGAAATTATAGATTTTTAAACTTGATTATTGTGAAATTACAGATTTCTGTAATTACAGATTTCTGAAATTACAGATTTCATAATGTACAGATTTCAGAATTTATAGATTTTATAATTTACATTTGAATGAAATTGATCCTTATAAAATTGCAGACTTATCAAATTACAGATTGTAAAACTTAATACTCATGAAATTAAAGATTAAAGATTTATATAATAACATATTTCTGATATATACAGATTTTTGAAATTACAAATTTCAGAAATTACAGATTTTTAAACTTGATTATTGTGAAATTACAGATTTCTGAAATTACAGATTTCAGAATGTACAGATTTCAGAATTTATAGATTTTATAATTTACATTTGAATGAAATTGATCCTTATAAAATTGCAGACTTATCAAATTACAGATTGTAAAACTTAATACTCATGAAATTAAAGATTAAAGATTTATGTAATAACATATTTCTGATATTACAGATTTTTGAAATTACAAATTTCAGAAATTACAGATTTTTAAACTTGATTATTGTGAAATTACAGATTTCTGTAATTACAGATTTCTGAAATTACAGATTTCAGAATGTACAGATTTCAGAATTTATAGATTTTATAATTTACATTTGAATGAAATTGATCCTTATAAAATTGCAGACTTATCAAATTACAGATTGTAAAACTTAATACTCATGAAATTAAAGATTAAAGATTTATGTAATAACATATTTATGATATATACAGATTTTTGAAATTACAAATTTCAGAAATTATAGATTTTAGAAATACCAGTTTTATGACATTACATATTGATGAGAGTACATAGTTTAAACCTTGATCCTAATGAAATTACAGATTTATGTAATTACATATTTCCTCAATATACGGATTTTAGATATTACAGTTGTATGACATTTCATATTCTGAGATTACATATTAGGACATCATGTAACACAATCTTATTTTGCAATGTAATAGAACCTATATGACAAATCTTGGACTGTTGTCCATTTGGCACAGTAATATAGCTGGGCATATCAAATACTTTATAAGAATGAAACATGGATAAAGTAGGACAAATGTGATGAGTGGCACCACTATCTATTACCAAACTGTGATCATACTGTCCTTTGGTCAAGGAGTGAGCAGCATCTGGGTTTTCTCCTTCAATAGTCACATTAGAGGCAAATTTCTTTGACCTGTCTCCTTTGAAGTTAGGAGGGTAACCATGAATTTTGAAGCATCTATCAATAGAATGACCAACAATCTTGCAATGGTCATAGAAATAATTGCCTTTCCCTTTCTGACCAGTTTGATTCCTAGTTTGTTGCTTGTTGCCTTGATTTCCATTCTGAACTCCACTCTTTTGATTGTTAAATCGACCAAACTGTGAATTGGCTTGTGAGCCATTGCCAGACTGGTTGTACTGTCTTTGAAACGCATTAAATGCAGCAGTAGCATCAGTAATAGAACTAGAATTATTGAGACCCCTTTGGCCTTCCTCATCAATAAGTATTCGATACACATCGGCTATATTCGGAGTTTGCTTCATCAGCAAGATGCTTGTCCTAACCCCATTGTAAGTGTCCGGCAAACCAACAAGAAACTGGATCACTTGTTGCTTTGCAAAAGGTCTAGAAACTGGATTCACATATCCACAACCAACACACACAGGTGCATCTACCAAATCCATGTACTCATCCCACAATTTCTTGAATCTCGAGAAATAAGAAGTAATAGAAGATCCATTCAGAGAAATGTTAAACATCCTTTTTTGTACCTGATACAGACGAGTACTATTTGGTGAGCCAAACATCATCTTCAATTCCTCCCAGATCTCCCTTGCAGTCTAGAAATACAATAGCGTCTCAGCGATTTCTTTCTCAACTGAGTGCAGCAGCCACGCAACCACCATTCCGTTGCACCTCCGCCAATGAACATAGCGAGGCGACGTTTCCGCCGGAATCTGGAAAGATCCATCAACAAGACCAATCTTGTTCTTAGCAACCAATGACACTTCAACCGCGCGTCTCCAATGGTTGTAATTGGTTTCGTTTAGCAGATGAGTTGACAAATTGTAGCTTGGATGATCCGAATGATGCAAGAACAGCACATCATTCGCATCGATTTGAATCGGATCTACATGAACCACATCTTCACCATCCATCACTGATCAAGAAACTCAAAAAAACTTCAGAAAACAAATTCGAAAGTATAGAACTAGAAGATCAGCAACACAACCTGATCACAAACTTAGACGAGCTTCGCAAGCTCTGATACCATTTCAGATTTAGGGATTTGGATTCAAAAACGCGAATTTAGAATACTTTGGAAGCCATGGAAAACAAACTCAAGCTCTCGATTTCTTGGTTTCAACTGAATTGAAATCGTTACAGAGAGAGAGAGGAGGGAATTGGTTTAAATAGGCAAAAGAGAAGCTCACGTGATAGGCACGTGATCTTTAACTAATACATAGAAGGAACCCGGTTTACTTAAATACAAAACTAAAACCGGTTCATATTATAACAATAGTGTTGGAAGAACATTGGCATCACACGGTGTCGTATCACTACTAGAAGGAAGAAGAACAATGGGAACATTATCCCTACTGTTGGAATCCACGTCACCCCGAAACACATCAACAAGTATGCCAACTGGAAGAGAGTGAACCCCAGGATGTATCTGAATGGCACTGACTCCACAAATGACAGGTGGTCCGTCTCCATCACCCTGACATCATCCATCACACATATATTAGTTTAGAGAGAGATTCATTGATTATTGATTTGGTTTAATTTAATTGTATGTAATAGGCATCCACTAGCTAGCTTACTTGTAAAGTCTACTCGGAGCAATGAGGAGAAGCTGAATCCTCTCCCAAAACTGGTTTCCTTGGAGGCTGTCGATGGCCATGTATGCGAAGTAACCCCAAAGAACAGAAGAAGGAATCAACTTAAGAATAGGCGCTGCAAACACCAACAATGCTACAAATAGAGATTGCAAGAGGTTGCTCAATCTCTGCTCGTTAACGCGTACAGGCAAGTAAGGATCAATGTGAGTCTCCGGGTGAAAACTGTTTCTGCTTCTCTTGTCACTGGTGAAAGCTATGCTCTGTTTTCCTCCGTCTTCACCTCCTTTCAATACGGCTTGCTTAAGTCCTTCTAGTTCCTTCACCTCATCACCTCCATAACTAGCATTCTGCTGCATCCACCCAAACATATAAATATACTTGAATAATTAAGCTGGCATTCTGCTGCAGGTTGAATCATTGCTTTAATTTTGTGATATGTATATTGTTTGTTTGTACTAAAGTCGGGCCTTACTGTTTGTTTTTTGTCGATTTCAATGAAAACTTGTTGCATGTTATTGTAAATCTCGGAGTTGGAGGCTTTCTCCCTTATGCTTTTCCTGACACTCTGTACCATCTTTCTGCGAATCGTATGTCTCTCGAGGGCTGCAAGGCCTTTGGTGTGCATAGGTGAGTGAGGAAGGGGACCATAGCATGGAGGGAGTCCAAGCAATCCACAAACCAAAGTCTATATGTACAGTACAAATAACCCATCCGATCAGTATTCAGTATATATATATATATAAATTTATGCATGAGAAATAATACCTGGCTAACTAGTCTGTCCTCTTACATACAAAGCAACAATTAAATAAGCAAACAACATACGTACCGTAAAACCAAGTAGGAAGATGTCCAAGTTATAAGCGGACGGGTTTTTGAGGTTAAACTCTTTTTGTTGAGCCATCTTTGAAGCTATGTTGTGCTCGAAGATGAAAAGCCCGGCCACCATAACCGCTGGAACAACCGCTCCAACTATGTACAGTGGACGCACCTTTCCCATATCCTGCACATGTACAATACTTGGTTAGTTAATCAAACAAGGGCGCCGGTGTTATAACTGCTCAATTTGCACACATTACTCCTCTTAATTTATCACACCTTCCTCATCAGTTACTTCAATAATTATGTGTGTGTGAAATATTTTTAGAAGGTTATAGAGATAGAGATTAATTGATTACCTTAATGACAGTCCAATGGTACAAGACCTCCCAAGGTTGATGAGGACTAAGCAACCTTCTAGGGACCCCATTTGAAGCTTTGGTAGGAACACAAAATGATAAAGCTGTCCACATGAGCAATGATAGAGGAACACCGAAATCTGCCAAGAAGTTTCTCAACGCACCTGTACGTACGTATATCAAATTAAATATGATTCCCGATCAGAATTAATTAACATGATCATGTATTTAATTAATAATGTGAAGGAAATCAATTACGAACTTGTGCCATAACGCCATGATCTTGCCCTTCTACTTTTCAAAGCAGTATAGAGAAGGCCAAGAGCAAGAATAACAGCAAGCAAGCCATTTGCGTAAAGCCACTCAAAATGGTATTGATCAAGTGCTGGATCATCAGATTTAGGAACATTAAACTCGCTCTTGATTCCCTGTACGTAAGATAGATTCATTCAACAAGCTAAGCTACGAGTATTAATATAATTAATAGATCAAATGATCGAGTTGGCATATTCGATCCCACAGCTAGATAATTACGTACGTACCTTTACAGCCTCTTGAATGAAAAAGGAGGGCAATGAGCATGCCAAGGAGCTCTTCAGCTACGCGAGTAAGTGTATCGATGATTTGGCAAGCATTAAACGCAGCCGAAAGCATCAATAAGATAGCGGCCCATAAATTTACCCAAGCCATCCAAGGCAAGAAGTGTTGGAAACGAAAGCTTCGAGAAAATTGGCTATGGCGGACGAAAAGAAATTTGGGGAAGAAAGGAGAAACAGAGCGGGAAAATTTGTTACGTATTCAACTGAATCTCAAGTGTACAGAGAAGTGGGTATTTATACACTTAAGTCACACGTGCTAGTCACGTGACTTTATTTGCCGAATATACAGAACTAAAACGACGTCGTCTTGGAGCTTCATCTTCTTCAATCTTCAGAATCGAAGAACTCGGACGAGCTGAGTGCGACTTCTCCCAACAGCCCCCCTCAAGTTGAAGGTGGGGATGCGAGCTTCAACTTGCCAAGTAGCTCGAGATGGCGAGGATTGGATATAGCTTTGGTATAAAGATGTCTGCGAGCTGTGTGGCAGTGGGAGTGTATGACAAACTGATGAGCCCTTCACTGAGCTTATGACGCATAAAATGGCAATCCAGATCAACGTGCTTGGTTCGTTTGTGGAAAACTGGATTCCTAGCAATATGAATTGCAGCCTGGTTATCACATTTGACCGGAATTGGAAGAATATCAGAAACCCCCAATTCGAATAATAACCTAGATAACCAAGCTAATTCAGCTGTGAGACGACGGAGAGAACGATATTCGGCTTCAGCTGATGAGAGGGACACAATTGATTGTTTCTTTGCCTTCCATGAGATGGGACAACCCCCAAATAAAATGAAAAAACCACTGACAGAGCGTCTGGTGAGAGAGCAAGCTGCCCAGTCGGAGTCGCTATAACCTTGCAAAGACATATCAGATGAGTTGTTGAGAAAAATACCCAGATCAGGACGCCCTTTCAAATATCTGAGAGTATGACAAGCAGCTTTCCAGTGATCTTCACGAGGAGTCTGCATAAACTGGCTTAAGAATTGAACTGAGAAAGCAATGTCTGGGCGCGTGTTGGTTCGAAAATTCAGTTTGCCAACCAACTTACGATAGACAGTAGCATCCGGTAACAAGGGGCTCGTAGAGTCATGGAGTTTCAAATTGACCTTAAGAGGAGCAATGGTGGGTGAGGCAGTGTGTGAGCCATACTCAGCAAACATTTCAGTCAGGAACTTTTTCTGGCTGAGAATGATTCCTTGAGGAACTCGAATGAACTCAATGCCCAGAAAATAATGGAGCTCCCCCAAATCTTTGATTTTGAACTGGTCATCTAGAAATGATTTGAGAGCAATCATTGCAGGAATGTCATTGCCTGTCAGGAGAATGTCATCCACATAAATTGCCACAACGACAACCGATGTCTGAGATTTTTTTAAGAACAACGAATGATCATTTTGAGAGTGAGAGTAACCCTGAGATCACAGATTATCAGACAACTTAGCATACCATTGGCGTGATGCATGTTTCAGTCCATAGAGGGACTTGCTGAGCTTGCAAACTAGATGAGGATGAGGAAGAATGAGGCCAGGAGGTGGCTTCATGTACACATCCTCATGAAGATCTCCATGTAAGAAGGCGTTGTTGACATCTAGTTGAAAGATCTTTCAATCCCTTTTCAAAGCAATTGTGATCAAAGCCCTTACTATCGTCATCTTGACTACTGGAGAGAATGTTTCAGTAAAATCAATGCCGGCCTTCTGAGTACACCCTTTAATCACTAAACGGGCCTTATGTATCTCAATTGTGCCATCAGCTCTTAATTTGAGCTTGTAAACCCATTTGCAGGCAATGGGTTTCTTACCAGAAGGAAGAGGAACAAGATCCCAAGTCTTGTTCAACTCTAAAGCTGCAAACTATTTATCCATAGCCTCCACCCAAGCTGGCTCAATGACAGCATCTTTATAAAGCACAGGCTCATGTGTAACAATTAAATTTGCAAGAAATTGATGAGATAACTTGGATAAAGTACTGGCACAAACAATTTTGGGTAGGGACAAGCAAAGGTGATAGTATGACAACAAATATGGTTGGGTAAAGAGGTACCACAGACAAAATCATTCAAGTAAGAGGGTGGGTTGTGCACTCTGGAAGACCGACGAGCACCAGGGTTGGGAGGGACCACAGGGGGTATGTGAGGGACCACAGGAGAGGGCACATGTGGAGACAAAGAAGGTTCAGAGGGAGGTGTGTTCTCGGGACATGGGGGACCAGTAAAATCATCAATAGGACAAGGAAAAGTGGGTGTGGATTCAGTTGTGGGAGGAGAAGAAATGGACTGAAAAGGAAAATTGGTTTCATAGAAAACCACATCTCTTGAGCAAAAAATTGTTCTGGTCTAGAGATTGAGTAATTTGTAGGCTTTCATTCCAAAAGGAACCCCAAGAAAGGCACAGGCTTGAGCTCTAGGTTGAAATTTGTCCCTTCCTTTTGATTGTGTGGAAGCATAGCAAAGGCAACCAAAGGGTTTAATGTGATGGTAGGATGGGGGAGTGTGAAAAAGCATCTCAAAAGGGGTAGAATTCTTGAGCACTTTGGAGGGAAATCTGTTAATAAGGTAGGTGGCAAAAAGAACACACTCACCCCAATAGTCAATTGGTAGATTGGATTGAAAGAGAAGGGCTCTGGATGTCTCAAGCAAGTGTTTGTGTTTGCGTTCCACCACACCATTTTGTTGTGGAGTGTAAGGGCAACTTGTTTGGTGAAGAATGCCAAGCTTTGTCAAAAATTCAGTGGCTTGATGACTGGACCCCAATTCAAAAGCATTGCCTGTCATGATGATTTTGGGTGTGCAATGAAACTGTGTTTGGACCATGGAAATAAAGGCTTGTATGATGGAGAAAGCATTGCTTTTACTGCTCAAAAGATGTGTCCAAGTACATCTGGTAAAATCATCAACAATAGTCATAAAGTATTTATGGCCATTGTGGGTAGGGTGGTGATAGGGTCCCCACAGATCAATATGAACTAAAGCAAAGGCATGTTCAGATGTAATTTGACTATGTGGAAAAGGCAATTTGTGTTGCCTAGATTTATGACATATATCACATGGCATACTGTTTTTGGAAACAGATTTCACATTGTCAATAGGCAACAGTCTAAATTTGTGAAAAGGTAAATGTCCAAGTCTCAAATGCCAAAGCATGAGAGAATCAGAAATGCAAGAAAAAGTTTTACAAGGTGCAGTCAAGCCATAAGAGTGCAAAAGTGGTAGGTCTTGGGTCTTGGAGTGCAGCAGGTAAAGGCCACCATGATGCTCACCAATTACCAGTGGCCTCTTTAGAGAAGGGGCCTGCAATAGGCAATTATTTTGTGAGAAATGAGCATAACAATTTAATTGTATGGTCAGTTTGCTAATGGACAATAGATTGAATCTCAAATCGGGTACAAAGAAAACATGCTTAAGAGTGAGGTCAGGCAAAACTCTCATAGTACTAGAAAATTGCACAGTGATGTATGATGCATTAGGCAAGGTGATTTTATAGGGTTGAGGCAAAAGTTCAAGGGAAATTAAAGAGGTTTTGGTATAACACATGTGGTCTGTTGCACCAGTGTCAATTATCCAAGTAAAATCATCAAATCTTGAATGAAATTGTGCACTAAGAGCAAGATATTTGTCATAATTGGGCAAGAAGTAGTCAATACCTACAACGGAACACCCTGCCATATCAGTGTTGATGTGCTGGCTGCTAGTAGATCCCTGATGCCCCTTCAGAAGATTCATGAGCTGAGCACACTGTTCAGCAGTAAAGCCAGGAAGAGGAGATGGCTTTGGATTCTCATTACCACCAGATGCCTGGGCAGCAAATTTCCTCTCCTTTGAAGTCTGTCCTTTTTTGTTGTTGCCAGTTCCATTGCCAGAGCTATTTTTGTTATCTGGATAGCCAATTAACTTATAACAGAACTCAACCTTGTGTCCAATCTTCTTGCAATGAGTGCATACATAAGTTGGACGCTTGGTTGGAACAGATCCATCAACTTTCTGCTTCTGGCTTTGACTATTCATGGCTGAAGACTCGGATCCAGGCTTCGGGTTTCCTTTTGCTTGAAGTAGCTTCTCCTCATGATTAATCATGGAGTAGGCCTGTGAAACTATCGGAGTTGGATTCATCATCAAGACATTTCCTCTCACATTGCTTTATGAATCGTTCAGCCCCATCAAAAGCTCAATCAACTTTTGCTCCTCTTCAATCTTGCATGCAGTTTGAGCTGCACCATGATAGGCTAAAACCTACACCCACTAGTGTATGGGGTTCAGTTGTAGTATATCGAGTGTCGAATCACAGGGACTATGTGGTATCGATTGTAATTTCAAACTGATTAAACTAAGCCAATATAATAATGGACAAATATTTATAAGGATGGAGAAAGTAACCAACTAATAATAAAATAACTATACAAAAAGGTGGTATTCAACACAATAGATAAGAGGCAAATCTAGGATAAAGGATCACCACAACAATTATCTAGTAGATTAATAACGATATTCGTGCCACATTGCCTGAGTTTGTTGAAGGTAGCTATCTAAGGTACTTACTAATCACCTTTCGGTCTCATAGTAATTGTGCCTAAATTAGTTAACCATCTCCTTTCGGTCTCAAGCAACCAATTCAAACCCTTTACGCTCTTAGAACCTAGATCTCAATTGCATCAATATCCGCTTTCACGCTCAATCAAATACAATCTCGACCTAGAGTTTCTACGATAGCTATTAATCCACAAGGAGTTCTATAAAGCTTTCACAATAATAAAATTCCAGGTTCAATCATAAGGTTCCGATAGTAAGTTATCGCCTTTCAGCCTCAAACCCTTATCTAATTGCCCTATTAGTCTTATCTCCTTTCGGTCTCAAATTCTAACAGGACTCTAATCAATCATTGAATCAATTAGATTAACCACATTAGGATTGAATCTAACAAGTTCTCAAACAAACGAATATCAATATCAACGCTATCAAGCAATCGTTGGGATCACCCAAACCCTAAAACGGAGAAATCAACCAAACATATTATAATAAACGATGAAATAAATTATAGACAGAAATAGGTCAAGGTTTAGAATAATATGCAAACCGAAATCTCCGTCCTCGATCTAGAGTGTAATACCGAAAACAAAGAAAGTAGGAAAAGCTAAAACCCTAAGGCCGAAGCCACTGTGCGGCAAAACTGAAGTTTGAACTCCCTAAACTCCTCTAAACGTGAGTATATATATGAAACTTTAATTAAATTACAATTTCAACCCAACAATTTATTAAATTAAAATCTAACCCAACACTCAATTATAATTTCAGCCCGTAAAATCCCAATTTGGAAATTTCCGCACATTAGCTTCCAAGCTCCGATCCAGCCTTTCTCGCTGCTCTGTATTGACTCTCGAATTTCCACAATATTAGCCTCAAAATGCCTGAAATAAATAAAAAGTAGGTGTAGACTCCGAAAATGCAAAATAAAATAAATAAACTACAAAATATGATAAATATGCATGAAAATGGTCTAAACTAATATGCAAATGCAACCCTAAAATATGACTAAAATAGATGTTATCAAATCACCCCATGCTTGAACCTTGCTTGTCCTCAAGCAAGAACGAATGTAAATATTCACAAGAAAGATTTCGGTTTCTATCCAAGCAATGCTTTTGCCCATTTAGATCTAGACATTGGGTTCAAAACAAGACAAGCAAATCATACAGGAGACAAGTCAAGACATCAATTCTAAGATCTCACATAGGACATATTTTGTGGAACACTCTCACTCATGTGTCTAAGGTATAAAAGTTTCGCTCGGGCTCAATCTTGAAAACTCATCTACCATAAGCTTGAATTAGCGTCCTAACTCTCCACCACTTTGACTATGCACATAAACATAAATCATGAGGTCTTTTCATGGGTTGTAATGGGGTCAAGGTAAGAAACACAAGGTATGAGTTCTTTGGCCATGTGGTGCTAAATTCGGGAAATAGAACTACTTCCTAAACCTCAACCACAAATTCAACTTCTTATCTCAATACACATACCAGATTTCATTACAAAGGCCACATCATATAATCAAATAAACTCATAAGCTCTCAACTTTTGATAACCCATTCCCTTTTCACAAATTATCTTCTAGCGATGAAGAAGAATTTATTCCTTTCTTTTTTTCTGTTTTTTTTTCTTTTTTTTTTTTTCATTTCTTCATCACAAGAAACTTACAACTTAAGCACCCTACCCCTCACTCGATACATAATCACTCAAAGCACGTTATTCTCTCTTCTCCACTCAAATGAACTATAATTCTATTTCATCCTAATTCCCGGATGGGGTAAACGAGGCTAAAATAAGCTTAAGGATAATCTCATGGAGCTACAAATGAATAGGCAATAGGCTCAACGGGCTTCAAGCTAAGGATATACTCATGGGTAGGAACTAGGAAGGGAATAATAGGCTAACAAAAATTGCCTCAATCATGTTTACGCAATGCACACAAGTCATATATGTGCTCTCGAGAGGTTCTAACACAAGTTCTAAAGATAAAGCAATTAAGATGAGCATATCACACACAAAAGGATGAGGACTCATGAATGTCAGTCCTAGGCTTAGAAGTTCACAACTTTTGTCTCAGAGTTTCAATCTCAACAAGTCTCAAGATGATCAGTTTTGAAAGAATTAAAGCATAAACCCAACAATCTAAATCATCACAAGACTTTTTAACATGCCTTAGAGGATATCATCAACCAATTTCAATCAAGAAAGTGACATGTTCTTCAAGAAGAGCAAGACATTTTTATTAGCAAGTGTTCATCTCAAAACATCTACATGCAAATGAAAATGCAATGCATGAAATGCACATGAAAAAGAAAAATGAAAAGAAACAAAAAATTATATGCAAAAACAGAGTTACACATGAACTATAAGTGACTTGCAAGTGAGTTACCCCCACCCCATGCTTAAAACCTACTTTGTCCCCGAAGTAGAGAAAAAGAAAGAGTAAGGGAAGAGGAAACTCACCAAAGAATTCAGGCACAATCAAGCATTCTAGACAATTTGTCCATTTCAGCACAACAGGAGCTTCCCGAACTCAACAAAATCAATAAGCAACATCACTCCTGGGTGTGATTGAGAACTCATAAAAATGTAGTTGCATCCCCTTGTTATCGAATCTGGCCAAGACATCAACAACAAAGGAAACAACCAAACAACAAGACGACACAAGCTCTCTCAAATAGCAAGGGCACCACATCATATAAAAGCAACAATAAGTTATAGTCACTCTAGATCAAACAGACTTCATGTATATAACATGTAAAATCAATAATCAAGTCTAGGAGAATGACCCAAAGCATGAAGAACAAAGCATCTACTCCTTCAAACAACTGTAAAGGCCCGGATTTTTTAAAATAATAATTTAAAAATAAATAAAATAAAATGAATTTAATTTGGATATTTTAAATAAAACTCGTCATAAATTTAATAATTTAATAAATCTAACTTGAAATTCTTAGAGCGAATTCCGGCCCAATTTTTAACTTTAACGATTGAATCCGTCTTTCTCATCGGGATTGGAAAATTCTTTCCATCTCATATCACCAATTCTTACCCAAATCTCTACAATTGATCCCATGTTTGATCAATTTTCCTATCCAACTCATCTCCTCCTCCTTTGGGTAAAATCTTATCTATGCTTCCTCTCCTCTTTTTTATTTCAATTGTTTTGGCAAACAAACAAACCCCCTGCAAATTTGACCAAAAGCAAAGCCTACCAACTTCTCTTTCCCCTGGGTTTTACCGAGAGCCAAGCCCCGTTACAGCTACTCTTCTCCTCCCCCATTTCTCCTTCTTCATCTCATACCCTTCTTCCTTTCAAAACCACCACCAGCAGCACCACCAGGGGTCTCCTCGTCGCACCCGAGCCCTGTTTTTCCGCGAGCCACCACCCGGAACCTCCCCTGCTCTCCTCCCTGTTCGTTGTTCGCGCAAACCAGCAAGGCCGAGCCCTACAACCCCCACTCCTTCTCGCCAGTCGAAGCAGCCAGCACCCCCTCCGCGGGAAGACCAGCCCATCTGAGCCAGGAGCCTCCTCGGAATCGCTGGGACCGCCGACGCCCTTCCCCGAGCCTCTCCGCCACTGTCTTCGCGTGACAAGCTTGGTAAGACTCCTCTCGCCCTCCTTTCGCTCACAAATGCCATAAAGATTCAACCTTTAATCCCTCCTCTTCCGCCTAGGCCAAGCTCACCCCATTTATGTCTCCGACGAAGCCGAATCGAGCTCCGGCGAACCTCCGGCGAGTCGAATCAAATTCCCCTCGGTGAGCGCTTCTTCTTCTTCATTTCTTGTTGATTCGTGATCCTTGGTGCCGGGTTGGGTTATCGGGGTTAGGTTCGCCGGCCGGAAGCTTCTTCCTTTCCTCTTCCTTCCTCCGATTTCGAGTCCGACGAGCTGCTGGGCAAGATGATGAACAGTGGCTAGTGGGTCGGTTGTCTTTTGTTTTAAACTTGGTCCGGTTTTCTGTTTTAAAAAAAAAAAGGAGGGGTCCGGTTCGGTTTGAGGGAAATTAGGGTTTAGAAGTATTGGGCCTTTTATTTGTTGGGCCGATTTTGTCTTCAGAAGAAATAAAGATTGGGCTTATGTGTCTTGGGCCAGATTTGTTTTGTTTTAAAAGATAGGGGATTTTGGGCATATTTTGATAAAAGGTGTTAATAATATGAGTTTTAAGAGGTTTATATATTCAAGTATATAAATATTAAATAGATGGAAAATAATATAGAATATTATTATTGAGATTTAAAGTATCATATTTGGACTTGGATTTGAAAAAGGTTTTAAAGGTTGGAAATGGATTTAATAAAATTAAATAGAGGGAATTTTGGAAATACCCTAATCTTGTCGGATTGTTTTGATAAAGTAATAAAATAAGTTGATTTAAAGAGTAATGCCTTGTAAATGGATTTTTGGGTCAAGTATGATTTGGGAAAGTGTTTAATTAATGATTTTGATATAACTTGAGATTTTAGAAGAGTTTTGGAAAATCTTGGGAAAGTGACTTGATTTCCCTTGCCTAACTTGATGAATAAATTTGATGACTTGTGTGTGATATTGTATGCTTTAAGTAACATTAGAAGTAGACTTATTTAAATTGCTTATATATGTGTTAGGTGATCATCTGTGAAATGTTGGCTTTCTGTATATCTAGTTGTTGCCTTTTGCTGTTCTGCACTTCCAGGTAAGTTTCTTCGGAGCTTACTCAGATTGAATAGAGCTATTCCCTGCTTTAGGTGCATGATATACTAGGTGCTTGCATTCATGATCAGCATGCCATGTAGTACCATGCTAGGTTGCATCGACCGTTGAGCATTCTATTTCTTTATGTATATGTAAACAGAACGGCCGTTATCTGTGAAGTAACTAGAGTCATTGCTAGGGTTATAGGACGACCTAGTCTCATCGGGTCCCGTCCTGAGTCAATCGAGTCATGAACTTCCTTATATTATGAGATGCCTGCGGGCTTTATTGTGGAGCGGGTTGGGCATGCGTGCCGCCCGATTATGAATGAATGCATTCACGAGCTGGCCAGTCTCCGCCCTATCGGAAGGGGGTGGAGGTAGGAGAGGGATATACCACTTGGTATTCTGTGTTAAGGCCTTATTATTATTACGCACTTGATCTTAGGAGCATGTTAGTGTGTTAATATTCCGCCATGCATCTAGAAGCATCTTTATTAGGAATAGCGTATATGTGTGCTTAGGGTTGGGATGCAGAGCTAAAGTGGGCATCGATCTGATCCCGCCCCATATCAAATTTTTTAGGTATCCGTTATGCTTACTACTGTTGATGCTGATTTGAGTCCATGACTGCTGGGTCTAACATGGCGGAAAGAGAGAGTTGAGATTCCAACTTCACCAATTTAATTACGGCTCGAATTTGAACGGTTGATCATATTTTGACCCGGCTCTGCCGTGGCACCCCCTTTGTATTATGCTTTACTTCCGCTATTTGTGTAACCTTTGGTTTTCCACGCTTAGACTTACGACAGGTACAGGGGACTTCCCCGGGGATTCCAACGATCCCTTCGAGTTTTGGGTATGAAATCCCACTTTAAACTGTTAGGATAAAAATTTCAAACCTTCAACCTGTACTCGGGGCGCAAGATCCTAACGAGGGGTTTCATCCCTCGAAACGTAACCCGGGAATCATAATCCCGGGCCGTTACAACAACCTTATCAAAAGTAACACCTCAATTTCACCAGATAAATTATGCTCTATCCCAACGAAAATCAATGATATTCATAAGATATCAGCGAACACCAGGCACCAGCAAGATGCAGAGCAAGAGCATGCACAAAATTCAATCGTACAGCTCACACTCATCCATATTTTGCAAAGTAAAATCATGGACACTCAATGGAAACAGGGAGCATGAGACAAGCAGGAAAAGAACAAGCATGAGCACAATTCAATCTAGTAGCCAATACTTCCAGTAAATAGGTGTAATAAAAGACTAAATTTCGAAACTAAAGTGATCAATTTTAGCAACAAAATCAGTCAAAGTCCACCTCTAAATTTGATCCAAAGCTTATGATGAAACTAAAAAACTAACTCAGCTGATTTCAGATACAACATGAAGAAATCAATCAGCTACAGGGAGTTCGATAGCTTCAACAGTCTATACAAAATTCAGCATATGATCTCATGAATATAACATCCCTGTAAATTCGGACAAGAGCTCAAACAATTCAGCTGCATCCAAATTCAATAGAGTACAATCAAGGCAGCAACCAAGCATAAGAGAGTAGAAAAGATGAGAACCAATTATCGAACTCACCCTAAATCAATTTTTCACCAACAATTTCATGGCTCAATACTTCACCATCAAAACATAAACAATCAATAACAACTCAATGACTCAAGCACAACTCAACATATATCCCAAATCAATGTCATCTAGACTAAACCCTGAAAATTGTAATCTCGTTAAAATCACCAAATTAATGGAAGAATCAAACAAATCAAAGTAAAAGGGAGTAGCATAGATGACAGGCTTACAAAATCTTTGGAATTTCAACGCGGATGTTGTGTGATTTTTTGAAGGGTGAAGGAGGGCGGTGCTTTCGGGTGGGCAGTGATGATGAGGAGAGCTCTCCAGTAGGGGTGAGGGGTGGTGGGGCGACGCCGGAGCAGGGATCCAGCAATGGAAGGAAGGGTGACCGGCGGTGAGAGGCAGAGAATGGGAAGAAGGAAGGTGGCGGGCTGGTGGTACCGCGCCGATGAAGAAGCAGGGGGATGGAGATGGCTTGAGTTAGGTCAGAGAGAGAGAAGGGCTGAGAGAGAGGACCCTACCTTTTTTTTTTTAAAGATCGAAATATAAAATCATACCTTGGGTTGCCTCCCAAGAAGCGCTTATTTACGGTCTTAGCTTGACCGTATTCCTACGAAAACGCTTGTATCTCCCTGAATGAATGGTCCATGGCTCGATCCACCCATCCAGTAGCATCTTCTTGGAGCGACATAATTTAGATCCCTTTTCGCTCAAACTCCATAGGTGTGTGCTCCTCCTCTTCTTATCATATCGTCCTTTTGTGTCTTCGCTAAACTGGAACAATGGAACCCACTTCTTATGCTCTAAAATCTCCATGTCTTCGAAATCCTGCATCACAAGAAAGACAAGTGAGCAATCGTCATTGTCACTATCCTCACCTTGAACACATAATTTTTTTGAAAAACATAGAAACTTCATTTGTTGAGCCTCTTTGATCCGTAGGATCTCATTCTCAAAATCGGCATGGATCCTTGCAACTCAAGTCTCCAATTGAGTGAAGAAATTCTCCATATGATTCAGCTTGGACGATTGTTGCGAATTTTGTGAGGCTTGATCTTGACACCCAGGTGGTGCGTATCCCTCAGTGAGATCCCTCTTATAAGAAAGGTGAGGATGCAACGTGTAGTACACCTTTTGTTCCTTTCCAAACGGAGCTTTCAACACCGGGCAATCACAAGCTACATGACCAAAACCTCCACAAAACTCACAATAAAATGCATAATAATCCATGATAAGAGCACAACCTAAAATCAAAAACAAAAAGGAAAGAAATCAAAAGCAAACGAAAGACTTAGAAAAATCAATTCAAAATAAACAATCAATACTAACAATAGTCCCCGGCAACGGCGCCAAAAACTTGATAGGCTAAACCCTACACCCACAAGTGTATGGGGTTCAGTTGTAGTATATCGAGTGTCGAATCAAAGGGACTATGTGGTATCGATTGTAATTTCAAACTGATTAAACTAAGACAATATAATAATGGACAAATATTTATAAGGATGGAGAAAGTAACCAACTAATAATAAAATAACTATACAAAAAGGTGGTATTCAACACAATAGATACGAGGCAAATCTAGGATAAAAGATCACCACAACAATTATCTAGTAGATTAATAACGATATTCGTGCCACATTGCCTGAGTTTGTTGAAGGTAGCTATCTAAGGTACTTACTAATCTCCTTTCGGTCTCATAGTAATTATGCCTAAATTAGTTAACCATCACCTTTCGGTCTCAAGCAACCAATTCAAACCCTTTACGCTCTTAGAACCTAGATCTCAATTTCATCAATATCCGCTTTCGCGCTCAATCAAATACAATCTTGACCTAGAGTTTCTACGATAGCTATTAATCCACAAGGAGTTCTATAAAGCTTTCACAATAATAAAATTCCAGGTTCAATCCTATGGTTCCGATAGTAAGTTATCGCCTTTCGGCCTGAAACCCTTATCTAATTGCCCTATTAGTCTTATCTCCTTTCGGTCTCAAATTCTAACAGGACTCTAATCAATCATTGAATCAATTAGATTAAGCACATTAGGATTGAATCTAACAAGTTCTCAAACAAACGAATATCAATATCAACGCTATCAAGCAATCATTGGGATCACCCAAACCCTAAAACGGAGAAATCAACCAAACATATTATAATAAACAATGAAATAAATTATAGACAGAAATAGATCAAGGTTTAGAATAATATGCAAACCAAAATATCCTTCCTCGATCCAGAGTGTAATACCAAAAACAAAGAAAGTAAGAAAAGCTAAAACCCTAAGGCCGAAGCCACTGTGCGGCAAAACTGAAGTCCGAACTCCATAAACTCCTCTAAACGTGAGTATATATATGAAACTTTAATTAAATTACAATTTCAACCCAACAATTTAAAGAATTAAAATCTAACCCAACACTCAATTATAATTTCAGCCCATAAAATCCCAATTTGGCAATTTCCGCACATGAGCTTCCAAGCTCCGATCCAGCCTTTCTCGCTGCTCTGTATTGACTCTCGAATTTCCACAATATCAGCCTCAAAATGCCTTAAATAAATAAAAAGTAGGTGTAGACTCCGAAAATGCAAAATAAAATAAATAAACTACAAAATATGATAAATATGCATGAAAATGGTCTAAACTAATATGCAAATGCAACCCTAAAATATGACTAAAATAGATGTTATCACACCACAAGTGCACTTCTGAGCTACCTGCAAGGACTTCAATTCGTCCCAAAGTCGTTTGATTCTTGTGAAATAGATCTGAAAAGAATCATTTTCTTGCTGAATTGTGCAAAGATCCTTTCGTACAGTAAAGGTTTGAGACAAATTGGATTGTCCAAATCGGCTACAAAGATCCTCCCACATTTCAAACGCATCGTCGCTGTATATTACGCTCTCAGCAATCACCTTATCTAAAGCACTTATAATCCAAGAAACAACCAGATCATTACACCTCCTCCACATTTCATAGCGAGGTGATTCTGGATCTGGTTTCTCAATGGTTCCATTGATAAAACCGATCTTGTTTTTAGCAGACAGTGCAATCAAGATTGAATGTTTCCATGTTCCAAATCCTGATCCATCAAACATCTTCGAAACCAAAACCATACCTGGATTGTCGGATGGATGGATGTATAAAGGATCTCCAGAATCGACGCCAGCTCTCGGCATCAAGACCTGATCAGGAATTCCTCCATTGTCCACAGTTTCCATCTCGACACAGTAGTAGCGGAATCGAACAAGCAATTGGTGAAAGAAAATCGAAAAATAAAGGCAAACTCAGAACGTTTGCTCTGATACCATGTTGGAAACAAAAGCTTCGAGAAAATTGGCTATGGCGGACGAAAAGGAATTTGGGGAAGAAAGGAGAAACAGGGCGGGAAAATTTGTTACGTATTCAACTGAATCTCAAGTGTACAGAGAAGCTGGTATTTATACACTTAAGTCACACGTGCTAGTTACGTGACTTTATTTGCCGAATATACAGAACTAAAACGACGTCGTCTTGGAGCTTCATCTTCTTCAATCTTCAGAATCGAAGAACTCGGACGAGCTGAGTGCGACTTCTCCCAACAAGAAGAGTGGTAGAGGGAGGTCATCTCGCCTTTTCTTGGCAAATTTGAACAAGAATTTGTACAACATAACAGTTGGCTCTGCAACTCCAACTATCACTAGTGGTTTCCCTCCTACTATCGATTGTATTATTCCACATATGGTCGTTGATACCAGCGTCTCCACCGCACTTATACTTCCATCTGTAATTTCATTATCATTTAATTAATTTCTTCATTTATTCTAATTAAATTAATTATTTAATTAATATATAGCTCGAGGATGGATCCGGTGTGAACATCTCTTACAGTTTGAACTATAAATAAACTGATTATTTATAGGTATCACCATAATTATTTCTTTGGTTTAATATATATAATTATTCATCTCCGTGAATAAAATTTTTTCATATGAAAATTATAAATCTGTTGTAACATGATTTTTCGTATTAGTTATGTGTGAATAATCATGTTGTTTGAAATAAATAATTTTGTTCTTCACATTTTCTTTTAAATCTCATTCATTGATTTTCCTAATCCCACACTCCATATTTGATCACAAATTACACTATAAGAGGTGTTCACAAACGATCTATTACACACACACATTACAACTGATTATTGTCATATGTGGCGCATTAATTGTGGTTGATTCTAGTAAAAAAATTAATAAAATAATATGTTGTCATAATTTATAAAAAGTTATATAAGCTACAATATATATATATATATATATATATATATATATATATATATATATAGGGTTTGCTTCAAATGTAAAAAGTCCTTAAAGTGTAAAATATGCTTATCGTGTAAAATTTGCTAATAGGCCTAATTTAATTACTAATGGACCTAATTTAATTACTAATGGGCCTAATTTAATTAGTAGAATGTCTGCCCTCCTTGCCCATGCGTGTGGCCCCCCCCCCTTGCCCCCCTTCTCGGACCGGATTTTTTTTTCGTCCCAGTTTTTTTTTTTCGTGTTAACACTTTCTGTTGTACAAGTATAACTTGCTTTTGTGCACATATAACACCTTATTGTGCAAATATAACTTTATTTTGTGCAAACATAATAATTCATTATGGGGTAAATAGGTAAATGTGCCTATTTCAATTATAAAAATTTATCATTGAAATATGTTTAATTTATGGGTAAATTGGTAAATATGTCTAATTTTATGGGTAAATGCATTTTTTCCTGTTTTCGACACCTTTCGTTGTGCAAATATAAAGTGTATAAATAAAATGATAAAGTGCAAGAATAAAATCACGATGTGTATGAGTAATAATATGAAGTGCACAATTAAGGTTATTGTTAATGTGTTTTGACACATTTTTCATCGGCGTCGCATCGGGGGGTCCGAGGGACGGACTTATCGTCTATTTGTTTGAGGGGATTATGAGGGCTGAGATGCCCAACTCCTGTTCGCGGGGAGGGTGTTGCTTGTTATTTTATCTTCGTTTTTTGCTAATTACATCCATTTCCCTCGCTTCCAATGTGTCATATGTGTCATTTAAAGCCAATTAGCTCAAAATGTGAGAGCAATGTGCCTACGCACAAAGATGCGGGTTCAAACCCCGTATAGGCTATCTATGTGGTATCTCTTATTATGTTTCTCTTCGTGAATAGCATAAGGTGCAAAAATAAAATTATAATGTGCATTTGTGCAACTGTGAAGTGCATTTGTGCAACTTTAAAGTGCATTTGTGCAACTGTGAAGAGCATTTGTGCAATTGTGTAGTGCATTTGTGCAACTTTAAAGTGCATTTGTGCAACTGTGAAGTGCATTTGTGCAACTTTAAAGTGCAAATATAAGAACATAAAGTGTGAAAATAAAATTGTAATGTGCACAGTTAGAATACAAGTGTGCAAAAGTAAGATACAATTGTGCAAATTTAAACTACAATTGTGCAAAAGTAAGATACAATTGTGCAAAAGTAAGATAGAATTGTGCAAAAGTAGGATACAATTGTGCATAACTAAGATTATAATGTGCATGATTAAAAATTTGCGATTGTTGCGCTCTTATCTATTATGTAACCTATCTAGGATTTGAACCCACATCTTTGTGCAAATGCACATTGCTCTACCAATTGAGCTAATAGGCTAAATTAAGATTTTCTTGCTAAAATAGAAGAACCTAATCAACCTAAAGTATATCGCAATAAAATTCTAAAATCCAGTTAGCTCATGATTCACAAACAATTTGACAATGCTATGAACATGAAATTAGCTCCAAATCAACCCAACAACACAACCATATCATCAATTTCAATCAATCTGGATGTTAGCAAAAAAGCCCCAAATTCTAAAATATATCGCAAAACAATTCTAAAATCCAATTAGATCATGATCCATAAACAATTTGACAATCCTATAAACATGAAATTAGCTCCAAATCAACATACCAACACAACCATATAATCAATTTCAGTCAATTTGGTTTTTGGCAAAAAAAACCCAAATTCTAAAGCATATCGCACTATAAAATTCTAAAAATCCAATTAGCTAATGATATATAAACAATTTGACAATGATATGAACATGAAACTAGCTCAAAATCAACCCAACAACACAAACATATCATCAATTTCAATCAATTTGGATTTTGGCAAAAAGCCCCAAATTCCGCTCCTAAATCAAACCCTAGATTTTCAATCTCAACCTAAATTATTCAAACAATCTAAATAATTGTAATAACCAAGTTTAGGGTTATAAATCATACCAAATTCGAGTTGAAACAAGGAGCAAAATCGGGATTTCGAATGTATCGAGCCAAAAGAACCGATTAGCGCTATTGGGGAAGATGGGCTCGGTGTGGGCTCGGCTGGGCACGAACCAAGGGGGTTCCGGTGTCGGGGGGTGTGCCTAAGTGAGGGGGTTCGAGCGGGGGGGGGGGGGGGGGGGCTGGTGGCCCGGAGGTGGCTCGTGGGTGGGGTGGAGAGTGAGGAGAGAAGCTGCGCGCATTGCTGGTGGGCGCTTCCGGGCAGCAGGTGGCTCGAACTAGGCCACGTCAGGGCTCGGGGGTGCGCAGAGGGGTGGGCTCAAGTGCAGCTAGAGATTGGTGGCCGGAGGTGGCTCGATGTGGGTGTGGGAGGCCGAGAGGGAAGCGCTGCTGGTGGCTCGTTTGTGCGGCCAGCAGGTGGGCACGTCGGGGCAGCAGGTGGCTCGAACCAGTCCACGTCAGGGCTCGGGGGTGCGCATAGAGGTGGGCTCGAGTGCGGCTAGGGGTTGGTGGCCGGAGGTGGCTCGAGGTGGGTGTGGGAGGCCGAGAGAGAAGGCCCTGCTGGTGTGGCTTGTGGTCTTCGTTTGAAAAGCAGATAGAAAGCGCGTTTTGATTAAAAATACTAAATTTTACACGTTAAGCAAATTTTACACGTTAAGGATCTTTTACATTTTAAAGCTTCCCTATATATATATATATATATATATATATATATATATATATATATATATATAGGATAGATCATATGTATTCAAGCCTTATCGTGTATCATGTGAACACATCGTATCCATTGATTTTGTTGAATCTGATGGCTGTGATTTTCCCCTATATTAATTAATTAAAAATTAAAGTAAAAAATTACACCCCATCATCACAAATGTCGCGCGTGTATATACCCACTACAAATCCCTAACACCCCACCAGGTTGTTCCATACAGAGTAAAGAGAAAAGGAGGAGCGGCGGCACCAAATTCAACCGGCGTGATTTGGAGATGGCGATGGTGATGGTTGGCAAAGGTAAGGTCGTCAGTCTTCCTCTTCTAGCTTTCTGTATCCGGGCAATGGGGCGAGCGACGATTTTCGGGCGATGGGGCAAGCGAAGGCGGAAGAGGGGCACATCGTTCCACCATCGCATCTTCAGATGGAGGCGGAAGTCGAAGGAGAAGGCTATGGTGGCCGGCGAAGGCGACGATGGGACAAACAAAGGTGAAGGGGCACTTCGTTCTACCATTGCATCTTCAGATGGAGGTGGAAGTCGAAGGAGATGGCTATGGTGGCCGGCGAAGGCGGCGACGAGGATGAGCAAAAAATCGGCGACGAGGAGAGGCAAAGGTTGTCGTGATGTCGGCGGAAACTCCGCGGTCCAACAGGTATCTCTGGCTACGGCGGCTCTTTGGTATTCGGTGGTTAGGGTTTGTGGACAATCTCGAATTAGGTTTTGGTATTGATTTTAAAGATTTGGTTTGTTGGATTTAGGATTTTTAGATGTGATTCCTCGGTTGCTCTGTTCTTGATTTTGATTTTGCAGATTAGGTTTTGCTCTATTTGATTATTCCTCGATCAAGTCTTAAACAAAATGGGTTTTTTGTGCTTAATTAAATTGGATTGTTCGACGAGGGATGTATCAATTTTGTTGATATCTTGTTTTTGCATTCTAATTTGTTTAGGTCATATTGAATGTATCGATATCATCGAATAATCCAGTGATATCATTGAATAATTTTTAGTTATTTGTTAAAATAACATAAGTAACGGAACCATTGAATAATCAAGCGATACCATCGAATAAACAAACGATACCATCAAATAATTTTTGGTAAATAGTTTAGGGCATTTCCAGGGTGCTAGCCAATTAGAATAATCCATCGATACTATTGCATAATCCATTGATACGGTCGAATAATTCAGTGATACTATCGAATAATTCAAAGAAAAAAATAACCGCCCCATCATGTGGCAAGTGGATATCATCGAATAACCCATCGATACGATCGAATAATCCAGATATACCATCGAATAATTTCAAGAGAGTGCATCACGCACGCTCCCAATTCAGCAAGTGGGCAAGAAAAAAAGTGGGTCCCACTGATTTTTAATTAAAAAAAGCTAAAGTTGCCTTTTAATCTCATCAATCAATTTTATCTAATCAATGGCCCAAATTTGTTCACATAATACACGATAAGACTTGAGTACACCAGAACCAACCTCTATATATATATATAGATGTGCTCCGGTGAAAAACCAAAATTAGGGTGAAAACCGTGAGGAGTGTTTTGACACGCACCCTCCTTATCTTTCAAAAGCGCGCGCGTCGGATTGAATCGGAAAAAAAAAGGTGCGCGTGCTGTAAGTGTGTATCAGGCGAATTGAACAAAAGACGTATTGTACAGAGCTAATCAGGCCCAATAAGGCAATAAGTACAACCAATTAAGCCCATAAGACCATGTTTATCAGTTACTATTCAATCAAATAGACCATGTTTATCAATTTTTTATTTATCTCTCTCCGCCACATCAACATAGCATCACTCTCTTACTTTTTCCACTTTAACAATAGCATCTTTAGCATCCCACAATCCATCTTTTTTTAACCAATTTAATTTACGAATATACCCTTCTATAACAAATATTTTCAACATGTTTATAATGTAATTATAATATTATATTAGTATTTAGTTCCTAAATTTAATTATAAAATTTTTGTCATTTATAAAATAAATAAGTAAAAGTATATATATGATCCACTTTTGAGATTCCATATCCAGAAAGGTATTATAATAAGCAAGGACAACGAACACCCAAGATCCAATTTATCGAGGAAAATTACAATATAATTATATCCAAAAAAATTAATTTTTTCAAAATATGTCGAAACATATTCAAAATTGATGTCTACGTGTAGAGAAAAATGAATCTAGTATTATGGTAATTTTTTTTAAAAAAAATTTACATTTTAAATAGCGAAAATGGCATTATATGAATGTAATTAAAATAGGCCAGATTAAATCTCAACCGTTGGTTCGCTTTGATCTCAACCGTTCCTCTCCACCACTAGTGAGATCATGACATGTGTCCCCCCATTTTGTAAAGACGATGAATGAATTGAAGGATGAGGAAATTAGCATCGATGCTAATGTTGCATCCTTCAAGCATCCATACACCCACATTGATAAAAAAAACCCTCGAAATGAACGCGCCTCTCACGCGCTACCAATTTTCCTCCCCAGAAATCCCCAAACCTGTCCCCAAAGAAACCTTTGAAATCTCTATTCATGAATCTCCCAAATCCCTAATCTCGTTCAACTTCAATCGACTCGATCTCCTCTCGTTTCTGAAAAATCACCAAAAAAACCCAAAGATTAAAGCTTTTCGGTACTGGATTTGGAATTTCTACAAAGATCTGAGTTTCAATCCCTTTTCCATCACTTCTCAAAGTAAATTGAAACTCCCATGGATGCTCTTGCCCACGTTATTCTGCACCAGATCTCAGAATTTTCGCCCTCTAAACGATCTGGATCTGGATCTCCCTCCTTACTTCGCCTTGGTCCTCCCTCTTGATGGTGGCTTAGCAAGGGTGCCCCTCTTGCTTCTCTATTTGGCTCCCTCTACCGCTTTCAGCGCGGCGCTCTCTGTTTCACCGGCGGTGCGGTCGGTTGATGTGTGGTGTCTTCTATCTATCTGGCACTGGATTCTGTACTCGATTGTTTGCACCTGCAACCCTGGGATTGGTTTTTTGCATTCGCACAAGGAATCCCAGGTTCATCTATCTCTTTCCTTTTGTTTACTGCTTGTTTACTGCTGGGATTGAGCCTATGGGCTTTTCTCCTAGTACCTTATCCAACCTAATACTCACTGGGAAGCTTTATAGCGACACCCATACTACTTGTAACACATTCGGGAAGCCTTTGGGCGATACCCACACTACTTGTAACACATCTGGGAAGCCCTTGGGCGACACCCACTCCACCCGAACTCCCTCCAAGCTCTCTATGGACAAGGGCAAAGGGAAAATCGCTGTTATTACTTTACATTTTGCCATAACCTTAAACCAATGTACCTACAGTGAAGCTAATCCCCTCACTAAACCAACTCTCTTATTTAATCATACTCAAAAATCAAAAAACTTTAATGTACTGATTTTTAGACTTCGATCTCAATACCATAGCAGGTATTTGTATATTTCTCTTCTCGGGCATTATGAATCTAAAACTGTGATACATGTTCATCAAATAAACCCAAAACTGAAATGGAGGGCCAGTCGCAACACACTTTTTTGTATGATAGTCGTCTTGAGTTACCTATTACCACATGCCTGCTCTTGCGATATTCAGTTTTATTGTAACAAAATGCAACACTGTTATACCATTAGAATTACCAACCTCGTCAAATCCCTTTTTGCATCTGATTTAATGAGTGACCATCACCTCAAAACATATCAAAAGAAAAGTCAACCATATAAACATTTAAACCTTGTAAAGTATTGCTGCTACAATTTTGGTGATCTAGATAGCACATTCATTACTCTGTTTCTTTCTGGATTTGTGGTTTCACATCTGCTCTTGATGTTCAACCACTACTATTTAAGCATTTGTGCTTCAATATTAAATGCCTCTCTCTCACCAAACTCTCTGTTCTTGCTTCATGTTGCTCATAACCAAAATTACTATGTGTTCTCTATGTTCTGTTGTTGGTCTTTGTATCTGTACTGTATTGCTTTAATGGAGTCAAATCAAATTGATAAAAGGAAGGGGATCCTCGTAGAGAATTCCCCGACACCCAAAAAAACCCAAATCAAAGGGAAGGGGATCCTCGTTGAGGATTCACTGACACCCAAAAAAACTCACAAAAAACCCAACCTTCCTGAACTACTGAAAAGTGTTAAAGGCAAAGGAAAACTCGACCTAGACTCTTTATTTACCCAGCTCCAGCAGGTTCAACCCCAGTATCGATTTGCTACCAATGTCAGGCTCTTTGGGAGAGCTCAATCTGATGCTTGTATGCTCTCTTCAATGAGAAATCAGTTCTTATCTTATGCCTCCTTACATATTTATTTGATTCAATATCACTGCATTATACTTGTTCAAAATTTAACCTATGATTTCTTAAATGCTAAAATTACCCAATGCTACGGTCATACACTTGCTTCAATGAGAAATCAGTACTCATCTTATGGCTTATTACATATTTATTTGACTCAACATCACTGCATTATACTTGTTCAAGATTTAACCTATGACTTTTTAAATGTCAGAATTACCTAATGCTACTGTCATACACTTGTTTCAATGAGAAATCATTTCGTATCCTATGGATTCTTACATATTTATTTTATTCAATATCACTGCATTATACTTGTTCAAGATTTAACCTATGATTTCTTAAATGCTAAAATTACCCAATGCTACTGTCATACACTTGTTTTAATTAAGCAACTCTTTATGCGTAACCTATTCTCTAGAAATAATAGAAAATTATATTATGAACTATCACTGGATTTTCAGATTCTATTTGATTGTTTTTCTTCTGCTATGTGCTGTTACTTGGTGCTGGGGCAGTTTAAGGGTTGGCAAGACTATTATTTACCAACTATAGCTTCCAAACAACATCATATTTTACCTCTTAATTTCTGGATTGAATCTGCTGTAAATGGGTGCTTACAAAACTCATATTCTCATTTGCACCACAACTTAATAAGGCTAACCATTACTCTTGCTTAGAAAATTACCACACTATTATTGCCTCACTTTAGCTATGATTAAACTGCTTTCTGCCTTATCAATTTTTAAGAATACTGATACAAGATATATCACTAATTTTGCTTCTCTCAAGCAACATATATATTCTTCCAAACCATGCAGCATGTAGCTTTGGACACTTGGACTCGAAGATTATTCTTTTGGATCAAGTGTTGTCATCAAGCATCTGAAGTCACCAAACACACCACAACATTCTGGATGATGCTAAACACTGTAAGACATAAGTCTGTCTTTTGCTGCATACCAACTGACCTACAATGTGTCAACCTAAGCATCACACTGCCTTACTTTTGCAATAATCTCCACATGATAGATTATATTCTGATCATGGATGCAAATATGTACATTGTAAATAAAAAACAATATAAGATTTATAACTTGTATCAAATGTTTATTCTCATGCTCTTGATTTTACATAATAGATATATACATCCAGGTCATTGCAGACTCCTGAACTTGATTTGCAGAATTAATGCACTGATATTACTTCCTATATGCTTAAGTTTATTTCAGCTCATCTATGGTGGTTCTGGATTAATTCGAACCTTTTTTTTCTACCACACCATGTTTGGAGTTTACTTTCATCTTACTGATCTTGTTTTCAAATCTTATCATCTACAACATCCACATTCTACACACGTTAAAAATATAGCAACAAACAAGATTAGGGGGCTCATAGGATTCTCCTTGGACACCCTATCACACAACTACCATATGACTAAAGATATTATAATAGGAACAAATTACCATATTAGAAATGAACTTAACCCAAAACAAACCAATAGATTGGACATTACTGCTCTCAGTAGGGTCCTTACCTTCCATTGTACCAATTCTCCTAAAAATAGTTTTAAATGAAGTTTAGCTTCTGGAATGTTAGGGGGTTAATTAGGAAGAACGTTTTGACTCACATTGAATCTACTACCAAAGCAGAACACATAAAAATCTTAATGCTAGCCGAAACAAAATTAACAAATCCTCCTCCGGATAAGTGCTGGAGGAAACCAGGTTTTGATAAAATGTTTTTTCTGTCCGTCTAAAGGACTGGCAGGAAGTCTATGCCTTCTTTGGAAAGAATCCCTTTTCCAGAATGAAACTTTTACTATTAGAAACTCTACAGACCGTATCATCCACGCAGACTACATAAACACAGCTCTTAATATTAACATCGAAATCTTATTTGTTTATGCAACACCTTATGCAAATGAAAAAAACTCTTTCTGGGCCTCATTCTCAGACTATATACGCAATGCAAAGGACGATCTTATTATATTGGGGGACCTAAACGAAATATTAGAGTCGAACAACAAAAAGGGTGGAAAGATTCCATCTGTAAATAGATTTACAAGACTACAAGATATTATTAGTACTTACAACCTGGTAGACTCCCCTACATGTGGAAACAATTACACTTGGAGAAAACACGAACATGGTAACGATAATATGTTTGAAAAACTAGACCGCGCTGTGATTAGCCACTCTATCCTAAAACATTTCCCTAACCTATGCACCAAAAATCACACCTTCTTAAAATCGGACCATGCACAGATTACACTGGACCTCATGGATAACCTGAAACCAAAATTACAACCTTTCAAATTTGAAATGGCATGGACAACGAAACCAGAATATGAAGCAGTTGTGCGTTCTTCTTAAAGGTTAGACTCTCCCGGCTCTCAAATGTTCAAATTAACGAAGAAATTACAAGAGGTCAAAATGAAAAGCAAACTATGGAGCAAAGTAACTTTTGGAAATGTCTTTCGCCAAATTAAACAAGTAGAAACAAAATTACTGGAATTACAGAAATTTTTTTGCAATGCTTATAACCAAAACCTGGATAACAAAATCAAAAGCCTCACATCAAAGCATACTTCTCTCCTTTCCTTCGAACAAAAATATTGGGGGAAAAGGGCCAAAAGAATACACGTAAAATCAATTGACGCTAACACAAAATACTTTCATAAAATTGCAACTGGAAGACAAAACAGAAACATAATAAAACACCTTCAAACCGCCGCTGGTATAACACTCAGTAGTGAAGAAGACATCAGAGAGCTAATCAAGCAGGACTTCAGCCAGAGATTTTTACAACAGCCCAGACAACAAATACCATGCAATTTACTCCATCACGTAGGAAATGAAATCTCGAACGAAGATAATGACTGGCTGACTTGCCAAATCACAAATTCTGAAATAAAGAATGCGATTTTTAGTCTTGCCTATGACAAATCCCTAGGACCTGATGGGTTTCCTACTGGATTCTTCAAAAAATACTGGCACATAGTTGAACCATCCGTCATAAAGGCGGCCAAGAGCTTCTTTCTTAGTGGAAGAATTCTAAAACAGACAAACCACACGTTCATAGCATTAATACCGAAGATAGACAACCCGACCACAACATCTCACTACAGGCCTATCAGCCTATGCTCAACAACATACAAAATTATATCCAAAATACTAGCATCAAGACTAAAAAGGATTATCCCCAAAGTAACAAACCCACTTGAAAGTGCCTTCTCTTCTGGCAGAACAATACAGGATAACATCTTAATTGCAAATGAAATATTTCACTCTTTCTCAAAGAAAAAAGGAAATTCAGGTTGGATGGCAGTCAAACTTGACATGGAAAAAGCTTTTGATATGGTCGACTGGAACTTCTTATTCTCCATCATGCTTAAACTTGGTTTCTCACCCAAATTCACGGAATGGAACAAAGAATGTGTAACAACTGTAACATACTCAGTACTAGTAAACAATGAACACATGTATATGTTTTTCCCCAAAAGGGGACTATGTTAGGGATGCCCGCTCTCACCAATCACCATATCTATTTTTAATAATATTAGAAATTCTAGCTCGAGGGCTACAACATGAATAAGAAAGGCCGCAAAGCCATCTAGGAATCAAACTAACACGCGGTGGTACGAAAATCCCCTTCTTAGCATTTGCTGACGATATTGTCATCTTTGCATCAGCAACCAAAACCGGCTGTGTCCAAATTAACAAAGTACTACAAGAATACTCAGCTTTGTCAGGACAATGAGTGAACAGGCACAAATCTCAATTCCAAACATCTGGAAATGTTTCAACCACACAAAAAAATCTTATTCGAAATGAGCTTGAAATAGCACACACCCCCAAATTGGGTAGCTATTTGGGATGTCCGATCATTGAAGGACGAATGACGAAGGACGAATTTAAAGACTTATTAACAAGCACTAAGTCACAGGTACACAGATGGAAGGCAAATTGCCTCTCACAAGCGGGTCGTTGCACCTTGATCAAAACGACGCTAGCGGCTAAACCTTTACATATAATATAGTGCTTTATGCTACCCAGATCTGTTCACACAGAAATCGATAAAATCAACCGAAACTTCCTTTGGAACAAGGGCCCGAATCACAAACCCCTTATCAGCTGGTTTGAGGTTTGTAAAACCAAGAAAAATGGAGGACTTGGTCTTCGCAGCTCTGAGGACATGAATAAAGCCCTCCAGATGAAACTACTTTGGAAACTATTAGCAGAACCATCTAGCCCCTAGGTTACATTAATCAAAGAAAAATATCTCAAAGATCAAAACATTCTGAATTACCGAAAGCATGGGGCCTCTTCCTGGCAATGGACGCATTTAATAAAATTATTACCTTTATTCAAACAAGGTCTAAAATGGTCTATTGGGGATGGCTCATCCATTAATTTTTGGCGTGACATGTGGTTAGGCTCTACGCCGCTAAATTCACTAATCTCAGGAACACAACAAATTGACGAAAAAATCAACATAAATTATTTCCTAAAAAATAATAAAACATGGGACCAAGAAAAATTACATGAAAATCTACAAAACGTCATTCCAAATGACATAATAGAAGCAATCAAAACAACCCTAATACTACAACACATCCATGTTGATAGACTATATTGGAAATGGAGCAAAAATGGCTGGTTCAGCACAAAGTCTGCAATTGACATGATACATAGACACAAAAACCATGAAATTTCGGATATAAACTGGGTTTGGGGGCTAAATATTCCCCCTAAAACAAAATCTTTCATGTGGAAAATCCTTAAGAACGGAATTCCCACTACGGTTAAACTGGCATCTCGCCGTCTTGGAATTCCGACGAATTGCCCACACTATGACTGCTGCTATGAAGACCTTAACCATCTTCTATGGGATTGTCCTGTCTCTAGGGAAACCCTTATTGCAAATAATCCAGGTACCTTTATGAAAATCCATGACTGTTTCAACAAAGATGAACACCTCAACGACACAATCTAGGATATCAAAAATACAATTGGGGAAAAATATTTTGAAGATCTAGCTTTTGTTTGGTGGGGAATTTGGTATTTCAGGAACAAAACGATCTTTGAAAATATAAACCCAGACATAAGGCGTATCTTATCATTTGTAAAAGAACAAATATTTATCTGGAAAATAACGCATTTGGGTCCACCGGATTACTGCACAAATGACAAAAACTTGTCCAAAAATGTCGACCGACCCAGATTGAAATCGAAAAGAAAAAGAACCAAATGGGAACCCCCTCCAAATGGAACTTATAAACTGAATTTTGACGGTTCTCTCTCCCTGATAGTAGGGGCACATATGGCTTCATCCTTCGGGATTCCGTTGGTGCTCCTATTTTCAGTGGTTCAGGAACCTCACCAATTACCTCGGTTTGTGGATATGAAAGCATGGGCCTTTGGAAGGGCCTACAAGCCGAAAAAGAACTTAAAATCACGAACCTAATCATTGAAGGAGATAACCTAACGATTATCAAAAGTCTAAAAGGTATGGGGAAGCCTATTGGAGACTCTGAAATGATTGTCTCGGACAGTCTAGTCTCGCTGGGCTTCTTTGGTTCTGTTGAGATTCGTCATGTCTTCCGTGAGGCAAATCTGGCGGCTGATCGCTTGTCACATATCGTCTTTGCTTCTAACGGATCTATGACTCCTGATGATTCTCTGTTGCGTAGTCTCATCCGCAAGGATGCTCTTGGCTAATAGAGCTTAGCTCTATGGTCAAATTCTTTCCGTTTAAAAAAAAAAACACCCACATTGATAGTTTTTTATTAATTTTTTTTTTACAAATAAGCATCTTGAATAGTACCGTTAAAAATGCTCTAAGGATTAGTGACTATATTTCATCTGTTTAGTATGGAGTATTATAATTCGTAGCAATTAGCCAACTCCTTAAAAAAATTATTTATATCTCTATTTATATCCTTTTTTTTAATCCTAATTGTCTATCAATTTTACGCTTTAATTTTTGGCCATTTTGCATGAATATACCAAAAAAATTTGGACTTTGCAAAAATGACATTGTCATAGCACAAATTGCAAAGTGTTAGTGGAAGGTTAGTTTTGCAAATAAAAAAGTTACCTATTCAACCCTTACCCGGTTAAAAGAAGGAAGAATGACGGCAGGGCTCCTTCCCACCAAATTTGAAAGGGGGCAAATGAGATGGTGACAAGTGACTCAACTTAAATTTTAATTGTTTTAAACTAAATTTCATCCATTTTTATTTGTTAAAATTAAAAAATAAATTTATTTTTGAACTTAATTTAATTTTATCTATCTATAGACACTTTGTATATGTTTATGGAAAAAAATATTTTGAAGTAAAGTTTGGTCTATATCGCATCTTGATCTCAATTTGGAGTATGGCATGGATAATCATTTGGATGACAAATACAACAATTCAGCTGGCACAGAAATTCACACGACTGGCAAGATAAACAAGAAAACCTGGGCAGAACCGACAATCGTTGCTCCGGAGATGAAAGGTAAAGCTCCTGACGTGGAAACGATTAAACAATTAAGACCTAAACCAAAAACAACAAAGTACTAAATTTCCTAACCAATACATAACAATTTAAGTACAAAACATCATAATGGGTAGAACCGACAATCGTTGCTCCGGAGATGAAAGGTAAAGCTCCCGACGTGGACATGGAGGAGGGGGCAATGCTCATAGAGGAGAGCATATCGTTTGGGTCCGTCAGGAGCAAGATAATGGAGACAAGCAGGTACCGTCTTGGGGAGAGTTCCTTCGCCGAAAGCGTCGGAGGACATAAGCAAGCGTGGCGTGGCAAGGTGAAGAAATTGATGTCTAGTTGGGTAACTCTTCTTTTGCGTAGTCGAATGTAGTATTTTGTTAGTTTGCTTGTAACTCAATGACACTTTGGGGTTTTGGTGGTTTTGAATGTACATAACTGGTCGTTTAGTTTGTTGACGATGCAAAAGACAAATGTATGCGATTTTTTGTTTACTAGCCAGTATATGATTTTCCCTAGCCAATAAAATCAAAGTCTATGCCAATAAGATAATAACCCCTAGCATATCTTATCTATCTCATAAACTTCTCATCCTAAGTATATCGACCATTAAACTCAAACGAAATGCGTCATAAAGCAGAATTCACAATAACCATCCATAACACATATAAACAAGTGACCACAAGACCACAACATACCTTATCAGTAATCAAACACAAGTCATCCAAAAGGTGGAAACGATTAAACAATTAAAACCTAAGTAAGTGTGGAATGGTAAGGTTATCATATGCCGCTCGTCGTACGGACACCTTTTCTTTTCAGTCGGCGAAGGATGGTTTTTGTTATTTTGCATGAACTCAAGGTAAAGTATGTGGTTGCCTATTTTGTTTGCCTAAGATGCAAACCCTGAATATTTGCGATGTAAATTACTAGCCAGTAAATACTATTATCTAGCCAATCACAACGATGTCTTAGCCAATGTAGAAGTAACCCATGTCGGATCTCGTCTTAGCCAATATAAGACTAATCCCTGTCAGATCTTTTCAATCTCAGAATCTTCATAACAGTAGGATAGAAAATATTAAGCACAAACTATAGAAGTTAGAACACCATTCAAAACAACCAACCATAAAACCATCCATACATAAATCCAGAACATAAGGGACCAGTCATCAAAAGGGAGGAAACGTTTTAAACCTAAAACAAACACAACAAAGTACTAAAGCTAATGTCGGCTGCTTTCCTTCAACATCTTCCAGTATGCAGTAACGAGGGCTTGGTTCATGTGATCCAGGAGGCCCATCGTCGAGAAGTGGCTAGACCTCCCTCTAAAGCTAATGTCGGCTGCACATATATCCCACTTAACGATTAATATCACCAACACAAATACAACAATATGAAGTTGCATACGATTCCACATGCATGATTGAATAACCTGTTCAGAGGTTGGTAACACCAATGACAGTAAATAAAAAAAGCTAGCCAGTCATGAAATAATTCTTGCCATGCAAAAAAAAAATGTCTGCCATGATAGAAATGCTCAGATGTTCATATGCTCATGTCACAACAATGCATTATGCAACAAAGGGAAACAATGTATGACTACTTTTGCAGTTGCATTAACAAGATTATGAAATACAATTTTTCCTTTCATTTTTCTCATTGTCTCCTTAATCTGTCATACATGTGTTCAGATAATACCCATTTTAGCAATAATCCTTGCCAATATATACATATGTCTATCCAATCAAAATAATACGTATGCTAAAACATATAACATTACACAAATGACACAACTATACATCCGTGTTTCCATGTGCATCCTACTGAACAAATCTCAATGCATCACACTTCAATACTGTATGATTTAAAAATTTTCAAACTAGCATCATAACTTTGTAACATCACATGAATATCGGTTTGTGAGGGGAAGGAAGATACAAAGCAAGATAATCTTCCCACACTCCTTTGAGATGTTGGATATGTTATTACATAATTTAGCAAGCTTTTTAGGAATTTTCTGATTTGCGAGTGCTAAAGTTAAACCTTTGGGATCAATTTATGTCACATTCAGCTGCTCCTATTAACATTTATCTTGATTTCTTGTATTGTTCGGTACACTCATGGACTAAATGAGATGTAAAACATTACTAATGATCCAAAGTTGTAATTTAGACCAAGTCACTTCTACTAATAACATGATCATGCGTTAGTATAATTAAAAAACATAGTTAAATATCCACGTCAAACAAAATGTAACAATATAACACCAACGTTCTCTATTTACACCCCGTTAATTAGTTAGCATTTCATCGAGCACCTTGCGTGCGTGATAAATTTCACATTCCTAGCCTAAAATTGCAAGCTTTTATGAGCTATGACCAACCCAAATCAAACTGAAATTGCGAGCCTATGTAGTCTACAAACAATCCAAATTCGAAAATATGAAAATTTTAAATTGAAAGAAGGGGTGAAAGCAACCCAATTCAAACTAAAATTGCAAAGTATTATAAGATTTAAACAACCCGAATCGAAAAGATGAATTAGTAGGTGGTGCTTACTAATTAGGGATTAAGGACCTTACCAACACCTCCCCGAAATCCTCGATAATATCAGGGTTCGGATTGGCGCCATCACCAGCGGGATTAAGGACCTTCTCATCGGGATCCATTTGTTGTGGTTCCAGCAGAGGAATTAGGGTTCTTGTACACGATAACCTGAAAGAGAATTTCATGAAAGATCGACATTGTTTCGAAATCATCAAGCCAACAACAGATGAAGATGGAACAAATTGAAAAAGGAGAGCAACGGAGCGACGAAGAAGAGGAGAGCACAAAGGAGAGAGAAGATCCATGGCTTGTGGCTCTTCCCCATCTTCGATCTGGAGATTGGAGATGCCGAGGACGAAGAAATAAAGATGGCGATGGAGACTGGGGGAACAACGATTCGCTTCTTCAGTCTTCGCTTCTCTACAATGAAACGGTATGGCAAGAGGGGTTGGCCAGAGGTGGCTCGTGGAGGGCTGGGAACGGCCGGAGAGAAGAAGGATGTGGAGGCGGCGAGGGTTTGGTTCAACAGGTGACCTGTGAAAAGAGGTCAAGATAACCGGTTATTTTTGCCAAATTTTGGGCTTAATTGCTACTTTTGCAAATTTTGAAGAGGATTGCCATTTTTGCAAAGAGCCCAACAAAGTGGTATATTAGATACTATTTACTCTTAATTTTTGAGAATATTTGGTAGAATATCACCATTGAACTTTTGATTAAGTAATTAACACCTTATAAAGTTTTATTAGGCGTGATAACATCCGTTAATGTTTTTTTTAGCCCCTTAGCACCCAGCCCCATGTACTTCTCTCTTTCTCGCTCATTTGCTCTGTTTGAGCTTTCTCTCAGATGGTTCTCCTCCTCCTCCCAGGCGCCATTGCTTCGGGCTCTCACCACGACTTTGTGAGTCACCTCCCGCGGATCGGCAGCGGCCGCCGACACAACAGCTTCCCGCGCGCAGGATCCTCTTCTCTTCTTCAACCTCCTCCCTGGTACGCCTCCCCGCACCCGGTCGTCGCCGATCACACAGCGACCCCTAGCCCTCATTCTTTTCGATTTTTCTTCAGATCCGGTATGAAATCTCACCCTTAATCTATTTCCTTTAGTTGTTCTTTTTTTATTTGGGATTTCGAGTTGGATTGGAACTATCTAGGGTTATTGGGTGCGAATATTTGCGGAAAAATTGGGGCTTTTTGCCTAGAGTTGATAATGGTGAAGTTTGTGGTTGTGTTGGATTGTTTGAATGCTGAGAAACTAATTTGCCAACAATGTTTACAAATTAGGGTTCTTCTACCTTGATTCAGTGTCAATTTCTAGGCTCAAAGAGTGTAGTTTAGTCCTCAATTGTGCTTTATTTTAGATGCGTACTTTGCTTGTTCAGTCCGAAATTGAAGACCTAAATCAGTAGCTTCTTTGTTTGCTGTGAACTAAACCCAACACAATTTGTCAAAATTAGTGGCTTGAGAGTTGAGTATTGGGTAGCTTGATCTTTTGTGTTCTACCAAAATCAGTAGGTTACTCAAAAATCACAATCAGTAGCTTCTTTGTATACTTATGGATAATTGGTCGCAAGATGAATTTGAAATCATCATCCATGTTGACTTGATTTGAGGTTGGAAATTCATTTCTCAACTTCATCTTGCAGGTGAAATCTAGAGCTCATTGGTTATTACTTATTTACTAAATGCATGTGGATTGTTTTGGACTCAAACTAAACAGTTAGGCATAGCATTTGATGGTTTGAGTGTTTTTGTTTCACTTTCGGCTGTATTTCCTTTTCCCTCCTTCTAGATACAGGTTTAGGGTTTTAGCAGCAGTTGCAGCGATGATGATACCGTCAGATTCATTGGAGGCTCTCACCCATCACCGCCGAATCCGAGAAGGCGATCTCGTCATAGTGTATGAGCGCCAGGGCGTCATGAAATCTGTCAAGGTAACTGCAGGATCTGTTTTCCAGAACCGATTTGGGTCATTCAAACACTTGGATTTAGGTCAATGTGGCCATAATGGGTCATGTTGAAGCTTCAGTTCCTATCCCAAAGGTTGATGAGGTATTGCTGAAAGTGGAGGCGACAAGTCTGAATCCGGCTGATTGGAATCTTCCTCGCAAATTCCCTTTTACTCGAGGTTGATTCTCGCTGGATTTTGTAACTGCTGCTAGTAGTATTGAACTTGTGATCCATTGCTGCCATTTTTTTTCATTGATTCCATTGTTGTAGAAAATAGTGGAATGTTATAGCCCTTGGCAGGGGCTTATGCCAGCAAGTTTGAAAACTCAAAACTATATATCAATTTGAATTGGAATGTAATTAATTATAATTATATATATTTCTTGTGGAAGGCATATGGAGCATACCTCAAAGATGGTAGCCATCAAAGGGAACGGGACATTGTATTATTGATTGGATTTGGAGTATATTTGACTTGTTTTATTTGCCTTGATTAATGGTCTTGTTTTATTTGTCTTGATTATTGGCATCTATGATTTTTTTTTAAATGTGGGATTTTAAAAAACAAATTAAATCTCGTTCACTAAAAATATGCGGGAGGGGCACTAGATGACCCAATCTCATCCCGTCCCATACCCACCCCAAATATGTCATCAAAACATTTTTAATAAAAACATGTTATTGATATACAATCGATTAGATAAAACCACTTAGCAAAGTGATATCATAGTAAACAAAAAATGTTATCAATAAAAATGTCATCAACAAACAATGTCATCACAAATTATTGAGATCAATAATGTGTAATAACAAATGTCATCAATGAAGTGTAATCACAAACGTGTCATCAGTAAATAAAAGTAGAATCGATGAAAATATTTCGATATACAATTGATTAAATTAAAAAAAAAAAGTGGCATCAAACGATTTGATTTAAAAAAATGGCATCAAAACACTGATTTGAAAAAGTTGCATCACATTAAAAGAAAAAAATGTCATAAAAACATTACCTTGAAAAAATATGGCATCACGAAAACATTACCTTAAAAAAAATGGCATCACGGTAAAAAAAAATATCATAAAAAAATTGATATCAAAAAGTGTCATCAGTAGTCAACGGTAAAAAAAATGGCATCAATGGTCAATGTGGCATCACAGTAAACAAAAAAATATCAGCAAGATTTGAAAAAAGTGGAATTAAAAAAGTGTCATCAATCCATTTTATTATAAAAGAGACATCAAAGCGAACATAAAATGACATCAAAACGACAAAAAATGGCATCATTCGTTAAAAAAAAAATCCGTTGACCGGTCAACGGTCAACGTTGACCGTTGACCTTAATAGTCAAATTGGGAAGGATGTTAGGTTAGTTAATTAATTTTGTTTGGGTGCTAGTTAGCTAATTAGATATTTATAATGTGTTAGTTGCCAAAATAACCCTTAATTTTTTCAAATTCAGTCTAATTTTCTAATACAAAAAAATCAGCATATTTGATACGAATTATTTGTTTATATATAAATATGGGTTTGAGTTTATTTTTAATAATGGTGGTTCAAGATTTTATAAATATTGGTCAAAGTCTTGAAACTATTTAATAAAAGATATAATTATAAATTTTAAACCTATAGTTATAAAAATCTTGAATCTATAGCTATAAAATCTTGAACTAGTGTTTTTAAAAAAATCTTGAACCTTAAAATTATATCTTTTATTAAGTAGGTTCAAGATTTTAAAATCTTGAACCAATATTTATATATAAAAAATATATTAGCAAGTAGGAGTAATAATCAATATTTATATAAAAAAAATCTTTACCCTTATAATTATACTATCATTTTCTTTTCATGATGTGCTGACTACATTTAAATAGATTCAAGATTTACCTCTAAATTTCTATCTTGTTGGCTTACATTTTATGTTTGTTTATTAAGTAGGTTTAAGTTTTTTTCATGATATATTGCCTCCATTTAAATTAGGTTCAAGATATTAAAAATCTTGAACACATAGTTATATTTAGCCCTAAGTTGACATCTTGTAATGTTACTACTATATTTATTGTTTTATGATTTATTGTCTCCATTTAAAATGTTTCATAATTCTTGCTACCATACATTTCAAGTTGGTTTATCAAGTAGTTTCAAGTTTTTTATGATGGATTTCCTCCATTTTTATAAAGTAGGTTCAATCTAAGCGACATCTTCTTGCCTTAAATTTTATGTTGATTTTTAAGCAGGTTCAAGTTTTTTTTTTCATAATGTATTGCGTCCATACAAAGTAGGATCAAGATTTTTAAATCTTGAACCCATAGTTATATTTTTTTCTAAAGGGACATCTTTTTACCTTACATTTCATGTTGATTTATTAAGTAGGTTCAAGTTTTTTTCATGGTGTATCGCCTCCATATAAAGTAGGTTCAAGAATTTTAAATCTTGAACCCATAGTTATTATAGCCCTAAAGTGACATTTTGTTGTCTTACATTTCAGGTTGGTTTATTATGTAGGTTCAAACTTTTTTCATGGTGTATTGCCTCCATTTAAAGTATGTTCAAGATTTTTAAATCTTGAACCCGTGGTTATTTATAGCCTTAAAGTGACATCTTGATGCCTTACATTTCATGTTGGTTTATTGAGAAGGTTCAAGTTTTTTTTTCATGGTGTAGTGCCTCCATTGAAAATAGTTTCAAGATTTTTTAATCTTGAACTCATAGTTATATATAGCCTTAAATGACATCTTGTTGTCTTACCTTTCATGTTGGTTTATTGAGTAGGTTCAAGTGTTTTATATGGTGTATTGTCTCCATTTAACGTAGGTTCAAGATTTTTAAATCTTGAACCCATAGTTATATATAGCCTAAGGCCCTAAAGTGATATCTTGATGTCTTACATTAATTTCATGTTGGTTTATTGAATAGGTTCAAGTTTTTTTTTTCATGGTGTATTGCCTCCATTTAAAGCAGGTTCACTCATTTCAACACATAATACTCTTCTTTTATTAATTTTATTTAGGATTCTAAGAAATAACAAAACCATGAAACATAATTCCCGGACAAAACGCCTCATTCAAATGATCTGAAAATGAAATTGGGATTATTTAGGTATGCTACTAACATATTATTAACAAGAGAGGATTCACATTACATATTATGGGTGTCAATAAAGTTATTAAAATTATGATTTGTGTAATATGGGTTCATATAACACATTGGAACTACCTTATTGGGTCCTTTTCATTAAAGAGTAGAGAATTCTCAATAAATTCATTAATTGTTCACTCCATAGATATTAGGGGTGCCAACAAAAGTATTAAACTTATGATTTGTGTAAGAGGAAATGGTAGCAACTAGACTAAAAAATGGGCCTATTTGCACAACTAGACCAAAAGGTTAAAAAATGGGCCAAAATAACCCCTCTACCCCAAGCAAATAAATTGTCCGGTTTTTTGGCACTATTTGTGACCGGGTGTAATAGGTAGGGGAGGAAGGAGATCCTGTGATGCTTCCGCGGCGACAGGAGGGTGACGATCTCCGGTCGGCCATTCCCACACCCGTCGGTTCGCCTTTCTGGCCGGTCCTCTTCCAGATTAGGGTTCTGTCCTTCTCTATCCCTCTCTCCCTGCTTCAAAACGCGCTGTCGAGCTCCACCACTTGCATCACCGATTTCGCCCCCAAAAGACCTAGAATCGCGACCCGGCCTAGTGGTACCACGTCTCGTGCGCCGGCTATTTCGAAGACCGGATGCATGCGACCGAGAGCTCGACGGCGCAGACTTCTAGGTCGAGTGCCAGGAGGAAGATCGTGATCAGGTGAGCCGCAGTTGAGTCCAACATATCCTCCAGGTTCGCTCTACACGGCGGAGTTGCGCCGTCCCAAAGGCTCCCCTGTCTTCTAGGTTTGTAAAACTCCGTCCATCTCTGCCTCCTGTGGAAGGTTCTGGTAAGATGTTGGATCGAAGATTCGGCGGCTTCGATTGAAATGGAACTGGAATTGGACTCTGGAGGTAAGGGATTCATGGTATTATTTGTTTGTTCGAAATCAAATTGGGATGTTTTCATGGTGTTTTTAAGCATTAAGAGTCAGGGAGGTGCTTAAGGGGCAAGATTTTGGGGTTTATTTGAGCTGTGAATGCGTTTGAGTTATGTTGATGCTTAACTCAATCATCCCTTACCAAGCAATCATCATAATGCAAAAGATGAGGTTTCAGATTGAGATTAAAAACAGAGGCATTAAAGTAACAGTTTAATTAGAGACTTGTTTATGAAGATATTACAGATGATAGGTAGAAGCAATTGGCAATTGGCATAGACACCTAACCTAGATTAGATGGTAGGTTGAGAAAGTGCTCCCTATCAACTGTGTTACCACATTTGGTCTATTGTCCAATGCAGATGGAAATATCTGTTGAATTTTAGGACAACATTTCCATCTTAAAATATGGGGTTAAAAAGAAACAAGCTTCATGGTTATGTCATATTCAAGAATAACGAGAGAAAAGGAAGGTTGTGCTCCTAAGTTAGTAGAACACCTTATCTTCTAACATGCCAGTTAACTTGTCAAAATAGCCAGTTCTAATCTATGTTATTAAAAGTGAACAAGGGTTTAAATACACTAAGACTATATATTTCATTATTGCTAAAATGTGATTGTGTTCAATCGACCAAAATTTTATTCGAATGTTAGTGAAAATGCATGACATGTGCAGCTAGTGGTGTGTTCCTTGGGGCATCCTTCTCTTCTACCTTAGGCTTGTCAATTATCTTTTTTTATCTCAAAAAATTAGGGGATTTTAGTGTTTGTTGTGGAGATGCTGCTACTGCGTGAAGATCTCAACTGGGCAGCAGCTGTCATGTCACTAGTGTCATTTGTTTTGTGTCTTTTCTGCATATGAACACGGAACCGAGGTAAAACCGTCTTTCTGTACTAGTGAGGGGGTGGGTTTCTTTTAGAGGAGGTTGCTTCTACACATGAAATTCTAAAGTATGTGAAACTACTGCTACAAAATTACTAAGTCTATTGGCATATGTTAAATTCTTTTTAAGCTCCTCTGTTATGTGAAACTACAACTACAACATTACAAGGTCTATTATACTGTTGGGTGTAAACTTCATAAGTTATGTTTTATGTATTGCTTTGTGCCTTTTGCCAGCCTAAACTAATAATGGAAGAAATGTTTTTTGTATAGATTCATCAAATCGTGGAAAACCTTAAAAAAGATAGCTTTTTTTTGCATCAAGATTTATGATAGATTTTATAAATAGCCTATTAGCTCAATTGGTAGAGCGTTGTGTTTGCACACAATGATGTGAGTTCGACTGTCACTTAGGCTAATACGGAGTATGCGTTCATATCTCTCTGGATTTATACGATTGAACATGGTAGGAAATATATACACTAATGGCAGGACAAATTTATGAATCTGGTACGACAAATTTATGAATTATTAATATCTCTAAACTTATAAAATTATGAACTTGGTAGGAAATATTTAGACTAGTGGTAGGACAAATTTGTGAACCTGGTAGGATAAATATACGATATTGGTATGATAAAAATGTAATCCCCGAAATTCATGTGTATAGCTTGACATTTTTTTTTATTAATTGTATAACTTGACACTAATGGTAGGATAGATGTACATGAATAGTAAGATATATTTGTACTATAGGAAAGAAGTAGAATTGATATTGATCAATCCACAAATCAAAGACTAGTAATCACTGAGGCGCGATTTCGAATTGACCCTAATCTCAATCTCAATTACCAATCCACAAATCCCAATCTCAATCCAATTTCTATCAATCAAAATTCATGAATCCAATCTAATTCAATGTTAGAACGACTGAATTAGAGCCTCTACCCTTGAATATAATGTGATAACTCCACTCCCTTGATGAAAATCGGAAATGGTTTCAAAGGCTTTGACACATAGCTTGTGTCAAAGGTTTTGAAGCTACAACTGTGTTGATAAAACACAAAACTTGTATTATTGCCATATTAGTTCCAAATGTTATTATTATATATATTTCCTGATATCATTATATATATTATACACTAACAATGCAACAAGAATTTCGAATGAAATCTCCTTCCTTAAGCTAAAGGACATGAAGATCGAATCTGGTGGATCATGGCTTCAAAGTTTCCCAGAATAGAGGATTGTGAACATTCTCTCTTAAGCCATGATCTGTTCTAGCCGTTGAAGAAGATCCTTAGGCGCCGATTTGTTCAAACATAAAAATGAGATGAAGAAGAGAAGACAGAGACAGTTGTCGAACACAAGCATTCATTCGCACTAAAGCCTTCAAGTCAATCTGTCTTCTTCGTGTGCTCTCTTCTAGTTGTTAAGAGTCGTATATTTTGTTTCAAAGTATTTGAGAGTTACACAGTGAGCTTATAGGATATATTTAGAGAGAGTGTTATACTCGAGAATTTATAACTCGGGAAGTGGACACTAGGCGATTGGTTCACGAAGTGTAAGAGGATTGTACTAGATAGGTGAGAGAGGTGGGGCTCTTCTAGATTGGTCTAGGACTCCAAGGGAACGTGAGTTGACTAGATTGCAATTGTATAGGAGAGAGGCTTCTCGGTGAGCTATTAGGATCCTAAGTCTTGTGAATCAATAAAGCCGGTTGAATCCTAGGGTTGTGGAAGAATCCTAGGCAGGGACTAAGCCTTTAAGGAGCCTAAACTTGTTAACAATTCGTTGCGTCTGATGTCCACTAAAATAACCATGTTTTTGTGCACATTTTAGCTCCTTATTCCATATACTTTGCATATTTCGGGCTGAGAATATGTTGAATTTATGTAGTATATGCTTATTTGCAAGAAATAGAGGTCTACATAAGTTTTGGTTTAATATTGCAGAATTTGGAGCCATTCCGGGACAAAACCAAGAAGAGAAGACGAAAGCTGAGTTTTACTTGATTTCGAGGAGAGTTCCTCGATATCGACCAAAATTGTGAACCAGAGCCTGGTCGAGGATGCCAGATCGAGAAGCTGAGAAGAAGAAGTCAACTCGAGTAACATTTCTACTCGATGTCGAGTAAACTGCTCGACATCGACCAAACCAGAAGCCTTGTTCGAGTCCGAGAAGGGAAGAAGCTACTCGAGAAGACGACGAAATCCGAATTCGACCACAAAATTCCTCGATGTCGACCAATTTGGTCGATATCGACCAAAAAGATCTCTGGGCCGTGAGTCCGTTGGGCCTGTCCGAAGTCGAGTTGGACTGTTTGGATGCGAAGAAGTCCGAATCTATCAAAGTCTATCAAGGTTTATCCAAGGAGAGAAGATTATTCATTAATGTCAAGAGATATTTAGATTTTCCCTTTTAAAATTTATGACTTATGCTTTATTTAATTTTATCTTTAGAAAGTAGATATAGATTGCTTTCCTTGATTAGCAAGGATTAAGCCCTATAAATAAAGCCCATGGGGGCTGATTTTCTATTCATTCAATTTCAGAGAAGTAGTTCCCCATAGAGTTTAGGAGTTCAAAGGTTGTAGCGTTTTGGCATTCTACGAAAGTTTGAGTGTCGGGATTGTAAAAACTTTGAATATAGTTAATGTAAGTCTCTTTTCATTCAACAATGTCTGTGATTGAGATGAGGCGCGAGTAGTCCACCTACTTCTAGGGTTGGGGTGAGCCCAACCAGAGACATGTTGGTGGATTAGCGAATGCAATAAGAGATATTTTATTGTTATCTTATTCTATTCCCTGTGCTTCATCTTTGATTGAGAAATTGAAGAACTCATGTTGTGAAACTTGGGTAGTAATTATGATTTTTATTCGGAAGATTATAAATTCTAATTATGAAAAGGAATAGATGCAATTAGGGTTATTTATCGCGAGATTTATATTCCTACTTGTCGGATTAGGTGAAAGGCTTCTCCTTCATCGATAAAGTCATCGCCTTTTATGATTTATATTCCGCTTTCATGGTAATCGTTGTTGCAAACCCTAATCTTGGAAGTTTTCTTTCACCCATCGGTTAAGATTCGAAATTTGCTTTTGTTTTTACTTTATGTTCTCCTCGATTTCGACCAAACCGGTCGACGTCGACTTCTCACTTCGACCAAACCGCTTTCATGGTAATCGTTGTAGCTTTTGTTTCTACAGGTTCCTCGATCTCGAACAAGACTCCTCGACGTCGACAAATCTCCTCGATATCGAGTAAACTACTCGAGATCGACCAAGCCCAGTAGCTGCCGCTTGCTCAGTTTGACTTGACTGACCTTCTGTCGACTAACCCTAGTCGAGGTCGAGCACCCTAAAGTCAAATTCTACCCGTGAGATTTCTCCGCTGCCTAGGATCCGCTGACCAGCTTCCTCGAGGATCAAACTTGACTTCCTTTTGCTACATCAGGAGAGAGTCTTGAATATTATTTGCTGGGATCCAAATCGGTTTGCTTTACTTTATTAATATTTTATTTTCACTCTCGATTTCCTCTTACAACAAATTGGCGTCGTTGTCGGGGAAGCAATCATTCGCGCCTTAGGTAGTTAGATCTCAGTTTTTCTTTAAGTTTTGATTTTGGCAGTGTATGCGCTGTTCTAGTCAACAACTTGAGTTTGACGCCTTAGACGACCTGGAAAACCTTATACACGTCCACGCTAAGTTAAAAAGAGGCATGGCGGCCGCAGAAACACATGAACATCTAATACAAAGGCTTAGGGCGGAATTAGAAGCCAAGGATACTGCTCTCACCATTGAGAGAGCATGCACTACACATGAAGCTGAGCGAAGTAGGCAAGCGGAAGCTGAGCTTGCCCAATACCCTACCACTGCGAAGGATTACATGCACCCGACTCTCGTCATGCCTGAATCAACCATTCTAATCCCTGCTAATAATTTTGAAATTCGCACTGCTTTCTTAATTGAAATTAAAAATAATTCCTTTTACGGAAGGTTCAATAAATGTCCTCTTGAACATATTACCAATTTTTCTGATATGTGCCGTACTCTTGCTGAAGGTACCACATTAGAATATGTCATGATGAAGGCTTTTCGTTGGTCTCTGGCCGGTCCAGCATTGAAGTGGCTTGAAGGTCTCCCTCCACGATCACTCACAACATGGGCCGATGTGAAGCAGGAATTTCTCAACAAATTCTTTCCTCCTACCAAGACAGCGCTCCTCCACCAGAAGATTACAGCTTTCAAACAGAAGCCCGGGGAGCCGCTAGCAAAAGCATGGGAAATATATATAGATCTACTGCAATCCTGCCCTACACATGGACATCCACCCTATGTCGTTTAGGAGATCTTCTTCAATTCTCTTGACCTGGCTGCTAAGGATAGGATCAACCAGTATACTCGTTATGAGGATCTGAAGATGCCACCCGCTGATGCATGGATTGTCCTCGACAAGCTTACTAACCACGATAATAAGTATGGGGCTCCAACAAACTATGATGAGAATGCCTACGCTAGGCCAGCTCCATCCATGCCTCTCTTTGAGCCTTCTAAGGAGATTGACCCAGATGTCAAGGAGCAGTACTACAAGGATCAAAATCGCAAGCTAGTCAATCAAGTCAAGTACCTATCTGTCAACCAACCTTGCATCGAATGCGGTTCACAACGGCACACCACTACTGAGTGCCCACATAAAGAGCAAGTCTGGATGGCAGAAACCCACGATGAAAGTAGCTTACACAGGGGGTCCTAATCTGATGCAGGACCATCCCAGACACATTCGGACTCACCTATACTTGGGGATGGACCTATGATTCGAGCTCACGAGAATGATGTTATCCTCAAGAGGAAGAAGAAGGCTCCACCTTGGGTCATTCATTTTTGGGTTCGTTCATGCACAGTTGACAGCTTTTTGACGTCTCAGTAAAAATGAGTTGTACAGATTTAATATTAATCAGATTGGATCGTGCCATACCTTGTCGGAACGAGGACGAAGAGATCTACAACTTTTCTGTTATAGATGTTTCCATATTCGACCTAGAGCTTGGCCGAAAATCGACATCTTGGAGTTGTCACTGTTTTTAGACGGGAATACACAAGTGTGGGAACTTTCTTTTATTGCTATTTTTAGAGACCTTATTTACTTAAGTTATTATAGGTAATTTAGGGGTTATTTTTAATTATTCTTTTAATTATTATTTTCCATATAAATCAGCCATAGTTTATATATTGACAGCTGATCTCCTTGTAAACGGCAGACGCCTCTTTTCATGAATGAAATTTCCTTTCTGTGAAACACAATGAGAGAAAGTCAATCGATTCGAAGCGTAGCTCATCGATTGTACAATTGGTTTTAGATCTTGCTTGGTTTGCTTTGAGTTCATCAACCTCGCGAGAGCTTGGTGATCCCGGTAATCACAAGTCCCCTCCTTATGCCTCCAAGTTGTCCGCTTGGTTCTGTAAGGTTGTAGAGGCGGGCGTTATAGTCGTTGGTATTTGGTTCCTACCCTCTTAGGAGGCCTGGGGTCTTTTTCTCGTTCTATTTTATTTCGATTCAGTCCTTATCGGTAGAGTCTTGCTTTCAATTTCGAGTCTTTATTCTTGTTCATCGAGTCTTTGCTTCCGTTCTTGTTATTTCTAGTTTGATTGTCGAAGATCGGGCCATCCTACGGCTAACCCCGTATCAAATTGGATTAGAGCTTTGGTTTCTGACATCAAAAGTTGTGTCTTTTGTTTCCCTAAACACTACAAAAAAAAATAGAGTCTTTCTTGTTCTTGGTTTTTACTTCTTAAATTCGTGATTTGATTGCTACTAATCCTTGTTTGTGATTGTTGTGGTTGCCTTAGCCTAAACACACTATCCTAGCCGTGACCTACAACAAACATTGGGTGCTAATTAGTACCTTAGTGCAGCCGTATCAAATTGGGGGCCAATTAGCACATTAGTGCAACCGCGTGGCCATATTGAAGCCGAGACCACATGGCCATATTGAAGCCTTCAAGCCTTTCGCACAGTAGCCGTGTCCACAGTAGCATTTTGAAGCCGAATAGTGATGATCAGCCGAGTACAATTGGTTGAAAGAAATTCATAGTTTCGGCAGCTTTCAATCCAAAACATAAGAGGTTTTTTAACCCTAATAGCTTTCTATCTTTGGCTACCTTAGTCTATCTTTGTTTATCTATTTTATTACCTTATCAATTTTGATTTGTGATAGATTAAATCACTTTTATCTATCATAGATTATAAAAAGGCCTTAGATAGATATACTTACCATATTAGCTAAACCATCAATTATATATATTTCATAAGGGCTACATAAATTTTATTTCTCTTTCACCATAGTTTAAATTTTCAAGAGTCCTTTTTATTTCGTAGATAGTTTCTTGCATTAGTCAAAAAAAAAAACAGTCCGAAATTGTTTAAAAAAAATTACATTCAAAAGCTTAGTCCTAGGAGGATAAAATTCACTAGGGGCAAAAGTAAGCTTTCAAAAAAAAAAAAAGGATTGTCGAGTTTAGTGCAAGAACTTCAAGGACCAATTTTGGTGAAAATCCAATAGCCCTAGTCGAAAAAGCCTTAAACACATACCTCCCAAAACACAATTTTTTAAGCCCTATCTTGCAACTACAACGTCATTGCTAAGGGTTTGAATCAAAAAGAGGTAAAAATCCAAGTTCTTCTTTTCTTTTCTTTATTTTTTTTTGTTTTTTTTTTTTGTCCAGTTCTATTCGAGTGTCATTTGTGCTGCTCGAGTGTCAGCTGCTGTCGAGTAAAATACAGCCCATGTCGAGTCCCTTCTTTGGTCATTCTTTGTTCTTTCTCTTGATTACTTTCTTTGATTGTTAAGTCCTTGCTTGAGTGTTGATTTGCCCAAAGCGGATTTCCCCAACAAGCTTGTCATACCAATTAGTGAGGGAGTGTGAGCGAAACACTTGCGAGCTTGTTTATATTTTCTACTAACCTTTACGTAGTTCTTTGTTTGTTATTTTTGATGTCTAACCAGGGCAACAACACGGTTATTGACGCTGAGGTGATGAAACTTTTGAACGCCATAAGGGAGAACATGGCTAAGTTGAATGAAAGATTGACGGTACAAGAGCTTCGGTACGGCTTACCGGTACAAAGTGTTGATTGTTCTGACCCCGTGTTTAGTTCTTGTGTTGGCTCTAACACGGTGCTCGGACAAGGAGTATCACCTAAAGATGACGTGCCACCACCAAAGGAAAGGGAAGAAACTCATCCTATTTCTAATCAACTTAATGTTTCTCCTAGCTTAGATAATCAACTTGTTAATGAAAATATAAAGCATCTATAATATAACTAGAAAAGTTGTGTGCAAGACTCATTAATGTATATCCACTTTGATTATACAAATGAGTTCATTTTTTTTATGGCCATTTACTTAATTAGTATTGATTCAGTTGTGGTATCCAGTTAATGAGCCTTGAACGTTATGGCCACAACCTTGAACGTTTTGCAAATCAATGAGCCGTTTTGTCAATGATATGATTTTTGTGATATGATTTTGTAATAGCCATTATCCCTTAACAATCAATGAGTCGTTTCCTCACAGTCATCAATTTAATACCGGTAGGATATGATTTTTCTAACAGCCATATCCCTTAACTAATGTACTGTATAGTTAATTAGTATCTTTACATTCAAACTAATTGATCATATAATTTATTTTAGCCTTTTCATGAGACGACGGTTTCTTCCTCCTCCATCTATATAGGGGTTCCTTCATATGTAGGTTTTTACCTGGAGTATAGGTAGAAAGCCGCAGTAGGTTTTTCAGATTCAAGGTCGCCTGCGAGCGAGAGAAGTCGTTGAGACTAGCAGAGCAGGGCCACTGGCAAAGCGCGAGGATTGCTCCGGGCGAGGGCTGCTGCGCCGACGCCGATACTGCTCGGGCTTCGCTGGTGATTTGCAGTGTTATGCAGTCGGCCCCAAAATGTGAGCAATTTCGTGGATGTTGAATCAATATTTGACCCGGTGCGTCTTTCTTGCATCATTCGTACATATTATGGTCCTTGTGCTTTAGGTTATGTGTATTTCTTTGGATGAGAAGGAACTTTTAATTGTGCTATGGATCTTCTGACTTCCAATCGGGTTGCCTTAACATCTCTATGCAATTAGAATCGGAATGTCAAATGGAATGAAGTCAATGAATTATATTTAATCAGTGTATTGCTCTAAACCTGGAGCTTTAATGAACTCGGTCTCATCTGTTTTTCTATGCATCTGCAGGATTCTCGGCTTGTATACAAACACTATGCAACTCTTTACTTTGTGTTTGTATATGACAGTGCTGAAAATGAGCTAGCAATGCTTGATTTAATTCAAGGTATATCCTGAACATCTAAAGACATTTCCTATGGTTTTCGACATTTCACTGAACAATGAAACTTCTTCAAATGGAGATAAGTAGTTAAATCCAAACCAAAGCAAACAATGTCGATCAACATAGAGATTAATTTGCTCTGTTTTTTTTCTTTTCGATTTTGTTTTTAGGTGTCCAAGACGTGACTAGCTTTGGATTGGAATTGATCGGCTAGGGTTTTCAGGTAGCAGCCTCTGAACCCTATATTTTCATAATGCAACTGCCTTGTTCTTATGCTGAATAACTAATGCAAGTTTGACCTGTGAGATTTAAGAAATTCAAAATGGAGTTTTTGTGTAACTTTTTTCTGTTGATTATTGATGTCATTTTCGGATTTCTTCATGAAAGTTGCTCGACTATAGCTTGTGGACAACCAGCAATTGAATTAGAGATCAAAGGCCCAACCGGTCTGATGCCTACTAGCAAGTGGGCAGTCCGTTTCGACCTCGATCACTCGGATACCACTCCCCCTTCAACGAGTTCGACACTCGCCAACCACACCGCCTCTGCTTCAACGGGTTTCAGTTCTCCTAATCATAATTTAAAATTTTATGATTGTGTCATAGTTTTTTTTCCTTATCTTTCGTTTTGTAGATTACTTGGCGACAGCTATATATATCTTCCCTCGATCATTTGATAACCAATAATAATTTTTTTGTTCCTTATTCGATTTTACATTCTTTGATTAATCAATTTGTTTGTTGTTTTAGATATATATCCTTTCTCATATTTAGCATTGGATTTGATGTGTTCATCTATTCTTTCTATTGTTTAACTTTATCGTAGTTAAAAAATCTATACCTACGTCATATTTATTTTTCTAATTCTTATATTTTTTTTTTGCAGATTAAATAATCCTACAACTGAAACTTCATTTTGTAACTTCATTTTAGGGCAAGGAAAATATATTCAACTTTCATTGTCAACAATATATGGTATGTTCAAATTCAGTTTATTTTTTAATTCTTTATTTTGGATGATTACTTTTTATTTTATTTTGTGGATTACTATTTTATGTATTTAATTTTATTTTTTAATCAAGTTCATTTATTTGTAAAGAAAAACATTTATCTTATTAGAAGTCTATTATATTAATTTAATCATTTCATTCATGTCTATAAATACAAGTCTGAGAAATAATTTATTAATCTATATCTATCATCTATATATCGATCTATACACAGAGTCTATAATATCTACTATTTACTAAACAGTTTTGTTTTACTTTATTGGAGTTTGATTATGAATTTTTTTTATCATATCAATAGACTTTTATTTATAATAATTACATGTTATTTACATAATTATAAAAATTAAACAAATTACAAGCTCCATCGCTAAGTCATTCGAAATAGAAAAATCAGTTGTTTTAGTTTTATTTTAAAAAAATCAAGAGTTTAATTATCGAATATCTTTGTATTATTTTTATTAGAGTTTAAGGTATTGTCCATTAAGAGTTTAATCATCTAATATATTTTTATTAGTTATTTTTTCTAGGTTGTCATACCATTTGGAGTAAGCAATGTGAATATGATGAATACGAGAATCTAACTGCACATAACAAGAACATTAAATAGAATGCATATTTAATGTAATTTGATTTTATTGTTTTGTATTATTTTATTTTCAGTTATTTGATAACATTTTTTTTATCATATTCCATTAAAGGTTTGAGCATGATAGAGATTTATCAAGAATATGAATAATTTGAATAAATATATTTAAAACTAATGAAAAAAGAATTTATAAAAGTTTTAATAATAATAGTAGTAGTAGTAGTAGTAATTTTAGTGAAATGAATCTTTTAATTTTACCGATTGATTTTTTAATTCAATTTCATAATGTGACTGTATTTAGATATATACCTATAAAACTTAAATGCACAACAATATGAGATCCTAACCCCTAACAAATACAAAAAAAAATACACACAAGTATTTAATCTTATTTTTGTTAATAAGAACCAATCATATATAACTTTAATATATTAAGATTCAATTTTATTGAACCATGCCCCGTGCGTAGCACGGGTATGCTCACTAGTGTTAATAATGATCAAGGTCTTAATTTACTTGCCCGTGTTGATAATGTTTGCATTGAATATGAGCATGATGATTCTTTTGTTGTTAGTAAAGTTTTAAATGTTCAACCTACACCTTGTGATGATAATCAAAGAGAAGATTTGTGTCATACTAAATGCTTAGAAAAAGGCAAAATTTGTAATATGATCATTGATTGTGAAAATTGTTCTAATATTACTAGTCTTGAAATGATTGATAATCCAGAATTGAAAAAGGAAGAAAACTTGCTAGCCTTTGATGGAAACATAAAGATAAATGAACAACCTATAGTGCATATTGAGTTAGAACATTTTGATGATTATATGAACTATGAATTGTGCACTAATTAAGTTTCAATTCTTTGTTTTGTAGTAAGCTCTAATGGTCTACAAGTTGACGTAGCCAAGATAAAGGTCTTCGATCTAGGTGCTCGTGTGGGTGCATTTGCGGAATCTTATGCGACCTTGGATTCGAGGTCGAATCCTTTTCAAGAAAGGGAGGATGATGCAGGACCATCTCAGACACATTTGGACTCACCTATACTTGGGGATGGACCTAGGATTCGAGTACACGAGAATGATGTCATCCTTAAGAGGAAGAAGAAGGCTCCACCTTGGGTCATTCATTTTTGGGTTCGTTCATGCACAATTAACAGCTTTTCGACGTCTCAGTAAAATGAGTCTTACGGATTCAATATTTAATCGGATTGGATTGTGCCATACCTTGTCGGAATGAGGACGAAGAGATCTACATATTTTTTGTTGAAGATTTTTCCAGATTCGACCTAGAGCTTGGCCGAAAATCGACATCTTGGAGCTGTCACTGTTTTTAGACGGGAATAAACAAGTGTGGGAACTTTCTTTTATTGCTATTTTTAGAGACCTTATTTACTTAATTTATTTTAGGTAATTTAGGGGTTATTTTTAATTATTCTTTTAATTATTATTTTCCATCTAAATCAGCCCTAGGTTATATATTGACGGCTGATCTCCTTGAAAACGGCAGACGCCTCTTTTCATGAATGAAATTTCCTTTGTGTGAAACACAATGAGAGAAATTCAATCGATTCGAAGCGTGACTCATCGATTGCACAATTGGTTTTAGATCTTGCTTGGTTTACTTTGAGTTCATCAACCTCGCGAGAGCTCGGTGACCCCGGTAATCACAAGTCCCCTCCTTGTGCCTCCAAGTTGTCCGCTTGGTTGTGTAAGGTTGTAGAGGCAGGCTTTATAGTCGTTGGTATTTGGTTCCTACCCTCTTAGGAGGCCTGGGGTCTTTGTCTTGTTCTATTTTAGTTCGATTCAGTCCTTATCGGTCGAGTCTTGCTTTCAATTTCGAGTCTTTATTCTTGTTCATCGAGTCTTTGCTTCCGTTCTTGTTATTTCTAGTTTGATTGTCGAAGATCGGGCCATCCTACGGCTAACCTCGTATCACAATCGCTATATGGGGGAGCAAAGGTTCTATAAACCACAACGGAACCAAGGTCGTCCTAGGAACCCCCAGCCATACAGAGATCCGGGCAATCCAGAAAGGGACCAGCGAAAGGATGATCTTCAGATGATCCTTGATGAGATGCGCCGAAATCAAGGCACTATCAACAATCAGCTCCAGAACATCAATACAAAATTTGGAGAGCTGGACATCTGGAAGAGAAACATAGAGACCCAGATGGGCCAATTCGCGGCACAGATTCCACGACCAATCGGGAAGCTCCCAGGGCATACAGAACCAAATCCCAAGGGGCAGCACGGATATGTCGCTGTTGTAAAGCTACGGAGTAGTCACAAATTGCACAAGCCAGAGAACAGAGAAGAAAAGGGAAAAATCGTCCTCGACAACAAGCAATAACAACTTGATGTCGACCAAAATTTGGTCGATGTCGACCAAAATCAACTCGACGTCGAGGAGAAGCCAAGCCAAGACTCGTCTGCACAGTACTCCAACTCGAAGTTGACTACATTGGTCGATATCGAGGAAATTCTTGTCGATGTCGAGCAAAACCATGTCGACGTCGAGGAGTCTTCATCACCTCCGGACACTGTTCTGGCTCAGAAAACTAAGAAGACGCTCCCGTTCCCTTCTAAGAACCAGAAAGATCCAACTGATGGTAAGTTTAAGCGTTTTGTGAAATTGCTTCAAAGTCTAAATATTACTATTCCTTTTATAGAAGCACTTCACGAGATGCCTGCCTACGTCAAGTTCCTCAATAAGATTCTTAGCAACAAGCGATCAATGAATGAGATTGCTAAAGAATGCAAAAAGATGAATTTCCCTGAGAAGCGACCTGACCCAGGTAAGTTTGCTATCACTGTTGGACTTGGTTGACATCGTTTAAGGCACTGTATGACTTAGAAGCAAGCGTAAGCATCATGCCCCTATCCATCTGGTCAAAGGTAATGATAGGCGCCCTGGAACCTGTGGATGCCAAGCTCTACATGTCCAACAACACGGTGGTAATCCCCACAGATATTGTTGATAATGTTCCTGTTAAAGTTGGTAAGTTTTTTGTCCCTACAGATTTCCTTGTAGTAGAAATGGCAGAGGACCCAGCTTGCCCCATCATCCTAGGGCGACCATTCCTAGCAACAGCAGATGCCAACATTGGAGTAAAAAGGGGAATTCTCACCTTCACCATTGGAGATGAGATTATTGAATACTTTTTCAATCCTGACGCGGAAGAGGTAATGGAAATAAAAGCTATCTATTCAAAATTTAATGTTATCTCTTGCGATGAGCCTGCAGGAAACCTTTTCGCACAAGAAGGGGTTGTTATAAAGGCAGAATCCACGCTAGAGGAGGAACTAGTTGCTGCAGAATCGAGCGAGGAAGAGTTCTTCGACGACGCATTATCAGCGGAGCTGAACGACTCACTCGAAATCGAGCAGATCAAGTCGACATCGACCAGTCAACTCAATTTCGAGGAACCTTGCCCGACATCGACTTCGACCACTCCTCCAGAAAAGGTAAGTCCCCAAAATCTCCTTGATGTCGAGCAGTTATCCTCGGCATCGACTACTTTTTCCCCTGCAGGTACACCAAAAGTCGAGAAGGACAACTTGACCACTGACATTTTACTCGATATCGAGCAGTCCTCCTCGATATCGGCCAAATTTGCACAAAAGGTGAATTCTGATTTTTTTGGTCGATTTTGATTATTCTAACTCAATGTCGAGTAGTCCCTTGCAGCTGTACAGCCCTATGTCCGATTCAGCGTTGTCTTCGATGTGCGCTTGGTCGACGCGAACTCTTGTAGCTGATTTGGATGCTTCTTTCATGAGGATTGAGACGGATTACCTAAGGGAGATCATGAAGACGGAGGAAGTAGAGCCCATCTTGATTCCACAAGACCCTTCTCCGGTGCTGAAGCCCTTACCTAACACCCTTAGGTATGAATTTCTTTGTCCTAACTCTACTTTTTCTGTGATTATCAGTGCTTCATTAAACACAAAGGAAGTAGACAAGCTAGTAGAAGTCCTCCGCACTCACAGGAAAGCCATTGGTTATTCTCTAGAGGACATAAAAGGTATTTCACCCATTACTTGTATGCATAGAATTATTTTAGAAGATGATCACAGGGCAACAACTGAGCATCAAAGGAAGCTTAACCCCAACATGTAGGAGGTGGTCAAGAAAGAGATCATGCGTATGCTAGACGCACGAATCATCTATCCAACTCCGACAGCAAGTGAGTAAGTCCAGTTCATGTTGTCCCTAAGAAGGGTGGAATGATCGTTGAGGAAAATGAGAAGGGGGAGCTTGTTCCTAAAAGAATCACTACCAGCTGGCGGATGTGCATCGATTACAGAAAGCTCAATACCGCCACCAGGAAGGATCATTTCCCGCTCCCCTTCATTGACCAGGTACTCGAAAGGTTAGCTGAACATGATTACTTTTGTTACCTGTATGGATATTCTGGTTTTTGGCAAGTCCCTATTCATCCTGAAGATCAAGAAAAAACAACCTTCACTTGCCCCTATGGAACTTTTGCATATAGGAGGGTGCCCTTTGGCCTTTGCAATGCCCTCGCCACTTTTCAAAGGTGTATGATGGCCATCTTCTCCGACATGATAGAGGATATAGTGGAGGTATTTATGGATGATTTCTCTGTTTATGGTACTACTTTCAATATTTGTCTCTCTAACCTGCACATGGTACTCAAGCGTTGCGAAGAGAAAAATTTGGCCCTCAACTGGGAAAAGTGCAACTTTATGGTAAGGGAAGGAATTGTGCTAGGCCACAAGGTATCTAAAAAGGGTATTGAGGTGGACAGGGCCAAGATAGAGCTAGTGGAGAAATTGCCCCCACCATCATCCATCAAAGAGATAAGGAGTTTCCTTGGTCATGCTGGTTTTTATAGAAGGTTTATTCAAGATTTTTCTAAAATTGCCAAACCATTAACTAACCTTCTCATGAAAGATGTTAAGTTTGTGTTTTCTAGCGAATGTCTTGAAACCTTCAACAGGTTGAAAGAAGCCCTTATCTCCGCTCCAATCATTCAATCGCCGGATTGGTCACTGCCTTTTGAAATCATGTGTGACGCCATTGATTATGCCGTGGGAGCAGTTCTAGGCTAGCGAAAGGACAATAAACTGCATGCCATCTACTATGGAAGCAAGACTCTTGATGTGGTTCATGCTAAGTACACCACAACAGAGAAGGAATTTTTTGCTGTGGTTTTTTGTTTTGAAAAAATTCGTTCTTATCTTGTTGGATCTAAAGTTATTGTCCATACTAACCATGCTGCTCTTCGATATTTGATGACAAAGAAGGATGCTAAACCAAGGTTGTTACGATGGGTGCTCCTACTCCAAGAGTTTGATGTTGAGCTAAAGGATAAAAAAGGCATAGAAAATTCAGTCGCCGATCACCTATCCAGGCTCCCCAAAGACCTGCTAGAGGTAGCCCAGGACACCAAACCAATCGACGACTCTCGCCCTGACGAGCACCTGATGCGGACTGACACAGTTTTCCTCGACATCGAGCAATCTTCCTCGACATCGAGTAAACCTGGTGAGTATTCTTCCTTGTATGGTTTTGAGCTACAGAGTTACTCGACATTGAGCAACCTTTTTTCGACGTCGACCAACTCCAACTCGATAGACCACCAAAAGTCAAGCACATCACGAGCAGCCACTGCAACTTACTCGATATCGAGTAACTTTACTCGAAATCGACCAAACACTGGTAAGTCTTAAAGTGAGATTTTTCGTACAGATTCCGGTGAGGATTTCTTCTTAACCCCTCCTACTAGTCCTATACATGATATATATGCTATAAGAGGATCAAAGGTACCCTGGTATGCAGATTTCCCTAACTATCTTGCAGAAAATGAGATTCCGTCAGGACTATCCTCACAGGCAAAGAAGAAATTCCTCTACGACATCAAGCAATACTATTGGGATGACCCTTACTTGTTCAAACAAGGAAAGGACCATATCTTCAGACGTTGTATTCCGGAGGACGTTGTATTCCGGAGGAGGAAGTAGAAAGTGTCATTCGCCATTTTCAAACTCTCCCTACAAGCGGACATGCAAAAGGCTTCAAAACTGCATCTAAGGTACTTCAATGCGGTAAATATTGGCCTAATCTTTTCAGGGATGTGCAAGCTTATGTCACTTCATGCAATGAGTGCCAAAGAGTGGGCAACATTACTTGGAAGAAGGAGACACCACTCATAGGGATTTTGGGGGTTGAGCTATTTGATGTCTGGGGAATTGACTTTATGGGACCATTCCCTGCTTCAGGACCTTACAAATACATCATTGTGGCGGTCGACTATGTCTCTAAATGGGTTGAGACTGTTGCAACTAGGACCAACGACGCGAAGGTAGTTTCAAAATTTGTTAAAACTAACATATTTCCTCGCTTTGGTGTTCCTAGAGATCTTATTTCAGACGATGGCTCACATTTCATCGAGAGAGGATTTGAGGCTCTTTTGGCTAAGTACGGGGTAACGCAAAGGGTGGCAACACCTTATCATCCCCAAACTAGTGGTCAAGTGGAGGTCTTTAATCGTCAAATCAAAGCCATTTTGGAAAAGACAGTCTCCCGCTCAAGGAAGGATTAGTCATCTAAGCTTGATGATGCGCTATGGGCTTATAGGACGGCTTACAAAACACCGCTGCGAACAACTCCTTACAACTTGGTCTATGGCAAGTCTTGCCATTTGCCTATCGAACTAGAGCATAAGGCAATGTGGGCCCTCAAGGAGCGCAACATGGATCTCGACGAGGCAGGTAAGAAACGATTTATTGATTTGCAAGAGTTAGAGGAGCTAAGATTGAAGGCCTATGAGAATGTTGTAATCTACAAGGAGCGCATCAAGAGATGGCACGATAAGAAACTGGTGCCAAAGACATATGAGGTAGGTGACAAAGTGCTTCTATATAATTCTAGACTTCATCTTTTCCCAGGGAAGCTCAGGACAAGATGGAGTGGACCTTTCGTGGTTCACCACATATACCCTCATGGAGCAGTTGAGTTAATTGGCACTAATGGAACCACCTTTAAGGTAAATGGGCACATGGTCAAGAAATACTATGACAAAGAAGACCCGGAAGAGGAGATCCGCGCCACCCTAGCGTTGGTCAAAGCCTAAAACAGGGAAGTGGGTCGAGCTAACGACTTAAACCTTAGCGCTTACGGGGGCAACCCGCTTTTCTTACTCCTTTTTCTTTAATTATATTTTTTTTCTTGAAATTGTGCATAATCTCTTCTCGTTGTTATATTCAGGCATTCACGGTCTACTCGATATCGACCAAACTTGGTCGATATCGACCAAAATTCAAGGGTTGTGCACACCATCAGTCGAGTTCTTCTAGTCGAGTTAAAGCAAGCGGATTCTTCTTACTTGATATAGAGCATTTTACTCAACATCGAGCAAAGCCCATCAGGTAAGAGGGACGACTCAGGTAAGTTTTATTTCTCTAAAAAATAAAAAAAGAAAAAAAAATACTTACAATTTTTTTTTTACTATTTTCGGTTTTGTTTTTCTTTTTCTTTCTTTCCCTTCTTTAAAAACCCGTTGGACCTCTCTCCATCTCCTTCCGCTTTCCCCGACCTCGAGAACACTAAGAGCATGCCCGAGAGATTATCCATTTTGGAGAATTTTGAGCTTTTGGATAATATTAGGCTCAATTTTGGCCCAACAGATTCTTCAACCCATTCTCCAAAATGGAGACAGGGAATGAAAAATAGGACCTCTTCCCTATATTTGCAGCAATCGCCAAAAATTTTGCCGACTGACTTTTCCCCTAGGGTTGATCGTTGTGGCTTCCACAACCGTTCCGACTACCCACTACACCCCTCTCTCTTCCTCCACCAGTTCTCCATCGCCTCAAGTATTCAATCCTCTCATCAAGTAGATCTTTAATTTCTGGCATTCCAATTCCGATTCCGTGAATTTTCCATGCCTCTTCTCCTCCCCCATCGCCCTCGCTCCTCCGCCTCCGTCTACATAGGTCATTGAATCGGAATCGGAAGGGCATTCTCGGACCAGGTTCGCTGCGCAGAATATTTGTTGGACTTCCACCGATGACGACATTCATTCACTGTTTCAGACGCACGATACCGATGTCGACGTTGAGGTTCCTTTCCTTCAATTTCATGCTTCAATTCATTGGATTTCCATTAGCTAATCTCACAAGTTGTGAGGAAAGGAGGTATGACAGCTTGTGATGATTATAGAATTTCTACTTGCTTATTCTTCTGGTTTTTAGCAGAGGATCACCAAACAAGTTTGTTTTCAAATTCCCCAAATTGATCCACACCAATTCACCATTGCGTTAGAGCATCTACGACGGTTAGAGCATTGCGTTACCTTGCCGCTCGCCTACGCATGGTTAGAGCATTGCGTTACCCGCCGGAACCTCCCGCGAGTAGCCATCTACGACGGTTGTATGGTGGCTATCCTAGCCCTCCCCCTCAAGCTCCCCGTCCACCGGTACACTACGTGGAACGTGATGAGGATTAACCTGGCGTCCCTGCAGAAGGGACATATCATAGCACGATGCGATGGGAGATGGGTCCATTATAGGACAGAGGTACCAATTCGGCAGGATTTGATGGATCTACATCATACCCGCGACTGGTACACTACATGGATAGGGATCCATTACCACCCTAACATCAACCCAGCTGCTGACCCTATCCTGAGGGACCACCCTCTCCTCTACGACCATCCCTATTCTGAGCCTATGGTCGTAGACCCCCCAGCCCGATCCTGCAGATGGTGAGGACGAAGGGGATGACGATGACGAAGAGGCTGACAGCCCACAAGCCTCTCACCACTCTTACCACTCACCACAGCAGATCCTCTCCCACCACTCTTACCAGTCTCCCCAGCATATACCCTCTCACCACTCTCACCATGCCCAGCAGGCCCACCATGCTGGAGGATATTCAGATGAGATGGTTTCTGAGATGCGACAGATGCGATAGTTACAGAAGGCCATGTTTGACCGGATGACCTCTTTGACAGTCAGAGTTGACACCATCGACAACCGCCAGGAGCGACTCTATTCGGCTTCCATGGATCACTTTTCCATGGTCAGAGATCGCTTCGACGACATGGATCAGCGGCTCTGGGGCCGCCCATCACAGTTTTAGCGGCAGGGGAGTACACATGACGCTGGTGGATCTTCACAGCAGCAGCATCCTGGTAGCTCTTCCCTTAGAGAAGCTTCTGATTACCAGATTGGATTCCACCTTCCCTACTACGGCCCACCACCTCACCAGTGAGCAGCTGTGTAAGTCTTTTCCCTCTCTTTGGTTATATTTCTTTGACAGTGAGGACACTGTCTATTTTAAGTATGGGGTGGGAGTAAAGACTATGTTTAGGACTTTTATTGTTTTTATGCGCTTCCAGATTGTATTTTAATTTTCATTTCATGGTTTGTATCGGATTATTTAGGACATGGCACAACTCTGTATTTGAGTTTAGTAGCATATTATTTGAATATCGCATTTGCATGGTTAATTTCCATATTATTCGAAATATGCACTTTTAAAGAAAGTTGTCAGGACATCACCCAAGCTTGCAAAAAGTTCAAAAAAGAGAGTCATGGAAGTCAAGGCAACACTCGACGATGCAAATGATGGATTTGTTAGAGATATTGCACAAGATTGCCTAGAAAAGAGAAGTCTCATTGACGTGCGATTTTTTATGGTAAAACCACAAAAGTGAGGTAAATTGATGTTGTTTTTGACATTATGCACAATAAGAGGGCTGGGCGCGTGTGGTGCAAGCGTAGGTGGTGCGACGGGGGAGCAGGGGAACGCGCGGGGACAGTTGGGTGGATGCGTATTTTGGACATAAATTTATATTATTTTAATCCATTTGGACCAATCAAATTACTTCTTTCCTTCTCATTATTGGGGTTGTGCATACTTGAGCCCAACCCTATATATATATATATATATATATATATATATATATATTAGTTAATTGACTAAAATATAAATAATATGCTGCATTGATAGTAGTTATTCGTTAAGTCGAAGACAAGTGAGGTGACGCATAATGCGCGTGAATTGTGTCTGTCAATGCTCACGTTCTACCGGCTTATGGGTCGCCTCACTGGTCTTTAACTTAACGAATAATTACTATTAACTTAGCGAATAATTATTATCAACTTATAGAATAGTTGCAAAATTGACTCAAAATTTTGCAAGTTTTGAATAGTTGTAAAATTTGTCTGTCATGTTTCGATTATTTGACAAGTTTAGAGTTAGTATTCGGTAATTTGGAAGTCATTATTCATTGGACAATAAAAAAATATTCGTTTCTACCAAATGATTCTGATTCGTTGATTTGATCCTCTCTCAATATAAAAAGATCAATTACGTACCCATTTCGTGGCTTAGTTGCTCTCCGAAAGCAATGGCGGGCAGAGCAGATGCAAAAAAGATGTAAGTGCTAATTGGAGTCAATATCCTACATATATACATAGCGCGCCAATTCGTTAACAATAATACACATAAAAAATAATCAAGCAACCATTAATGCGATAAATTATACATGCGAAAAATCGAAAATACATGTTACAGGGGCGGATCCAGAATGTAGACATGCAAGCCAATCTTGCTTATAACATGTTAACCTTCCACGATTCCTCGAAACACACCCATCATATTTTCCGTATAGATATATTCAGATGGATGGATGGATTGATCGATCTCTATCGGTTGCAAATCAAAACCGACGAGGCGACGACTATATATAAATGATCTCGCTAGCTAGCTATAGGTCTATCTCCAGGAAACTAAGCCCTAAATTGCCAGTTATAAGGTACAAGTACATTGTTTTGAATTGATGGATGTAATTTGAACGAAAGATATATGCATATCTATAGGTATATAATTAAGTCGCTAGCTTAGCTCCTCAATCCTCATGCATGCATTATGCATATATTTGGTTGTATATTAATATGGGTTAACTTGATGAATATGCAGCGGTGGATCCAGAAATATTTTCAGGGTGAGCACAATTTTGTATGGATAATTTTTATATTATTTTTATAAGAAATATTTTATTAAAAAATATATATGTGAAGAGAATACCTTAAATTTCTACGAAAAAATATTAATGTTTAATTATAAAATACCAAAAAATTATAAGAATTTTTAAATAATGGAAAATGGATTGAGAAAAAAATAAATGAAAATATATGGCTATTGGGATTTCAACAAGGGTTAAATTGGATTCCATATAAAATGGGGTGGGCTCAAACACTAAGTCACTAAAGATACTTGTATATTACCTTTAATTTTTTTACATAACACATATATTCTTATATTTTTTTTCGGGTCGGCGTGGGCGACGGTCCGGGGTCGGTCGCCCACCCTTGGATCCGCCTCTGTGAATATGCATATGTATATATACAGTAAATTCAAGGAAAAATGACAAGAAATAATACCAAGTATCGACCTTGAACCAAAAATAATATGAACTTTCAAATTGACAATTTCATGTACAAAGCATTCCCATATTAACAAAAAATAATACAGTTTCCATTTTTCACTCAAATTTAAATCAAATGAGTATTTTTTGTAATTAAATAAAATAAAAGGATCAACATTGTGAATATGATAAAAATTGAGGGCAATACCATCTTCTTGCTTCGCTTCTTCCTCGGATGCAGTTACAAGCTTCAACATGCCTTCAATGGCGTGATTTTGTACTTTCATAATTTCCGCTCCCAAACTCAATGAAATCAGCCCTAAATTGATCTCCATGAGTTTCTATAACCAATCCCACAATCAATTGGGAGATTTCGAATCAAATTAAGCCACATACCATTATCCCCAATTTTTTAAAATTTTTCCAATCCTTTGAAATTGATTGAATCGAATAAAATTAGAGATATGTATGGCTATGTTATCAATTATCAATGAGATTTGCGGATCAATTTTAGCCAAATAATCCCCAAATCACCCCTCTTATAGATACAAGGGTTTTGGCAAATTTGGGATTATTCTCGCTGACGATACAGCCACCACGCCTGCCCGACACCTCCGCCACCAAAGAGCACCACCTAGTGCCACTAGGAATTCCTCCTTCACCCGCCGAGTCTCCCACGGTGACCACCTTGCGCCGCCAACCATAGCTTTGTCGATGCCAGCCTTGCTTTTCTGATGTCGGACCACCGTTGCACCCACCGTCGTCGCCGCTGTGTTGCTGCCGCTACAACCACCGCAGCCGCCGCTGAGTCGCTGCCGCTGCACCCACCTCTAAGGAGGCCGTGTTGATCACCCCCGCCCTCAACTACTCCTCCACCTGTCCTGCCCCCTCCGATTCCTCAAATCTATTAAAATGTGTTTTATTTTTTATCATATTCACACCACCTGACCCTTTTATTTTATTTAATTACAAAAAATATACATTTGATTTAAATTTGAGTAAAAAATAGAACATGTATTATTTTTGGTTAATATTGACATACTTTGTACATGAAATTGTCAATTTAAAAGTTCATAATATTTTTGGTTCAATGTCGATACTTGGTATTATTTTTGGTCATTTTTCCTAAATTCAATACAGGAGCTCGGCTTAGGGGGGATCGAAATCAGGCCAGCTTTAGGGCTGTGCATAACCGGGTATCCGACACGACACGACATGCTATGTCGGATTCCCGAAACCGATAACACTCAAAAGGCCGATCCGAACACGACACGGTAAGTACCGGGTATCCGACACGATTTCGTGTCGGATACCCATATAACACGACATGACACGACATTAAAAAACTTTTTTTTTTCTTTCCTGAATGTGCCTACAGTGGGAAGACTCAAAGAACAGAAGCTTCGTGCTTAGGGGACATTTTGCTCTCTGATTGTAATGTTGAACATTCTCTTTGATTAAATAAATAGCTAGCAACCCTTTGAATAAAAAAAAACTTCAAATTCGGGAACAATTACACACCATCAATTACACGAATCATGGTAGTACAAGGGATCTGAATTCTGAAAAGTTACACGCCCGTCGAACCATTGAATGAAAACAAAATGAGCTGCTACAACTTACCAGATCAAGGGAGTGAGAACCGAGGACTGAGGGGATCCGGATAGGAGAGGCGATATGTCGAGCTGTGGGCTGGGGTAGGGGCTGGCGGAGAGGAGAGGACTCGAGACGACGAGAGGGCGAGCGAGGATCTGAACCGAGTCTGGAGAGGGCGAGCGAGAGAGGACTCGAGAGTTGAGACGAGACTGAGAGTGAGCGAGAGAGGAGAGGAGAGGCAAGCTCGAGCTGTGGCCTGTGGGCTAGAAGCCTGGAGCTGGCGGCGAAAAATGAAAGAAGAAGAAGCGACCTCGCAACAGGAAAAAAAATAAGAAGAAGAAGAAACATGTCGGCAGAAAATGAAAGGAGGAGCAACCTATAGTAGCCCTAGACAAAAACAAGAAAACGAAAGACCGGGAAAAACATATAAAAAAAATTGAAGGGCCCAAATTCAAACTCGAGACCACTTGTCCTTCTCCATACGCAACCAACACGCCCAACCAACTGAGCAAACAGAGCTTTGTGATACTCAAAGACATTTATTTTATATGTATTCTTAAAAAAAAACTAATATTATAAAATAATTATCGTGTCGTGTCGGATACCCGATAAGAAAAATATGTCGATCCGAACACGACACAATTATTATCGTGTTTTACCGTTTCATGTTATAATCGTGTCGTATCAATATCATTTCGTGTTTTATCGTATCGTTTTATTGCAATTTTATGTAGTGTCAATCGTATCGTATTTTTTTTCACACTCATAGCTAGTTTGTACGTGCGGTTATCAATAGTCAAATACGTTTTACGTACGAAGATTCAGTTCCAGTATTGCTGACGCCACCACCTTTTTAAATCGCCACAATACGCCTTATTTTGTGGACCCTTGACTTTCCCGGCCACGTTTTCCTAGTTTATTTTTATAAATATAATTAATTAATTAATCAATTTATTTATTTAACGAAGGTACTCCGTAGTACTGTAGTAGTCTCAGGAATATTCTAGTATTAAACTACTCCGTATCACTTGTTACCGTAGTAGGTATTGTTAATGTACGTAAGTGCAGACAATATGGGCGGCCCCATTTAATCACCCACTTTAAGATTCAAAGTAAAGCTGTAAAATATTTCAATGACAAATTTGTACTCGTACTTATCATGCAAATGCCGGCGGCAGGATTTTATAAATGTAAAATGATACTACCTCCGTCTCAAAATATTTATAGTTTTATTTTTTGACACGCTTTTTAAGAAGTGAAAAACTATATAAAATATTAATTTTTTAAATAATTTTATACTTAATACAATTATCTATAAAATTATTTAAAAAATTAATATTTTATAGAGTTTTTCTTTTCTTAAAATACGTGCCAAGAAGTATTCAATAAATCAATGGTTTGTCTATTGTGTGTTCTAAATGCATATGATAAGAATACTTTATTGAGAAAAAAAAAACCCTAAAAGTAAATACATAAATCCTATAATCTAATTTAAAAATGACTAAACTGGGTGTATCTAGTTAAATATTTTCTAATTTGACTTCTTATCATATGCCAAGGAATAGGATAGAAAATCCGATAAATCAAAGGCTATTTTGTAGCACTATACCAAATTATGGTGACTTTGCAAAAGTAGGTATGGGGACCGGAAGTGGGATTCAATGCCGCAAGCAGAGGTACGGGGACCGGCGGGTGATTGGCCGCCTGAGGCAGTGGTACGGGGAGCTGTGGTAGGAGGTGGCGTGCCGATGCGTGACTTTCACGATCCTATGGAGAGGCCTAGCGGTGCTCGTCCTCAGGAGATGGGAGGAGACCAGGTGGCACATGCATTAGTGTATGGTGTGCACAGGAGGCAGTGTGAGCAGGGCGAGGCTAGTAGTTCACGAGTTGCTGGGCGGGATGACCAGGCGAGCGGTTATGGGCAAGCTAGCCCCGAATGGACAGGGGGACCTCATACCGTATCACTGTTGAGAGATTACCAGACACACATTGCACAAGCCGTATGGAGACGGGAGGAGGTCGCCTTATGGAGGGTACTGCGTGTGCAGAGACGATGACAGTGGTTTGGCCATGTTGAGGCGTTGCTCGGGGAAGACAAACGGGAGACATGGTTTCCTACAGTGCGTGACAGCGGCATGTGGGAGCTGTGAGATTTCCAGTGGGATCATGTGGATCACAGTCTCATAAGTGCATTCGATGACCACTACATCCAGAGACGAGCAACTTCCACTTTGCATGGGGGAGAGATCACCGCGGCCGTCACACTACTTGATGTCTTTTTTCATACTTGGGTATGGGTTGGACGGGGAGCAATGTATGCGGGTGGATGAGCTCACCGTCGGGAGGGATCAGGTTGGAGATTTGTACAGCTTCACCCCGGAGGAGCGCCAACGACCATAAAGGTCCGACTGTTACAACCCTCCTTAAGAAGATAGCACCGATGCGGCAGAGGGTAAGGGATGGTGTCCCCCTTGATCTTGATATAGAGTGCATCGTGGCTATTGCGATGTGGATGATTGCGTTTGCGACGTTGTTCATTGACAAGTCGGCCAACAAAGTGTGCCCTGAGGTGCTTCTCCGCTTTATGGATGCCGCACATATTCCGCAGTTATCTCTACCGGGTTGGGGTCTTGGCCTGCTTATATCGCGGATTGGGCGAGGCAACCAAAGAGTTGACCAAACACATGGACAGTTGTACGCGGCTATTGCTGGTAATACATTCATTCTTTGATTATTTGATTTCCCCCATATTAAAAATAAGTTACAATGAATATGTGGCTGATAGACTTATTCGATTGTAGGTGTGGATATGGTTGTACTTTCCTGTGTTTAAGGGGCACATGACCCTCGATTGGAGGCTTTCTCGAGATCCACGACACGGGGTGTGGTACATACAGTTGGCGACGCCTTGGACCTTGACAGTTTCCTGGGATGATAGACCTGGCATTAAGCAGCTGGATGTTGTATGTCGGAGGCTCGACGGGATGACTGTCAACGAGGTATGCATGAATCAGACTAATCTGCGTACATTTTTTGGAAGCAATAAAGTCGACCCAGGCTTGAATTGTAATAACACTTTCTATTATGTTGTAGATCGAGTTCATGCTCTTTAGTAAGGACTTGGAGTTTTATGGCCTTCTGCGACTGTCAAGTTTTAGGGGCACAATTCGTTGGTTGTTCGAGGAGGAGCCGTATATGCTCCATTGTGTGCTACAATAGTTCGGTTGGGTCCAACACATTCCCACTGATCTGATCAGACCCAGCAGAGTATTCAGGACAAAGTCCCTAAAGGGCAAGAAGAAGGCTTCATTTTACCCGATCGACAACCATTGGGAGCACACGTTGAATCATCCACCCTATTTCTGAGTTGCCACGGACTAGTCTGGAGTACCCATATGGTGTGGTGAATGACTATGTGGAGTTGTTCCACCGCTTTAGCCACCCATATGTACTCCCCAACACTCCCTGACCCCGCGCCTTATCCCACCGCCACCATTGTCGCCTCTGTCGCCGCCTTGTCCAACGATTGAGGAGATGCGGCCCCATGCCGCTGGGGAGGAGATTCATCGACTTCTAGCTGCTGGAGTGTATATGACATCAGTTCATTTGGAACACATTTATGAGCGATATTGGTTAGACCCTCCGTCGTGATAGATCGTGTTGGATATTTGGATTTGCTTCTATGTAGTTTTTCTGATGGATTTGGTTGGATTTATGATTTTGTTGGGATTTATGTGCTTTGTAATCTATTTTGTATTTTTCAGTTTTGGATATTTGTGATTTGTTACACTGTATTATGTGTGGATATATGTATATAGATGATTTTAGCACCGATGATTTATCCCTCAAAATTTATTATTCCATACGAACTTCACGACACTACATCACATGACATACAAGACTGATATATTTAGGGTTTAGGTACTCTTGACGGGTCTAGCTGTATCTATAGAGTACTTATGATCGATGCCAGCAGTGTTGTTGGTGTGCGACAATCAACAATGTTGACGGGTCTAGCTATATTTAGTGTTTAGGTACTCTTGACGGGTCTAGCTATATTTAGGGTTTAGGTACTCTTGACGGGTCTAGCTGTATCTTTGAGAACTGCGACACGACTCTCTAGATTTTCGATCCATCAGCGGTGTTGTTGGTGTGCGACAAGCAACAATCGATTCTCCTCCCGTAGCCTCTTTATGAACGATTCCACAGTTTGTGATCGTGGACTTCCCATGTATAGAACCGCCTTAAATTCTTCCATCGTTCCTTGAAGTATTATGTCATTGCTCGAGCTGTCTCTACTATCGTCCGACATTTTGAGGTGTTGGCACCATCCGTTGTGGCTCCATATATACAGGGCAGCCACTGCATCTATAGGCGGTGGGTACCCAACGCATAGGGATGTTCTGGGAGCCCACCGTATGCCCATGCGGTGGGTACCATCGTTGATGTATGCGGTGAATCCACCACATGCCTATACGGTAGGTGCGTCTCACACTTTACATATGCCTATAAAGTGCCCCCCTACCCAACTTCTACATATGCTCAATGACAACCAAAATGCTTAATATCAAAGTGTATGAAGGGCAGACAAGATCGGGCAATTGGTTCAAACTTATAGTTGAATGTTTTGGTAGGTCATTCGAAGATTATTTGTGGAACTGTCATCATAGCAGTTGGAACGGATGGCCATGCTGCCTTTTTCAAGTTGTGTGCTTCGAACCCGATATACCCAAGCTTTCGCATTCGGTGGACCTAGAGTGTGTGCATGGAGAGTTCTTGGAAGATGTCCGTATAATCAGGTCGCATTCGTACAAAGATAACCCTAAGGCATACTATGTTCAGGTGATAGAGGCGATGAAAGGGCTTGTTAGCGACTTATTCTCCAATGTTGGTATGCGATGCTCATCACAGATAGCGAGATACGCAGTCGACAGAGTAGTGTGTTGTGCAAATGCCAAAATAAAGAAGTACTCATCTCGTTGAAAGCATAACGTCTTTCGTTGTCATTGAAAGACCTTAGCTTCTCGATTACATGCTGACAAATCTCCATAGCGCCTTCGCTTATGAGATCATAATGAAAATAATTCATAATGCTCTTTACGATCTCCGCCTCCACTGCTAAGTAATACGACTCTGAGAGTCCTCTGTCGTAATAACAATGCGCACAAACAAACTCCATAGGATAAGCTACGCTAATGTCCGTTTCACACTGACACCGAAAGATAACGCACGGATTTCCCTCCATGTAAGATGGATGCCGCCAGGTGCATTCCTCTGGCCACCTAGGCTTCCATGTGACAAATCAAGGTAACCTTGTAATCGAAATCACCCGCTGATCGATGGTAGATTTGGACTGAAACCATTTTTTTTCTTCCCTTCACACACAGGTCGTTGGCAATGGAAGGTGTCTATATATAGGGATCCACCACATACACATGCGGTGGACCCTGACTGACCTAATGGAAAGGGGCAGCACGCCGACTGCCCCTTCCATTTGGAATTTTTTTAGGCACAACTCTATATGTTGGAAAATGTGAAATACATGATGATTGTTCATCGGTGTACTAGAACTATCATAACGCCTTTCACTTGTCCATCGGATAGGCGTACAGGCGCATGACCGTCAAACTGGTACAGGGTAAACGGGCAACATCCATCTGCAGGACAACGTAAAAGACATTATGATAGTTCATCAATGTACTAGAACTATCATAACGCCTTTCACGTGTCCAACAGATATTATTGAATCGAACAATTGTAGGAAAATCGGGCTAGGGTAGACAGTTTATATAAGGATCCACCGCATGAGTTTGCGGCGAGATCCATCGCATGTGTTTGCGGTGGATCTTATCGCATACACATGCGGTGGATGTCACTACAAACACATGCGGTGGGATTCACCGCGTACACATGCGATGGGATTCACCGCATACACATGAGATGGGAAGCTTATAAATGTGTCCCCCACTCCTTACCTTGCACTAAAAAACAATATGGTGAAGATAAAAGAGTTTCAAGGTGAGGCAAGTAGGGGGATATGGTTCAAAATTACGGTTGACAAATTTTGTCGGTTGTACAAGGATTATTTGTGCAACTGGCTGTAATCTACGAATGTTAAGATGAGATTTCGTTTATGAATGCCATAAGTAACGTGGTAAAATTTCATTTATCTACTATTACGTCCCCACATTGGCAATTGAAAAGCTAAAATTCTTTATTATTGGTGAGATTTTGTTTATCAAGGGCATTGGCTAGATCGACCAAATTGGTAATTGACGTTTCATAAAAGAAAAACTAAAATTAACGTCACTAACACTACATACATTACTCGCAATACATCTAACAGCTACCAATAGATGATGTCGTCTCCTTAAGCGATAATTCAACGCTCATGACGTTGAAAGCCACACATCTCTCTTTGTCGTTGAACGATCGTAGCTTCTCGGTTAGATGCTGACTAATCTCTAGAGATTTTACGGCTATGAAATATTGATGGAAATACGTCAACGAGCGGCGGACGATCTCCGCCTCGGCCGTTAAGTAGTACGACTCGGGGATTCCTCTGTCGTGGTAACAATGAGAACAAGTGAACTTAATGGGGGAAGCGATCACAGTGTCCGATTCACACTCGAACCGAAGTATAATGCACAAATGTCCCTCCATCTAGGAGGGGTGGAGACAAGTGCATTCCTCCGGCCATCTGGGCTTGTTATGGTGAATCAGGATGACCTTGTAATCGAGATCCCCTGCTGATCGATTGTACGTTTGTAATGTGGACATTTTTTTTTACACAGTCCCAAAACGGACTTCAGGGGTATATAAATAGTGGTCTTGGAGGGGGTAGGGTGTACCACCACATAAACATGCGGTAGGTTCTAGAGGAGCCTAAAGAAAATCTCTGGACGTGGGCTTCCCCGGCTGATCTGGGCTCGTTATAGTTAATCAAGGTGACCTTGTAATTGAGATCCCCTGTTGATCGATCGATTCTACATTTGTAATGTGCTTTTTTGTTATTTAGTTTGTTTTTTTTTAATTTCCTCACGTGATAACTGTGACAAGATGCCAACGCCCGGAGATTCCTATCCGAAGACGAAAATCTCTGGACGTGGCATGTTGTCAGCGTTATCAACGATTTTTCCGCAACGACTTGTAATACGAAAGACCACTCCACCAGCCTGCCACAATCCGACGCTTGATAAAGATCAACCAACCGTGGGATATAGACACACTGCTTGTTTAATAGATCGTATATCCTTAGATAAAATGAGAACCAGGCTCCGAATGTATATATAGGCAACTACACCGCATACACACGCGGCGGTATCCACCGCATGAATATGCGATGGGTTCGGGGGCCCCATTCTTTGTGTTCTTTTTTCTTTTTCTGTCAATTTTGGCACGTGACAACGCATGAAACATGCCAGCGCCCAAGGATTCCTATCTTACAAACAAAATCCATGGACGTCGCATGTTGCCTGGGTTATCAAGGCTTTGTCGTCGTAACGCTCCATCATTGTTCTCAGCGGTATAACTCTAGCAACGTGCCAATGCCCAACGATTTCAATCCGAAGGCAAAAATCATTGGACGTGGCATGTTGCCTGCGTTATTGCCGCTTTATCCGGAAAAAGTGGTCGTACGAACTACGACACAAGAGACATGTCAAAGGTCGTACGATTCCAATCAACCGATGATGAAGCAGTGTACGACTTCCACACATCGCTCATGTCATAATCCGTAGAACTGAGTGGTCGAAATGGGGGCCGGGGGGACATCTATTTATTGAGCAAACCCACCACATACATATGCAGTGGACCGCATATGCGGTGCGTCCACCGCATGCGTATGCGGTGGACACTGGCATCGTATACGAAGCTGATGGCCCCCAATTTCAAAATTTGCCGGTTCAACGGTCAATTGATCCACCGTCTACGCATGCGGTGTACCTATATAAGAAGCCTTCCAATCTCCTTGTTAGGCCATCCACAACTTCCTCCTCCTATGCCAAACGACGGCGCTAATCGAGCGACTTCAAGTGGGGCGGACGAAGCACAACCCCCCACTTCAATAGCCGACGACTCTCCACCCTCTCCTCTCCCGGTATGTACTTTATCTTTCCCGTATACGTGCAGTTATATTCTCGTACTATTAGGGACATCATCATTTAGGTTTAGAATTAACACGAATGGAAACCTAATATAGGTATCGTAATGTAGGTAGTGTAACATAGTCCAACCTTAAGTGATATACCGTAATATAGGTAGGGTAAGGTAGTTATTGTACCGTAATTTAAATACATGTATGACATTGCCACATCAACCATTGGAGGAGCAAATTGATCCGATGTCGGACGAGTGTGACCACGTGGAATCCCATAACTGGGAGTTCCGTGATTACATGGCCGATTTTGCTACAGCGCAGATGTGGACAAATCGCAACGACTTCTAACATCATTGTCTTCGCACCGCTTTACAAGTAAATATGGCTCTAACAATCAAGAGGTCTTGAGGGAGCACTCTTGCAAGGCGTGGAAGTGTGTTGTTCGCATGTCAGAAATAAGACGAGTACACTCCCTGCAAGGGGTCGCGAGTTGCCGAAGATGTGGCCAACGGCAACAATCACAGATCTATTTCCGAGATAAAGGGTTGTCCGTTTGCGTTGTCGGGCGTGGAGTTCAAACGAGGCGAATGGGGGTTTGGAGTTGTTCTTGGCAGGCACAACCATGACCTTCTCGGTTCGTTGGATGGTCGCTCATACGTCGGTCGGATGGATATAGATGAGAAGGAAGCTACATTGGCCCTTACCGTGGCTGGTACCCCACCGAAGCCGATTTTAGCCACTTTAAAGAAGACAGCTAAGACACGAAAGAAGGTGAACATAACATCGCGGCGATAAGTGTACAACGTTAGGGCAATCTTTAAAGTTGAAGCGAGAGGAGATCGAACAGTCACGCAAGAAGCACTTCACGTATTGCGCAAAAGGGTTACTTCTACTCTACAAGGAGATCCCTTGACAATCCCAACATGCTTCAAGGTATGTTCATCGCGCATTCAGAAGCTCACCATCTTCTGGCCATCTTTCCATACCTCGTTGATGAGAGGGTTTCTCGACCAAATAAATTTATAGTCAGGATCGTCCACGGGAGAGAGTCAGCGTTTCTTTATTTAGTTGTTTTAGGGCAAAGAGTAGCAAGAAGAGGTGAAAAGTAGCGATTTATGGGGGTTTATAGTTGCTGAATTTTAGGAATAAAAGCAATAATAAATGAATTCTAGGGCATATGGATCACCACAACAACAATCATGCATGAATAGCAATGAATCACATAAAAATCATGTTTTTATCTATTAAAGAGGTCAACTTGCATCAACCCTAGCAAAACAATCAATTTATTTTCACAAATTAATAAACTTTACTATCAGTTCTTAATTAGGTTATCAAAACTTTCGTTTCAAAACACTAATTACTATCCAATTCACAATTCAATCTTTCAATTTAATTGCAAAAAGGAATTTCCCCAATTTTCATTGAGTATTAAACACAAAGGATAGATAAAACCAATCAATTCATTAATTCATAGCAATTCGCACACATACTATCGTTGGGATCACCCCAACCCTAGAAAAGAGAAGAATTACTCACAATTCATGAAAAAAAGCATAAACAAAAGAAATAAGAAAGAAAACACCTTGCATAAACTTCAAAACGTCGAAAACCGTCGTTGAAATATGTCACAAAACTAACGCCTCTCTCACACGTATCTCACTCCCCCTAGGGCTGAAAATCTCCCTTGAATCCCTCTAGGGTTTCAACATAATGTTCTATTTACACTAAAACAACTTAATTCTATTTTAGGAAGAAGAAATAAATCAATTTTATCTAAGAAAAGAGGATAAAAATAACTAATTTCGGATAAATCAGCACGCAGACGGCCCATACCGAAGCGGAGGACCTCGGTACCGACCCACCTTAGGGTTGGTATGAGCACTGTTGCTTTTTCTTGCTTCGCACCTCCAGATTGAGCCTCGGTACCGACCCCCTCTTAGGGTCATTATGGGATCGGTATGATGGTAATCCATCTTGGACTTAGGAAAATGCCCGTATCTCCTTCGTTATAACTCCGATTGCTTCCGTTCTTTTTCCTATGCGCTCCTTATTCTCTCCCGCATCTTTTCTCTCTTGAAAGTTTCTTCAAAAACAGCTTTTAAAATCCTGCAAAAACACATAAAAACTAGTGAAGACATCTATTTCTCGTTAAAATATGAAAACTTATGCAAAAGAAACTAAACCCAATGCAAAACTTACGAAAAAGACTCAAATTGACATCAAAACATATGGAAAAATATGACTAAAAACATGCACATCACTCGTCCTCGTCGATAGTATATACCAGACGAATGCGTATGTTTCTATCTCAAACTAATCGTTGACCCCTACTGACCAGGGTTTGAAAACTAAAATCTGTCCCAGGGCAGATACGGGATCCCTTTGTGTGAGTTCATTGGATGCACTTGCACGAAGAAGAACTTCGTCATTGGGTTCTGCTTCATGTCGCACTAAAACATGGAGACATACCATTAGGCGTTGGAACAACTCATTTACCTCAAGCGAGGTAATCTTCCGAACGTTGTTGTCACAGATAGAGAGTTGGGGGTCATTGCGGCACTGTGAGACGTTGTTCCCAGTGTCAGACATATATTGCGCACAGTGCATGTCCTCCGAAGATGCGAAGAAGCTGCTTTCTAGAAGTCGAAGAATCTTGATGTTGCAGGGCATTTCAAGAGCGCATGTTATGGCCTATTCGAATCCAGATCAATTGAAACTTTCACCGCTAGAAGGAGGGGTATGCATGCAGAGTGAGGCCATATCGAAGGGTTGATGTTGTATTTAGAGGCGACATGGTTGCGAGATTTCTCAGAGAATATAGTTCGTGCATGGACAGATGCAATCCAGCATTTTGGTACGACCACGACGAACAGGTGCATCTCAATTTTGCTTATAATTTCATGGCACATATTTTTTTTTTACAATATATAGTGATATTCACATCCGAGTCCTACTTCTCTTGTAGGGCAGAGTCCGTTCAGTCGGTGATTTGACTAACGTGATAAAAACAATCGATCTGATGATGTCGAACCAAATCAGTGAGGTGAAGAATACAATGAGGCGAGCGAACAACACTTGGCCAACGTACTCGCTCGGCCTATGGATATAACAACACTTGTGTTAAAGGAATGTTTCAACTTGTTGTTCGACATATACACGAAGATGGAAGTCGATCCGTCGTCGCAGCCATGCAGAGATAGATACTGGAGGGACGTCTACGGTCTCCCCTACACTCATGAGATGCAAGGTTGTCGAGACACGCAGATACCGATCAGACCATCCCAAATTCACATTTTTTGGAAGCAATTCGACTGGAATCATCCACATATTGAGAGCGTCCAGGATAACACTCTGCTCACAAGAGCTGATGTCGACATGTCGCGCATGATCACGTTATTCCAGAGTGGAGATATGGACGAGGATACTCGTTGGAGGATCGTCTCGGCATTCAACGATGGGGATCCTCCTTCTCATACATCGTTGACTCCACTTGACCTCGAAGACCGTATACCGGTCGGGAGACCGAGGACTCGCCACCCCTGTCAGACGAACCCTCTGCCTTAGGAACGTGAGCGTGCTCGGGCCCAACGTCGAGCCGATAGAGAAGGGAGAAGGGGATCAATACGAGATCGAGGTCGAGGTCGGGGTCAATCTTCATCAAGCGAAGCAGATGATACGGAAGGCAATGAAGAGGAAGAGGAAGAGGACGAGGTCGGGGACGGGGTCGTGGGAGGGGACGTGGTCGACGTCGATCAACGTCAGAGCCTATAGGTGACATTCCACGGACGACACCTACAACGCTTCCGCTTGAGAATCTCCCTCACGTAGATTTCAATTGGGGTACTAGCAACATTGACGAATTAATGATTACTTTCATACGAGCCACCATGAATGTTGCATGTGATGGTCATTGTGGGTATAGATCTTTTGCTTGTCTTATGAACTTGGGGCAAGACATACGCTCACGAGTTCGGCGGGAGTTGGCCGTCGAGTTGCAGCTGCATGCAGATCGGTACCATTACTATCCTGCCTTAGATGAGGTCATCATGAGGGTCAACTATTTCGGCACGTGTCATGATGCTACTTATTAGATGGATATTCCGATCATGGGTGAGGTGTTTGCCACGTTGCACCAGCGTTCTTTGTGATATTGTCGTAGATGATGTTGATGTTGTGCCTGCCTCTTTACGCCACTGGGGGCCAGTCAGTACCGACCTATGAAGAGTTAGATGGGATAGCTTTAGTCAGCAACAACAACCACTTCGTTCCGGTACGTTTCGTATTTCATATTCATTTATTTCTTCGTTGTTCTCTTCTATTGTTAATACTCACCTGCTATACGCAGATTTGGTTGTTGCATGGTTCGTCTCTACCGCCAGTCTACACTACTTGGACACGTGATACGTGGCTAATTCCGACCCCTCGCATGTGGGCTTAGAATCAAGATTACGACGTCGAGTGTGTGGCCCAATCTTGCAATTGCTCTTATATTTCGTCTCCTTGAAGATGAATTGACAACCGATCGGCTAGACTCGTAATAAGTTGGCGTTGGAGGAAATTCATTAAAAAATTAAATATATCTTCACAATGACAACAATGGGTGTTCTTCAATTGAACCGGCCAACAATTGCGGCTGAATGCTTCAATTGCATATCGAAATTGCACTGCAATTCAATCGACTAGGTGGCCACCTCCGAATGCACATACGTCACACACTCCAACTACAACTTATTTGAATTGATCGGAAGAAAACGTAATTGAATTTGATCGGATGAAACGGAAGAACATGAGGTTGAAAGTAAGGAAGCAAGGATTTTGGGATTGATAATCGAAAAACCCTTTAACCAAAGGGTTTCTTCAATTTTATATTCAATCTGATTAATTCAAAAGGAAATAAAATGTTTAAATAGGTAAATAACTACGGTTTGGTTGGCTTTCTTAGAGGCTAAGGATTGTTTTACCAAACTATATCCTAACTAAATAAAATTTAATCTAAAATCCTAATATAGAAAATAATAAAATATGATAATTAAGAAAGCCTAAAGGATAGACACTGCTAACCATCTTATTTGACCTAACTAAGAAATACTAAAATAAGCAATTCCATAATTAGACTTCAACTAACATAGGAGTTACTAAAAATAGAATATATAAAAAAATAAGAAATATAAACAATAAAATAATTAACACCGTTTCTTCAGCGACTCCCAAGGTGGAGCCTTCTTCTTCCGCTTGAAGATGATATCACTAACCGTATTTTTTTCCTCAATGCTTATGATTGTCGAATGAATTTTATCCTCCTCGAACCTTGGGTTATTGATGATTCTTTTCACTCGAGTGAATTTTATCCTCCTCGAGCGGTGTAAGTGAATTTTATCCTCCTTACACTCATCAACTCAACATATATCAACGCACATAAAAAATCACATCAAATAGATAACCGAATTTACTAGTGCTTTTCATCAGGGGTTTAGACATATACAATAGAAATCATATACAAATTTTAAAGATTGCTCTAAATTGAAGATCTAACCAATAAACAAGTTTTAACTAAAGCTCATAATCCAGATCATTTATGGGAATCCCACAAGTGTCTTTATTCAATTAAAATTAAAGTTTATTAACATTTAATCCATGAAAACTATATATCATCATCGAGGTCATATCAATCATAGAAACGACTCTCCTATAAAAAAAACTAAAACAAACTAGCAAATAAAAAACAAAGACTCAATGACTTACAATAAACATGGGATAATTATCAAACACCTACAATCAACCTATAATGAAATGAAATGGATAACAGAAATTGAAAAAGAATATGACAACTAACATATCTGTAAGTGCAGAGCTACACTTGAGTTCCCCAACCCATGCTTAAAATCTTACTTCGTCCTCAGAGTAAAGAAAATGAATAAAAGAGTAGGGGTGTTGCCTGTGAACAGACCATAAAATTCAGCAACTTCTCATAGGTATTGGACCTGTCCAACACCACATACAACAACAAAACCAAGCAAAACTTGCATAGTAATAAGCCGTCAATCTAGTTAAGTAACAAAGGAATATCAAAGTCATTAAATTGAGCAAGATAGGTGACTATTCCTAAGTACTAACACCCTTAAAACATCATAAAAGAGCAGAAATTACAGCCTTAGGTGTTCAGCAGAAACTTTCCCCAGCAACTTGGATGTAATTGGTACTTGTGGACCTTCTTGGAGTCGAAAAAATATAGGCAATCTCCTTTGCAATTTGTCCTGGTCAAAACAAAAGACAAAGAAAACACACCACAACCAAACACATTCCAACATCCAAGAAAAGTATATCATCTAAGAATGAAGAACAACAAAGACCATCCAAACCAAATACAAAATCAACCAAAAATCAGCCCTGATGCTCAGGCTCCTCCATCTTTCGGAAGTAAAATCATAAAAATTTTGATGGATACAGAGAGAGACAAGCAAGTGGACAAGAACCAATCATAAAAATCACTTAGGTCAACATAAAGCACAACCTAACTAATTTAGAGAGTAGCAAAAATAACTCAGCTGATTTTAGACATGATGAGAAGACACTGACCAGCTACAGAGAGACAAAAAGAGTTTTAAAATCAACATTAAGACATCTCAACAAAATCTACAGTAAACCGACACAAGAGCAGACTGACTCAGTGGAAAAATCTCAAAGCGCACATAATGTAGTCCAGGAGACAGCTCAAAGGCCAAAAAAAATCATAGCAAGTACTCTCCCTAATCAAACTGAACACAAGATCAGTAGTAACCACAAGCAATCCAGTCATAACAACTCAACCAACTACACAGCTCCAAGGGAAATTTGTAGCACAATTCAATCGTTATTGCATAGCTAACTCTGTAACAAACCAAAAACCACCAAGACCAAAGGACTCCAGTCCCACCAAGCTACTGATGTTCCACGTAAAATTAGATATGCAAATCCTATGTTCCACAAATTTCACAAGAATACAAGACACACAACTGGGTAAGTCAGAAAAACCAGACGTGTACTTACCAATTGTGTAATTGACGGGAAGGAAATTGGGCAGGGCGCACAGGTAGTCTCCTCCCATCAGTCTTGGCCCATTAATCCTTCCTTGATGGCTCCGGTGGAGTGGTGGTGAGAGGTGAACAGAGGGAGAAAACGAACGGATATAAATGAAGTGGAGATGAAGGTTGGAGGAACAGGGGTGGCGAAGTCGGAGACTGTGGATGCGGTTTAGGGTTTCGGCTATGAGAACGGGATGGAAGAGAGGTGGTGGTGACTGGCAGAATCTAAGAGGCTAGATGCGGTTCAGGGTTTCGACGGTGAATTGCGGAGAACATAAGATGGCCAGAGTGCTCGACTGCAGACGACTGGAGATGGTGGCTGAATCACTGAGTTTGAGAACAGGGCCGAGAGAGACGGGTAGTCGGAAGCGAGAGCGGCGCTCAACCGGGGTTCAGATGGGCAGAGATAAAGGAAGGGAAAGGTGGGATTGGATCCTTCAACTTTTTTGTTAATTTTTTTTTTCTGAAAATAAAAAAATATATAAATATTAATCCTAGCTAAAAAGAAAAAAGAAAACCCTAACTACTTAATTTTATGTCATTAGCATGACTTATTCTTAATCTCAAATTCTTACAAATCAGACATCGTCAAAGCCCTCAGTAGTCTGTCATATTCTTGTGCACACATCTTACACAAAACGTCATGTCATACTAATAAATTGAAATTATATAATACTATATAAGTTAAAACCGCATTCAATTTATCAAAGTTATGACTCCCTACTGAAGGAATATGATACCACCAGCTCAGTTCCACTTGTGGCTTTTCAAAATAACAATTAAAAGGATCAATATAATCACCCATACCTTCCAAATTGCAAAAGTTTACCTTTATTACCTCTTGTGCCTCAACAGGTGGCTCTAGACATGGTTTATCAGCAGGTGAGCTCAGAATGAATGCATCGGATGAAGTAGTAGACACAACACATGAAATCTCATACGTCGACTCATGAGATTCCACCATGACAGGAAGCACTAGACCCTCGCCTCCATCGTCAAAGAAAATGTTGTCATATGTGAACAAGTCCTCATTCTGAATGTCATTCTCATGTTGAAACCAACTAGGATAGAATGAATTGAACACAATGACTTCGAGATGATCTTCCATTCTTGCGTCCTTCAATGTCTCAGGGAATGGCATGATGGATTGACTTTCTTTATCAACTTGCGAGGTGTTTGTCTACTCTGCCATTATCTCACTTGATGCCTGAGTAAGTTGGCTAATTTATTCCCCTAAGTTTTTGATCCTCTCAGCATTCTCCTGCACCGCTTGTGTAAGGGCTTGGATCCCATAATCCAGGTGTGTGACAGAGTCCTCCATTGGTGGATAAGACGTGGTGAACAACTCTTCCTATGCAACATGGTAACCCATGTAACAGAAAAAATCCCACAACCCCGACAAACCTAATCGTACTAGGCCTCCGTTACTCATGTACTCAGAAATCGCTCGTGTCTCAGCAGTCATCCCGTCAATTATGCAAAGAATCATATCTCGAATGCTGTCTTGATAACCCCGTGAATTACGAATGTCAACATATCTCTGCAATCTGTTAAGATATTGGTGAAAGTTCTCACCTTCAAACTGCAATAACATTAACATCCTAAAAGTTAGTAGCAAGAGTGTTATGAACCGTAAGATAGGTGCACAACAAACTAGATATATAAAAAAATTGATAAATACACAAAACAAAGAAATAAACTTTGATTCCCAGGCAATGATGCCAATTTGATGAGCGGTTCTTAGTCGTGTAAACCGTAGCAAAATAAATTTGAACTTACCTAACTAATGTAGTGTGATAAGTACGAGTCGATCCCACAGAGAATCAAGTTATTCCTAAGTTCAGTCTATTTATCAATTAATAGAAAAGGGTATTTTGATGTGATGAGAATAAGAAAGAAAATAAAATAAACTAAAAACAAATTAACAGAGATAACAATTAAATGACTAGTTTCATCTACAAATATCCAATTTAGTTTGGTTAGTCGATCCTTGATTCTTCTTCAAGTTCTCTTTTCATCCTATTATTGTGTATGTCCTAATCTTGTGTAAGTTACGAGTCCTAGTAACTTTTACTAATTAGATAACCCTAAAACAATAATGATTTAACCTAATAGTAGGATTAAGATTAAGGATTAACTAGGATACATGCAACACCAAGCTACGAGTCAGCATTTAACATATAAATGATTCTCTACCCACCAGTTTAGTCCTACGAGTCCTAAAAAGACATGATTGCTACTATGGATTAAGGTTTGCTACGAGGAATCTACAAAATTCTAGCAATAATCTCAATTAGTTGTACGGACTAGAAGAAATCGACAATATTCGCAAAAGAATCAATACGAATAGAATAAGATTAGAAATCTCACAACTTTATCAAATCAAAGATTCAATCCATAGACAAAACGGAAGAGTTTAGACAAAACAAAACATAATTAGGGTTTAGAGTCAAAAGTCAGTCACGGCTAGTTGGCCGGTCTCCGTGAACACTCCTTCGTATCTTCCGAATGAAAGTATATATAGTATAATGTAATATAAATTAAACCTAATCTATCTAATTCTATCGATATAAACTAATTCTAAATATAATCATTAACATAGCAGCAGCATAATCACGTGCGTGAGCTCTTTTCCTCACTTTCATTGATATGCAACCCATGATTGCGTGTGTATGGACAACTCACGGCCTAATCCTCATGAAATATGTTTAGAATTTGATCAACCCAAGTGTTAACGGCCACGGATAGTGTCTCCACATTTCTTCCAAAATGACTGAATTATAATAAAATACGAGTGTAGACTCTGAATCTAAATAATACCAAATAAGATATAAAAATATGTAAAAATACTCTAAATTAATATGGAAATATCTACTTAAAACATGACTAAAATAGACCCTATCACCTAACCACTTAAAGCCATAGCTAGGACCTTGTGAACTAATCGTAGACACGGATGGACAAACTTGTATGTGTACTCCCCTCTATGTTCATCAAAAGCAGTGTCAGTCGCTGCATACCAGAAATCGTGTGTGCTCTGATCTAGCACATGGGCTGCCCAATCCTCGGTGGGCTCTTGAGTAATACCAAAGGCATCCCGCAATTGAGCAAAGCTGCATGAGTATCCGTGATCCAACTGATGGAACCTAATGTGATTATCAGACACATCCAATGTCGCCCGAAACTCCCTAGCCAACTTAGAATAGGAGGGGGCACTAAAATTCAGAAAAGCACCTAAGCCCCCCTTGTGTGAGCATCTGCTGAGTACAACCTAGGATCCCTAACCTTTGTAGCGTCGGAACATCAAAGAATTTCGTTTGTACGAACTTCTTTGAATCAAAATGATCCCAAATCTTCCGATGTCCTGTAGATAGGGTACGCAATTAACGAACCATATTTAATATATCTCAGCAGCAACAACAACCCAATCACATCCACAACTAACCAAGCTCAAATCCACAACAAGCCAATCAATTAAACCAAACCTCCAATCAGTGGCGCCACACCAAATCCTCCAAACACAAGGCTCAATAGCACACAATACACCACAAACAAGCAACCAAACACTAGCAAACCAATAAACAAATGGAAGCAACACAACCAAAAATACAAACAGAGGTCGAACTCTGCGGCGTGAGGTACCGACGGCGGCCGCAGCAAAGGGGCGGTAGGCGCAGCACGCGGTGACGAGGGTGGGCTGGTGGTGAGCGCAACGGATCTGCACCGATGGCTTTCTTCTCCGATTTTGTGAATGGCAGACCAAAGGGTGGAAGATCTGAAAGGGTCTGGGGTGTCGTGGGTATGTAGAAAGGAATGGGGAAGGTTGTGGGTGGCAGTGGTTACCGAATCCGGCGAGGGAAGTGTAGCGAGGGTGATGGAGGTTTGTGAAGTTTGGTGATGGTGATAGAAGAGAGTGACAATCGAGAGAGATAGAGAGAGAGAGAGGGGGGGGGGGGGTTAGAAAAGGTTCCATCGACTTTTATGTGTTTTTTTTTCCAGAAAAATGCAAGAGGGGTCAAGGGCAGTCATGCGGCGGCCGCGACATAGATGTTGCGGCCGCTGCATATGCATGTTGCTGGTGGGTCTTGCGGCGGCCGCGACATAGGTGTCGTGGTCGTTGCATATGCAAGTAGCTAGTTGTGGATGAAGGTGTGGTGGCCGCTGCATCTGCAATAGCAGCTCTTGTTTTTGTTCTGTTCGTCCCATCTCTCCTTAATTTCCTTGTATTGTTAGTCCAAACCAAAACAAAACCAAAGCAAAACACAAATAAAAACTAGCACAGAGTTTCATGTCGTTGGCTCAACGTAATGGCCCTTGAGTGGCCATAGGTGTGAGATCGATGTTCTAAAGCCAATATAGCCTCCTACATATTAGATGACAAAGCATAATCTCTAGAAATTTCATTTATAGAGGCTTGTAAAGTGACCTCCATCTCATCAACACACTCCAAATCAAAGCAATCTTATGCCATAGTATCAATGACATCCATAAAGCACAAAGAAGGATCCTCAGATGGAAATTTCATGGAATCATAGATATTATACTCAACTTTTTGACCATCGAATTCCATAGTAAGAGACTCTAAATAGACATCAATCTTGATCTTAGCAGTTTTCAAGAAAGGTATGCCCAATAGAATAGGGTCTTCATTGTTACCAGGACCCATATCAATCACAAAGAAATCAGCAGGGAATATTTCTCAACCATAACTAACTCATCCTCAACAATCCCTTTTCGGGTAAATAGTAAAGCGATCAGCAAGTCGAATTACTACCAGAGTATCATTCAGAGGTCCCAATCCCAAGGCATGATAAAAGTGAGAAGGTAAGACATTAATAGATGCTCCTAAATCTAACATGGCTTTTTCAAATTCCATATCACCTATCACACATGGAATTGGAAACATACTAGGATCACTACACTTCTCAGGCAACCGCTTTTGAAACACAGCAGTGACATGTTCACTTACCTTGACCTTTTACTTACCTTTCAGCTTCTGGTTCCGCTTGATAGTGAAAAGTTACTTCAAAAATTTAGCATACCTAGGAATGCTTTTAATCCAATTAAGCAAAGGAATGTTAACCTCTCACTTACCAAACGTTTCGAAGATTTACTTATCGTTCTCATACCTTCTTGTGTCCTTCAGGGCTTCCAGAAAGGGTTGAACCGGCTTCGGAGGGTCCAAAGGTAAGGGAGAAGAAGAATGACGAGAAGGAGAAGAAAGGGGAATAGAGGATGGATTAGACGTACTGGTTCAAGAGCTGCTTCTAGGGCATTGTTGCAACCGCTGCGTACCTGTGGCGACCGCTTCTCCTCTGCATGGGTGCGCCGCCCGCCGCATTGTGCAGTTGTCGTTCTTTTCTTCCACGACCTCTATTTTTTCGTCCATAATCTTCTCATCATCCTTTTGAGGTGTGACCATCCATTCCTTGCCACAACTAAGCGTTACAACGCTGACATTTTCCTTCGGATTCACAATCGTTTACGATGGAAGCTTTCCTGAATCATTTGCCTCTTTTTCACTTAGGACTTGAATGAGTTGACTCCTTTGATTTTCCAAGTTTGTGATCCAATCCGATTGTTGCTTCTCAGCCTTCAAGACAAACCAGGAATTCACCATTTTGCGTTCGCCTCTTCTTATTCAACACTGAATCGTTTGCCTCTTCTTATTCAACATGTTTCCCCCACAACAGGAATTCACCATTTTGCGTTCATCATCAGTAAGCCCATTGACCAAGAATAAGATGAAATCCTTCTATGAGAAGCCATGGCACGGGCAACTAGCACAGAGTTTCTGAAATCACTCAAAGTATTCATGAATGGACTCCGTAGCGTACTGCTCGATGTTGTTGATTGCCCTTTTCAAGCCATTAAGTTTGGTTACAGGAGAGTACTTCTCCAAAAAGACTCTCTTTATCTCATCCCAAGTTGCTATAGTCCAAGGAGGTAGATATAAGAACCACTCATTCGTCTCATCCTTAAAAGAGAAGGGAAAGGCTCTCAAATTGATTTGATCTTCAGTGACGTTCTCATGTTTCAATCCAACTACCACAATGTGGAACTCAGACAGATGCTTGTGGGGGTCCTCTCCACTCATCCCATGGAACTTTGGTAGCAGATGAACTACCCCAGATTCCAGCTCAAAGTTGACTCCTTCCCCTGGCGCAGGGAATTGGATTGCCAAGAGTTGATCTGTCAAATCAGGAGCAGAAAAGATCCTTGAAAGTGCGATTTGCTTCGTTAGCCAGCTATGCAGTTCTTTCTCCTTTATCAAAAGGTAACTCGCGAAAGTGATCATGAGTTTTTCGCCTTAAAGAAGAATGGGTCCTATTGATCTATGAATCAAATGGCAACAAAGATGAATAAGTAGCACGAGTACGGACCATATAAGACGGTCCACACAAAAAATCAGCACCAAAAACACACAAGAACCAATAAAAATCCTCGACAACTGCGCCAAATTGGCGGAAGGAAAACCTAATGTTGATCCGTCAAAGTAAAACTCAAACCTATAACTAGTATAGCAATAAGTAAGAGGTCGATCCACCGGGAAATTTTTTGTTCAAATGTGATTTAAGTGGCAATTAAGTAACCAAAGAGGGGGGGTTTTGTGATTGTAAGGATCCGCCTTTAATCAAAGGGGATTGACGAGAGAAAAAGCAAATGGTTCTTGATTCAAAAAATTATGAGAAGCAGTTCTACCTACAATTTTCCCTTTTATATGGTTGAACTGATCCTTGTAACTTCTTCTCGTCCTTTTAGGTTACCTATGAATGCCCTTGTCCCAACCTAATATAGTAACTAGTCCAACCAGTCCTAGAAACCCTTATCAATTGAACAGTGTTGTAGGAGGAAATCGAGTTTAAAATATAATAAAATAAAGCAAACCGATTGGATCCCAGCAAATAATGTTCAAGACTCACTCCCGATGTAGCAAAAGGAAGTCAGATTCAATCATCGAGGAAGCTGGTCAGTGGATCCTAGGCAGCGGAGGAATCTCACGGGGATAAGTCGACTTCAGGGTGCTCGACCTCGACTAGGGTTAGTCGACAGAAGGTCAAGCAAGTCGAACTGAGCAAGCGGCAGCTACAGTGCTTGGTCGATCTCGAGTAGTTTACTCGATATCGAGTAACTTTGTCGAAGTCGAGGAGTTTTGTTCGAGATCGAGTTGCTTGCAGAAACAAAAGCTACGGCGATCTTGTTTGATCGAATGTGAGAAGTCGACGTCGACCAGTTTGGTCGAAATCGAGCAGTGACAGAAAGTAAAAATAAATACAAATTCCGAATCTAAACCGATGGATGAAAGAGAACTTCCAAGATTAGGGTTTGCAACAACTATTTCCATGAAAGCGGAATATAAATCATAAAAGGCGGTGATTATATTGATAAAGGAGAAGGCTTTCATCCAATCCGACAAGTAGGAATATAAATCTTACGATAAATAACCCTAATTGCATCTATTCCTTTTCATAATTAGTATTTATAATATTCCGAATAAAAATCCTAATTACTACCCAAGTTTCACAACATGAGTTCTTCAATTTCTCAATCAAAGATGAAGCACGTGGAATAGAATAAGATAACGATAAAATACCCCCTTTTGCAATCTCTAATCCACCAACATGGCTCTCGTTGGGCTCCCCCCAACCCTAGAAGTAGGTGGACTACTGGCGCCTCATCGTAATCGCAGACATTGGTTGAAAAAAAAAAAACTTGCATAAACTATATTCAATGTCTTTACAATTCCGGCACTCAAACTTTCGTAGAATGCCAAAACCCTAAAACCTTTGAACTCCTAAACTCTATGTGGAACTACTTCTCTGAAGATGAATGAATCGAAAATCAGCCCCATGGGCTTTATTTATAGGGCTTAATCCTTGCTAATCAAGGAAAGAATATCTATCTAATATCTAAAGAAAAAACTTAAATAAAAGTAACATTTATCTAAAAAGGAAATATATCTAAATATGTTCATGTGGATAAATTCTTCTCCCCATAGATAGATCTTGATATAACATGATGGATCCAGCCTTTCTTCGTGCCCAAGTAGTCCACATGTGCTTGGAATGGCCCAACAGACCCACGGCCCAAAATCGCGTAGTCGACTTCGACAAAGCCTGTTCGACGTCGAGTAGGGTGTACTCGACTTCGAGTAATTCTCAACTTGTCGATCTAGTTCTCTTCATTGAGCTCGGTTCAGGTTCAATTTTGGTCGACGTCGAGTAGGGTGTAGTAACGTCGAGTACGGCTCGTGCTCGATCTCGTTCTCTGGAGCAAATGTCGAGCAAAAGTTGGTCGACTTTGAGCAACTCTGCTGGCTTTCAACATTCTGCTCCATTCTTGAAACACACTTTCTCGAATCCTCGTTCATCGGATTGACGCATATTAGCATACGTTGGAAAGTTGTTTTTGAGAGATACAACTCTCATGAAGACATCAAAGCTTGATTCAGAATGATGGATGTCGAAATATGGCCTTTTCTCCAGGTACACCATTCTTAGCTTCTCCATGAGTTTTCTTTAAGCTCCAAAGTGCGTCCGATTTCTGCGAAATTAAACAGAAACTAGTGTAGACAACATAATTTGGCAAATAAGCATAAACTACATAGATTCTGTACTATTCTAACCCAAATGCATGAAATGTATACAAAAAATGATATAAGAATCCATGTAAAACATGGCACAAAACATGGACATCAAATCACCCTATACTTAAGCTTGCTTGTCCCCAAGCAATACCTTGGATGGTCATTCAGGGGAAGAATTCAAAACTCTCATCATCATAGATTCATTCTTATGTGTCGCTGCAATCAATTACCATCCTCGAAAAGGTACTAATGTCACAAATCCATACATGTGAAATAAAAAGCAAAATCTACTCACAAAAGGAGTCTTATGCAAAAACAATTCATGTGACAAAGCATTAATAATCAAGAGGACTTTAATTTAAGCTCAATAAGGAGTAGATTGGTAAAAGGCTAAAGGTGGGCAAATATTGGCAATGTGGTGCTAAATCCGGGGAAATGCATTATTTCCAAACTTTCTCAACCACATTCCTTCATCATAAGAATCACCACCTTTCATAATGCTTTTATCAATAATAATGCTTTTACCTTTCTAACCTCAGCACTGCCTTCTCGCGAGTCGCAAACATGGGTGTCATGAATGGCCCTGGATACTTAGTGCTTTGGACTCCTCACCTGTGTGTCCCATCTCACTGAACTATTATCTCAGTAAGCATGGTCGATCTACCTTTATCTCATGAGGTGATCGGATTTTTTCTCACTCATTAAATTTTCCATAAAACTGAATTTTTCTTGCCAAACTCCAATAATGACAATGAACACAACAAACCATATAATGTTTCCATAAAATGAATTCCATTTTCAACATAATCCCCGGATACGGTATAAGGTAAAAATGGGCAATATAAGGCATATGTGGAGCAATAATGATATCAAGGCAAATAAGGCTTATAATATGGTTTTTGTGATGCAATTGGGTATAGGTATGGCTAGAAGTATGAAAATGAGCATATATGGAAATTTAAAATCCTCCATCCTCTTATTGTGCATAATGTCAAAAACAACATCAATTTACCTCACTTTTGTGGTTTTACCATAAAAATCGCACATCATTGAGACTGCCCTTTTCTAGGCAATCTTGTGCAATATTTGTAACAAATCCATCATTTGCATCGTCGAGTGTTGCCTTGGCTTCCATGACTCTTTTTTTTTGAACTTTTTGCAAGCTTGGGTGATATCCTTACAACTCTCTTTAAAAATGCATATTTCGAATAATATAGAAATTAACCATGCAAATGTGATATTCAAATAATATGCTACTAAACTCAAATACAGAGTTGTGTGATGTCCTAAATAATCCGATACAAACCATGCAATGAAACTTAAAATACAGTCCGGAAGCACATAAAAACAATAAAGTCCTAAACATAATCTTTACTCCCATCCCATACTTAAAATAGACAGTGTCTTCACTGTGAAAGAAATATAACCAAAGGGAGGGAAAAGACTTACAGAGCTGCTCACTGGTGAGGTGGTGGACTGTAGTATGGAAGGTGGAATCCAATCTGGTAATCAGAAGCTCCTCTAAGGGAAGAGCTACCAGGCTGCTACTGCTGTGAAGATCCACCAGCATCATATGTACTCCCCTGCCGCTGGAACTGTGACGGGCGGCCCCAGAGGCACTGATCCATGCCGTCTAAGCGATCTCTGACCATGGAAAAGTGATCCATGGATGCTGAATAGAGTCGCTCTTGGCGGTTGTCGATGGTGTAAACTTTGAGTGTCAAGGAGGTCATCCGGTCAAACATGGACTCCTGTAACTGCCGCATCTGTCGCATCTCAAAAACCAACTCATCTGGATAACCCCCAGCATGGTGAGCCTGCTGGGTATGGTGAGAGTGGTGAGAGGGGATCTGCTGGGGAGAGTGGTAAGAGTGGTGGGAGGGGATCTGCTATGGGGAGTGGTAAGAGTGGTGAGAGGCTTGTGGGCTGTCAGCCTCTTCGTTGTCGTCATCCCCTTCGTCCTCACTATCTGCAGGAGCTGGCTGGGGGTCTACGGCCATAGGCTCAGAATGTGGATGGTCGTAGAGGAGAGGATGGTCCCAAAGTGTAGGGCCAGCGGCTGGGTTGATGGTAGGGTGGTAATCCATCCCTGTCCATGTAGTGTACCAGTCACGGGTAAGGTGTAGATCCATCAAATCCTGCCGGATAGGTATCTCTGTCCTATAATGGACCCAGATCAATCCTCATCACATTCCATGCAGTGTACCGGTGGACGGTGAGCTGGAGGTGGACGGCTAGGATAGCCACCATACAGCCGTCGTAGATGGCTATTCGCGGGTGGTTCCGACGGGTAACGCAATGTTGTAGTCATGCGAAGGCGAGCGGTAGGGGATCAGACTCGAAAAGCATCCGCCTCAGACAGTCTAGCTCTGGCTGGTTGGGCCGTCGCAGCTCGGGGCGGGCCCAAATCGTGTTGCCCAGAACCCTCAGAATAGTAGAGAATAGAGAGCTGGCTATGTTGGCAGTGTAAGTGGTGTCATGGGTAGGCTCCAACACGCCAGACATGTAACGCCACATCACATCTGGGTCGTGTATGTGGAACATGTTGGTGGTGTAACGGAAGGCGAAGGCGGTGCTCAGCTCCTCAAGCCACTTCAATGCTGGACCGACTAGAGACCAACGAAAAGCCTTCCTCATGACATATTCCAATGTGGTACCTTCAGCAAGAGTATGGCACATATCAGAAAAATTGGTAATATGTTCAAGAAGATATTCATTAAACCTTCCGTAAAAGGCATTATTTTTAATCTCAATTAGGAAAGCAGTGCGAATTTCAAAATCATTAGCAGGGATTAGAATGGCCAATTTAGGCACGACGAGATTCAGGTGCATGTAATCCTCCGTAGTGGTAGGGTATTGGGAAACCTCAGCTTCCGGTTGCCTTCTTCGCTCAGCTTCATGCGTAGTGCGTGCTCTCTTAGTGGTGAGAGTAGTATCCTTGACTTCTAATTCCACCCTAAGCCTTTGTATCAGTTGTTCCTGTGTTTCTGCGGCCGCCATGGCTCTTTTCAATTTAGCGTGGACGTGTATAAGGCGTTCCGGGTCGTCTAAGGCGTCAAACTCAGGTTGTTGACTAGAACGGCGCATACACTGCAAAAATCAAAACTTAAAGAAAAAGTGAGATCTAACTACCTAAGGCGCGAATGATTGCTTCCCCGACAACGACGCCAATTTGTTGTAGGAGGAAATCGAGTTTAAAATATAATAAAATAAATCAAACCGATTGGATCCCAGCAAATAATGTTCAAGACTCCCTCCCGATGTAGCAAAAGGAAGTCAGGTTCGATCCTCGAGGAAGCTGGTCAGTGGATCCTAGGCAGCGGAGGAATCTCACGGGCATAAGTCGACTTCAGGGTGCTCGACCTCGACTAGGGTTAGTCAACATAAGGTCAGGCAAGTCAAACTTAGCAAGCGACAACTACTGGGTTGGTCGATCTCGAGTATTTTACTCGATATCGAGCAACTTTGTCGAAGTCGAGGAGTTTTGTTTGAGATCGAGTTGCCTGCAGAAAAAACAAGCTACGGCTATCTTGTTTGATCGAATGTAAGAATTTGAAGTCGACAGTTTGGTCGAAATCGAGCAGTGACAGAAAGTAAAAACAAATGCAAATTCCGAATCTAAACCGATGGATGAAAGAGAACTTCCAAGATTAGGGTTTGCAACAACAATTTCCATGAAATCGGAATATAAATCATAAAAGGCGGTGACTTTATCGATAAAGGAGAAGGCTTTCACCCAATCCGACAAGTAGGAATATAAATCTTGCGATAAATAACCCTAATTGCATCTATTCCTTTTCATAATGAGAATTTATAATCTTCTGAATAAAAATCCTAATTACTACCCAAGTTTCACAACATGAGTTCTTCAATTTCTCAATCAAAGATGAAGCACATGGAATAGAATAAGATAACGATAAAATACCTCCTTTTGCAATCGCTAATCCACCAACATGGCTCTCGTTGGGCTCACCCCAACCCTAGAAGTAGGTGGACTACTCGCGCCTCATCGCAATCGTATACATTGATTGAAAAGAAATAACTTGCATAAACTATATTCAAAGTCTTTACAATCCCGACACTCAAACTTTCGTAGAATGCCAAAACCCTAAAACCTTTGAACTCCTAAACTCTATGTGGAACTACTTTTCTGAAATTGAATGAATCAAAAATCAGCCCTATGGGCTTTATTTATAGGGCTTAATCCTTGCTAATCAAGGAAAGAATATCTATCTAATATCTAAGGATAAAACTTAAATAAAAGGAACATTTATTTAAAAAGGAAATATATCTAAATATCTTCATGTGGATAAATCTTTCTCCCCATAGATAGATCTTGATAGAACATGATAGATCCAGCCTTTCTTCGTGCCCAAGTAGTCCACATGTGCCCGGAATGGCCCAACAGACTCACGGCCCAAAATCGCGTAGTCGACTTCGACAAAGCCTGGTCGACGTCGAGTAGGGTGTACTCGACTTCAAGTAATCCTCAGCTTGTCGATCTGGTTCTCTTCGTCGAGCTCGGGTCAGGTTCAATTCTAGTCGACGTCGAGTAGGGTTTAGTCGACGTCGAATACGGCTCGTACTCGATCTCGTCCTCTGGAGCAAACGTCGTCTAGTTTGGTCGACTTCGAGTAACTCTGTTGGCTTTCAGCATTCTGCTCCGTTCTTCTAACGCACTTTCCCGAGTCCTCGTTTGTCGGATTGACGCATATGAGCATGCATTGGAAAGCTCTTTTCGAGGGCTACAATTCTCATGAAGACATTAAAGCTTCTCCATGAGTTTTCGTTAAGCTCCATGAGTTTTCTTTAAGCTCATGGATGTCGAAATATGGCCTTTTCTCCGGCTGCACCATCCATGAGTTTTCTTTTAGCTCCAAAATGTGTCCAATTTCTGCGAAATTAAACATAAACTAGTGTAGACTCCATAATTGTGCAAATAAACATAAACTACATAGATTTTATACTATTCTAACCCAAATGCATGAAATGTATACAGAAATTGATATAAGAATCAATGTAAAACATGGAACAAAACATGGACATCAAACAATCCCTAAAGAAGGATTTAACCCAATTGTTAGCTTTAAGTTCAATGATTAACCAAGGTATTTGCACTCCCTAAAGAGGGATTTAACAACACATCCAACTTCCTACTTATTCAATTAGTTCAACCAACCCTAAAGAAACAAGTTTGCTACTTGAGTTAAAGTTCACAAACCGGCATCTACAAAACTCTAGAAATTGAATTGATCTAAGGAGTTGATTAGACAAGATAGAACAAAACAATAAACAATTAAGCACAAAGAAGTTGAAGCATTCAATAGCGGAATTAAGGAACGAGAATTAGAAACTCACAATCAAATCAAATAAAGCTTCAAATCGTAGGGAGAAAAGATGAGTTTAGTTCCTCATGGAAAACATCGCTCAATCCCTAAATGTCTGATGAGAATTGGAATAGAATAGAAGTAAATTGAAAACTAATAACATTCGGCCCTAAAAGGGTTCAAGTCGTCCAAAACCGAAATAACAAATAAACTAGGGTTCCATTCACTAAGTGCGCCGTTCTGACGTTCAATGCGGCGACAGCGGCATGGGTGTTGCAGCCGCTGCATGTGTGGTCGACCAAAGGCGCTGTATGTGTTCCTTGCGGCGACCGTGGCATGCTTACTACGGCTGTTGTATATGCTTATGGCATGTGTTCACTGCAGCATCCGATAGCAGCTTTCTATCTCTTGCCCTTCTCCTCTTCTACTCTTGCTTCTTGTAGTCCACTTCAAGGTCATTGCATCTCTCTTTAATGTTCGAATCCATCTCTGCAAAATAACCACAAATTTGCGCAGAATCCGAATTATTCCAAAATAATCACAAGATGCAATTTAACTTCAAACCAATAACTAAATGCAACCTAAGTAGCCAAAAAATGTCTGTAATGCCTATCAAAGATATGCATTCTCAATATCTTAAATCAAACCATTCAAATATAACTTAATAAATCCATCAAGTTAATAATAAATCAAATATTTGAATCCACAATTTAATAAATAAATAAATAAAGCACCCCAAACCGCTCCCTTAATTAGATAAAACCAAAATCGAACCCAAAAGACCTAATGTTCCTTTCTATCCTCTTAAAACAAACACACTCAGTTAATTAATATAATAAAAATTCCCTCATTTTTTTAATATTTCAAGTCAAAGTAGCGGAATTGCATTCGTTAGAAAATCCGTTAAAATCATGCCAGGACTAATTTTAAGATATTTTAAATAATCCGATTGCCCGAGGACGGAAAATTTTCATGGTTTTCCAAAATTCCAATTTTAATCCATTTAAATCATTCATCGATTAAAATATTATATAATTATTTTTCGGTCTTTACACATACCTCGTCCTAACCTCCTCAGATTTCTCCACTCAACCGCCATAAATTTACAACTCTGTTTCATACTTCGTAGTGTTCTTCTGGTGTCCGAATGGCATTCCGCCCGGCCTTCTTCGTAATTTCATAATTTAAAGATTCTAACTTTTGCAAAACACCCTTTAAATCCGAGCACTTTCCATAAAATCATATATTTAAATTAGAACATTTTACAAAAGTATGCATAGCCTATGAAATTTTACAAAACACCTAGAAATTAATATTATTATTATTTACAAAGAATCCCCCATGACTCCCATGAGGATCATGATCATTTTTATGCTTAAAAAAATCATGAAAATATTAAATTCTCTCTTTATTCTTGAATATATTTATTAATTTATTTTACAATAAGGTTAATTTTGATAAACAAAGTGCTAATGTTATATAGTAACATTTTAAAACATTTGTAACTATACAACATCGATCAACTACGTATCAACAACCTCGAATGAGACCATGAGAACATCTGAATAGAAAAGAAAGAAAGATATGGAGTAAGTATTATGCCAAATTATAGATAAAATAAAAAGGAACTCTAGTTAGAACTAATTAGCGAAATTGGTTATAAGTTAAATTTAGATGGAGTAAGAAACAAACATAAAACCTTAGAATATTGAAATAAAAGTATGATGAGTGTGCTAAATATGAATGTAGGATGAAGAGCGTCCCAATTCTTAAATTATATAAAGCATAGTTTTTATGGATGTGTTGGAGATTGATATAAAGCAATAAATGAAGAAGTTAAAGAACATCTAAAAAATTGTGGAACTCCATTATTCATGTTCACAATACGTTATGAAGCAATAGAAGATGAATTTAGTGTAGAAAAGGAAGGTAATGACAAAGAAACCTTACATAGTAGTGCTAAAACTTCAATTGACCTTCTACCGTGTATCTTTATTTGGCGGCGTAGGTGTATGTTTATTTGGCGGAGAGCCCATACGAGAGGGGAATGCTACTATTGTAGAAAAGGAAGGTAATGACAAAGTAGGTGAACGTACTCGTGAAAGAAATGATCTTTACAGGGAAATGAGAAATTTGGAGTTCTTAATGAACAAAATCTTCCAGAAGAAAAAGTGGCTCTAGTCTACGGGTAAATGAATGAACCGCCCGGAGCTCGTATGAGAGTTTCTTTAACTGCCCTATCTATGACGGAATATTTCCGAGATGTTAATAAACAAGACGTACTTCTATTTATTGATAGTATCTTCCGTTTCGTCTCAGGATCTGAAGTCTCTGCCTTATTGGGTAGAGAATGCCTTCAGTTGTGGGTTATCAACCTATTCGTAGTACCGAAATGGGCTCTTTACAAGAACCGTGGTAAAGGACGATAAATAATTTAGAAGTATGCAACATGAAATATGTTGAAACTTATATCTCTAAATTCGAAAAATATTATTGTAAAATAGGAGACAATGCAATAAAACTACATTTTTTTTAAACTTCCAAGCCCTATTAATTAACAACTTAGCGAAGAATATCAACAAATGTTGGTAAACATTATATAGATAACAGAATTTCCTATATTAGGAAATGGGTAGAAAAGAAGTGTCAAGAAGTAAGAAGTATCCAACATGTGAATAAATAGTTTCTAATTAATGTTGGGAAGTGCCTAATGAATGGGGATATATGCAATACATGAGAAAAAAGAAGTAAACATAAAGGCTTTAAAAAAAAAAGAGTTGAAAAATATCAAATTTTTTTTATAAGACACCATTCTTTAGAAATCGAAGTCTTTTTTTTTTAGAAAAGTCTCCTACTCTAGGGTTTAGATTAGTTAGGATTTAGGTAAGGCTCCCGAAAACAAACACAAACAAAATATTAGACGTTGGTTGGATAATTCGGACCGATAACAGAAGACTCAAAGACATCAGTTTTCAGATAAAAACTGATGTTAAAAATACGACAGATTCAACGAAAGTAAAGATATGGGGTTCAAAGGCAATCAGTTGGCTAGAATACTTATACCTAAGAGATTAAACCACTCGTCGGCACAAGTCCCTGAGCAAAAGAACTTCTTCTACAACTTGATTCAAGCCCGTCTTGGATCAAGAGGATGTGGACTTTCTCCTTGGATCACCTACTCCGCGAGACAGATAACCAGAGAGACATATCCGCAAAAATGGATTGAAATCGCAATAGTACGAGCAAGAACGCAAGAGGAACTTGACTTAGGGTTTGAGCAAAAGCTTCTGAATAATATTGAATGTGCCTTTCAATGACAAAGAGTTATCCTTTAAATAACCTTCTAGATTCTATCTAAAATAAAATATATATCTATTTTCCTAAAATAATAGAATACCAACTAAAATATTAAAACACTAAATAATAGATATAAATAGAGTTTCCTTAACATCCTTCAGATACAAAATCCGTCACGACCCCTGGAATCGACGGCATGCCTTCCGATCCGCTAACAAGTATGGCCTTAGGGCCTGACCCTAGGTCTCCAACACTTGGCGTATTGGCTCATCTCCCTATGTAGCATACCAAGTTGGCGAGTTTGTCAACGACCAGTTTGGCTTCACTCCGAGTCACTGGTCCGACTGGTAAGGCGGGTGCTTCGGGTGCTCCTGCATCATCCTCCCCTTCTTGGGAAGGATTCAACCTCGAATCCGCTTCGTCTTCTCCTGTCGGATAGGGGCTAAAGTCAGCGACATTTAATGTCAAGCTGATTCCATAGTCGTCGGGAAGCTCAAGCTGATAAGCATTGTCACTCACCTTCTTCAAAACCTTGAACGGTCCATCACCACGAGTCGACAATTTTGACTTTCGCTGATACGAGAAGCGGTCCTTCGTTAGGTGCACCCATACAAGGTGTCCTTCTTCAAAGATCACCTTCTTACGCCCTTTGTTCTTGGTAGCCTCCGTACTAGTGGCCTTTTGATACGTACTCGACTCGGATTGAGCGAGTACAACTCTCAACCGTCCGGTTGTCAAAAGTATAGGCCGATCGATCACCCGTGTTTGCTCGGCTTCGCACTAATCAAGCCCAATAAATTCACGATCGCCGAATTATCGAAGTTGACTTTGGGTTTGAATTGAAACGGCAACCAAGACTTGCAAATTGAAATTCTCCGGTTGACCTCGAATTGCAATTTGTAATATGACGGCAGTGCGTGCTTTCCAACTTGACTAATTAGCAAATGCTAATTGATTAGATGAACCAGTATGCCTATATATATCGATAGCAACAGGTCTTTCTCCCACTCAGTGTACTCGGCAGATGGTCTCGACCGGCAGGGTGCGCTAACAGTGGCGGTGGGATAACGAGGGCGGAGGCGGAGCGGTGATGGTGGTGGTGCAGCGGTGGTGCCATGGTGATCAGAGCAAGGTGAACCTCTTCCAAACGAGGATGAGACTCCGATCTTCAATCAATTCCAGCGAGAACCTTTGATTGAAGATCCAATGGAATTCAGCAGTAGTAATCAATCAAGTAACAAAGAGAACAATAGGGTTTGTGACGTCAGGGAGGAAAAGGGGGAGTTTCAACACAACGCTCTTCAGTTCCTCTAAATTTGACGTACCGATAACAATTAACCTAATAGAGTATTTATAGGAATACTAATAACCCTAATTAACTAATGGGCCTAATTATCTAACGAGTTGAATTTACTGTGTAAAGTAAGTCCACACCTCTTATTAATAAATAATACTTAAAATAGAAATATGTTTTTCTAATAATAAATGCTTTATTAACGCGACGTCGGAGTCGTATCTTACGGGGGCTAGAACACATCACCTTTCCCTCGAGGCGTTGCTTGGTCCTCTCATGGAGCTCTTTAATGAACTCAATATGCTTACTTGCTTCAAAGCTTTATTTTTATCTCATAGGATATGGAGTAAGATCAAAAGGGGTTAGCGGATTAAGACCATAAACAAATTCAAAAGAAGTATACCCAGTTGAGGAATGCAAAGTCCTATTATATGAAAATTCTACATGTTGCGATGCATTTTCCTAAGACTTCAAATTCTTCTTAATGACAACTCTAAGAATGGTGCCTAGTGTACGATTAGTAACCTCCATTTGGCCATCTGTTTGGGGATGAGTAGAAGTAGAAAATGGCAACTTAGTACCTAGCTTATCCCAAAGAGTCCTCCAAAAGTGGCTTAAAAACTTAGTATCTGTTGTTAGGAGGAAATCGAGAATGCAAAACAATAAGTAAATAAATTAAGGCAAACCAGATTCCGTCCCTTGCAAATAATTACAAGGCCTCCTCCTGATGTAGCAGCGGGAAGTCAGGATCGATCCACGAGGAAGCGTGTCAGCGGATCCTAGGCAGCAGAGAAATCTCACGGTCAGAAGTCGACAACAGGGTCCTCGATCTCGACTAGGGTAGTCGACAGAAGATCGGACAGACGAACACAGCGCAGCAGCAAGCACCGGGTATAGTCGATATCGACTAGAGGCTACTCGATATCGAGTAGAGTCCTCGTCGACTTCGGCTTGTCTTGTCGAGTACCTGCTCAATTAAGCTATAGCGATGCTAGATCGAAGATCAGTAACTCGAGGTCGACCAGGCTTGGTCGAGATCGAGTAGACAGAGAATTAAAACGAAACCAAGAAATAAAGTAAAGGCAAATGCTTTGGGACTTCGAAATAAACTTAATGTAAAAGGCTTCCAAGATTGGGGTTTGCAACAACGATAACCAAGCATGCATAAGGCAGAGATAAACAGATAATCATGTAAATTGCATCAAAGGACAAGCTTTCGCCTTTTCCAACAATTACACAACTCTTTCAAGAAACCCTAATTGTCTCTACCAATTTTATGTTTATAATCCAAGTTGTTAGCATAGATCTCCATTAGACGGGTAATAAACACATAAACAAGTAGTAGATGCTCAAAACATGATAAAGGTCGGATCTTTACCTCAAACACGCATGGCTATCGTCGGGCTCGCCCCAACCCTAGAAGTGGGTGGACTACTCGCGCTTCATTGCAACCTCAGACATCATTGATTGGAAAGAAATAACAACTTGCATTAAACTAAATTCAAAGATTTTACAATCCCGGCGATCCAACTCTCGTTGAATGCCAAAACCCTAAAACCTCTGAACTCCCTAAACTGTCTCTGTGGAACTACTTCTCTACTTTTGAAATTGAATGAATATAAAATCAGCCCCATGGGCTTTATTTATAGCCTTCTATTCCTTGCTACTCAAGGATAGAATATCTATATCTATATCTAAAACTATATCTAAAAGCATTAAAGATAAATAAAAGCAACAAAGGAATTAAATCCAAAATAAGGAAATATATCTAAAAGTCTTAAAGTGGATAGATCCTCTCCTTCATGATGTATCTTGATAATTTCGGATAGAATCGGCAATCTTCGGGCCCAAGCAATCCCAAACCGAGTAGGATTCGTCAAACCGAGTAACGCGGCTTCTGGAAGTCTCCTTGATCTCGACAAAGGTCTTGTCAATCTCGAGTAGGATTGTTGTCGACTAGGCTTGGCTCGGCGTCTCGGCTAACTGGTGCTCGATGTGGCTCGGACTTGGTTCACGGGTCTAGTCGATCTCGAGTACCTCTCGTCGATCTCGACTAGACTGGCCTTGTCGACTAGGTCTTCTCAGGTGATTCTGCTCGACATGCTCGGACACGGCTTCCGGGCTCCTCGATCTCGAGTAGGGTGTAACCCGGTCTGTCCTCGTCTTCGTCTTCTCGATCAGCTCTTCCTCGACCAGGCTCTCCTCGGACACTTTTGGTCGATCTCGAGTAGAGTGTACTCGATCTCGAGTAAAGTTTTCTCAGCTTTCTGCTCTGTTCTTAAAACGTACTTTCCCGAGTATTCGTTCGTCGGATTGACGCATATGACCATGCGTTGGAAAGATCTTTTCGAGGGATACAACTCTCATGAAGACATCAAAGCTTTACTCAGAACGAAGAATGGTGAAAAATGGCCTCTTCTCCAGCTGCACCATTCTTAGCTTCTCCATGAGTTTCCTTTAAGCTCCAAAGTGCGTCCGATTTCTGCCAAATATAACAAAAACTTGTGTAGACTTCCATATATTGCAAATAAATATAACTTACATAGATTTTGTATTATTTTAGCCCAAATGCATGAAATGCATGCAGAAATCGATATAACAGTAGATATAAAACATGGCATAAAACATGGACATCAAATCACCCCATACTTAGACTTGCTTGTCCTCAAGCAATAACCAAACAATAACCAAGACCTACAACACATCCTTCAAGTCTTCGCCTTTGTCAAAAGCAACATCTTAAATAGCAGCAATGTAAGACAAGTGAATTTAACGTCATCACACATATATGAGTGATCCATAGGCATAAGCAATATAAATCCAACCTCACAGGGGTAATGTGTTTACACTCAACTCTCAAATGTGTTTAGGCTATGAAGATCAACTCTCAACTCAATTCCATATACAATCTCATAAACATTGCAATTTAAATATGTATCCACTTCGCAACTAATTATGAAAATGCAACAAGAATTATCAGGAGGACTTCGCTCAATAGAAGTCTTCAAAGAAGATTCTATTCGGCGGGGTTGTAATGGGGCTTGGTAAGAAATAATAAGGGATGGAATTATTTGGCCATGTGGTGCTAAATAAAATTCGGGAATCGAGACTTCCTAAATCTTCCAACACAACCAAACCATAACTTCCCAATCATATGCATCAACCAAACTCTCCAATTTGTCTCAATGGAGTATATAACCTTTCAAACTTTCTAAATCTCTCCAAAATATGTATCTTGCACATAATGAAAGAAATAAGGTAAATTTGGGTCATGCACATTCACATATATACTTTTTCTTTTATTATTTTTTTTCGGATTTTTTTTAAACAAAAATAAATAAAATAATACTAGTGCATTTATAATGTGAGCCAAAAATCCTTTTACATAATATGCATAGCAAGATAAAAATTTAAAACCATCCCATATCTCAATAATTTCAACAATCCTTCCTTCTTGAAATGCAACATAGGCCCATTCTTTCCATAAATCATCATTCCAACCAACTCTAAGTCTTAATTCCCAAATGGGGGTCAGGCTCAATTTGGCTAAGGATAATTTTGTGGAGTTTATAATAAAAGTCTCAGGCTAATGTTCTGGCTTCAAGTAGGGATAATGCAGGGTAGGTAAAGAGAGGATAAAATTGGCTTAAAAGGTGCCTCCATCATTTAATTCTCGTCAACATAAACATATAAATGCATTGGTTTTGAATAACTATCACAACATTTAGAGATGCATAGGAAGAGTAAATACACTCAAGAAAGCAGAGGGGTTTTTAATGTTCTCCCTATAAGGCTAAAATTTTCACTGGGACAATCTTTATTGGATTTTAACCTTTAGCTTAGGATCATATGTGCTCAATTTCATCACATGTTCACAATCCACATAAAAACTATTTTGAGGACTTAGGTTAAACCTTTCAAACATGCCATAGGATTTGTATGATCAAGTCAGTCATTATTAATCATCATAGGACATCTAAGTTAGGGTATAAAAACTAAAACAATGCAAAAATTTAAACATGCATATTTTTTTATTTTTTCGACATTTTTCTATTTTATTTATTTATTTATTTATTATTTTTTTTTTATGCAAAAATCAAAACTAAAGTATGACGAAAGATTTAAAAGGCATAAAATTTAAACATGAATGCATAACATAAAAATTTAAAATTTCACCATGTAAAACCAAAAGCAAGACTAACACCTATGATAATGATAATGAGCCCTTCCCCCACCCTATACTTAAAATTTACAGTGTCCCCACTGTATAAAATCAAATAAAAACAAGAGTAAAGGAAGGAACTCACAGGATAACACGTCGAGGAGGGTAGATCAGTGCAAGTCGAGTAGACAAGCTTGTCGATCTCGAGTACATGTTACTCGATCTCGAGTAGCTGTTGTTGCAGGAGGATGGTCAAGTATGAAATAAATATAGAATAAAGTTCAGACTGACTTCCCTGTCTCAGCAAATAAATACAAGACTTCCTCCCGTTGTAGTAGAAGGTTGTCAGGATCGAATCCACGAGGAAGCACGTCAGCAGTTCTTAGGTAGCAACAAATCTCACAGACAAGCAACAGAAAGACAGAAACAGAGAGACAAAGGCGGAAACAGAAATAAAACAGAAAATAACAAATAAAAGCAATTTACAAAACGAAGACAGAAAAGACAAAGCAAAGCAGAAAATAAAACAAAGCAACAGGCGTACTCGATCTCGACAAAGGCAGTACTCGAGATCGACAACAGCAAGTCAAAAATCGAAAACAGAAACTGAAAATCGATGACAACAGAAGAAAACTCAACTCGACCTAGACTAGTTCTACTCGATATCGACTAAGGTTTTACTCGATATCGACGAGACTCTCCTCTGTATCGGCTAGAAAGACAGAAATTTAAATTGCAAATTTTGAACCAAAACTCAACCTTTCGACAGAAATAAATCAATATAATAAAAGACTTCCAAGGCCAGGGTATCAACACCACAACGATAACCATGCAAAGTAACACATAAAGGCATAAAAGATCATGCTTTCCATCAAAATAACTTTCGTTACTAACAAATAGGCATATAGAGGCTTTCGCATAAACCCTAATTGTTACTAACCCTTTTCACATAATTAATCCAAGTTGCATTAAGATCACTTTCGCTTCAATAATACAAACAAGGATTACCTTCAACTCTCGCAAAAGAATCATGCTTATAAGGATAGAAGACGAATTGCATAAAAAGATCTGACCTTTACTGCATCATCTCACATGGCCACCGTCGGGCTCACCCCAGCCCCAGAAGTGGGTGGACTACTCGCTCCTCATCACAATCGCAGACATTGATGTATAAAAAGAAACTTACATTAAACTATATTCAAAGCCTTTACAATCCCGACAATCAACTTTCGCAGAACGCCAAAACCCTAAAAACTTTAGAACTCCTAAAACTTCTCTGTGGAACTACTTCTCTCTGAAAAAAATTGAATTGACGGAATGTGATTATGTTTCTGAATGAATGAAAAACCAGCCCCTAGGGCTTTATTTATAGCCTTCTATTCCTTGCTAATCAAGGATAGAATATCTATATCTATATCCAAAACTATATCTAAAATGCTTAAGGAGAAATAAAAGCAATAATGGAATTAAATCTAAAATGGAAAAGATAAATCTAAACTAGGTAAGTTTCTTCATGTTGATAGATTCCCCCTTCCATGGATAGAACTTGATAGATCTTGGCTTACTCGACTTCCTTCGGCTCCAAGTAACTCCAGCTCGACTCGGACTGCTCACGGCGACGCGTTTCCAGAAGCTGTTCTACTCGACATCGACAAGGTCTCGTCGACATCGACAAGGATTCTCGTCGACTGGTGTTCTCGGGTGACTCTTCTTGACATGCTCGGATCTGGGCTCCTGGGCGTCGTCGATATCGAGTAGCCCTACTCTGTATCGAGTAGGATTCGTCGTCTGGCTGGCTTGGTCGGGTGGATCTACTCGACATGCTCGGACCTTGGCTCCGGGCTCCCTTCGAGGGCTACAACTCTCATGAAGACATCAAAGCTTGATTCAGAACGAAGAATGGTGAAAAAATGGAATTTTCTCCAGCTGCACCATTCTTAGCTTCTCCATGAGTTTCCTTTAAGCTCCAAAGTGCGTCCGATTTCTGCCAAATATAACCAAAACTTGTGTAGACCTCCATATATTGCCAAATAAGTGTAAACTACACAGATTCTGTATTATTCTAACCCAAATGTATGAAATGTATGCAGAAATCGATATAAAAGTAAGTGTAAACCATGGAAAATTAGGCTCACAACAAACACCCCATACTTAAGCTTGCGTGTCCTCAAGCAATACTTTTAATTGTCATTCAGGGGAAGAATTCAAAACTCTCAACATATCAGATTCATTGTCATATAACCCTGCAATCAATTACCATCCTCGAAAAGGTACTAGTGTCACAGATCCATGTATGTGCAAATAAAAAGCAACATATACTCACAAAAGAAGGGTTATGTAAAAACATTTATGTGACAAAGCAACAATAATCAAGAGGACTTTAATTTAAGCTCCAATAAGAAGTAGATTGGTAAAAGGCTAAAGGTGGGCAATTTTTGGCAATGTGGTGCTAATGATCAGGGGAAATGGAGTATTTCCAAATTGAATTTCCACATTCCTTCTCTATAATATACATCACCTTTCATAATGCTTTTATCAATAATAATGCTTTTACCTCTCTGACCTCAGCACTGCCTTCTCGCGAGTCGCAAACATGGGTGTCATGAATGGCCCCGGATACTTAGTGCTTTGGACTCCTCACAATGTGTCCCATCTCTCCAAACTATTATCTCAGAGAGCAGGGTCAATCTACCTTTATCTCCTGAGGTGATTGGATTTTTTCTCATTCATTAAATTTTCCATATATTTCAAACAATTTCCTTCCAAACTCTAATAGATGGCAATAATCACAAACACCATATAACATCTCCATAATGTAACATCATTCTCAACATAATCCCCGGATAAGGTAAAGAATGGCAAATATTTAGGTCATGTGGAGCAATAATTGAAATAAGGCATAATATGGCTTTGTGATGCATAAGCATAGGTAAGGCTAGGATTTCAAACAATGAGCATTATATGAAAATATAGAGTCCTCCATCATCTTATCATGCAACATGTCAAAAGCAACTTCAAATTTTACCTCCTTTCATGGTTTTCAAGAAATAATGCACTTCATTATGACTTCCCTTTACTAGGCAATTTCATGCTATATCTCTAATGAATCCAATTTTGCATCGTCGAGTCCAATAAAGCCTCCATGACATTAACCAAAATTTTCCAAAATTTTCAATGGGGGTCATTTTTCAAACTTTTGGAAAACATGCATATAAGCACATAAATCAATAATGCATTCCAAAATAGCCATGTATAAGCAATTCAAGAATTAAACTCTAAATATGCACACATAATGTCAAATGTGGCAAATATGCATAAAGTAAGCCCTTCCCCCACCCCATACTTAAATATTACAGTGTCCTCACTATATAAAAAAATAAGGGTAAAGAAAGAAACTTACTAGACAGGTGTGCAGATCGTCTTGATATCGAATGAAAGAATGCCTGGGCCGAGTCTGAATATAGCGTGCTTCTATCCATGGACCTGAAAAGTGTAGAAGACATATACCCACAATAGAAAAACTAAAAGTTCAAAACCAAAAACAAAAAGCAACGATGTCCAAAAGAATCCCAAAAAATAAATGTCTATTTACAAGCTCTAGATTTTATAGTCGCTAGGCCGACTTCTCCTTTAAGCATTAGCCTGGCTCATCTTTGTCCGGAGGTATAGGTGGATCTGGTGGTTCCTTCGGTGGTGGGAAGCGTGGGATGTCATCCGGGGTCATCATGTGAAGAAGCTTGAACCTCCCCGAGTGGACGCTCCATGGCTCCACCCATCCATCTTCATGGGCTCCAGCTGGCATGCATAAAGGAATATATAAAGGAAATTTGCATACCTCATAATCATACCTCTTTCGCTCCATTGGTTGATTTGTTTGCGCGTCTCCACCACAGCAAAACGGTGGAGTGGGAAGAGATATTTCCACCTCATCGTGCGGAGCTTCATGCCACTTTGCGAGGACCCCATACTTGAATATGAACATCGGTTGCTCAAAATCGTCGGGGATAGCCTTCACCTTATAAGGCAAAATTGACTTTGAAACAACATGGGCAACGACATCCAACTTCTTCTTTTCTGGCTCTTCTTCCTCTAGAGGTTCTTCAAATGGTTTTTCAAAGACAGAGGGCAAAGTTGGAATTGAGATAGCGGAAGAACATACCTGGGTATCGACTAGAGATAGATCGATATCGATTGGAGATGGGTCGACATCGACTAGGTTTTGGTCAAGGTCGACCTCAGGTTCAGATTCTCCTTCTAGCAGGATTGGGGCTTCTGGCGGTGATTTTGACGAATCTCGGAGCTTCCTAAATGCGCGTACACCCTCAAGCCATGCCTCCTCATCAACGATGTATAGCCATCTCAAATATTCTAATTCTTTTGCATACTGTCTCGCTCTTTCCCTTTCGAAATACTCGAAGGTGCCCTGCATATACCTATAGAAGAAAACTCAAAGAAAACGTGAGATCTAACTACCTAAGGCGCGAATGATTGCTTCCCCGGCAACGGCGCCAATTTGTTGTTGCAGGAGGATGGTCAAGTATGAAATAAATATAGAATAAAGTTCAGACCGACTTCCCTGTCTCAGCAAATAAATACAAGACTTCCTCCCGTTGTAGTAGAAGGTTGTCAGGATCGAATCCACGAGGAAGCACGTCAGCAGTTCTTAGGTAGCAACAAATCTCACAGACAAGCAACAGAAAGACAGAAACGGAGAGACAAGGGCGGAAACAGAAATAAAATAGAAAATAACAAATAAAAGCAATGGACAAAACGAAGACAGAAAAGACGAAGCAAAGCAGAAAATAAAACAAAGCAACAGGCGTGCTCGATCTCGACAAAGGCAGTACTCGAGATCGACAACAACAAGTCAAAAATCGAAAACAGAAACTGAAAATCGATGACAACAGAAGAAAACTCAACTCGACCTAGACTAGTTCTACTCGATATCGACTAAGGTTCTACTCGATATCGACGAGACTCTCCTCTGTATCGGCTAGAAAGACAGAAATTTAAATTGCAAATTTTGAACCAAAACTCAACCCTTCGACAGAAATAAATCAATATAATAAAAGACTTCCAAGGCCAGGGTATCAACACCACAACGATAACCATGCAAAGTAACACATAAAGGCATAAAAGATCATGCTTTCCATCAAAATAACTTTCGTTACTAACAAATAGGCATATAGAGGCTTTCGCATAAACCCTATAGCCGCAAAGGATACCACTATCGCCAATGAAAGGGCAGCGAGGGAACAAGAAACTGAGCGCGCAAGGGAAGCAGAAGCTGAGCTTGCCCAATATCCAACCACTGCTGAGGATTATATGCATCCAACTCTCGTCGTGCCTGAATCGGCGATTCTAATCCCTGATAACTCTTTTGAAATTCGCACTCAGTTTCTGATAGAGCTTAAAAATAATGCTTTTTATGGGAAATTTAATGAGTTTCCTCTTGAACATATTACCAATTTTCATGACATGTGACGTACTCTTGCTGAAGGTACAACTCTGGAATATGTCAAGATGAAAGCTTTTCGCTGGTCTCTCGCTGGACCTGCACTGAAGTGGCTTGAAGGGCTAAAGCCGTGATCTCTCACCACATGGGCCCAAGTAGAGCAAGAGTTTCTGAACAAATACTTCCCACCCGCCAAAATAGCACTTCTCCGCCAGAAAATCACCGCCTTCAAACAGAAGCAAGGGGAACCACTAGCAAAGGCATGTGAACGCTACAAAAGAACTGTTGCGATCTTGCCCTACTCATGGACAGCCACCCTACGTCATTCAGGAGATCTTCTTCAACACTCTTGATCAAGTCACTAAGGACAGAATCAACCATTATACTCGATATGAGTATCTGACTATGCCACCAAGCGACGCATGGGGTGTGCTAGAAAAGCTCACTAACTACGACAACAAATATGGGGCTCCTACAAACTATGATGAGAACGCTTATGCCAGACCAGCCCCATCTATGCCACTCTACGAGCCAACAAAGGAGATTGACCCAGATGTCAGGGAGCAGTTCTACAGAGACCAGAATCGCAAGCTCCTCAAGCAAGTCAAATATCTATCTGTCAATCAGCCTTGCATCGAATGCGGATCACAGCGGCACACCACTACTGAGTGCCCACACACCGAGCAAGTCAGGATGGCAGAAACACATGAGGAGGCAGCCTACACTGGGGTTCCAAATCGCTACATGGGAGACCAACAGTCCTATCAACCACAGTGGAACTAAGGTCCTCCTAGGAATCCCCCACCCTACAGAGCTCCAGGACATCTAGAAAGGGATGAAAAGAAGGATGATCTGCAGCTGATCCTTGAGGAGATGCGTCGGAATCAGGGCACCATCAATAATCAGTTCCAGAATATCACTACAAAATTTGGAGAACTGGACATCTGGAAAAGAGGAATAGAGACGCAAATGGGTCAAATCGCTGCACAGATCTCACGACCGTCCGGACAGCTCCCTAGGCAAATAGAACCAAATCCTAAGGGGAAAACCGGACAAGTCGCAGCTATCAAACTCAGGAGTGGCCATAAATTACACAAGCCAGAGGTCGGGAAACAGCAAAGCAAGACAGAGCAGCAACTCGAGACAGAGCAAGATCAACTCGATCTCGAGGAGCCCGTACTCGATCTCGACAAGACCCTACTCGACACAGACTAGAAGTTGAGCTCGGACTCCACTACGAAGCCTAGTGACTCGAGGTTGACAACCCAAGTCGACATCGACGAGCCCCTGGTCGAGATCGAGGAGCAGCATCTGGTCGACGTCGACGACTCTGCAGCACCTCCGACAGCTAATTTGGCTCCGAAACAAAAAAAAGCCACTGTCTTTCCCTTCAAAAGCACAGAAAGATCCCACTGCAGATAGGTTTACCAGATTTGTTAATATGCTGCAAGAACTGAATGTTTCTATCCCTTTTACAGAAGCCCTGCAAGAGATGCCTGGATATGTCAAATTTCTGAAGGAAATCCTGAGCAAGAAACGATCCATCTCAGAGATCGCAGGCGAATGCAAAGTACTCCACTTCCCTGAAAAGAGACCTAACCCTGGTAAGTTTTCTGATACTATGGGTTTTGGACAATATAAATATGATTCTCTGTGCGATTTAGGAGCAAGTGTGAGCATCATGCCTTTATCAATCTGGCGGAAAGTAAAGATAGGATGCATAGAACTCGTGGATGCCAAGCTATACATGGAAAACAATACAGTAGTCATCCCTACAGGTATAGTTGAGAACGTCCCTGTCGAGGTGGGTAAATTCTTTGTTCCAGCAGATTTTCTTATCATTGACTGTGCTGAAGATCCTACTAGCCCTATTATTCTTGGTAGACCATTCTTAGCTACTGCAGATGCCAAAATAAGTGTCAAGAATAGATCGCTCACCTTCACCATAGGCAATGAGGTTTTGGATTTGTCTTTTGGCCTTGCAAAAGAAGAAATTTCATGGTTGGAGGTGAAAAGCATCAGCAACCACGGGACCAAGCAAACAGCGGAGGAAGGAACCAACACTGTACTCGAGATCGACAAAGTCAACTCGATCTCGACAAGGCCTCTACTCGATCTCGACAAGCCTTTGTCGATGTCGACTACCTCTGCTAAGCCACTGACTTGCCAAGAGCCTAAGTATGGGGTCCCTTTACTCGAGGTCGACCAGCAGTACTCGATCTCGACTAGCCCCAATCCCAAAGATTTCTGTTTTGGGTCCGAAAAGGTAAGTTCAGGTATGAATTTTACTCCCCCTCAGTCCATAAAGAAAATTATCAATGATTTAAGGGGAGATAAGACACCATGGCGAGAGAATCTGCGAAAACTAAGAGCTGGAAGGAAGAAGAAGAAAGAGAAAGGAGATGATGCAAGCAACCACCTATCAGCTGAGCTTGCATACTACAATAATGGTCCTTGAGCGCAAACGGAGAAGTCGGCCTAGCGACTCTAAAATCTAGAGCATGTATATAAAACTTTATGAATTTTGGGACTTTTTGAACTTTGTGGTTTTTGTTTTTGGTTTTGGTTTTATGTCTTTTAGAATATTTTATGTGGATAGTCTTGTTTCTTGTGCAATCTAACACTTTTAGGTCGGCAAGCATATAAGGATCGCGAAAAGTAGAATAAAGAAGTCTCTGAAAACAGTCGGATTCGACGAAGGCCAAGTAGACTACGACGAAGGACAAGGAGGAGAAGCCCAGAAGTTACTCGACCTCGAGTAGACGTACTCGACATCGACGAGACACCAGAAGCTCCTCGACTTTAGAAAACCACTAGACGCAGACGAAGCTACTCGAGGTCGAGTAACATGTACTCGAGATCGACAAGCTTGTCTACTCGACCTGCACTGATCAACCCTCCTCGACGTATTATACTGTGAGTTCCTTCCTTTACTCTTGTTTTTATTTGATTTTATACAGTGGGGACACTGTAAATTTTAAGTATGGGGTGGGGGAAGGGCTCATTATCATTATCATATGTGTTAGTCCTGCTTTTGGTTTTACATGGTGAAATTTTAAATTTTTATGCTATGCATTCATGTTTAAATTTTATGCATTTTAGTCTTTTGTCATACTTTAGTCTTGATTTTTGCATAAATAAAATAAAAATAAAAATATATATATAGAAAACGTCGAAAAAATAAAAAAATATGCATGTTTAAATTTTTGCATTGTTTTAGTTTTTATACCCTAGCTTAGATGTTCTATGATGATAAATAATGACTGACTTGATCATATAAATCCTATGGCGTGTTTGGAAGGTTTAGCCTAAGTCCTTCAAATGGTTTTTATGTGGATTGTGAACTTGTGATGAAATTGAGCACATATGATCCTAAGCTAAAGGTTAAAATCCAACAAAAATTGTCCCAGTGAGAATTTTGGCCTTATAGGGAGAACATTAAAAATCCCTCTGCTTTCTTGAGTGTATTTACTCTTCCTATGCATCTCTAAATGTTGTGATAGTTATTCAAAGCCAATGCATTTATATGTTTATGGGAATTAAGTGATGGAGGCACCTTTTAAAGCCAATTTTATCCTCTCTTTACCTACCCTGCATTATCCCTGCTTGAAGCCAGAACATTAGCCTGAGACTTTTATTGTAAACTCCACAAAATTTTCCTTAGCCAAATTGAGTCTGACCCCCATTTGGGAATTAAGACTTAGAGTTGGTTGGAACGATGATTTGTGGAAAGAATGAGCTTATGTTGCATTTCAAGAAGGATCATGGAAATTATTGAGATATGGGTTGGTTGTACATTTTTTATCTTGCTAGACATATTATGTAAAAGGATTTTTGGCTCACATTATAAATGCACCTCTAGTATTATTTTATATTTTCATTTCAAAAAAAAAATCCGAAAAAAGAAAGAAAAAAAGTATATATATTTGTGAATAAAGTGCATGAGCCAAATTTACCTTATTTCTTTCATTATTTGCAAGATACATATTTTGGAGAGATTTAGAAAGTTTGAAAGGTTATATACTTTATTGAGAAAAATTGGAGAGTTTGGCGAATGCATATGACTGAGAAGTTATGGTTTGGTTATGTTGGAGATTTAGGAGTCTTGATTCCCGAATTCTATTTAGCGCCACATGGCCAAATAATTCCATACCTTATTATTTCTTACCAAGCCCCATTACAACCCCGCCGAATGGAATCTTCTTTGAAGACTTCTATTGAGCGAAGTCCTCCTGATAATTCTTGTTGCATTTTCATAATTGGTTGCGAAGTGGATACATATTTAAATTGCAATGTTTATGAGATTGTGTATGGAATTGAGATGAGAGTTGATACACATAGCCTAAACACATTGAGAGTTGAGTTTAAACACATTATCCCTGTGAGGTTGGATTTATATTGCCTATGCCTATGGATCGCTCATATATGTGTAATGACGTTAAATTCACTTGTCTTACATTGCTACTACTTGAGATGTTGCTTTTGAAAAAAGGCGAAGACTTGAAGGATTTGTTGTAGGTCTTGGTTATTGTTTGGTTATTGCTTGAGGACAAGCAAGTCTAAGTATGGGGTGATTTGATGTCCATGTTTTATGCCATGTTTTATATCTACTGTTATATCAATTTCTGCATGCATTTCATGCATTTGGGCTAAAATAATACAGAATCTGTGTAAGTTATGTTTATTTGCAATATATGGAGGTCTACACAAGTTTTTGTTATATTTGGCAGAAATCGGACGCACTTTGGAGCTTAAAGGAAACTCATGGAGAAGCTAAGAATGGTGCAGCTAGAGAAGAGGCCATTTTTCACCATTCTTCGTTCTGAATCAAGCTTTGATGTCTTCATGAGAGTTTTAGCCCTCGAAAAACGCTTTCCAACGCATGGTCATATGCGTCAATCCGACGAACGAGGACTCGGGAAAGTGCGTTTTAAGAACAGAGCAGAAAGCTGAGAAATCTTTACTCGAGATCGAGTACACTCTACTCGAGATCGAAGAGAGCCTGGTCGAGGAAGAGCTGATCGAGAAGACGAAGACGAGGGCATGCCGGGTTACACTCTACTCGAGATCGAGTAGTCCTACTCGAGATCGAGGAGCCCGGAAGCCGTGTCCGAGCATGTCGAGCAGAATCACTCGAGAAGACCTAGTCGACGAGGCCAGTCTAGTCGAGGTCGACAAGGGGTACTCGAGATCGACTAGACCCGTGAGCCAAGTCCGAGCCACATCGAGCACCAGCTAGCCGAGACGACGAAGCCGAGCCAGTCGTCCAACACCCCTACTCGAGATCGAAAAGACCTTTGTCGAGATCGAGGAGACCTCCAGAAACCGCGTTACTCGGTTTGACGAATCCTACTCGGTGTGGGATTACTTGGGCCCGAAGATTGCTAATTCTATCCAAAATCATCAAGACACGTCATGGAAGAGAAGATCTATCCATTAAAGACATTTACATATATTTAGATTTAATTTCCTTGTTGCTTTTATTTATCCTTAAGCATTTTAGATATAATTTTAGATATAGATAGAGATTTATATCCTTGATTAGCAAGGAATAGAAGGCTATAAATAAAGCCCATGGGGCTGATTTTAGATCCATTCAATTTCAGAGGTAGAGAAAGTAGTTCCACAAAGACGGTTTAGGGAGTTCAGAGGTTTTAGGGTTTTGGCGTTCAACGAGAGTTGGATCGCCGGGATTGTAAAGTCTTTGAATTTAGTTTAATGCAAGTTTCTTTTCATCAATCAATGTCTGAGTTCGCGATGAAGCGCGAGTAGTCCACCCACTTCTAGGGTTGGGGCGAGCCCGACGATACCTATGCGTGTTTGAGGTAAAGATTCGACTTTTATCATGTTTTGAGCATCTACTACTTGTTTATGTGTTTATTACCCGTCTAATGGAGATCCATGCTAACAACTTGGATTATAAACATAAAATCGGTAGAGACAATTAGGGTTTCTTGAAAGAGTTGTCTAATTGTTGGAAAAGGCGAAAGCTTGTCCTTGATGCAATTCACATGATTATATGTTTATCTCTGCCTTATGCATGCTTGGTTATCGTTGTTGCAAACCCCAATCTTGGAAGTTCTTTTACATACAGTTTAGTTCGGAGTCCCAAAGCATTTGCCTTTACTTTATTTCTTTGTTTCGTTTTATTCTCTGTCTACTCGATCTCGACCAAGCCTGGTCAATCTCGAGTTACTGATTCTCGATCTAGCATCGATGTAGCTTCTGTGTGCAGGTACTCGACAAGACAAGCCGAAGTCGACAAGACTCTACTCGATATCGAGTAGCCCTGGTCGATATCGACGAGACCCTGTGCTTGCTGCTGCGCTGTGTTCGACTGTCCGATCTTCTGTCGACTACCCTAGTCGAGATCGAGGACCCTGTTGTCGACTTCTGACCGTGAGATTTCTCTGTTGCCTAGGATCCGCTGACACGCTTCCTCGTGGATCGATCCTGACTTCCCCCTGTTGCATCAGGAGGAGGTCTTGTAATTATTTGCAAGGGACGGAATCTGGTTTGCTGTGATTTATTTCTATTTTATAATTTGCAATCTCGATTTCCTCCTACAACAGTCAACTCCGTCAATGGCGCGGCAATGGTGCTGAAATCATTGACAAACCGCCGATAGAACGTCGCCAATCCATGGAAACTCCTAACCTTGCCAACACTTGTAGGCGCCGACCACTCCTAGATGGCCTTAATTTTCCCTTGGTCGACTTGAAGCCCTCTTGAACTAACTACAAAACCAAGGAAAGTGACACTATCATAACAAAACTCACATTTCTTCAAATTAATAAGCAAGTGCTCAACACGAAGAGTTGAGAGAACTTCCCTCAAGTGAGTTTCGTGATCTTTTAGGGATTTGCTATAAATAAGAATATCATCAAAATATACAAAAACAAATTTCACAATTAGCTTTGTAAGAACATGGTTCATCAATCTCATAAAAGTACTAGACGCATTAGTCAAACCAAAAGGCATAACTAACCATTCATATAAACAACGCTTAGTCTTAAAAGTTGTTTTCCACTCATCCCTCTCTCTCATCCGAATTTGATGGTAACCACTTCTCAAATCAATTTTAGAAAATAAAGTAGCACCATATAATTCATCAAGCATATCATCTAGCCTAGGGATGATGTGCCTATACTTCCAGTGATATTGTTAATAGACTTACAATCAACACACATTATCCAAGATCCATCTTTCTTAGGGACTAATAACAAATGTACCGAACATAGACTCAAGCTCTCCTTAATATATCCCTTATCCCACAGTTCCTGAACTTGGGATTCTATTTCCTTATCTTCATGAGGATTGGTCCTATAAGCATGGAGGTTAGGCAAAGAGGAACCAGGCATAAAATCAATTTGATGTTGAATACTCCTAAAGGGTAGTAATCCTACATGCATCTCATCGGGAGTGATATCCTTGAATTACTCTAACAAATCCCTAATTCTTGGAGGTAATTGTTCCTTAACATCATCAGAAAGAAAGCATAGATCTTTACACAAAATCATAAGAGTGTAATCGGAACTTATTACCTCGGAGTACAGTTCAGGTTTTGACATCAGTAAACTTACTACAGTTGTCTCAGGACCTTTTGACATCAGTGTTTCTGCAGCAGCCGATGTCCTAGCCTTCTCATACATCAGTTTTCCCGATGCATCCGCCTCCTTCTTCTTCCTAACTTTCTCAGCTCATCTGCAACTTGCGAAGGCGTCATGGGTCTAAAGGAGATTTTCTTTCCCATAAAATCAAATGAGTAACGATTAGTAAACCCATCATGAATAACCTTTTGATCATATTGCCAAGGGCGGCCTAGCAGAATATGGCTAGCCGTCATAGGAACTACATCACAAAGAATGGTATCATTATATAAGCCCAATGAAACATGCACCTTAACTTGTCTATCAACCCTAACTTCACCACTTTCATTCATCCATTGCAATTTATAAGGTCTAGAATGACACAAGGTAGTCAGTTTCAATTTGGACACAATTTCAGTACTAGCAAGATTGCAAAAGCTACCACCATCGATAATAACCCGACAAACTTTGCCCTAAACACGAAATTGAGTATGGAAAAGAGTTTCACACTGATTATCATCATAAACAATAGGCTTAGAATATAAAACTCTCCTAACAAGCAAGCAATCTCCTTGTTCATAATCAAACTCAACTAGATCAGGTTCAGGCAAGTTATCAATTTTAGCTTCAGGTTCATCGTTATCAGATTCAGATTCATATTAAACTAAGTGATTTATAACAAAAACACGTTGATTATGACAATCCCTAGCCATATGACCTCTACCATGATATTTAAAACAAACAATATCCAAAGTTCTAGCATTAGGCTTAGGAGTACTGCCCTTTGAAGAACCGGGTTTACCCAATGGGGTTGCTGGCAATGATGGAATCGGTGGTACCGGGCCCCTGGAGCCCATCGCAGGCGCGACTGGTCTCTTCTAGCCCCAGTTCGATGTGGCTTGGTGCTCCCTGACAGGTATTCGCCAAGTTTGGCCTTGGCCTGTCCGGCTTGATGTTGATTGGAATCACATATTTCTTTCCACCTTTACTGCCAGGTGAAGTAGCTTTATCATGGACTCGGAGGAATAGTAGTCGATCTCACGAGCCAAGGGAGGGTTGAGAATTCCCAAGTACCGCGACATGATGTCCTCCTCTGCCTCCCTAATGTCACACTTAGCCATGGCTGCCTGCATGGTAGTGTAGACCTCTTCTGCGCTCATGGAACCTTGACGGAGAGTATTCAGGCGATGTTTCAGATCCTGAATGTAGTGCAGGTGATGCGGGACCATCCAAGACACCTTCGGATGATGTCCTTATCAAGAGGAAGAAGAAAGCTCCACCATGGGAGAAGGTACAAAGGTGGAAGCTTGGCGTTTTTACATTCGTTCAGCAACTTGACAGCTTTTCGACGTCTCTGTAAAATGGGTCGTACGGATTCAATATTGATCGGATTGAGGCGTGCCATACCTTGTTGGAACGAGGACGAAGAGATCTACAACTTTGCTGTTGAAGGTTTTTCCAGATTCGTCCTATAGCTTGGCCGAAATCCACATTCTTTGAGCTGCTGCTGGTTTTGACGGGATTTTGTTAAGTTTTGGAACATTATGTTTATTTCCTATTTTTAGTATTTCTTTTACTTAAGTTATTTTAGGAAACTTTAAGGTTATTTTTATTATTTCCATTAGATGTTAGTTTTATCTTATTCTATCATCTAACTCGGCCCAACAGCCCTGTGTGGCCTATATATTCCGAGTTCTCCTATTGTAATTCAATTAGAACATGATGAATAGAATTTAGATCTCTCAAATTGTGTGAAACACATGGAGTGTTTGTTGATTCAATTAGAGCTGTGCTCATTGATCATCGATTGATACATATCTCAGCTTGGTTTGCTTTGTGTTCATCAACTTCGCAAGACTTGGTGAATCTAGTATCCACAAGCCCCCTCCTTGTGCCTTCAAGTTGTCCGCTTGATTGTGTAGGGTTGTAGAGGCGGGTTGTGTAGTCATTGGTATTGGTTCCTACCCTCTGAGGAGGCCTGGGGTCTTTATCTTGTTCTGCATAGATCGACTTAGTCCATATCAGGTCGTGTCTTTCAATTCTTGTTTACAAATTTCGAGTCTTTATCATTCTTTATCAGTTCTTGTCGAGTCTTGTTACATTCTTGATCGATCTTGATCTATCTTGGTCGAATCTTGCATTGTTCTTGCTGCGTTCTTTAAGTCTTTCTTGTTTCTTGTTTGGTTCTTGCTTGTTGTCGAAGATCGGACCATCACACGGCTAACCCCGTATCAAATTGGTATCAGAGCTTTGGTTTCCGACATCAAGATTGAGTCTTTTTCTTTTCTAAACACAAAAATCACAAAAAAAGAGTCCTTTTCTTGTTTGGTCTTTTACTTCTTGTTTCTTTATTTGATTATTGCACTAATCTTGAGTTTGTGATTGTTTGTGGTTGCATAGCCTAAACACAAAGCCTAGCCGAGACCGTGGAGTCGACCAAAGTGGTGCGCAATTTCCCTTGTGCAGCACCTAAGCCGGCGGCATTACCCTTGTCCCCATAGTCACAGCTTGGTCGACATCACATAAACACAAGAAACCCTAGTTTGTTATCTTTTCTATCCTTTGTCTATCTTTGGAATATTTTATCTATCCTATATCTATTCTATTTGCCTTTTACAATCTGATTATAATTGATAGATTAATCCATATTATCTATCTTTTATCTTTAAGAGGCTTAGATAGATCTTGTTACCTTATATATCCAAAGTTGTTTATAAATACATCTTTAAGGGCTGAATTTCTATCATCTATCACCAACATATCATAATTTCGAGTCCTTTTCTCATTATTGTTAGTTTTCTTGCATTAGTTTCAGATTAAAAAAAAAACAAAAAAAAACAGTAGATTAAAGTTCCGAAAATTCAAAAAAAAAAGAGAAGAAAGTGTTTGGTTGTTGTTTGTTGATCTAGTGCAAGAAAAACCTAAAGGACTCAACTTTTTTTGTGATTCTCCATAGCCCTTGTCGACATCCCTAAACCTAAACACATACACCTCCACAAAATTGAAACCCTACCTTGCAACTACAACATCATAACTTAAGGTTTTCAATCAAAAGAGGTAAATTTCCATTCTTTCTTGAGTTTTTCTATTCTTCTCTTTGTTTACAGCTTTGTCGAAGTTGTTTGCTAGCTGTGTCGAGTACTTCTATTCTCTTGAAGTGCTATTGTGTGTGTGTCAAAGAGATCTCCCCCTGGTCGAGTTCTCTTTTGTTTGAGTCGAGTGCTTGTTTTGCTGTTCGAGTACTCATTAGTCTATTTTCGAGTTGATTCTTGCCGATTGTTGCTTGGATCGAATTGATTATTGCTGTTATCGAGTTGTGTTTGATTGAGTCGAGTGATCTCAGCCCTTGCCGAGTTCTCTCCTGTTAGTGTCGAGTGCATTAGACCCCTGTCGAGTGCACCTTCGTTGTGTCGAATTGATTCCTTGCAATTGCCTTTGTTTTTGCTTGAATCAAGTGTTTACAGCTGCTTTCGAGTGCTCTTTCTCCTTTATCGAGTACTTTGCTGTTTGTTTCATTCACTACATACTTTGATTGCTTAGTTTTTGCTTGGTAGTTGATTTGCCCAAAGCGGATTGCCCTAGCAAGCGTGATATACCAATCGGAGAGAGGAGTGTGAGCGAAACACTTGTGAGGTTGTTTATATTTTTCTAACTTTTACATAGTTCTTTGTTTGTCTTTATTTGCTATGTCTAATAGCCAGAGCAATGACTGGTACAATACCTTCATGGAGAACATAGCTAAGATGAATGCAAGCATAGCTAAGATGGAAAACAGCCTTGCGACAATAGAGTTTCAGCGTTGTGGCTCTAATACGGTGTTCGTACAAGGAGTCCCACCGAGAGATGAAATGCCACCAATTGAAAGGGAAGAAACTCATCCCATTTCTACTCAACTTAATGTTTCTTCTAGCATAGATAATTCGTTGATTACTGATCATGTAAATCATGTTGTTAATAATGATCAAGATCTTAATTTACTTGCCTATGATCATGATGTTTGCATTACATATGAACATGATGATTCTTTGATTAATTTAAATGTTCAACCTATGTCTTGTGATGATAATCAAAGAGAGGATTTATGTCATACTAAATGCTTAGAAAAAGGCAAAGTTTCTAATATGATCATTGATGGTGCAAATTCTTCTACTATTGCTAGCCTTGAATTAATTGAAAATTCAGCCTTGAAAAAGGAAGAAAACTTGCTAGCATTGGATGTAAACTTAGGGATCATTGACCAAGCTCAAGTGCATATTAAGTTAGAACATCATGGCATTAATGTGGAATCTGAATTATGCACTCATAAAATTTCTCTTCTTGATTTTGTAGATGAAGCTGAGATAATAACCATCGAGGAGTGGTCAATCCCTACACCAATCAGCCTTGAGAAGGGTTTCCATGGACATGTGGTATTCGATCTAGGAGCTCGTGTGGATGCCTTTGCGGAATCAAATGCGACCTTGGATTCGAGGACGAATCCTTTTCAAGAAAGGGAGATTGATGCGGGACCATCCAAGACACCTTCGGATGATGTCCTTATCAAGAGGAAGAAGAAAGCTCCACCATGGGAGAAGGTACAAAGGTGGAAGTTTGGCGTTTTTACATTCGTTCAGCAACTTGACAGCTTTTCGACGTCTCTGTAAAATGGGTCGTACGGATTCAATATTGATCAGATTGAGGCGTGCCATACCTTGTTGGAACGAGGACGAAGAGATCTACAACTTTGCTGTTGAAGGTTTTTCCAGATTCGTCCTATAGCTTGGCCGAAATCCACATTCTTTGAGCTGCTGCTGGTTTTGACGGGATTTTGTTAAGTTTTGGAACATTATGTTTATTTCCTATTTTTAGTATTTCTTTTACTTAAGTTATTTTAGGAAACTTTAAGGTTATTTTTATTATTTCCATTAGATGTTAGTTTTATCTTATTCTATCATCTAACTCGGCCCAACAGCCCTGTGTGGCCTATATATTCCGAGTTCTCCTATTGTAATTCAATTAGAACATGATGAATAGAATTTAGATCTCTCAAATTGTGTGAAACACATGGAGTGTTTGTTGATTCAATTAGAGCTGTGCTTATTGATCATCGATTGATACATATCTCAGCTTGGTTTGCTTTGTGTTCATCAACTTCGCAAGACTTGGTGAATCTAGTATCCACAAGCCCCCTCCTTGTGCCTTCAAGTTGTCCGCTTGATTGTGTAGGGTTGTAGAGGCGGGTTGTGTAGTCATTGGTATTGGTTCCTACCCTCTGAGGAGGCCTGTGGTCTTTATCTTGTTCTGCATAGATCGACTCAGTCCATATCAGGTCGTGTCTTTCAATTCTTGTTTACAAATTTCGAGTCTTTATCATTCTTTATCAGTTCTTGTCGAGTCTTGTTACATTCTTGATCGATCTTGATCTATCTTGGTCGAATCTTGCATTGTTTTTGCTGCGTTCTTTAAGTCTTTCTTGTTTCTTGTTTGGTTCTTGCTTGTTGTCGAAGATCGGACCATCACACGGCTAACCCCGTATCAGCAGGGGCACAAACCGGGCTCTCAGCAGAACCTTCATGTGTGCCAAGTGGACACAGGTGCCTCCAAAGTCCTTCTGTTGTCTCTTACTAAATTGTTCCACCAAGTTAGCTTAAAACCAGAAAATTCTAAAATAGCTAATTGACCATTTTTCTCCTCAGCAAAGTTATGGCAGTCCCAAATGTGTTCAATCTTAGCTTCCTATTCTAAATATGCATCAGCATCACTTGCTCCAGTAAAAGAAGGAATCTTTACCTTAATCCGACCGATACTCTCTTGTTCGGGTTCCCTAGCACGCCTATGTTGGTAATTGTCCTCCCTCCCGACATTCTCAAACTCATCGTTGATGACGAGTTGTTGTTGTCGACCTATCCTTTTGTCCAGATTACCCCCGTTGGGTGGAGGGTTAATCACCTCCTAATCATTTGGAGGGGCCTGAATCCGCAGTCCTGTCACCAAGTGGGCTTCGATCCGCTAATTCGTTTGTAGCAACCGGGTCATAGTAGCATTTATAGCTGCCCGAGTTGCAGCGAGACCCTCCTAGGGTATCTCTTGGTCATTTTCCGGAGTGTTAGGCATCACAACAGAAAACAAACAAGCAAACACGTTAACGTTAGTGAAAAAAAACTGAAAAACTCCTCGAAAGTGTTTCGCTCCTCACTCTATTTCTGGCGTCTGTGATCTCAATCTGTCTCGTGAGAATCTGTTCTTCAAGCAGAGATTAGAGAATCCAAGAAAATTTAGAAAAAGACTCAAAAGCAAGAAAAGGATGGGGCTTTAGGGTAGGTAAGACTCAAAGTGGTAGCATGAGACAATCCCATCACGCTAACGTACCAATGCCTATGATCTGCAGATAGTTGCCATTTCTGGACTTTTAACTTTCTAGTGCGAGCCTTTATTAGAGGATTATTTTTTCCAACACACTTTTAATCGAGGGCCTTTATAACAGGACTAATTTTTCCAACGTGATTTATATCTTTTTTTTTCTATAGCAATGCTGAAAAGATATATATTTTTTTTTGCAAAAGAAAAGAACAAGCTTTTAGGGTTTCGCTAGAAGAATTGTGAAAACAGTTCATCATGGGCAAACAAAAGAAAACACAAACACAGCACAAAAGCACTAGTGAGAATTGCTCAGAACGTACCAGAAGGGTTGGCACGAGGCAAAGTCGGACCCTAGCTCTGATGCCACTTGATGCGGGGTTGTTTGATCGTTCCAACGAAGGATCCCGAAAACAAACACAAATAGAAGATTAGACGTCGGTTGGATAATTCGGACTGATAATAGAAGACTCAAAGACATTAATGTTCGGATAAACACTGATGTTAAAAATACGACATATTTAGCAAAAGTAAAGATATGGGGTTCAAAGGCAATCAGTTGGCCGGAATACTTATACCTAAGAGATTAAACCACTCAAAGACATAAGTCCCTGAGCAAAAGACCTCCTTCTACAACTTGATTCAAGCTCGTATTGGATCAAGAGGGTGTGGACTTTCTCCTTGGATCACCTAGTTCGCGAGACAGATAACCAGAGAGACAAATCGGCACAAACAGATTGAAATCGCAATCGTACGAGCAAGAACGCAAGAGGGTGTGGACTTTCTCCTTAGGGTATGAGCAAAAGATTTTGAATAATATTGAACGTGCCTTTCAATGACAAAGAGTTCTCTTTTAAATAACCTTCTAGATTCTATCTAAAATAAAAAATATATCTATTTTCCTAAAATAATAGAATACCAACTAAAATATGAAAACACTAAATAATAGATATAAATAGAGTTTCCTTAACATCATTCAGATTCAAAATCCGTCACGCCCCTTGGAATCGACGGCATGCCTTCCGATCCCCTAACAAGTATGGCCTTAGGGCCTGACCTTATGTCTCCAACACTTAGCGTGTTGGATCGTCAATTTGTTGTAGGAAGAAATCGAGATTGCAAATAAAATACGAATAAAGTAAAGCAAACCGATTTAGTTCCCAGCAAATAACGTTCAAGACTCCCTCCCGATGTAGCAACAGAAAGTCAGGTTCGATCCTCGAGGAAGCTAGTCAGCGGATCTCAAGCAGCGGAGGAATGTCACGGGCAGAAATCGACTTCAGGGTGCTTGACCTCGACTAAGGGTTAGTCGACAGGGGCCAGGCAGTCGAATTTGAGCAAGCAGCAGTCACTGGAATTTGGTCGATCTCGAGAAGGTTGCTCGATGTCGACCAAATTGGTCGTAGTCGAGTAAGTGTGGTCGAGATCAAGTTTCTGCAGAGACACAAGCGACGACGATCTTTGCTTGATCGAGAATCAGTAGTCGACGTCGACCAAGGGATGGTCGAAATCGAGCAATAACAATAAAATAAAATAAAGAACAATGCTTTGCGAAATTCTGAATAAAATATGTAAAAGAAAGCTTCCATACACGCATGGCTATCGTCGGGCTCGCCCCAACCCTAGAAGTGGGTGGACTACTTGCTCTTCATCGCAATCGCAGACATCATTGATTGAAAAGAAACTACCTGCATTAAACCAAACTGAAGAAAGTACAAACCGAACAAAGCTAGATCATGTTCGCTCCGCTTGCCCCACTCAACCTCTCTCTCTCTTTCTCTACTCTCTTCTTACTTCTCTCCTTCTGAAATTGAATGAATAACAATCAGCCCCATGGGCTTTATTTATATCCTTCCAATCCTTGCTAATCAAGGAAGGAATATCTATCTATATCTATATCTATTTATCTCATAACATAAGATAAAAACTTTGAAATTAAGGAAATAAATTAACTAGAACTATATCTAATGTAGGTAAATATCTTCTCTTGACTTGATAGATCTTGATAGAATTTGCTCATGTGGATATCACCATTGGATTCGGGATAGAAACTTAACAAGATACGGACTAGCTCGATTTCTGGCACTGGTGGTCAACTCGATATCGAGTAGACTTACTCGATATCGACCAACATTTTCCTGTCTTCAGCTCAGCAGCTCGATCTTGGCTCCGGGAAGACATATCGACTTGCTTTTACTCGATATCGACCAAGACAGGTCGATATCGAATTGCATCTTCTTTGTCCAGCTTCTCGGGTCGACTTCTGGGATCTTGCTCGATTTTTGGTTTGGTCGACGTTGAGTAAATGTGACAGTTATCAACTTTCTGCTCTATTCTCGAAACTCACTTTCCCGAGTCCTCGTTCGTCGGATTGACGCATATGAGCATGAGTTGGAAAGCTCTTTTCAAGTACTACAACTCTCATGAAGACATCAGAACTTGATTCAGAATGATGAATGGCGAAAAGTGTGCTTTCCTCTAGCTGCACCATCTTTAGCTTCCTCATGAGTTTCCTTTAAGCTCCAAAGTGCGTCCGATTTCAGCGAAATTAAATAGAAACTAGTGTAGACCTCCATATATTGAAATTAAGCATAAACTACATAGATTCTGAACTAATCCAACCCAAATGCATGAAATGCATACATAAATTGATATAAAATTTAATATAAAACAGGGTACAAAACATGGACATCAAATCACCATACTTAAGCTTGCTTGTCCCCAAGCAATAACTTGGATAGTCATTCAGAGGAAGAATTTAAAACTCTCAACATCATAGATTCATTCTTATATACCCCTGCGGTCCATTACCATAATTGAAAATGTACTAATGCCACAAATTCATGCATGTGCAACAAAAGCAACATCTACTCACAAAAGGAGGGTTATGCAAAAACAATTTATGTGACAAAGCAACAATAATCAGGAGGACTTTAATTAAGCTCAATAAGGAGTAGATTGGTAAAAGGCTAAAGGTGGGCAATTTTTGGCAATGTGGTGTTAAATCCGGGGAAATGCATTATTTCCAAACATTCTTTACCACATTCTTTATTCATAAGATTTCTTCCCTTTCATAATGCTTTTACCCCTCTAACATAAGCATTGCCTTCTCGCGAGTCGCAAACATGGGTGTCATGAATGGCCCCGGATACTTAGTGCTTTGGACTCCTCACATGTGTGTCCCGTCTCACTTAACTATTATCTCAGCAAGCAGGGTCGATCTACCTTTATCTCTCGAGGTGATCGGATTTTCTTTCACTCATTAAATTTTCCATATGTTTCAAACAATTTTCTACCAAACTCCATATAATGACATAACAACACAAACACCATATGATAATCTCCATAATGTAACTTCATTCTCAACATAATCCCCGGATAGGAAATAATGTAAAGAATGGCAATATTTAGATCATGTGGAGCAATATATAAAATAAGGCATAATATCCCCGGATAGGTAAGGCTTGGGAATATAACAATATGAGCATTATATGGAAATATAAAGTCATCCATCCTTTTATCATGCAACATGTCAAAAGCAACATCAAATTTACCTCATTTCATGGTTTTCATTAAATATCGCACTTCATTGTAACTTCCCTTTACTAGGCAATTTCATGCTATATCTCTAATGAATCCAATTTTGCATCGTAGAGTTCAATTTAAGCTTCCATGACACTTTTTTTTGAACAATTTACAAGCAATGGGAGATGTCTCATAGAACTTTGAGTTTATCAATCAAGCACAAAAATAAAAAATTTACTCAAAATTCACCATGTAGTACCAAAAACAAGAATAAAACATATAATAATGATAATGAGCCCTTCCCCCACCCCATACTTAAAATATACAATGTCCCAACTGTATAAAATCAATACAAAACAAAGGTAAAGGAAGGAGCTCACCGAATAACGCACCGAGGAGGCAAAACAGGGGATGTCGAGTAATAAAGTGTTGGTCGAATTCGGGGAATTTGGTCGGTATCGACCAACTTACTCGATGTCGAGTAAGGTTGGTCGAAATCGACTGTCTGCTTTTCCTCCTCCCCTGGTCGATTTCTACCTCAAGAGTCGATATCTACTAAGGTCAGGCGATATCGACCAGGTTGGTCGACTTCAGTTTCTTTCGACTTGCAAATTTGTTAGTTTTTCCCGAAGACAAGATTCCACATGAAGCATTCAAAACCAAAAAAAAAAAAAACATAAACCAAAACCAAAAGTTTCAAAGTCCCAAAATTCAAAAAGTTTTATGTACATGCTCTAGATTTTAGAGTCGTCAGGCCGACTTCTCCGTTTGTGCTCAAGGACCGTCAATGTGGGCACCCCTTGTGCTTGTCCCTTCTCCTAGATCATCTAGGTCCTGATTGTAGTATGCAAGCTCAGCTGATAGGTGGTCGCTTGCATAGTATCCCTTTCCTTTCTTCTTCTTTCCGGCTCTCATCCTTCGCAGATTAGCTCACCACGGGGCCTTACCTCCCCTTGAATTTTTATTAAATTTATTAATGGAATGAGGAGTAGAAATCATACCTGAACTTACCTTTTCGGGCCCAAAACAGAAATCTTCGAGCTTAAGGTTTGTCGACATCGAGTAGGTCTGGTCGACGTCGAGTACAGGGAACCCATACTTAGGCTCTTGGCAAGTCTGGTGTTCAACATAGGAAGTCGACTTCGAGAAGTTTTGGTCGACTACGAGTTATTTGGTCGACGTCGAGTTGGCTTGCTCGATGTCGAGTAACTTTTTGGCGCGTTCCTCTATTGTTTGTTTGATCCCGTGGTTGCTAATGCTCTTCACCTCCAACCATGAAACTTCCTCTTTTGCAGGGCAAAAAGAGAAATCTAAGATCTCGTCGCCTCTCATGAAGGTGAGCAATCGCTGCTTTACGCTGATTTTAGCATCTGTAGTAGCTAGGAATGGTCTACCAAGAATAATATGGCTAGTAGGATCTTCAGCACAATCTATAATAAGGAAATCAGTAGGGACATAGAACTTACCAACCTGGACAAAGACATTCTCAACCATACCTGTAGGGATGACCACCGTATTGTTTTCCATGTATAGCTTGGCATCCGCAGGCTCTATGGACCCTATCTTCACCTTTCGCCAGATTGATAAGGGCATGATACTCACGCTTGCTCCTAAATCACACAAGTACTCATATTTATATTGTCCAAATCCCACAGTAATAGAAAACTTACCAAGGTCATGTCTCTTCTCAGGGAAGTCCATCCTTTTGCATTCGCCAGAGATTTCTGAGATAGATCGCTTGTTGTTAAGGATTTCCTTGAGGAACTTGACATATGCAGGCATATCTTGAAGAGCTTCTGTAAAAGGAATTGAAACATTCAGTTCTTGAAGCATCTTAACAAAGCGTTTAAACCTACCTCTAGTGGGATCTTTCATCGCCTTTGAAGGGAAAGGCATCGTCTTTTTCTGCTTCGGAGCTAGAACAGATGTAGGAGGTGCTGCTGAGTTCTCGACGTCGACTTGCTTCTCTCCGATGTCGACCAGGTCTTGCTCGACATCGACTACAGGAGTCGACTTCGAGTTTTGTTGTCATGCAGAAGCTTCTTCGTTGGCGTGGAGTTGGTCGACTTCGGGTACCTCTACTCGATGTCGAGTAGTCTAGTCGACTTCGACTTGAGTCTACTCGATGTCGAGTAGCTTCTCAGTTCTGTCCTGCTACTTTCCAACCTCTGGCTCGCTTAGTTGGTGCCCGCTCCTGAGTTTTACAGCTGCGACGTGTCCAATCTTCCCCTTGGGGTTTGGTTATGTCTGCCCAGGGAGTTTCCCGGTCAGTCGTGGAAATTGTGCCACGAATTGACCCATCTGAGTCTCAATGTTCCTCTTCCAGATGTCCAGCTCTCCAAATCGTGTATTGATGTTCTGGAGCTGATTGTTGATGGTGCCTTGATTCCGACGCATCTCATTGGGGTTGTGGAGCTGTAGGTCATCCTTCCGCTGGTCCCTCTCTGGATGTCCTGGAGCTCTATATGGCGGGGGGTTCCTAGGGGTACATTGGTTCCATTGGAGTTGTTCGAACCTTTGGTCCCCCATTTAGTGATTGGGACCCTTTGCGTAAGCTACCTCCTCGTGGGTTTCTGCCATCATGACTTGCTCCGTGTGTGGGCACTCAATAGTGGTGTGCCTCTGTGAGCCGTATTCAATGCAGGGCTGGTTGACAGAAAGATACTTGACTTGCTTCAGGAGCTTGCGATTCTGATCTCTGTAGTACTGCTCCTTGACATTTGGGTCAATCTCCTTAGAAGGCTCATAGAGGGGCATGGATGGGACTGGCCTGGCATAGGCGTTCTCGTCATAGTTTGTCACCACCCCATACTTATTGTCGAAGTTGGTGAGCTTGTCGAGGGTAACCCATACGTCAGCTGGTGGCATCGTCAGATACTCATAATGAGTATAATGGTTGATCCTATCCTTAGCGGCCAGATCAAGAGAATTGAAGAAGATATCCTGAACGACATAGGGTGGATGTCCATGTGTAGGGCAGGATCTCAGTAGATCCTTATATCGTTCACATGCTTTTGCTAGTGGCTCCCCAGGCTTCTGCTTGAAAGCTGTAATCTTCTGGTGGAGGATCGCTGTCTTGGCAAGAGGAAAGAATTTATTAAAAAATGCTTGCTTTACTTCAGCCCATGTTGTGAGGGATCGTGGAGTTAGTCCTTCAAGCCACTTCAATGCTGGATCGACAAGAGACCATCGAAAATCCTTCATCTTGACATATTCCAAAATGGTACCTTCAACAAGAGTATGACACATATCAGAAAAATTGGTAATATGTTCAAGAGGACATTCATTAAACCTTCCGTAAAAGGCATTATTTTTAATCTCAATCAGGAAAGCAGTGCGAATTTCAAAGTTATTTTCAGGGATTAGAATGGCCGATTCAGGCACGACAAGAGTCGGGTGCATGTAATCCTCTGCAGTGATTGGGTATTGGACAAGCTTAGCCTATGCTTGTCTCCTTCGCTCAGCTTCCTGCTCAGTGCGTGCTCTCAGCGGTGAGAGCAAGGTTTTTTGCGGCTAGTTCCCTCTGAAGCCTCTCAATCATCTCAGCTTGTGTTTAGGCAGTCGCCATGATCCTTTTCAGTCTAGAATGGATGTGTATAAGACGTTCCAGATCGTCTAAGGCGTCAAACTCAGGTGGTTGACTAGAACGGCGCATACACTGCAAAATCAAAACTTAAAGAAAAAATGACATCTAACTACCGAAGGCGCGAATGATTGCTTCCCCGGAAACGTCGTCAATTTGTTGTAGGAGGAAATCGAGATTGCAAATAAAATACGAATAATGTAAAGGAAACCGATTTAGTTCCCAGCAAATAATGTTCAAGATTCCCTCCCGATGTAGCAATAGGAAGTCAGGTTCGATCCTCGAGGAAGCTGGTCAGCGGATCTCAGGCAGCGGAGGAATCCCACGGGCAGAAATCGACTTCAGGGTGCTCGACCTCGACTAAGGGTTAATCGACAGGGGCCAGTCAGTCGCATTTGAGCAAGAAGCAGTCAATAGAATTTGTTCGATCTCGAGAAGGTTGCTCGATGTCGAGATCGAGTTCCTGTAGAGACACAAGCAACGACGATCTTTGCTTGATCGAGAATCAGTAGTCGACGTCGACCAAGGGGTGGTCGAAATCGAGCAATGACAATAAAATAAAATAAAGAACAAAGGTTTGCAGAATTCTGAATAAAATATGTAAAAGAAAACTTCCAAGATCGGAATTTGCGATAACGATAACCAAACATGCATAAGGTAAGATAAATAACGATAATCATGCTTTCTCCTTTTCCAACAATTAGACAACTCTTTCAAGAAACCCTAATTGTATCTACCAATTTTATGTTTATAATCCAAGTTGTTAGCATGGATCTCTATTAGATAGGTAATAAACACATAAAAGGGAGTAAATGCTCAAAACATGATAAAGGTCGGATCTTTACCTCAAACACGCATGGCTATCCTCGGGCTCGCCCCAATCCTAGAAGTGGGTGGACTACTCGCTCTTCATAGCAATCGCAGACATCATTGATTGAAAAGAAATTACTTGCATTAAACCAAACTGAAGAAAGTACAAATCAAACAAAGCTAGATCACTTTCGCTCCCCTTGCTCCACTCAACCTCTCTCTCTTTCTCCACTCTCTTCTTACTTCTCTCATTCTGAAATTGAATGAATAAAAATCAGCCCCATGGGCTTTATTTTTAGGCTTCCAATCCTTGCTAATCAATAAAGGAATATCTATCTATATCTATATCTATTTATCTAATAACATAAGATAAAAACTTGGAAATAAAGGAAATAAATCAACTAGAACTATATCTAATGTAGGTAAATATCTTCTCTTGGCTTGATAGATCTTGATAGAATTTGCTCTTGTGGATATCACCATTGGATTCGGGATAGAAACTTAACAAGATACGGACTAGCTCGATTTCGGACACTGGTGGTCAACTCGATATCGAGTAGACTTACTCGATATCGACCAACATTTTCATGTCTTCAGCTCAGCAGCTCGATCTCGGCTCCAGGAAGACATATCGACTTGCTTTTACTCGATATCGACCAAGACAAGTCGATATCGACTTGCATCTTCTTTGTCCAGCTTCTCGGGTCGACTTCTGGGATCTTGCTCGATTTTTTGTTTGGTCGACGTCGAGTAAATGTGACAACTCTTAGCTTTCTGCTCTGTTCTCGAAACGCACTTTTCCGAGTCCTCCTTCGATGGATTGATGCATATGAGCATGCGTTGGAAAGCTCTTTTCGAGGGCTACAACTCTCATGAAGACATCAGAACTCGATTCAGAATGATGAATGGCGAAAAAAGGGCTTTCCTCCAGCTGCACCATCCTTAGCTTCCTCATGAGTTTCCTTTAAGCTCCAAAGTGCGTCCGATTTCTGTGAAATTAAACAGAAACTAGTGTAGACCTCCTTATATTACAATTAAGGATAAACTACATAGATTATGTACTAATCTAACCCAAATGCATGAAATGCATACAAAAATTGATATAAAAGTTAATTTAAAACATGACCCAAAACATGGACATCACTCCCCATGTAGCATACCAAGCTGGCGAGTTTGTCAGCGATCGGTTTGGATTGACTCTGAGTCACTGTTCCGGCTGGTAAGGCGGGTGCTTCGGGTGCTTCTGCATCACAATAATAGGCAGATTGAAATTATTTCAGAAAACCTTGGATAAGGGTTTTTCGATATCTGTACAAAATAGCCTTTGCATTCTTATTGTTCTTGAGTCTCAATCCAAACCCTAATTTTATATACCAAAATTACAGCAACTTCAATTATACAAGTAATCGACATTAGTTCGGAGAAGAATGAGTGACGCATGAGAAATCCCGGTGACTCTGAAAGATTTAGAGGACATGATAAAGCCCGAATTACTTGTTATGATTATGAACCACTTATTCTCAAAATTTATGAGATATATGTTGCATGCATCCTGAACCACATATGAGTAAAAGTCTGAACCAATTATTGTTAATATCCTGAACCACTTCTTTTAAAATATCCTAGATAAAACCATATGTTGCTCAAGTGTTGAACCATATGTCTGTTGTTGTGAGCCTAATTTGTCATGTTTTACCTTAACTTTTATATCGATTTTTGTATACATTTCCTGCATTTCGCATAGAATAGTACATAATCTAAGTAGTTTATGCTTATTTTCCAAATTATATAGTCTATACTAGTTTCTGTTTAATTTCGCAGGAATCGGACGCACTTTGGAGCTTAAAGGAAAGCCATGAAGAAGCTAAGGATGGTGCAGCTGGAGGAAAGCCCACTTTTCGCCATTCATCATTATGAATCAAGTTTTGTTGTCTTCATGAAAGTTGTATCCCTCAAAAAGAGCTTTCCAACGCATACTCATATGCATCAATCGGATGAACAAGGACTCGGGAAAGTGCGTTTCAAGAACGGAGCAGAATGCTGAAAGTTGACAAGTCTACTCGACGTCGAGTACTTTAGTCGACATCGAGTATATCCAGCCGAATTCAGGAAGTCGAGCACGAGCATAGCATCACCTGAGACACACAAAATCTACTCGAAGGCGAGTACTCATGTCGACTCCACCATATAGTCGAGCTCGAGTGCACACGAGGAGAAGAAGACGCTACTCAATGTCGAGTACTTTGGTCGACGTCGAGTACTATCCAGAAGCAATCCGAGTCGAGATCGAGTGGAGTTCAAGCCATGTGGATTACTTGCAAGCTAAGACACGTGAATTCAATCAACATCAAGTGAAGATCTATCAAGATGGAAGATATTTATCCACATTAGATATTTCCCTTGTTTAATTATTAGATTTACTTTCGTTATTTATCAAGTTTTATCTTAAGATTTTAGATAGATAGTTTGAAAAAGAGATAGATTGTTCCTTCCTAGAATAGCTCGATGGAGCACTATAAATAAAGCCCTAGGGGGCTGATTTTCATTCATTTCAGCAAAGCCGTCTTCAGCAAAGCCGTCTTCCGACGATAGTCATGCACACTTGAGGTAAAGTTTTGATATTTATTATGTTTTGATCATCCACTGCCTTTTATATATTTATTGCCTACTCGAAATAATAGAGATTCATGTTAATAACTTGAATTATAAACATAAAATTGGTAGATACAATTAGGGTTACTTGAAAGGGTTATCTAATTGTTGGAAAAGGCGAAAGATTACTCCTTTGATGTGATTACATAACTATTCTATCATATCTTTTGGGTGTTTGATTATCGTTGCGGTGATGCCTTACCTTGGAAGTCTGCACCTTTATTACTTTATTTCTTTATTTACATTCTGCACAGACTTTACCCGACACCAACCACCATTTCATATCCATCCCTCGACATCGACCCATTCCTAGTCGACGTCGACAACAACCCTCATCACATTTTCCCACTATTCCCAAACCCCGAAACCAACTAAACCTAGAACCGTTGACTTCTCTCCTGAGGACGAACCTGACTCCACTATCCTATAGGGGGGTCTTGACTATAAATTTATTTGGTGGAGAAATTCTCTCGTCGTCTGTAAAAACTTGAACCACTTCTTATTAATATTTTCAGCCACTTGTTCTCAAAATCTCGCACCATATGTTTATAGGTTCTGAACCAAATGTGAGTAAAAGTCTGAACCACTTCTTATAAATATTATGAACCAAGCACTTATTCTCAAAATCTTAAACCATATGTCGTATAAGTCACGTTCCACATAGCCTAAACCAATTCTTATTAATATCCTAAACCACTTGTTTTTTCAGACGATCCTGAACAACTTGTTGTTAACTTTATGACCATATGTTGTATAAGTCGTGAACCACGTATGAGTAAAGATTGTGCAATTCCTTAAGAGTAAAATATATAATAACATGCTTACTAAAGTATAAATAAATTATATAAAAATATTTTGATTATTAAGGTAAATTGTAGAAAACCATTACTTAAATAGGGTGATTTTCACAAAACTACATGCTAAAAGAAAAATTACAGAAAACCACCCACTAAAACAAGTCAGTTAACAAAAGACCACCCAATACCCAATTTCCGTTAAGTCTCCATTTAAAGCACGGAAAAGACACATTTCCCCTATTTTAAAAGGTAATGTATTGCGCACATGTAGATTATTTTAAATGATACTTTAATAATATCCTTGGCTCCATGGTTGTCTGTCTTCAACTTGCTGCCACTGTAACGATCTGGATGTAAATACCCAAGTTACGTTTCGAAGGTCGGATACCTTCGTTCGAATCTTGCAATCCAGGTACGGGTCGATGTTTCAAACCTCTTTAAACATTAGTAATTAAAGCGGGGATTTCGAACCCCAAAACCATCCCAGGGCCATTGAGTGCCCTTAACCTGTCCTAAGGACTAGGTCGATGAAATTCGTTTAAGGAAAGCGGAACGAAAAACGAAAGTAAAGTACAACTTGCCACGGTGGAGCTGGGTCAAAACCAAAACAATAAAACATAATTAAATAACACTTAGCCAAATTAGCGGGTCAGGCCAGTTCTTCGCTTTCGCCCAGAAAGATTTCTCACCATAAAATCATGGAGCAAGTATCTAACACTATCCACGAAGTCAGGCCTAGAGATGCCTGCGGGCCCTAAAGACCGCGCTGAGGCCATATAATACGCATATGCCTAGAATAAATGATGCTCTAATGCAGTACAAAATTTAAACACGCGAGTCATGCTTATCAGGATATATAAATATAATGCATAAAGACAGTAAAGGCGCCCAAAAAATGCCAAGTGGCATATCCCCATATCGTTGTATTTCCCGTACCCACTCTAAGGTAGGGCGCTCGGTCTCAGCCGAACCGTAACATATATATTTCCATACCCACTCTGAGGTAGGGCGCTCAATCTATGGCAAACCATACAGAGATATATACAAATAGTTAAAGGCGCATTGCTTACTATTGGTGTTTATTGCTTGGATTATGTGCGCCTCCAGATAAGTATCCTACAAGAGCTTACTCAGCAAATGGGACGTCGTGCATGATGTGCCATATAGTGCGTAAGTGTTGGATAATCGTATGTCATGTAGTATCATGCCTCACAAATCACCTAACAAACATACAAATATGCATAAGTCTATCTAAGTCACACAAGGCGCCTCTAACTATCATACATAACTTCACATATCTCATTTCAGATTATTCCATCTTATCTCATCATAAATCATTTCATCATCTCAACATGTAATGTCCCATCCATCATCTCATCTTGCCTCATCATCAACATAGTTCTCAAGCAGGATTCAACAATAAATTAACCGAGTTAAATCAGGTAAATAATTTTTCCAAAGTTTTCCAAACTCTTAAATCTCAAGTTAAGTCAACTCATATTTCAAACAATTCCTTCAAAATCATACTTGGTTAAACCCCGACATCAATCATTTAAATCCTTAACCAATTCCCAAAATTATATAAAAATGATCCGGCAAGTTTACTTTCAAAATCATAATATAAATAAATTCCGACATTAAATCACCATAAAAAATTGTATTCTCACAAACCATATTTATTAATCAAAACCAACAATATTTAAATAAAACATTAAAACACCCCATTTTTTAATAAATCACCTTTATAAATTTACATTAATAGGACATTTTGACTTTTCCTAAAGCACATATAAAATCATATAATAATATAAAATAATAAGCTACTTTAAAAACAATTTATAACAATTATAATTTATTTACAAAAAATATTAAATATTAAATATTAAATAACCAGAATAATATATAATAATCATAGTAATGTAAAAACTAATATACATCATCACATATAATAAAATAACTTGACAATAAAGCAATAATTACCATCTTCGGCCCAATGAATACCCAAATAGAAGCCCAAGGAAATAGGCCCAAGCCACACCCAGATCCACTACCCGACCCCACCCCCAAGTCTGGTTTGTGCAAATGAAATGGTCCAGAAAAAAAAATAGATCCGGGTTTGAAGAAATAGAAAACGAGATCCGGCTCAGATCGCTTCCCCTTCCCCTGCCTGAATCCAAAAACGGAAGAAGAAGAAATAAGAAGGAAGGCTTCCTCGCCGGCGGCATCAATATTCGACCCACTCTCATTGGCTTTTACGACACTAAGTAGCACAGAACACATCAAATCAACATAGAAGGAAAAGAAGAAGAGGCTCACCGAGATTTCAAGGGCTTCGCATGAAAGAAGTCCGATTTACCTGGATTTGAACTCGCCGATGGTGGAGCCTCCTCACCTTTGGCTGTTCATTTTCAAGACGAAAACAGAGGAAGGAAGGAGGTTGGCACCGGTGGTGGTGTTGCGGCTTCGAGGCTCCTGGCCTCAGAGTTTGGGGTCCGTCAAGGATCCCAGATGCTACTACTACTTCTCGGAGAATGTTGGTTCACTGCGCCATTGCTGCTGCTGTGCACTAGGCCTTTCGGAGCTCCAAACAGGGGAGACAATCAAGGTGTGTAGGGTTGCGAGGGAAACAAATGAAAGGGGAGTTTTGGGTTTGCAATTTTTTTTTGGAGGAAGATAAGGCCATGAGGAAGAGTAGATAATGAGAGTTGTGTTTGGGTTGGTGTGGGCTTGATGTGGGGAAGATTCAATTTTTAAAAGTGAGATGTGTGAGGGGGGCTTGCTTTGCTACCTTTGGCCATAGAAGGAGGTGAGTTGGGGCCTTCTGCAATGACGTGGAGCTGGTCTAGATGTTGTGTGTGCTCTGCAAATCTCAATTGGCACTTTACCAAGGTTGGGAGGGACAATGTACAAGAGAGAAGGGTGAGGAGTGAGGTTGTTTACTCATTTTGGGTGTTCATTGTGAGGAAGAGAGAGCTGCAGTTCTTCCAGGTAGACCGAGAGAGACAGGGAGAGGGAAAGGGAGAGAGAGAGAGAGAGAGAAAGAGAGTAGAAAAAGAAAAAGAATTTAGAAAGAAAGTGGTCCTCGTAAATCCCAAATTTTAAAATACCCGAGACTCACTCTCTCGATGTTATCCCGACCCGTTTAAAATTTAATAAAATTTATGAATCTAAATTAAAATAATGAACCTCAAATTATTTCCAAATCTCGAAGTAAGAAGGCGAACATAAAATCCATCGGAATCAAATTATCCAAATGATGCCGAAATCGTTCATAATGATTTTAAATCGAAAATTGTGCTCGAAAACAAGTTTTTCTCTAATTTTATATATCATATTTACAATAATATACTTTTAATTAAAATAATATTAAAATAATATTTCGGTCTTTACAGCCACTTGCCGCCACCATTACTCTTGACAAGGCAACTTGAAGGCTTGAAGCCATCATCATTAAGGTGGCATCACCAATCATAAATGGCTACTGCCACCATCTCCCCCTTCTCCTTCTATTATCCACCACTGCAATAATATAATACACCTTCGCTACCGTCTTTGAGTTCGAAGACTTCAAAATCCAATTTGAATAATTGCAGGACAATTTAGTCTATCCTTTAGATAGTTTGAGGGTCAAACAACTCATAATCCAATATAAAATCAAATTAGGGTTTCACCTGAAAAAATCTCCAAATTAGAGTAGTTTGAAATTTATTATTACAAAGGGGTACATAAAGGATTCAATGAGCTCCTAGTGTGGTGTTCATCTTTCCAATTATAAAGATGACGATTTCCTCCGGCGATTCACCAAGCAACAACTATACTGGAAAATCTCACCGTCAACTTTGTCGAGGATGCGGACACTTCCATTGTACCTACTCAAAAAATTAAGAATCCAAGAAGCAACAAGATGTGGTGATTACGCGACGGTAAAGCTTCCCAGGCCTCCATTCATCCGTCTCCCACTCTTTCATAACCCGCGTTCTCCAATGTTCACTCTTCTTCTCAAATTGATGCAATTAAGGATGACCTTTTGTGAGTCGAACAATGACCTTAACCCAGGCAAGCTATCAAAATCGATTCGAGGACTATTGGAAGAAGAGTATGTCCTCCTCAAGAGGAAGAAGAAGGCTCCACCATGGAATCAAGGTCCAACCATTTAAATGGACCTTATGCCCACGTTTGGGGCGTTCATGAAGGTTTGACAGCTTTTTGACATCTCAGTAAAATGAGTCGTTCGGAGTCCATAGTTATCGGATTAGGTCGTGCCATACATTGTTGAAACGAAGACAAAAAGATCTACCACTTTGTTGTTGAAAGTTTTTCCAGAATCAACCTTGAGCATGGACAAATACTGTAATCTTTTCAGCTGACATTGTGTGGAAGAAATTGATCTATCTCTCTCTTTCTCTCTTAGATATTTTGTTCATTTGATGCATAGTTTTATAGAGGGTTGATGGAAGAATCTAGTCATTCAGCCTAGTTAAAGAGAGTCTTTAAGAAGGGGGATAAGAAGTGAAATAGTCTCTCTTTTACTACATGAGGCCAGCCTATGTACTATATATAGGCTCATTTTGAATTTGAAAAATCAGGGTGAAACTAAAAGAGAAGCACTTGGCTAACTGCTTTCTCTTCATCAACCCTAGAAACCACGTGTTTTATCTTTTTCTCTGCATTTCACGTTCTTCGTCCCATATACCTTCCATTGATCAATTGTTACCAATTTCAAGAAGGTTGTATTGAGTGAAGCACTTGGCTAAGGGCCTACACTTTCAACCAAACACTTCTTGCCTCAATTTCTTTCTTTGTTCGAATATGTGCAACTCTAAACAAGGCCGATACTTCCCCCTATTCAAATTAATTCCCTTGGTTGTCCTTGAGTCATTTGAAGGCTCTATGGGTGTTCTACAACATAAGAAAAGGAATCATCGAAGAAACATCCCTAAATCGTTCAACACAACCCCAGAAATCAAGTCCTTAAAGAAAGATAATTGCAAGATCGGGCCAACACTTGTGTTCGAGAATTACAACACATCAACTCGTATTTGAGCCAAAGTTAATGCAAGTCTTAAGTCTTGATTCATTATTTCTCAACTTGATTCATGCTTTTATGTCTCGATTCGATATTTGGATCATACTCTCAGGGTGATTGGGATGATGATCCCGATCTATTGGATGAGTTATTCACTTTAGAACATGTTACACACTAGCGTCGCCAACGAGAGTTGCAGAGGAGAGCTTTGCAACAAAAAAAACAACAACAACAAGCCCTAGAGCGTCAACGCGAAACCAAAAGATGCCAACTTTGGCTTCAACAACAAAGGGAGGTGGCAGAGTAAAAGGAATTCCAACGACAGCGTCAACTCTGGCTTAAACATCAATATGAGTTACAGGAGGAGGAACGACATCAAGAGAGGCTTGATGCCGCTAAGAGGAAGGCTTGGGTTGAGGAACTTCTTGATCGTGCTCGTCTCGCCCCTTCTCCGATGGTTTCGCCATTCCCCTAGGTGTTAATTGCGTCTTCGCCTTTTGTTGCTGTGTTTTTTTACAAGTTTGAGGCCAATGAAGTGATCAAGGAAAAAGGTTTGGACAAATTCGTTGACCAGAAAACAACGTTACACAACGATTTTATTTTGCGGTTTCCCGTTTATTCTGAACTCGGAACTGCCTCATCTCAGATTCCGGACGTAGACAGCTTCCTTGGGAAAGCCTTCAAATCTGCTCAGTAAGTTGGATGTAATATTATGTGCTATATTTTGATCATTGCCGATGACAACAATGAAGACGTTGAGGACACTTCTCTTGAGTTAGCTATTGTATCTCGTGAGAATGTTCTTGATGTTGTGGATTCTGGAGTTCATGGGGTTATTGAGCCTATTGATGTTGTTTATTTTTATTTTTCAACGACCACTATGGCAAGTGTTGTTTTTGAGGTTTTTGTACCTTAAATTCTGCTGGCACCTTTTCAAGTTGAATCTCAAGAAAGTTACTTCTTGGTTGCTGCTCCTTCCCCATTGCTCATGAACGAATCGAATCAAGGATGAATCGAAGTTAAGAGGGGGAGAATGATGCAATCAAGGATGACCTTTTCTGGGTCGAATAATGACCTTGACCCAAGCGAGGTATCAAGATCGATTCGATGACTATTTGAAGAAGAGTATGTCCTCCTCAAAAGGAAGAAGAAGGCTCCACCACAGAATCAAGGTCCAAAATTTTACATGGAGCGTATGCCCACGTTTGGGTCGTTCATGAAGGTTTGACAACTTTTCAACGTCTCAGTAAAATGGGTCGTTCGGAGTCAACAATTATTATATTGGGTCGCGCTAAATCTTGTTGGAACGAGGACGAAAAGACCTACAACTTTCTTGTTGAAGGTTTTTCGAAAATCAACCTTGAGGATGGTTGAAAACCGTCATCTTTTCAGACGTAATTGTGTGGACGAAATTGATCTCTCTCTCTCTCTCTCTCTCTCGTTTTTAAGGTAGGTTGATGGAAGAGCCTAGTCATTAAGCCTAGTTAAAGAGAGTCTTTAAGGAGGGGGTTAAGAAGTGAAAGAGTCTCTCTTTTAGTACATGAGGCCATCCTATGTACTATATATAAGCTTATTTTGAATTGGAAAAATCAGGTTGAAATTAAAAGAGAAGCACTTGTCTAAGTATTTTCTCTTCTTCAACCCTAGAAACCACGTCTTTCATCTTGTTCTCCGCATCTCACGTTCTTCATGCCATATACCTTCCATTGATCTATTATTACCAATTTCAATAAGGTTGTATTGAGTGAAGCACTTGGCTAATTGCCTTTACTTTCAACCAAACACTTCTTGCCTCAATTTCTTTATTTGTTTGAATCTGAGCAGCTCTAAACAAGGCTGATACTTCCCCCTATTCAAATCAATTCCCTTAGACATCCTTCAGTCATTTGAAGGCTCTCTCGGTTTTCAACAACATAGGAAAAAGAATCGTCGAAGAAACATCCTTAAATCGTTCAAAACAGTCCCGAAAATCAGGTCTTTAAAGAACGACAATTGCAAGATCGGGCCAACACTTGTGTTCGAGAATTACAACACATCAACTGGTATCAGATCCAAAGTTAATGCAAGTCTTAAGCCTTGATTCATTATTTTTCAACTTGATTCATGCTTTTATGTCTTCATTCAATGTTTTGATCATATTATCCGGATGATTGGGATGATAATCCTGATCCATTGGATGAGTTCTTTGCTTTGGAACCGGCTGCACAACAACGTCACCAATGAGAGATGCAGAGGAGAGCTTTTCAACAATAACAAGCCCTAGAGCATCAAAGCGTAGCCAAAAGATGCCAACTTTGGATTCAACAACAAAGGGACTTGGCAGAGGAAAAGAAATTCCAATGACAACGTTAACTCTGGCTTAAACATCAATATGAGTTACAAGAGGAGGAACGACGTCAGGACAAACAACGACGTCAAGAGAGGCTTGATGCCCCTGGGAGGAAGGCTTGGGTTGATAAATTATTGATTATGCTCGTCTCGTGCCTTCTCCGGTGGTCTCGCCTTTCCTTGAGGTGGTGATTGCACCTCCCCCTTGTGTTGATGTGTTTCTTTACGAGTTTGAGGCCGATGAAGTGTTCCAAGAGGAAGCTTTGGACAAAGTCGTTGACCAGAAAACAGCGCTGCGCGACGATCTTATTTAGTGGTTTATTGTTGATTCTGAACTTGGAATTACCTCATCTCAGATTCCTGACGTAGATAGCTTCGAGATCTTTTCAACAGTGGGTCATATACTACTAGACTCCCCCGTTAAGTCTACCGAATCTGCTCTGTAAGCTGGATGTCACATTCAACATGATATTTTGATCGTTGCCGATGACAACAATGAAGACGTTGAACACACTTCTCTCGAGTTAGCTGTTGTATCTTGTGAGAATGTTCTTGATGTTGTGGATTTTGAAGTTAATGGGGTTATTGAGCATATTGATGTTGCTTATTTTGATTGACTGAAGCACTTGGCTAAGTGTCTTCACTTTCAACCAAACGCTTCTTGTCTTAATTTCTTCCTTTGTTCGAATTTGTGCAACTCTAAACAAGGCCGATACTTCCCCATATTCAAATCCATTCCCTTGTCCATCCTTGAGTAATTTGAAGGATCTCTCGTTGTTCTACAACATAGGAAAAGGAATCATGGAAGAAGCATCCCTAAATCGTTCAAAATAGCCCCGGAAATCAAGTCCTTAAAGAACAACAATTGCAAGATCGGGCCAACACTTTTGTTCGAGAATTAGAACACATCAACTGGCATCAAAGCCAAGGTTAATGCAAGTCTTAAGCCTTGATTTGTTATTTCTCAACTTGATTTATGCTTTTATTTCTTGATTCGATGTTTGGATCATACTATCCGGATGATTATGATGATGATCCCGATCCATTGGATAAGTTCTTTGCTTTTGAACGGGTTGCACAACAGCGTTGCCAATAAGAGTTGCAGAGGAGAGCTTTGCAGCGACAATAACAACAACAACAACAAGAAGCCCTAGAGCGTTAATGCGAAGCCAAAAGATGTCAACTTTGTCTTCAATAGCAAAGGAAGTTGGCAGAGGAAAAGGAATTCCAACGATAGCGTCACCTCTGGCTTAAACATCAATATGATTTACAGGGGGAGGAACAACGTCAAGATGAGGAACGACGTCAAGAGAGGCTTGATGCCGCTAGAAGGAAGGCTTGGGTTGATGAACTTCTTGATCGTGCTCATCCCGTTCATTCTTCGATGGTCTCGCCTTTCCTTGAGGTGGTAATTGCACTTCCCAATTGTGTTGATGTGATTCTTTACGAGTTTGAGGCCGATGAAGTGATCCAAGAGGAAGCTTTGGACAAAGTCGTTGACCAGAAAACAGCGCTGCGCGACGATCTTATTTAGTGGTTTATTGTTGATTCTGAACTTGGAATTACCTCATCTCAGATTCCTGACGTAGATAGCTTCGAGATCTTTTCAACGGTGGGTCATATGCTGCTAGACTCCCCCGTTAAAGCTACCGAATCTGCTCTGTAAGTTGTATGTCACATTCAACATGATATTTTGATCGTTGCCGATGACAACAATGAAGACGTTGAACACACTTCTCTCGAGTTAGCTGTTGTATCTTGTGAGAATGTTCTTGATGTTGTGGATTTTGAAGTTAATGGGGTTATTGAGCATATTGATGTTGCTTATTTTGATTGACTGAAGCACTTGGCTAAGTGTCTTCACTTTCAACCAAATGCTTCTTGTCTTAATTTCTTCCTTTGTTCGAATTTGTGCAACTCTAAACAAGGCCGATACTTCCCCATATTCAAATCCATTCCCTTGTCCATCCTTGAGTAATTTGAAGGATCTCTCGTTGTTCTACAACATAGGAAAAGGAATCATGGAAGAAGCATCCCTAAATCGTTCAAAATAGCCCCGGAAATCAAGTCCTTAAAGAACAACAATTGCAAGATCGGGCCAACACTTTTGTTCGAGAATTAGAACACATCAACTGGCATCAGAGCCAAGGTTAATGCAAGTCTTAAGCCTTGATTTGTTATTTCTCAACTTGATTTATGCTTTTATGCCTTGATTCGATGTTTGGATCATACTATCCGGATGATTATGATGATGATCCCGATCCATTGGATAAGTTCTTTGCTTTTGAACGGGTTGCACAACAGCGTTGCCAATAAGAGTTGCAGAGGAGAGCTTTGCAGCGACAATAACAACAACAACAAGAAGCCCTAGAGCGTTAATGCGAAGCCAAAAGATGTCAACTTTGTCTTCAATAGCAAAGGGAGTTGGCAGAGGAAAAGGAATTCCAACGATAGCGTCACCTCTGGCTTAAACATCAATATGATTTACAGGGGGAGGAACAACGTCAAGATGAGGAACGACGTCAAGAGAGGCTTGATGCCGCTAGGAGGAAGGCTTGGGTTGATGAACTTCTTGATCGTGCTCATCCCGTTCATTCTTCGATGGTCTCGCCTTTCCTTGAAGTGGTAATTGCACTTCCCAATTGTGTTGATGTGTTTCTTTACAAGTTTGAGGCTGATGAAGCGATCAAGGAGAAGGCTTTGGACAAAGTCGTTGACCCAAAAACAGTGTTGCGCGATAATCTTATTTCATTGTTTCCTGTTGATTCTGAACTCGGAATTTCCTTATCTCAGATTCCGGATGTAGATACCGTCGAGATCTTTCCAACATTAGGTGATATGATGCTAGAATACCCTGGGAAAGCCTCCAAATCTGCTTAGTAAGCAGGATGTAATATTCTGTGGGATATTTTTATCGTCACCGATGACAACAATGAGGATGTTGAAGACACTTCTCTCGAATTAGCTATTGTTTCTCGTCAGGATGTTCCTAATATTGTAGAATCTGAAGTTCATGGGGTTATTGAGCCTATTGAGGTTTTTGATAACATCTATTTTAGTCATATTTTAGGGTTGCATTTGCATATTAGTTTATGTCATTTTCATGCACATTTGTCATATTTTATACTTTATTCATTTTATTTTGCATTTTTGGAGTCTACACTGGATTTTATTTATTTCAGGCATTTTGACGCAAAAATTTTAGAAATTCAAGAGTCAATACGAAGCAGCGAGAATGGCGGGATCGAAACATGGAAGCCAAAGTGCAAAATTTGCCAAATTGGAATCTTATGGGCTGAATTTATAATTAGGTGTTGGGTTAGGTTTTAATTCTTAAGATATGTGAGCTGAATTGTAATTTTATCAAATTTATTTATATTTATGCACGCATGAACAAATGGGGGAGTGAGTTCGGACTTGCGCCGTACAGTCCTCCGACCAAAGGTTTTAGTTTAGTTTTTCTTTCTTTCCTTTCGGTATTCACTTTGGATCGAGGACGAAGATTTTGGTCTGCATATTATTCTAAACTTTGATCTATTTCTGTCTATAATTTATTTCATCGTTTATTATATTATGTTTGATTGATTTCTCCATTCTAGGGTTTGGGTGATCCTAGCGATTATTTGGCAGCGTTAGTATTGATATTCATTTGTTTGAGAACTTGTTAGATTCAATCCTAATGTGCTTAATCTGATTGATTTCATAATTGATTGGAGTCCGGTTAGAATTTGAGACTGAAAGGAGATAAGACTAACAGGGCAATTAGATAAGGGTTTGAGGCCGAAAGGCGATGACTTACTATCGGAACCTTATGATTGAACCTGGAATTTTATCATTGTGAAAGCTTTATAGGATTCCTTGTGGGTTAATAGCTATCGTAGAAATTCTAGGTCGAGATTGTATTTGATTGAGCTTGAAAGCGGATATTGATGCAATTGAGATTTAGGTTCTAAGAGCATAAAGGGTTTGAATTGGTTCCTTGAGACTGAAAGGAGATGGTTAACCAATTTAGGCATAATTACTATGAGACCGAAAGGAGATTAGTAAGTACCTTAGATAGCTACCTTTAACAAACTCAAACAATGTGGCACGGATGTCAATATTAATCTACTAAACAATTGTTGTGGTGATCCTTTATCCTAGATTTGCCTCGTTCTATTGTGTTTGAATACCACCTTCTATATAGTTATTTTATTATTACTTGGTTACTCTCCGTCCGTATAAATATTTCACCTAGTTCATTGGCTTAGTTTAATCAGTTTGAAATTACAACCGATACCACATAGTCCCTGTGATTCGACACTCGATATACTACAACTGAACCTCATACACTTGTGGGAGTAGGTTTAGCCTATACCAAGTTTTTGGCGCCGTTGCCGGGGACTATTGTTTGTATTGGTTGTTTATTTAGATTGATTTTTCTGAGTCGTTCTTTTACTTTCGATTTCTTTCCTTTTTGTTTTTCATTAACGATTTGTGCTCTTGATATGGATTATCTTTATTATTGTGAGTTTTGAGGAGATTTTGGTCATGTAGCTACTGATTGCCCGGTATTGAGAGCTCTGTTTGGGAAGCAACAAGAGGTGTATTACACTTTGCATCCTCACCTTTCTTATGAGATGGATCTCAGTGAGGGATACGCGCCATCTGGGTGTCGAGATCAATCTTCACAAATTTCACAAGAATCGTCAAAGCTGAGTCATATGGAGAAGTTCTTCACTGAACTGGAGACTCGAACTGCAAGGATCCAAGCCAATTTTGAAGATGAGATTTTAGAGATCCAAGAGGCTCAACAAATAAAGTTTCCATGTTTTTCAGAAATTTTATGTGTTCAAGTTGAGGCTAGTAACAATGACGATTGTACCGTTGCCTTTCTTGAGATGCAGGTTTTCGAAGACATGAAGATTTTTGAGCAGGAAGAGCGGGTTCCATTGTTTGAGTTTAGCGAAGAAACAAAAGGACGATATGCTAAGAGGAAGAGGAGCACATTCCTATGGAGCTCGAATGAGAAATCATCACATCTATTCCGCTCCAAGAAGACTTTGTTGGATGAGTGGATTGAACCTTGGACCATTCATTCAGGGAGATATAAGCGTTTTCGTAGGAATAGGGTCAAGCTAAAAGACCCTAAATAAGCGTTTCTTGGGAGGCAACCCGAGTTAAGTTCTTTAATCTTATTTTTATTCTCTTTCTGGAAAAAAAAATGAATGGCACTGCTCGCCGTCTCAGTAGGATTTCGCGCGCCCGTGCATCACCTTGCGCGTCCGTGCACCTATCGTTTGCCTAAGTAGTTTTCTTTCAATTAAAAAAAATAAGAGCAAAGAAGGGCATTTCTTTCTCTGTCAACACCTCCGCCCTAACACCCAACCTTCTCCCTCTCACCCTCTTAGCCCTCTCTCGCCGGCGTTCACCATCCCACACAACACCCTACTCACTATGAACCGCCGCCAGTGCACTCCACGTCTCCTGCTGGCCACCGCCGGAATACCTCCCTTCCATGTTCGTGCCGGCTTCCAGCAGGGGCACCATTGGTCTCCCTTGCCCCTGCCCTCGCTCTTTTCAGTTCACCTCGCTCCTACCCGCATCTCAAAGCCTCAGTCGAGCCCAGTTCCACCCGACATAGCTGCGACTCCCCTCTGATTTCGATTGCGGTCAAGTAAGTGCTGGTATGCGTCTAAATTTCAATTTCAATTTATGTATTTGTTTGATTGAGGAGATTTTATTGAATCGTTGCTTTTGTGGCATCGAAATTCTTTTTAATGTTGTTATGATGTGATCCTCTATGCTGGAGAGGTAGAATTGCTGGGTTGAACGTGACAAATCAGATTTGTGTTGATCTTGCTTAATTGATTTGGCTACTACTGGGGCTTGATTAACAGGGAGCTCATTGCTTGGTTGACGAATCTAAGCATGCCTAGGTTGTTTCAGTGTAGGAGTTCATTTACTTATTAGTTCTATACTCCTTGCAATCACTCGATTATCTTATTTTTTTCATTCACATAAGTGATTGAGTATGAACTACAAGTTATTTGGCTATTTGTTACTGGTTGTTCTTGTCTAGGCTTGCTAAATTTCATACTCCCTGAAGTCACTTTGAGTGCACTGATCTTTATGGAATTGTGACTAAGTAATTGCTGGACTTGTTTCAATTTGACCTGGGCCTTTGATCATTCTACTAGACTTTTTGCTTACATGATTCCTCCATTGAGAGTCTGTTTGATCTTAGGTGCATTCACTTTGCTGGATAGTTTATTTGCAAATGTGTGATGGTTTAGGTGCTCTTCTAATTCTTTCTAGTTTTGCACTCTCTGTAGTCACTTGAATTCTTCGATTGTTATCGACATGTGACTGTGTGCAACTGCAATACTTGTTTTGATTTGATCATGTTAACATTTGAGTTGATGTAGTGTCGATCTTTATTGATTATTGGATCCTAGTTGCTGTGTGATATTATTTTACTTGTTAGGCTTGTGTCTGCGTTTGTTTTTTGTGTTGTGTACAGGCCAAATTACAACGAAGATGCTTCCGGAATTTAATTAAATATCACGGAAGGTTCAATACAACTTGCACTACTACCTTTTGCTTGAATTGCTCGATTTGCATATAGCTCATGTGTAACTCCGTTTTGCATTTCATTTTTTCATTTTTTCTTCTTTTTCATGAGCATTTCATGCATTGCATTTGCATATGGGTGTATTGAGATGAATCCCTGCTATAAAAATTCCTTTCTCTTCTTGAGGAACTTGTTATTTTCTTGATTGAAATTGGTTGAAGATATCCTCTAAGGCATGTTAAAAAGCTTGTGATGATCTGGATTGTTGGGTTTATGCTATAATTCTTTCAAAACTAATCATTGCTTGAGACTTGTTGAGATTGAGATTCTAAGACAAAAGTCGTGAGCTTCTGAGCCTAGGACTGACATTCATGAGTCCTCTTTCTTTTGTGTGTGAATTGCTCATCTTGATTACTTTATCTTCAAAGCTTGTGTTAGATCCTCTTGAGGCCACATATATGACTTGTGTGCATTGCATAGACATGATTGAGGCAATTTCTATTAGCCTATTATTCCCTTCCTACCCATAATTATATATCCTTTGCTTGAAGTCCGTTGAGTCTATTTGCCTATTCATTGTAGCTCCAGGAGATTATTCTTAAGCCTATTTTAGCCTCGTTAACCCATCCGGGAATTAGGACGAAATAGATTTATCTATAGTTTTGTGGACAAGAAGGAATATGTGCTTTGAGTGATTATGTATTGAGTGAGGGGTAGGGTGCTTAAATTGTAAGTTTCTTGTGATGAAGAAATAAAAAATGAAAAAAAAAAGAAAAGAAAAAGAGAAAAAATATGAAGAAAAAAAAGTGAATAAAATTCTTCATTACTAGAGAAATGTCTATGAAAAGGGAATGGGTTTTCAAAGTTGTGAGTTTTGAGCTTATATGATTATGTAATGTGGTTGTTGAGAGAAATTTGGTATATGTGTGGAAAAAAAAAGAACAATTGTGGTGAAAGTTTAGGAAGTAATTCTATTTCCCGGATTTAGCACCACATGTGGCCAAAGAATCCATACCTTTTGTTTCTTACCTTGGCCTCATTACAACCCATGAAAAGACCTCATGATTTATGTTTTTGTGCATAGTCCAAGTGATTGAGAATTAGGACGCTAATGCAAGCCTATGGTAGATGAGTTTTTAAGATTTGAGCTTGAGCGACATCTATACCCTAAACACAAGAGTGAGAGCGTTCCACAACAAAATGTCCTATGTGAGGTCTTGGAATTGATGTCTTGACTTGTCTCTTGTATGATTTGCTTATTCATGTTTTTTAACCCAATGTTTAGATCTAAATGAGCAAATGCATAGCTTGGATAGAAATCGAAATCCTTCTTGTGAAATCTTTAAACTTGTTCTTGCTTGAGGACAAGCAAGGTTCAAGCATGGGGTGATTTGATAACATCTACTTTAGTCATATTTTAGGGTTGCATTTGCATATTAGTTTAGGTCATTTTCATGCACATTTGTCATATTTTATACTTTATTCATTTTATTTTGCATTTTCGAAGTCTACACTGGATTTTATTTATTTCAGGCATTTTGAGGCTAAAATTGTAGAAATTCAAGAGTCAATACGAAGCAGCTAGAATGACTGGATCGAAACATGGAAGCCAAAGTGCAAAATTTGCCAAATTGGAATCTTATGGGTTGAATTTGTAATTAGGTGTTGGGTTAGGTTTTATTTCTTAAGTTATGTGGGCTGAATTGTAATTTTATCAAATTTTTTATATTTATGCACGCATGAACAGATGGGGGAGTTAGTTCGGACTTGCGCCGTACAGTGCTTCGGCCAAAGGTTTTAGTTTAATTAGTTTTTCTTTCTTTGCTTTCGGTATTCACTCTGGATCGAGGACGAAGATTTCGGTTTGCATATTATTATAAACTTTGATCTATTTCTGTTTATAATTTATTTCATCGTTTATTATATTATTTTTGGTTGATTTCTCCGTTCTAGGGTTTGGTAGCGTTAGTATTGATATTCGTTTGTTTGAGAAGTTGTTAGATTCAATCCTAATGTGTTTAATCTGATTGATTTCATAATTGATTGGAGTCTTGTTAGAATTTGAGACCGAAAGGAGATAAGACTAACAAGGGAATTAGATAAGGGTTTGAGGCCGAAAGGCGATGACTTACTATCGGAACCTTAGGATTGAACCTGTAATTTTATCATTGTGAAAGCTTTATAGGATTCTATGTGGATTAATAGCTATCGTAGAAACTCTAGGTCGAGATTGTATATAATTGAGCGCGAAAACGGATATTGATGCAATTGAGATCTAGGTTCTAAGAGCGTTAAGGGTTTGAATTGGTTGCTTGAGACTGAAAGGAGATGATTAACCAATTTAGGCACAATTACTATGAGACCAAAAGGAGATTAGTAAGTAACATAGATAGCTAGCTACCTTCAACAAACTCAAACAATGTGGCACGGATGTCGATATTAATCTACTAAACAATTGCTGTGGTGATCCTTTATCCTAGATTTGCCTCGTTCTATTGTGTTTGAATACCACCTTTTGTATAGTTATTTTATTATTACTTGGTTACTCTCCGCCCGTATAAATATTTCACCTTTAGTTCATTGGCTTAGTTTAATCAGTTTGAAATTACAATCAATACCACATAGTCCCTGTGATTCGACACTCGATATAATACAACTGAACCCCATACACTTGTGGGTGTAGGTTTAGCCTATACTAGTTGCTTATTTTGATTGCTCAATGACCGTTATGGAAGGTGTTGTTTTTGAGGTTTATGTTTCTCAAATTGTGCTAGCACCTTTTCAAGTTGATTCTCAAGGAAGTTGCTTCTTTGTTGCTCCTCCTTCCACACTTCTCATCAACGAATTGATTCGAGGACGAAAAGATAAGAGGGGGAGAATGATGCAATCAATGATGACCTTTAGTGGGTCGAAAAATGATCTTAACCCAGTCGATCTATCAAGATCGATTCGAGGACTATTGGAAGAAGAGTATGTCCTCCCCCAAGAGGAAAAAGAAGGCTCCACCATGGAATCAAGGTCCAACAATTGAAATGGAGTTGATGCCCACATTTGGGTCGTTCATGAAGGTTTGGCAGGTTTTTGACGTCTCAGTAAAATGGATCGTTCGGAGTCCACATTTATCGGATTGGTTTGTGACATATCTTGTTGGAACGAGGACGAAAAGATATACAACTTTACTCTTTAAGGTTTTTCCAGAATAAACCTTGAGCATGGCCGAAAACCATCATCTTTTTAGATGTTATTGTCTGGACGACATTGATCTCTCTCTCTCTTAGATATTTTTTTCATTTGATGCTTGTTTTTATGGAGGCTTGATGGAAGAGTCTAGTGGCTAGTTAAAGAGAGTCTTTAAGGAAGGGGTTAAGAAGTGAAAGAGTCTCTCTTTTAATTTACTACATCAGGCCAGCCTATGTACTATATATGGGCTCATTTTGTATTGGAAAAATTAGGTTGAAATTAAAAGAGAAGCACTTGGCTAAGTGTTTTCTCTTCTTCAACCCTAGATACAACACTTTTCATCTTTTTCCCCGCATCTCACGTTCTTCATCCCATATACCTTCCATTGATCTACTGTTACCAATTTCAATAAGGTTGTATTGAGTGAATCACCATGCTAAGTGTCTTCACTTTCAACCAAACACTTATTGTCTCGATTTCTTCCTTTGTTCGAATTTGTGCTACTCTAAACAAGGCCGATACATCCCCCTATTCAAATCAATTGCCTTGGCCATCCTTGAGTCATTTGAAGGCTCTCTCGGTGTTCTACAACATAGGAAATAAATCATCGAAGAAGCATCCCTAAATCGTTCAAAACATCCCCGAAAATCAAATCCTTAAGGAACGATAATCGCAAGATTGGGCCAACACTTGTGTTCGAAAATGACAACACATCAACTGGTATCAAAGCCAAGGTTAATGCAAGTCTTAAGCCTTGATTCGTTATTTCTCAACTTGATTCATGCTTTTATGTCTTGATTCAATGTTTGCATCATACTATCCGGATGATTGGGATGATGATCCCGATCCATTGGATGAGTTCTTTTCTTTAGAACGGGCTGCACAACGGCGTCACAAACAAGAGTTGTAGAGGATAGCTTTGCAACAACAACAATAACAAGCCCTAGAGCGTCAACGCGAAGCCAAAAGACGCAAACTTTGGCTTGAATGGCAAAGGGAGTTGGCAGAGGCAAAGGAATTCCAATGACAGCGACAACTCTGGCTTAAACATCAATATGAGTTACAGGAGGAGGAACGACGTCAAGATAGGCTTGATGCCGCAAGGACGAAGGCTTTGGTTGATGACCTTTTTGATCCTGCTCGTCTCGTGCCTTCTTCGGTGGTCTCGCCTCTCCCTGAGGTTGAAATTAAAGGAGAAGCACTTGGCTAAGTGCTTTCTCTTCTTCAACCCTAGAGACCACGTCTTTCATCTTGTTCTCTACATCTCACGTACTTCATGTAAAGGGTCAGATTTTCAAATCCTATTTTATCGGAAAAAGAGAATTAGAAATGAAATTAAATCGGTTTTTAAACTCGTTTAGCAAATTCTGACCGGAATATAAAATTTGACGAATAATTTCCATCATTTTACCACGAAAATTTAAAATAATTACCGGATGGTGATATCCTTTCGGTTAAAAAATATAATTGATCGAGAAAGCGGGATTCGAGAAAACTAACATTCGAGAACTAGTTCGAGGTTTGAGATTCGCGTCCGCGTATTCGGGATTTATTGCTGGATATTAGTTTAACCAATTTCACACTCCACCCTTACCTTACCCACTCCCTCCCCTCACCATACTCTATCAAATCCATCCCCATTCCTGATAATGCACCATCCCCACACTTTTCACCTTCACACTCCCCGTCACCACCATCACCGAGGTCCATTCCATCGCCTCACAATCTCCATCACCACACCTCCGTCACCTGCACCACCATCTCCCCACCAGTCTTCCCTGACGCCACCCTCCACCACCGTCGCCACCACCAGCTCAACACCACTCCTCCTTGCTCCTCTGACTCTCGTAGCTAGCAGCAGCAGCATCGCCCTCCTTCCTCGATGCCGACGAGCCCGGTAGCCGCAACCGATCAAACTCGAGGTGACCCCTGACTCCGTCCTCCGAGAAGCACCTCGTCTTCCTCCCACCTCTGTTTCGCGAATCGAGTTCGGTAAAGGATTGGATTCTCCCTCGTTCGTCTTCCTTTCACTTCCAATCGAAACAAAAATTTCAGCTTCACTCACTTCTCTACTTCATAGGACAAGCTCGCTCCGAAATCGAACTCCGATGAGTCCCATCGTCGCCGACGAGGCCGAATCGTTCCTCCAACGTCCATCCCAACGATATCTCGAAGACCCCCACGGTAAGCCTCTCTCTTTTCTGTTCCCTTCGACTTCAGCCTTCCTTTGATTCTGGGTTTGGGAATGGGTCGAGAAGGGAGGGAGTTGTGAGTGGTCGGTGGAATCTCGACACCCCCCTCCTTTTTTCTCCTTCGATTCAACAAAGAGTTTGGGGAAGATGAATGAACAGTACAGAGTTGGGTTGGTTTTATGTTTTATTTTATTAAAACCAGTTCGGGTGTTTTAAAATAAAAGAGTGGTTCGGTTTGGTTCATTAAAGCGAATTAGATTTTTTAAAGAGTAGTGGGCCTATTTTCTTATTTGGGCCATATTTGTTTTTTTATAACAAACGGAGGATTGGGCCTTTTTTAACAAAAGGATGAATTTTGGAGATTTGAAAATAAAGGCGATTTTTGTGATTTAAATAAGTGGCGGGTTTTTATAAAATGTAAATGGTTGGGGTTTTAAAGGATTTAGAGATATTTTATGAAATTGTTAAAGGAAAATGGTATTTAAAATATCATATAATACTATTTGAGATTTAAAATATATTATTTGGACTTACAGATTTATAAAAAATTTGGAAAAGAATTTCAAGCTTGGAAAGTAATCTAATAAATAAATTTAAAAAAAAGGAATTTAACGAGTATTTTCAAAGGTCGAAATACTTAACTATTTAACTGGGATTTCAAACGGTTTTGAAACTAACTTGGGAGTAAGATTTATTCGATGACTAATTAGTATGGTGATATGATTGATTGACTAATGACATGTTGATTGACTAATGGCATGATGAAATGTTAAAGTTTTGTATCGTTAACTTATACCTTATGAGATATGATGAATATGATGAACTTTGAGATAAATGTCTATGCAGATTTATTATTGTGGAAATATGAATGTGGTTGAATGAAATGATGAGAATGATGTGGTCTTACGGAATGTGGCAATGAGATGAATGGTTAAACTTGATAGAATGATGATTGTGATATGGTTGTTATTCTCGTTTAATGATGTATGCTTTCAGTGCTTGAATGGTTAGACATAGACTTATATATGGGTTCTGATATATATCTAGGTGATCTTTAATCTATCGTAATGCTTGCCTTGCTGTTCTGCACCGCCAAGTAAGTCTCTTCGAAGCTTACTCAGATTGAAATAAAGAAATTCCCTGCTTTAGGTGCATGATATACTAGGTGTTTGCATTCATAATCAGCATGTCATGTACTACCATGTTAGGTTGCATTGACCGTTGAGCATTCTACTTCTTTTTGCGTATGTAAACAGAGCGGCCGTTATCTGTGAAGTAACTAGAGTCTTTGCTAGAGTTATAGGACGACCCAGTCCCATCGGGTCCCGTCCTTAGTCAATCGAGTCATGGAACTTCCTTTACTTATATTATGAGCTGCCTGCGGGCTTTCAGGTTGGGCATGAGTGCCGCCCGATTATTATGGCATGCGTGCCGTCTCTACCCTATCGGAAGGGGGTGGAGGTAGAAGAGGGATATACCACTTGGTATTTTGTGCTATGGCCTTATTATTATTATGCACTTGATCTTAGGAGCATGTTGGTGTTTTAACGTTCCGCCTTGCATCTAGAAGCATCTTGATTAGGTATAGCGTATGTGTGTGCTTAGGTCCGGGATGCAGAGCCAACGATCCCACCCACTACCAATTTTTTTAGGTATCCCTTATGCTTACTACTATTGATGCTGATTTGGCTCCATGACCGCGGGGTCTAACATGGCGGAAAGAGAGAATTGAGATTCCGACTTCACCAATTTAATTACGGTTTGGATTTGAATGGTTGATCATGTTTTGACTCGGCTCTGCCGCAGCACCCCCTTGTATTATGATTTACTTTCGTTATTTGTGTGACCATTAGTTTTCGACGCGTAGACTTACGACATGTACAAGGGACTTCCCTAGGGATTCCAACGATCCCTTCGACTTTTGGGTATGAAATCCCATTTGAAACGTTATGATAGAATTTCAATCCTTTACCCTGTACTCGGGACGCAATGTCCTAACGGGGGGTTTCATCCCTTGAAACGTAACCCGGGAATCATAATCCCAGGCCGTTACAAAGTTGGTATCAGAGGCGGGTTTTGCAATCCGAGTACAATAGGTTGAAGATAGTTTTGAAAATCGCTCAATGTTTTCAAATGGTTTTGGAACTTGTTTTTAATAGGGCAAAATGAATTTAATATGGTTAACTCAAATGGACTAAATATGAACTTGACTCAATAAATCCGATAATTAAACAAAGGGAAACGAAGGGGTAGTAAAGGTGCTAGACAATCCCTATTGGATGTAGAATTCGGGGAACAGTAGGCAACATACTAGCTTGCTTTTACAGACGGGTTTTGAAGATTCCAAGGAGCCCGAGGTTGGAGTTGCATGGGTTAGGAGGCCGTGAGGTAATTGCCCCTCCGGTCAGCCATCCCTCGAAGGATGGCATAGATCGTCTCTGTGATCGTATGCATTATATCCAATTGGGGCCCGAGGGCGATCCTCCTCGAAGAGGATCATATCAATTCCGTTGATTGCTTCCGTGGTGAGTGTTATTGTGCTTAGGGTAGAAAACTAGTTGGTGTGGCTTAACTTGATCATGTAACTGTGTGAACGGGATAGCGGGAGGAAACCTTGTCCTTATGTAGTTGGAATTTTTGTCTTGTCGGAATAGCCCTTCCCTAATTCAAACCCTTTGATGATTCTGACTCCGTCATCCGTCCCACCAAAACATTTAGGCAGGTTAGCGAGGGTCGAGGAGCGTCCGCTCTCCCCATTTCCAGTACCTGAGTATGTTAATGGGGGTGATGACTGAAATGGCTTCGAGTTAGAAGTGAGTTGTCTCATGGAGTCATCCCTTTCGACTCTTGTGGTGGTCAACCATGTCTTCTTACCGCGAGAGTCTAAACACAAATTCACCCTCTCCTCTCAAAAACAGTGTGAATGTTCTTGTGTCATACCCAACGAGTCATAATTGCGCCCCACGGGAAAACGGGACGGTGAGTCGGTGATTGTCCTTGGAAAATTCTGTCCGGTTATAATAGGAAACCTCCTTCTAATTGCATGACATAATGCATTGATATATTTCAGCATGACTTGTCTGATATCTTGCATGATGGAAATTATGAATGAGTATATGTGCCGCATGTATAAATTTTCATGATTGTTGCTCTCCCTTGAATTAGGTCTATGATAGTGTGGTCAACCCTCGTTGAATGATTAACATATGAAATAAATTCGTAACATGCTAAGTTAATCAAATTGAACCTCGATGACTTTGTACATGCTTAATGAGTGTTTCTAGTACCATGTAGGATGTATGCCTTCTAATCATAGGCCCTCGCATGATTGTGTGCCATCTTGTCTTGTTATATGAACATGGTTGTATTTGATGTGATAGTTACTATGCACATATGACCTTACCATATCCTCTAGCATGATTATTAGGGTGAACCTCAACATCATCGTAATTGACTTTGCATTGTCTCGATCTACTTATGTGTGTTCCTAAAATGAGTAATGAATCATACCTGTGACATTCTGCAATGCTTGCTATGTTGTACATAACTCGTCTTGTATATGTCTATTGTCGGCTTGTGCGTATATGATCTTAATACATATCGAGCATGATTAGTGAATGAGACGATAGGTTCCTAGATTGTTCCGCGTGCATGAAAAATTGATTACATGAATATGTTATGAATGTATAGATCGTTATCCCTTGAGATAGGTACATGCTAGTGTGGAATGATGTGATGATATTAATAAGTATTATGTGTTGTGTGTCACAATTATAACCTTACAGAATACCCTAAGGACATCATTGTAATCCTCGGGTGGGGATTCTATCTTGGTCTCGTTAACCCTATTTCTGGTTCGTGTTTGAATCCTTAAGGAAGTTGTGTTGTCCGCCATTCTCTCTCCCCTATCTTCGTAACTTCTAACCCTTGCAATCCCTTTGATGAGCGTCGACATGGAAGAAAGAGCAAACAACCGAATGACACCGGAGTGGCGCAACGAAAGTGTGATGGGTCCATGACCCCTAGGCTCCAGGACTGACGTCACCGATGGCAAAAAGGGGCGAATATGGTTTCAAGACGGCAAACCTACAAAAGATTCTCCCATTTGACTCAAGGAAAGGTTATCTTCATTCATTCGTGGATTCTTCTATATCAATCGGAATTGGCGTAATGCGATGAGCCTAGAACTGACTTAATTCGATTAGATAATATCTGATGTGTTGAACTAGTAATGAATGATTGCTTGACTAACTTGTGCTTGCGATGATGTATCATGATGCTTGAGTGTACTGACCTGCTAGTAAATCGGTTATGGGTTATATAGGTGACAGTGTTTCGTTCTTGGGCTTGAGTCAAGTGATTCCTTGGTGAGACGGGTCGGAAATTGGCAGGTAGATTGAGGTCTTCGAGTTGGGGCATGGGTTGTATGAGATGGGGTACAGGAAAGATGTGTTAGTTTGAGTAGAGCCGAGCGAGTGGGATTAGTCGGAGCTAGTGGTCAACGAGTATAGTTGAGCTTCCAGGTAGGTCTTAGGTGAGAGGTGGAGTTAGTATGGCGAGATTTAGAGGAAGAGGTCCTAGCTAGGAGTGTCGGTAAGTGTGGGTGCGTGGTGTGAGCATGCGACATAGTAGGGTAGTTGGCTAAGGTCTAGACTAGTTCCATTAGCGTGACCTCTAGATTGGGTGTGAGTATAGGTAGTTGGTGGAGTTCTAGAGGTGGATTATAGAGTTAAGAGTGGATCAGAAGGATTTTTAAGGGATGTGTTGATAGACGGGTTATTGTGCCAAGAGACAGTGTCTAGAAAGTCTAGGAGAAAATCGTGGGCGGCGTAGAGGATTATTAGTCATGGAATGTTTAAGGAATCGTAGAATTTGGGACTGAGTTGTATGTGCGGTGAATTGGGAGCGGTCTTGGTAAAGGGTGAGGTTAAAGAATCGCTTAGGAAGAGTAGTATGAGGTTCCTTGGAAAATTATCGATCTTGGCTATTAGGTTATTCATATTAGGGTTGTACGTGTGATCAGTATTTATGGATTGGTTTGGTAGAATTGGTAGTGCTTGGAGAATCTGTGAGTGAAGGATTTTTAGATGTGTTGTTGGAGAGTTTTAGCGTAGGGAATGAATCAGGATTCATGAGTGGAGGGTATTGTGGTTATGGAGGTGTCATGGTTAAGAAGTAGGAGCTTGAGGCAATTTAGGAATTGGAAGAGATGAGGAATTGGAGTAGGACGACTTGATGATTTCAAATGGTTAAGGTTTAGTAAGAGTTGGAATGAGGAAATTTGGGAATATGCTGAGAAGAGGATCTAGAGTAAGTCGGCTTGAGGAGTCGTGATTGGTTCAGGTATCGTGACATTTGAAATGGAAACGGGTAGGTAGAATTTGTGATTGGTCATTGAGGATAGACGCGGGTGATGAAGAACTCGGTGATTCGTGGTTATGAGTTAGCACTAGACGGTTTTTTGCATTAGAGTTAGTCGGGAGTGACAGGTGGGAGATGGTTATTATGAGTTGGGTTCTTAGAGGTGGATGGATAATGAGAGTGGTTACTGGTGCAGGAAGTATGATTAGGTTAGCAAGGTGACTGATGTCCCTTTCGGAGATGATGGTCAGGCGGAGTCTCGAGAGCTTAGGAAGAGTCAGCGAGATTGTTAAGAATCGTTTAGATCGATCGTGAGAGTGGTTCAGTCGAGGACTTGGGATTTCTCTAAGGAGGTGAAGGTGAGACTGGTAGGGAACCCCTAGGATGATGGTGTGCTTTATAGGGAGCCTTAGTAATTGGTCGAGTTGTTAAGCTTGTCGAAATAGGGAATTGTGCCATTGGGAACTCCGAGATATGATTTTAAGTGGTCGAGGAGGATTTGAGGTCGGGATATCGAAGTCGATTGATCTTTAGATGGCTTGGTGGCGTAAGAGTTCGAAGACCTAGTAATTGGTTTGGGATGCAGGCCTTGAATTGCGGATACTTATGATGCTAGAAAGGTTGTGTACTAAGCGAAATTCAATGGTATTTAGCAATAGTATCGGATTTGAGTTGGTAGACCTAGGTGAGGTTGATCTTGATGCGAGAGATGAGGAGTAGTGGTCGTGTCTTGTTATGGTTGATAGTTATAGGCAGATTCTCTTGAGGATGTAATCTAGTGTATGCTTTACTTGCGGCCGAATGTGATGCGAATTCTATGCTATAGACATTGTTGATTCTATGATGTATGACCGTTAACAATAGTGAACTGTTAGTACTAACATAGTTATCTCATAAACTCGATGGAATGCTAATGTACGGAAGTACTTGTTTGCCTTTAATGCGATGACGTTTAGCAGTATCATGAGTATGATGTGCTTATCTAATTGATATGATATGCTTATTTGATTGATAGGACGTGCTTATCTGATTGATATGGGGTGTAACTTCTGTGAGATGATATGATAAATCCTACTATGAACGATGCGAAGCTATATGTGTTATGGTATGCGACTGTCCGTGACATGATGAATGTGTGATACGATTCTTATGTTGAAAAATTGCTATAATATATGATGTCTTTAATTGGAATTGCTCGGATTATATAACCGAATTGAGGAGATTAGATTTTACCTTGGAACTTAGGAAGGAAATATGGGATTAACCCTGAGATTTGAAAATTTGCTTGACTAACGTCCTGAGATTTGAAAATTGCTTGACTAGAGTCGGGGTAGGGAATTTTGAATGGTGTTTAAAAGGGGCTGAGTTGGATTTTAAGAAATCAAACGCGATCAAGAATTTTAATGATATTGAGACCAATCCTTTCCAAATTGAGAAACCCTTTTTAAATGTTTTTGGAACCGAGCTTGCATTGTAACGCCTCACGAAGTGGATACAAGCATTATATAGGGGCCCTTATAGATTGCTTGCTAAGACCTGGTGGAGATGCTATGATGCTTTTCGAGTTATGATATAACCGACAAGTCGAGGTAAGGATGTAGGAAGGGCCCATATTACATTCTTGCTACGATCTATTGAAGATATTATGATTATGACAACGGTACTGTGAGGATCACATAAGGGCACTTATGAGGTGTTCACGGGATCATTGGCATGATCCTTGGACTAATCGATTTCAAACTTCATCCCTTGTTTTAAAATGGTTTTAGTCTCGGGGACGAGACTTGTTTTTAGAGGTGGATGATGTAAAGGCTCGGATTTTCGAATCCTATTTTTTCGGAAAAAGAGAATTAAAAATGAAATTAAATCGGTTTTAAAACTCATTTAATGGATTTCGACCGGAATATAAAATTTGACGAATAATTTCCATCTTTTTACCTCAAAAATTTAAAATAATTACCGGATGGCGATATCCTTTCGGTTAAAAAAATATAATTGATCGAGAAAGTGGGATTCGAGAAAACTAACATTCGAGAACTAGTTCGAGGTTTGAGATTCGCGTTCGCGTTCACATATTCGGGATTTATTGCCGGATATTAATTTAACCAATTTCACACTCCATCCTTACCTTACCCACTCCCTCCCCTCACCATACTTTGTCAAATCCATCCCCATTCCTAATCATTCACTTTCCCCACACTGCTCACCTTCACACTCCCCGTCACCCCCATCACCGAGGTCCATTCCATCGCCTCACCATCTCCATCACCACACCTCCGTCACCTGCACCACCAGTCTTCCCTGGCGCCACCCTCCACCACCGTCGTCACCACTAGCTCAACACCACTCCTCCTTGCTCATCTGACTCTCGTAGCTAGCAGCAGCAGCATCGCCCTCCTCCCTCGGCGCCGACGAGCCCGGGAGCCGCAGCCTAGCACACTCGAGGCGACCTCTGTCTCTGTCCTCCGAGCTGCCCCTCGTCTTCCTTCCACCTCTGTTCCGCGAATCGAGTTCGGTAAAGGCTTGGATTCTCCGTCGTTCGTCTTCCTTTCACTTCCAATCGAAACAAAAATTTCAGCTTCACTCACTTATCTCCTTAATAGGACAAGCCCGCTCCGAAATCGAACTACGATGACTCCTATCGTCACCGACGAAGCGTGAAGACCTGGACGAGGCTGAATCGTTCCTCCAACGATCATCCCGACGAAATCTCGAAGACCCCCACGGTGAGCCTCTCTCTTTTCGGTTCCCTTCGGCTTCGGCCTTCCTTTGGTTCTGGGTTTGGGAATGGGTCGAGAAGGAAGGGAGTTGTAAGTGGTCGGCGGGATCTCGACTCCCACCTCCTTTTCTCCTTCAATTCAACAGAGAGTTTAGGGAAGATGAATGAACAATACGGAGTTGGGTTGGTTTTCTTTTTTATTTTGTTAAAATCGGTTCGGGTGTTTTAAAATAAAAGGGTTGTTCGGTTTGGTTCATTAAAGCAAATCAGATTTTTTAAAGAGTAGTGGGCCTATTTTCTTATTTGGGCCAGATCTATTTTTTTATAACAAAGGGAGGATTGGGCCTTTTTAACAAAAGGATGAATTTTGGAGTTTAGAAAATAAAGGCGATTTTTGTAATTTAAATAAGTGGCGGGTTTTTATAAAATGTAAATGGTTGGGGTTTTAAAGGATTTAGAGATATTTTATGAAAATGTTAAAGGAAAATGGTATTTAAAATATCATATAATACTATTTGAGATTTAAAATATATTATTGGGACATAAAGATTTATAAAGAATTTGGAAAAGAATATCAAGCTTGGAAAGTAAACTAATAAATAAATTAGAAAAGGAATTTAGCGAGTATTTTCAAGTGTCGAAATACTTAACTATTTAACTGGGATTTGAAACGGTTTTGAAACTAACTTGGGAGTAAGACTTATTCGATGGCTAATTAGCATGATGATATGATTGATTGACTAATGGCATGTTGATTGACTAATGGCATGATAAGTTTTGTATCGTTAACTTATGCCTTATGAGATATGATGAATATGATGAACTTTGAGATAAATGGCTATGCGGATTTATTATTGTGGAAATATGAATGAGATGAAAAGTTAAACTTGATGGAATGATGATCGTGATATAGGTGTTATTCTCGTTTAATGATGTATGCTTTCAGTGCTTGAATGGTTAGACGTAGACTTATATATGTGTTCTGATATATATCTAGGTGATCTTTAATCTATCGTAATGCTTGCCTTGCTGTTCTGCACTGCCAGGTAAGTCTCTTCGAAGCTTACTCAGATTGAAATAGAGAAATTCCCGGCTTTAGGTGCATGATATACTAGGTGCTTGCATTCATAATCAGCATGTCATGTACTACCATGTTAGGTTGCATTGACCGTTGAGCATTCTACTTCTTTATGCGTATGTAAATAGAACGGCCGTTATATGTGAAGTAACTAGAGTCTTTGCTGGGGTTATAGGACGACCCAGTCCCATCGGGTCCCGTCCTGAGTCAATCGAGTCATGGAACTTCCTTTACTTATATTATGAGCTGCCTACGGGCTTTCGGGTTGGGCATGCGTGCCGCCCGATTATTATGGCATGCGTGTCATCTCTGCCCTATTGGAAGGGGGTGGAGGTAGGAAAGGGATATACCACTTGGTATTTTGTGCTAAGGCCGACCTTATTATTATTATGCACTTGATGTTAGGAGCATGTTGGTGTTTTAACGTTCCGCCTTGCATCTAGAAGCATCTTTATTAGGTATAACGTATGTGTGTGCTTAGGGCCGGGATGCAGAGCCAAAGTGGGCATCGATCTGATCCCCCCACTACCAATTTTTTTAGGTATCCCTTATGCTTACTACTATTGATGCTGATTTGGCTCCATGACCGCGGGGTCTAACATGGCGGAAAGAGAGAATTGAGATTCCGACTTCACCAATTTAATTACGGTTTGGATTTGAATGGTTGATCATGTTTTGACCCGGCTCTGTCGCGGAACCCCCTTGTATTATGATTTACTTTCGTTATTTGTGTGACCATTGGTTTTCCACGCGTAGACTTACGACAGGTACAGGGGACTTCCCCGGGGATTCCAACGATCCCTTTGACTTTTGGGTATGAAATCCCACTTGAAACGTTAGGATAGAATTTCAAACATTCAACCTATACTCGGGGCGCAAGGTCCTAACGGGGGGTTTCATCCCTCGAAACGTAACCCGGGAATCATAATCCCGGGCCGTTACACTTCATCCCAAATATCTTTCATTGATCCATTGTTACCAATTTCAATGAGTTTGTATCGAGTGAGGCACTTGGCTAAGTGTCTTCACCTTCAACCAAACACTTCTTGCCTCAATTTCTTCTTTTTGTTCGAATTTGCGCATCTCTATACAAGGCTGACACTTTTCCCTATCAAAGTCAGTTCTCATGACCATCCTTGAGTCATTCGAAGGTTCCCTTAGTGCTCTACAACATAGGAAAAGGAATCATCCAAGAAGCATCCCTAAATCATTCAAAACCGCCTCGAAAATCAAGTCCTTAAAGAACGACAATTGCAAGATCGGGCCAACACTTGTGTTCGGGAATTACAACACATCACAAATGGAAAGAGGTTTAAAGTGTTGTTCCCTTTTTACCTTCCAAATCTACTAAATATAACGGCAAAACAGTAATTTCACACTCTTTTTTAACACCAATCTTTACCGAAATAGGGAGATGGGTGGTCTTTTGCAAACATTTAGTAACTAAGGGGGTGTTTTCTGCAATTTTCTATAATTATTATTAGAAAAATATATATTAATTAAGAGTGCAAAAATTGAATTGAAGGTTGATCTTAAAATTTCTATATGCATGTGTATACTTTTACTTTTGCTAATTAATTAGTATGCGTGTATTTCTAATTGGTAGGCTGATCGTGCATGTACATATGCAAATAGTTGTGCAAGTGGGTGCGTTGCTAATTAATTGGAAACCGGAGGTGTATTTAACTTTTGAACATGTGGTCTAATTGGAAACCGAAGGTGTATATAACTTTTGAACATGTGGTCTAATACAATTACTTTTTTTGTTCTCACTAGTAGAAGTGTTCTGACCTGATCCCTACGTTATAGTAGGAGCATAGTCAAGGGAGAGCATGGAGGAGAATGTGCCTCTCTCTCATATTATAATTCATCTCGAGAGCTTTGAAATTATCGGTTATTGCTTATTTTGACAATTTGATTAAAAAAAACTATGCATGGTAATTATTATTTTTATATCGAATTATATATACATTGTTACATGTTAAGAATACAACAAGTTAAATATTGACTTAATTTTTATTGTATAGCGTTGTCAATCCTTATTTTGTTAACTTTTTTTCTTTGATTATTTTAGTTATTTTTTTTATATTTCTTTATTTTATTAACGGGAAAAATGAAAAAAAATTATTATAAATTGAAGAAATGTTAAAAATAACATCATTTATTATTATATTATATAATCGTGGTTTCTCTAAAAACAAGTTTCCGCCATTATAGATAAGTAGTTGGTTACAGCTGCCCATGTTAGGATGAAGATAAACTGGTTAATTCGATAAGACCAAGTGGTCATATATAACTTTATATGAAGATGTACATGTACCAACTACCCAGTACCTACTACCTACAGGCTACAGCATGTTTGTATTTTAGTGGAGAAATTTTATAAGCTACTTTAATTACATAAAATGCCAAATCAAATGGATCTGTCAAATAAACTCGTCATATATTATATACATACAGTTTTTTTTAAAACATAATTCAAAGTCATACACATTATTTTAATTTTTTCGGACGAAAAGAGATGCACGCTATAACTAACTGTAGGACGCAACGTAGCTGCGCTTATCATCAAATCAACAATATAAGTACCATGTGCTATTATAGCAGCGAAGGCGGGCGCAGCCCATGCCAAATCATCAATATAACAAATATTGTAAAAAATAACAAAGTTAAAAAAGCAACAACCAAAAAAAAAAATGAAAGTCAGATGTTATGTTCTTGATAAGAATCAAGACATGAACATTGACGGCTGTGTCCGTTGGTTCTGATCCTTGCAACAACACTTTTTCAGAGGCTTTGGGGCTGCACTGAGGTGTTGTTAAGACCCTCAATTTGGATCTCGATAACCTGTTGATTGAGGGCGACTGTTTAGCCGTTGTAAAGGTTCTTTTGAGAGACTGGTCATGTCCCTGAAATATTGAGCTGTTGTTGGCTGATACTTCTATTATTCTTCGCTCCTTTTCTAATGTTACTATTCTTCATATTTCCAGGGATTTCAATGTTGTGGCTGACAGGATTGCTCGTCTTGCTCACAGTTACCCTTCCGAGGATAGCATTGTCGATGATTCAAAACTCTGTGTTCTCGTCCGCTCGGACGCGCTAGGAAAGAAGTCGGGTCGTCGGCGGCTTTCCTAATCTTTATCCTGCTTCCAAAAAAAAAGACATGAATATTGAGGACCGACTTTATTGACGAGCTAGTAGATATGGTTGGTTCACGATATGATCAACTATAGAAAAGATCATCGAAAGTCAAAGAAATCAATAAAATGACATTGCTTGGATTTGAGAAATTGAGTGTCTCCCAGGAGTTAAAAACTTTCTATGGAAAATGGTAATGAATGAAACTCCGACAAAAATGAGACTAGTACAAAAAGGAGTAGCAGTCCCGCTACCTTGTACATTTTGTAATGAGACTAACGAAGATGACACTCATTTATTCACCAACTGCACGCACACACTACAACCGCTCTCAAATATTGACAATTCAATAACAAATGTAATAAAATGAACAACGTAAATTTCGCGAGGCCCCCCTGAGGTATTGCCATTTTTACGAGGTATACAACCCTTTTACATATTTCGTGTGGCGCCCCTAGGGTTTTGAATCATTTTGCCCCGTGCCCTTCCTTAGTTAAATTTAACAGATTTGGTGATCTCCGTTAGTTTTCTTTTTTCAATTAAAAAAAAGGAAAGAAAGAAAGCACGGACAAGAGAAAGAAGTGAAGACGCCAACGCCATGAGAGATTAGGGCTTTCTTCTCTTCCACTCCTCCTCCGTCTCCACTGTGAGAGATCCTCGCCAACGTCGCCACGCTCATTGTCGCCGACGTTTGCACCTCCCTGGAAGTGGGAACCACCATAGCTATGGAAGAAGCCCTAATCAGCCTTCCACCGCATTGGAGGAGCCGGAAGTGGGAGATTTGGGGTTCGCACTCGCAACCAGAGGAGCCAATCAAATCCCGCTTTTAGTTCGATGGAGGAAACATGAAGCCCGCTTCCGGGGTGTCAACGGAGCCCTCAATCGACGGAGCAAGAAGCTCTAAATATTGCCCCGTGCCCATCTTGCTCCCCATCTTCTTGCTCCTCCAGGGCATCTGCAATTGGCCACCCTGAAAGAGGGCATGACTTCCGGAGAACGCCAGAGGTGGTCTCTCCAAGGCAAGACTGCTCTTGTTACCGGCGGAACTCAAGGCATCGAGTCTCGCTCTGAAAAACTCAACTTGAGGCGTCCAATCTCTTCTATGTAACCTTCTCTCACCAATCCGCAGATCTATACACGCACCCCACGCAGGCCTGCCACTTGCTGTCTACTGTCGGAAACCGCCATGGTTGTTCGGCGTCTCCAGTAGTCCAGTGATGTGCATTCTCTGATAGCTCATCGCCTACTTCGATTATGTGCGCCCATCCCCCTTGCTTCTTTCTCTTTCTCTGTACTTTCATTCTTTTTTTTTAATTGAAAACTAACGGAGATCACCAAAATCTGTTAAATTTAACATGGAAGGGCACGAGGCGAAATGATTCAAAACACTAGGGGTGCCTTGCGAAATATGCAAAGGAGTTGTATACCTTGCGGAAATTGCAATACCTCAAGGGCACATCGCGAAATTTCCGAATCAATAAATAAAACTGATCGGTCAATTAGGGAAATAACAAATGACATTTTCATCTGGTTAAATAAACAACAAAAAATGACCCTGGCAACCTTTTGGTGGGGCATTTGGACTATTAGAAACAAAATAACTTTCAATGATGACAACTTAACGGATAAAAGGAAATCAAAAACTTGTCTACGATAGCTTTGTAAGCAACTGAGTGATTACAAGACCACCCATGAGGAAAACACTATAACGGAAACGGCCTATCCAAAAACCCAACCCAGGAAAAAAAAATATAAGGTGAAAAAAGCCGATGATGTAAGACTCGGGGTCTTAAGAGGCACCAGCCCATGCCACCTAGCCTTCTCAGGTCCGTTGTCCTCACTTAGAGCCTAAAAAGGAAGAGCTCTTGTTACACAGTTAGGGCTTGAATCACTTATAAATTACTCCCAACATCCTTATGATGTCTGATGTGAGACGGTGGTGTTACAATCTCCCCCACTTAAATCACTGAGGACCCCGTCAGGCCCAAGGGACTGCCCTTTGGGAGGAGCGTACCCGAGCATACTGTTGGCGCACCTCGAAGCCTAGAGTCGGCTCTGATACCATCTGTAAGACCCGGGGTCGTAAGAGGCGTCAACTCATGCCACCTAGCCTTCTCAGGTCCGTTGTCCTCACTTGGAGCCTGAAAAGGAAGAGCTCTTGTGACATGGGTAGGGCATAAATCACTTATAAATCACTCCCAACATCCTTATGATATCCGATGTGGGATGAGGGTGTTACAATCTCCCCCACTTAAAGAACTGATGACCCCGTCAGGCCCAAGGGACTTCCCTCCGAGAGGAGCGTACCCGAGCATACTGTCGGCGCACCTCCGAGCCCAGAGTCGTCTCTAATACCATCTATAAGACCCGTGGTCTTAAAAGGCGCCAGCCCATGCCACCTAGCCTTCCCAGGTCCGTTGTCCTCACTTGGAGCCTGAAAAGAAAGAGCTCTTGTGACATGGGTAGGGCTTGAATCACTTATAAATTACTCCCAACATCCTTATGATATCAGATGTGGGACAAGGGTGTTACAGATGATGGGACACTTTAAATTCAATTTTGATGGATCTAAGCTTCATACCAGTCTTGCCATGTCTAGTTTCGTCATTCGGGATGCATTTGGTTTGATCATCTCATCAAGTAGTTTCCTACCAGTCTTACAAGCGGAAGCTCTTGCGCTCTGTTAGGAGGGAAACTAGTCAAATAAATACGAAATATGAATTAAACCAACTCTATATCCAAGCAAATAAATACACGTTCGGAATCGACTCAGGATCGAATCCACGAGGATGGGTGTCAGGATCGAATCCACAAGGAAGTGTGTCAGCGGAATCCTAGATAGCGAGCAAATTCACGTTCAGAATCGACTCCGGGCTCCATCGATATTAACTAGGTGAGTCGATGTCGAGTCCAAGGAGCAGTCAACCTCGGGAGTTCCTACCAAACAAACAGAAGACACACTCGGCGTCGAGTTGGTGGACTCGATATCGGGTCAGTCACTCGATATCGACTAGTTGGGTCGATGTCGAGTCGATTGGAGAAACATAAACGTAACCAGATTTTTGTCGGAATAGAACATCCGAATAATAATAGGATGGTAAGGAAAGATGAATAGTAATAGTGCAAACTATTGTTATAAAGCAATAAACTAAATAACTTCCAAAGCTGGGGAATTACCCACAAAGAGAACCATGTAAGTATTATGCAAATTTTATAAAAAGATATATGCTTTTCATCAAAGAACCTTCGTTATTAGCAAAGAGGAATATAGAGCCTTTTGCATAAACCCTAAGTGTTACTACCCTTTTTGATGATTAATCCAAATTCATAATCAGATTGATTTCGCTTCAATATTGCAAATAAGGATCGCCTACTACTCTCAGAGAAGAATTATTCAAATAACGGATAGAAGATTAAATTGCATAAAAAGATAATACCTTGGGCAAACTTACATGGCTATCGTCGGACTCACCCCGACCTTAGAAGTAAGGGAACTACTCGCGCTTCATCATCATGGACATCATCATAGACATGAAAAGAAACTTGCTTTGAATTGAAATAAACGTCAAAAGATTACAACCGAAGCTCTTCAATCTCTCTTCAAACTCGGCTATCCTCTCTCTTTTTATTGCCTAACTAGTGTTTGAATGCTTGAGAATTGATGAATTGAAAAACCAACCCCTAGGACTTTATTTCCAGGGCTCAATCCTTGCTACCCAAAGAGAGCAATCATCTATCATCTATCTAAAGATAAATCTTTCCCAATAAATAAATATGAAAGAAATTAAGTTCCCCAAGATAAAATAGAGTTTCACTAAAGAGGATAAAAGTCTTCAAAGATGATAAAAAATCGTTGACTTAGTGTGTAAGTAATTCTCCTCAGGTAAGGATTTATCAACGCGTCGGACTTCTGCAAGTAACTCGATATCGAGTGTAGCAACTTGATATCGACTCATCTTCAATGTCTCGAGTCAGGCCAGACTCGATGTCATCTCATGTGGTGTACATGTCGAGTGAGCTCCACTCGATATCGAGTGATGGGACTCGATATCGACTGCTTCATGTGGGTCTTGAGTGTCTGGTTGATTTTGGCTCGATGTGTTTTTCATGGGACACGACGTCGAGTCATTCAGTAGATGTCGACTGGATCTTCATCTTCTTTTCTTCCTCTCCGAATTGCTTTGAAAATGTCTCAATTTCTGCAAAATTAAACAAGAACTAGTGTAGATCTCTATATATGACAAATAAACGTAAACTACACGAATCCAATACTTCCCCGACGTAATAGTATAACATATGGACAGAAACCGAAGTAAAAGTAGGCATAAAACATGATAAAATAAGTGCACATCACGCTCTAATCTTGTATGGTTGCTGCAAAGGATCTTGGCCTGAGACGTATCATGATGGAAAGAGACAGTTTGACAGTCATCAACTCTGTCACTGGCAAGTGGAGATGCCCTTGGGAGATTGAGATGACCATTACTGATATTATGCAGCTCATTTGTCATATTAAGTGGTTGTCCTGCTCACATGTCTTCCGTGAGCTCAACCAGGAGGCAGAGAAGGTGGCGCACCTACGTCATTTGATGGAGTACGAGGAAGTCATGTCGCACCCGGAGCTCCTTTCCCTTGTTAGGAGGGATGCAATTGGTTGGTGTTTCAACAGGGTCTGAAGCTTTCCCAATTTTTACCATGTATAAAAAAATGAATCAAGACATGAAATACAAGAATTTGATTAACAAAAGAGAGATTGGGGAAGAAACAAATGAATAAGGAATGAAGAGATGAACGAAGAGGAATGTACGAGTAAAGTAAAGGGAAGAGAGAAAAGAGATATTGTTTTCCTTCATTACTCAATTGATGCCTATCCTAAGACAATCTATGTGTATTTATACCAATCCCAAATAACCTCTATACATGACATTACCCACCCTTATAAAAGCTTTGTCCTCAAAGCTTGTACAATGTAAAAAAAACCCTAAAAAGTAACAAAATTGTTGTACTACACTGTTGAATTTCATGTAAAAGCAATATGCACTAGGGTTGGGCATCCGGTCCAAACCGGACCGGACCGGACCGGAAATTTTGAAAACCTGGACCGCGGATCGGACCGGGACCGAGAAATATGGTCCCGGGTTTTCCGATCCGCGGACTTACTGTCTTGCTGGGAAAGCCGACTCAGCCGAGAGCACTGGTGGAGAGAGCCGAGGGCCGACAGGGGTGTGGCTTCTGGAGAGGGAGGGTTGAGCGAGGTGGTGCCGGGTTATCGAGAGCAGGGCTCCTCTTTACTCTTACTGAACAGTAGCGGCGGCTATCGAGAGCAGGTAAGAAAGAAAGGGATGAAGAACAGAAGAAATGAAAGTATGAATTTGGAGTCTGGAAGCGAGTACGCGTGTAGGGCTTCTCTTTAATTTTTTTTTTTAAATAACATGGGTTCCGGTCTAATTCCGGTCTGGTCCCGGGTTTGGACCGGAACCCGGAAATGCAAAATTCTTGAACCGTGGACCAGACCGTAATATTCCGGTCCGATCCAAAGACCGTAAATTCCGATCTGGTCCCGGTTTGATTACGGTCCGATCCAAAATTTGCCCAGCCCTAATATGCACAAGCTTCCTATTGCAAGCCATACCTAGTCATCACTTGGGAAACGAAAATCAGCAATAGTGTGATGCTCCTAAATTATGGGGATTTCATTGTTACTGTTACACCATGTCTTTTCACATATTGACTTCCATACGATCTGCTGCGTACTTGCAAACAAGGGTGGCATTGCATACCCCATATGGACCAATGCAACTTACAACTCATCAGCAAATTCCCATTCTTATTTTATCGACAAGTAGGTAGCTTGACTTGTTTTGGAACTGCTTCCAACACCAGGACAACACCCGCAGCCACACCAACCTGTATTAAGTTCGTATACACTTCCTAGGCCTATTATCACCCATATATAACCCTCTAAGAATCATCAAGAACCATCTAAACCTGTAAATGAGTTAATCAATCTCTGAAAATTGAGATACACCGGATCTTGCACACCATTAGAAGAGGAGGACTTGGATGCTATTAGAAAATTATGTCAGTCATGGGTAGCACACCATTACAACTCTTCCTTGTCAATCTCTACTTCCTAGCTTGAACAAGACAAACTCTTCCCAGATCAAAGATGAATTTCGTAGCTGAAACCAACTGAACTTGAATCCTATCCAAGCAAATTATTCCTCCATCAAAGGGTTATGAACTAACATGAATCTGGTGCTCATAAAATGAATCCCAATCGTGTCTCATGAATTGATCACTAATCACTATCAAAAATCTTTAATTCCTTTCCAATAGTGTGGTAAACCGATGAATACACTTGCTCAATGTGGTTCCTCCAGGATCATAAACTAAAACCATGCCACTAGATAGTTCAAGATAGCAACATTTTCATCCTAGGCAAGATTTCGACCTGACTTTAATTGCCCACGACACTTTTTAGACTTAAACAACACAACTGTATAATCTGTCATTTTATTAAGCACCTTGTGGGCACTAATTAGGTTTCTCATACTAGTAATTGAATCCATTCTCAAATCAGTCCGGCTAACCTTATTGGCATATGCTAACCTAATTTCAAGCCATTCGATCATCCCATTGCCACTGATTTTCTATCATGAAATACTGCTTTCTTCTCGGAGTCGTTGACACCATTCCTCAACGTACTACCATGAATGAACACTCCACACAACCAAGGATCTCAATTTGTGGCTTTAGTATAAATACTATGGGTTTTATTAGAAGAGGCATGAAATGAATAATCAATGAAACCTCACCCTGATACCAATTTGTTATGTCTCGACTCAAATTAAGCCATGGATATGTGAGATTTAAAGGTAAATAGAAGGGAGTAAGGGAGAAGAAGATTAGGGAAGAAAGAGGTAAGGGAGAAAGAAGAGTAAAGAGTTTTAGAGGGGAGACGTACAACAGAGTAAGGGTAAAAGGTAAAGAGAAAGAAGGGATAAGGAGAAAAATAATTGATTATTCATTTCATGCCTCTTCCAATACCACCTATTGGTATTTATACTAATCCCAAATAACCTCTTTACATGACATTACCCACTCCTTATAAAAACTTTATACAGTGTGAAAAAATACAACTTAAAAAAATGATGGTTGTGTATTACACTTTGAGATTTTGTTGCATTACACTTTGGGATTCTGCTGTTGTTCACCATCTGTTTTCACATATTGCCTTCCACGCTTTGTTAACCACCTACTCATCTCTCTTTCTTGTCAGAGCAACTAGTTATCTCCTTTTGAAATTGCCCATAGAGTCCCTATATACCTCACAATACACGGCCGCAACATACTTTAGCATTTTGTCCCATTTGCAACTCCAAGGTCCGGTTTACTGTCACTATACATCTATATTTCCTCTGTTTTTGTTGTGTGATTTACTCTTCTTATGCAACTATCTCTTAGTATTGACATGATTATCTATTTTTAGGCTAATTATATACATGTTCATTGCTGATAAGTTTCATGCTAGAGAGAGGAAACTATGGCAATTCGTCGATCTCTCCGAACAGCAGTGGTCCTCCTATGGTTTCGCAGATATTGCACTTGGAGACTGCCATCAAACAACGACTTGGGGAAATCACGAAAAACAGGAAGAAAGTAATACAACAACGACGAAGCCCGAAAAAGGAGGAGGGAAGGAGATAAGCACCGAAAATGGATGGATGGTAGGAGGAGAAGGTCGGGTGAGGAGGAGCTATCGCACATGGGAGAAGGAAGAAAGGGGTACAATGGCTAAAACAACATTCAATAAGATATAGCACGCCAAAAAAAAAAATTAAGATGGATTAATTTGCTAATTAAATGTTTGAAGGGGTACAAAACACCAAATTATTTCTTTTTTTTTTATATATTTTTTAAAGTTTTACTTTGAATCTTAAATTGATCAAATGGAGCCGCCCATTACATTAACAAATCATAACAAGTGATTAATACGCCGTACTAAGAATAATGGGGAATGGTACGGTACGGAGTACATCCGTTAATTTAATTAATTAATTTTATTTATATATATATAAAAAAAAAACTAGCAAAACATGGGAAGTCAACGGTGTACACAAAATGAGACGTGTTGTGGCCTCTCTTCGGATACATTTTGATTAAAAAAACAAGGGTTGACCAAAAAAAAAAAGCATAGTTGCGTCAGCAGTGGAAATGAATCTTCGTACGTACGTGTACGTATTGACTATTGATAACCAGCCGCATAAGCCCCAAGCCTCCCTCCCCTGTAATTCACGTATATATATTTACATGCATATATTCACCAAGCAATACAACCAAAATATATGCATGAGGAGCTCTCTAGCAATTTTCTTACATATAGGCATATATATCCTAGCTTTCTTCAAATTACATCCTTCAATTCAAAACATATAGTACTTGTAACTGGCAAGGGCTTGGTTTCTTGTAGATCGACCTGCCTAGCTTAATTAGTACTATTATTCGTATAATTAAAGGAGCTAGCCATCTGATTACATCGATCTATGGACAATATGAAGGGCGTGTTTCGAGGAATTGTGAGTGATATTAGAGGAAGGGTATCATGTTATAAGCAAGACTGGCTTGCTGGTCTACATTCTGGATTACGGTACGTAATAACACCTAGCTACCTAGATATTTATATAACATGTATTTTCGCATGTATAATTTATCGCAATGGGTTATTGATTATTTTGTATATATGTGTGGTACATGTTTTCATTATTATTAACGAATTGACGCGCTATGTGATGTCTATATATGTAGGATATTGACTCCAAGTACTTACATCTTCTTTGCATCTGCTCTGCCTGCCATTGCTTTCGGAGAGCAACTCAGCCACGAACTTGGTAATTGCTTAATATCTACCAGCTCTCTCTCTCTCTCTCTCTCTCTCTCTCTCTCTCTCTCTCTCTCTCTCTCTCTCTCTCTCTATATATATATATATATATATATATATATATATATATATATATATATATATATAAAATTAATTAATTAATTAAATTAGCAAAAATGGTTAAATGATAATGAAATTACAGATGGAAGCATAAGTGCAGTGGAGACACTGGTATCAACGGCCATATGTGGAATAATACAATCGATAGTAGGAGGGCAACCACTGGTGATAGTTGGAGTTGCAGAGCCAACTGTAATGATGTACAAATTCTTGTTCAAATTCGCAAAGAAAAGGCAAGACGACCTCCCTCTGCCACTCTTCTTGCCTTGGATGGCTTGGGTCAATTTGTGGGCCGCTTTCATATTGATGCTTTTGGCTGCGTTAAATGCTTGCCAAATCATCGATAGACTTACTCGCATTGCTGAAGAGCTCCTTGGCATGCTCATTGCTCTCCTTTTCATTCAAGAGGCTGTAAAGGTGCGTACGTAATTAGCTAGCTGTGAGATCGAATACCTCGATTAGATGATCTATTAATTATATTAATATTCCTTGTTGAATTGATCTTACAGGGAATCAAGACCGAGTTTAGTGTTCCTAAATCCGAAGATCCAACACTTGTTCAATACCATTTTGAGTGGCTTTACGCAAATGGTTTGCTTGCTGTTATTTTTGCTCTTGGCCTTCTCTACACTGCTTTGAAAAGTAGAAGGGCAAGATCATGGCGTTATGGCACAAGTACGTTCGTAATTGATTTCCTTCGAATTATTGATTAAATACATGATCGATCATGTTAATTAATTCTGATCAAGATTCATATTTAATTTGATATACGTACGTACAGGTGCTTTGAGAAACTTCTTGGCGGATTTTGGTGTTCCTCTATCATTGTTCATGTGGACAGCTTTATCATTTGGTGTTCCTACCAAAGCTCCAAATGGGATCCCTAGAAGGTTGTTTAGTCCTCGTCATCCTTGGGAAGTCTTGTACCATTGGACTATCATTAAGGTAATTAATTAATTCATTAATCTCTATAACCTTCTAAAATATATTATTTGACACACATACATATACAATTATCTGTTTACCAAAAAAAACATATACAATTATCTATCTATCTATCTATATACATATACTAAAACCGATGCATAGCGTCCTATGTGGCACGTTCTAGTTGATTCTAGGCACAAAAATCCTATGTGACACGTTGTAATTAATTTGAGGGAAAAAATAATAAAATAATATGTTATCATAGTTTATAGAAAGTTATATAAGCCACAATCTATCTTTTTAGTTAATTGACATAAATATAAATAAAAAATATTTCATATTTATACTTACCAAAATATTAAAAGATAAATATATAGTATTTTATTTATTTATATGTAGATTATTTTTGGTGGAAAAAAATTAATCCGTGGATAGATATTTTAGTAACTAACGTAATAAATATATACTATATATTTAATAAAAAAATATTAAAATATTTTTAAAAATCAGTTATCTATGAAATTACATGAGATTCAATTAATTGTAGATTCTAAAAAAAACCTTATAAACGGGAATTTTATTTAAATTTGGAGAGAATCTAAATAAAAGATATTTAGATTTTTTCTAATCCGTAGAACAAATTTTATTTGTATCTATATTATTTTTTGGTGAAAAAATTATTTATATTTAGATTATTTATTTATTGAAAACTACCTAAATTATTTACAATATTGTATTAATGTATTTTCCGTATACGGGACGGAACCTACACTAGTTGAAGTATATAACTGATAGAGGTGGTAATCGGGCGGGTCGGGTCGGGTCCGGGTTCGGTTAGTCGAGTTTCAGGTCGTTCAGATCTCGGCTAATGTCTAATAATTTCGTCATTCGGTTGGGTCGAGTTCGGGTTTCGATTGTCTCGGGTTTCAGTTATTTCGGGTTTCGATTGTGTCAAATTTTCATTATTTCAATATTAATTTTTAAAAATTTAATACAGTGGAATGTATCTTAAAGTTCGGGTTTCGGTTATAACGGGTTCGGGTCTTAATGGGTTTCCGTTGAATCGGGTTCGGTTCATTGGAATTTGGGTGAGTTTCGGTTACCGATTATTCGAATTTCGGGTCAAAAATGGGTAGGGTTCGCTTGGTGTATAGGACAATCGGTTTCGGGTCAATCGGGTCGGGTTATGCCAGATCTAATAAATTAAGAGGATGATAAATTAGGAGGATTTTAGTGTACTCTTTACATTTACCTTGCCTTGTTAGATTAATTAAGAGAAATGAATACATGTGGGATCAGGATATGGGAAAGGTGCCTCCACTGTACATACTTGGAGCGGTTGTTCCAGCGATTATGGTGGCCGGACTTTTCTTCTTCGAGCACAACATAGCTTCAAAGATGGCTCAACAAAAAGAGTTTAACCTCAAAAACCCGTCCGCTTACAACTTGGACATCTTCCTACTTGGTTTTACGGTACGTACGTTGTTTGCTTATTTTGATTGTTGCTTTAATTTGTATGTAAGATGACTAGTTAGCTAGGTAACTAGCTAGCTAATCGAATACTGATTGATCATTTGATATATATGTATAGACTTTGGTTTGTGGATTGCTTGGACTGCCTCCTTGCTATGGTCTCCTTCCTCACTCGCCTATGCACACCAAAAGCCTTGCAGCCTTCGAGAGACTTACGATTCGCAGAAAGATGGTAGAGAGTGTCAAGAAAAGCATAAGGGAGAACGCCTCCAACTCAGAGATTTACAATAACATGGAAGAAGTTTTCATTGAAATCGACAAAAACCAAACAGTAATAGTACAATAAAACCATATATATATATATATATATATATATATATATAACAAAATTAAAGCAATTCAACTTGTTCGGTAGGTAGCTTATATTGAAGTATATATGATTGGGTACGGTGGATGCAGCAGAATGCTAGTCATGGAGGTGATGAGGTGAAGGAACTGGAAGGACTTAAGCAAGCCGTATTGAAAGGAGGTGAAGACGGAGGAAAACAGGGCATAGCTTTCACCGGTGACAAGAGAAGCAAAAACAGTTTTGATCCAGAGACTCACATCGATCCTTACTTACCTGTACGCGTTAACGAGCAGAGATTGAGCAACCTTTTGCAGTCTCTATTTGTAGGATTGTTGGTGTTTGTTGTTCCTATGCTCAAGTTGATTCCTTCTTCTCTTCTTTGGGGTTACTTCGCATACATGGCCATCGACAGCCTCCACGGAAACCAGTTTTGGGAGAGGATTCAGCTTCTCCTCATTGCTCCTAGTAGACGTTACAAGTAAGCTAGCTAGTCCATGCCTAGTACATACATACATTTAAACCAAATCAATAATCATTCAATATCTCTAAACTAATATCTATGTTTGATGGATGACGTCAGGGTGATGGAGAAGGACCACCTGTCATTTGTGGAGTCGGTGCCATTCAGATACATCCTGGGGTTCACACTCTTCCAGTTGGCATACTTGTTGATGTGTTTCGGAGTGACGTGGATTCCCACCGTAGGGATAATGTTCCCATTGTTCTTCTTCCTTTTAGTAGTGATACGACACCGTGTGATGCCAATGTTCTTCCAACACTATCACCTAACTCAACTTGATGCGGACGAGTATGAGGAAGTGGCTGTGGCTGGTTTCTCCTCTCGACGCTCTGTCGTCCAAGGATGTACACAATCTAGTGGGGAGGAAGGAGTAATCGAGCTGGAAAGATCGGACAGTGAGATACTGGATGAACTCACCACAAGCAGAGGGGAGTTGAAGGTTAGAACATTGAGCTTCCGACGCGAACATCCCCCTCCCAGCTGCACCAGGGAACGCCCGATGTCCCTCAGCTTTCGCCATGTCGACAAACACCTTCAGGTAATTAAGCAGCCTTGCTGATTGTATATATGCATCTACATTTTTGTTTCATTTGCATTTGATTTTTATTGTTGTTTTGCTATTTTTTATTATTTCATTGCATTAATTTCATCCATTTCTATATGGCTTCACCTATTTGATGATCGAAACAGTTAATTTTCATTAATTCGATCAGAATTTATTACTATAATTTGCAGGTTCATCCCGAGGATGACGGTGAACAAGACAGTGACTAAATTAAAGTTGCAAGAAATGGAGGTCAGAGGTAGATAGATTGACCTCAGGGTGATGTCTGGTTAAGCTTCCTACGCAGGGCTAGTTGGGAAAGGTTGTTTAGAGATCAATATAAATACCTTGTGTAAAAAAGACCGTAGAGTTTTGTTGTGATATTAATCGTTGCATTATATGTATGTAATATATAATCATGGATAACAAATAAAACAGCTTAGAATGAAATTATATATATGTGAGGTAACTAGAGTTCGAAGCACCTTAGTTATACTTATCACCTATGTTTAGGTTTGAATTGGCTATACTAAGATATATTGTTCACTTTAGACTTGCTCATACTTATATATATAACTATGTTGAGATATCTATAAAGTCTTGACTTAGAGTAACCGAGATTTCACACCAAGAGGGAACCAACTGATCTAGTTGATCCCCTCCATATCTAGAACTCGGGAGAGTTTGTTGGAGATTTTCTGTTTTTTTCTATCACTACAAAAAAAAATTGTATTAGCTACCCAACTTTAGATACGGCATGATTTTGCCGTCACAAATGCAGCTTTTTTGCCACGGGTTAGCGACGACATCGACAATATCTCTAGCTTTTGCGACCGCAAGACAGCGCCGTAGCAAAATTACACATTTTTACAAGGAAAAAAAGAGTTTTTTTTTTAAAAAAAAAAAAGAGGCTTAAACCTAGATCTCAATCCCTCTTCTCTCTCCCTCGTTCACACTGGTCACCTCCAACCCTCCCTCGTTCACACTGGCCGCCTCCAACGCCTCCAGTCTCTCAGCCTGTGTGTGAATACAGATCCTGATTTCCTCCTCCCGTCGAACCTAGATCTATATCCCCTTTCTCTATCCCTCCTTCGTCCTCCCAAATACCCCTTCTTCTTTCTCACGCCTCTCCTCTTCCTCTCGAGATATCCATCTCTGTCTCACGTCTCTCAGATCTGCCTCCAACCCCTCCAATCTCTCAGATCTGTGTGTGTATCGCTTGCTCCCTTCCGATGCCGATGTTTGAAGGCCGAAACCTCTCAGATCTGTTGTGTATCGCTTGCTCTCAGATCTGCCTCCAACCTCTCCAATCTCTCAGAAAGGTGAATTCGTCGCCAACATAGCCTTTAAAGGTTTGTTCTTCTCCTCTATTATAGTATTAAATCTGAGTTAGGGTTTACATTTTGTGAGATTCTAGTTTCAGTTTAGGGTTTATTTATAGTTGGTGGTGTAGAATAGCTCGTAAATCGGAAATGAGGCTTCAACATGAACTCGTTTTATACGCCGTAAGTGAAGCCAATAGTTTTCTGGTGTTGTTTGTAGGGCTTAAACACTTGGACCCTAATCGCGAAGCTTCGAAAAAGGCTCTTCAGCAGAAGAAGGAAATTTCCAAGCGATTGGGTCTTCCTCTCATCCACACCAATCTAATGAGGTTGTTTCAATCTCTATATGTTTTTTTTTTGCATCATGGTTTTCTTTCAATTGTTCCTAATTGTTGATTTTAAGTTCAGTCATGCTCATCTTCTATTTGAAAAATGATATTCAGTTTTTTAGGGTTTGTAGTTGCGTTAGCCTTATCTCCTGTTTAGGCGATGCTTATTGATGGGTGCTTGGTAGGGTTTTTAGTTTTCTATGGGTATTGTGGCTATCATTTTAAAGGTGGCTATCATTTTAATGGGAGGGTCATGAATGTTACAAGTGTTCAGAAACAAATTATCATGGGTTATCAGTTTATTTCCATTATCAATTTACTTATCAAATTGTACCATTGAAAAGAAAATTCATTCCTTGATGGAAGGTGCTTAAAATTAGAAAATGCACACTAGGAACTGCTGATGAACATGATTTCTCTGTGAAGTGAAAATAGATGCATCAATTTGGAGTAATTTGTGTGAAGATAGATGCATGAGTCTGGGATGTTGAGTTAGAGGACCTAGAGGTGATATTACTTGCCTTCTCATGGTTTTAAAATCAAGCATGAATGTTGACAGGATATACTCTGCATTACTTCTCTAGACAAAATTTTGTTTGCATTAGTTTCTCTTTAGTTCTTTTAGTTCAAGTTTTTGTTTTGCATATTACATCTTGTTTTTTTATTTATGACATGATATGCATGTGTTTCCTGTATTTTAATTTGCCTTGGTGCATATGCATATCATATTTTACCATTCCGATTCATATTTATATCTGCAATAATTTGCTTCTCCCTTAATGAACAAGGGGTTGGGGTTTAATTGCATCACCATATAGCTTGTTTCTGATCCCCTATGGCCTTAAATATATATGGTTTGTTTTATAATGCTTTATAGGCAAATTAGTAACATGATTGCATTGACTTTCTTCCAGATTGAGGAGTATAATCTATTGACTTAAGGAGCGAGCTTCGGGAAAAAAAGATCAAGAACTAGAACATATTGTAAGTATTTGCACATCAGGCCAAGAGTTTTAGTATACCAATTAGTGGTTTCTACGTTGTTGTGATTGTACGAGGATAGAAACTTAAGCAATAGAATTTGATTCCTTTTTGTTATAATTCTATAGATTTATATGAGAACCATTATTCATTACAAGGAATGTTTTATTAGTTGGTAGACCATATTTATGCATAAAATTTTCAATGACATAAGCTTAAGGCTACTTGGCTTGATCAAGCTTACTTCACCCAGTTTATATGTTTATATACAATCCCTTATTCATTACAAGGAATGATTTATTAGCTTGTATGTTTGATTTGCATCAGCTTGAAAATTTGGAGAGAGATAGTGCTTGATTTGATTAGTTCTTTTAGCCAGAATTTCTAATGTTAGACACCTTAAATTGTATAAAGACTGGTAGGTTTATTAACGAAGTTAACGAAGAGCCTTAAAAGCTTCAGCCTTCAAGAATCTAGCCTTCAAGATTAAGTTTATATTTCTGCTTCCTTGGTGATGCAGGTTTCTTAAAATGGTTTGACAAGCTCTTTATGTGTGTATTAGTCTCAAATCTCTGATCAGGGCTTCGATATCTTTATGTTCTGGAAAGTTTCCTAGGTTGTCTGCAGTTGTGCTATAGGTTTTCTCGTTAATACACGTACCAACTAATGTGATTGACTTCCCCTTCTCGTCTCTAGTTTGTCATATAGTTGGTAAATTAATAAACCTTATGAACCTGTGTTCATAGTTAGCTTCACCTTTTTTTCTGTATACTGAACATACTTACATGCTGCAATATATGTGTTATGTTGCTTCAAGGTTAGTTAATCAAGTTCGTCCTGTGCTATTTTTTGGAACCCAAGCAAGGCTACAGCGGAACCTTTTTGATGAAGGGAAAACAAGTGGTGCTTATCAACACGTTTGGATTCGTTCAGCAGATTTGACAGCTTTGCGACGTCTCAGTAAAATGGGTCGTTAGGAGTCCATATTAATCGGATTGGATCGTGTCATACCTTGTCGGAACGAGGACGAAGAGATCTACAACTTTGCTATTGAAGGTTTTCCCAGAATCCACCGAGAACATGGCCTAAATTCTACATCTTTGCAGCTGTTCACTGTTTGGACGAAAATACTTATCTTTCCATATTTAATTTATTATTTTATCCTTATATTTATTTAGGAATAATGTAAATTAGAATAATATCTATTAGTTGACTTTTCAATTAATTGATATTATATCTAATTAGTTTTTATATTTATTTTCTAGGATAAATAAAGTGGAAAAGGGAAATCTATCTTTAAGATATTTCCTTGGCCACCAAGTAGTTTGATTTTATCTAGGATTATGTTTTCTATTTAAGACGTTTTTATTCATTCAATAAAATCAGATATTAGAATTGAATTTTTGACAAAAGTCAGATTTGGAGAGTTCTCCTAGGGAGGAACCGAGTTCCCCTGCGTGGGATAGGTTTCGATGTGTTGTTTTTAGCTTGGTTTGTCTTGTGTGTGTTGATCCTCTTTGGTGGGTTGGTGCTACCACATGTTTGGTGTGTGTCGATTCTCGTCATAGGATTGGTGCTATCCATCATGCATGGTGTGTGTCGATTGTCGTCATAGGATTGGTGCTATCAAGCATCCACAAGCCCCCTCCTTGTGCCTTCAAGTTGTCTGCTTGATAAAGACCCCAGGCCTCCTCAGAGGGTAGGAACCAATACCAATGACTATATAACCCGCCTCTACAACCCTACACAATCAAGCAGACAACTTGAAGGCACAAGGAGGGGGCTTGTGGATGCTTGATAGCACCAATCCTATGACGACAATCGACACACACCATGCATGATGGATAGCACCAATCCTATGACGAGAATCGACACACACCAAACATGTGGTAGCACCAACCCACCAAAGAGGATCAACACACACAAGACAAACCAAGCTAAAAACAACACATCGAAACCTATCCCACGCAGGGGAACTCGGTTCCTCCCTAGGAGAACTCTCCAAATCTGACTTTTGTCAAAAATTCAATTCTAATATCTGATTTTATTGAATGAATAAAAACGTCTTAAATAGAAAACATAATCCTAGATAAAATCAAACTACTTGGTGGCCAAGGAAATATCTTAAAGATAGATTTCCCTTTTCCACTTTATTTATCCTAGAAAATAAATATAAAAACTAATTAGATATAATATCAATTAATTGAAAAGTCAACTAACAGATATTATTCTAATTTACATTATTCCTAAATAAATATAAGGATAAAATAATAAATTAAATATGGAAAGATAAGTATTTTCGTCCAAACAGTGAACAGCTGCAAAGATGTAGAATTTCGGCCATGTTCTCGGTGGATTCTGGAAAAACCTTCAATAGCAAAGTTGTAGATCTCTTCGTCCTCGTTCCGACAAGGTATGGCACGATCCAATCCGATTAATATGGACTCCTAACGACCCATTTTACTGAGACGTCGTAAAGCTGTCAAATCTGCTGAACGAATCCAAACGTGTTGATAAGCACCACTTGTTTTCCCTTCATCACTTTTGTACCTTGTTGCGATTCAGATGCTCAGCCTTCTGCAATGCATTCTCAGGTGAGCATTCATACACTAGAATTCAGTTGTGAAGTTAGACTTTCAACTACGCTTTTATTTTGCTTTTGCGCTTTTTGCCATGTTGCTTTGTCTTGAAACTTCTATTTGTCTTGAACCCAAGCATAAATGCACGTGGTCACATGTCTTTCCTAGTCGTCTAACTTATTATATTGGTTTTAGGATGGAAATGGTGGATACACCCAATATAGTCCACCTTGGTTTTATGAATGAAGTTCTCTTTCTTCTTCTTTCTTAATTGTCTTCTAATTCTTTTCATTTTACTCTTGGTTTCTACTGCTTTTCTGTGGTTCTTTTAGTGGATATTATTGTCTTTGCTTTATTTGCCTATATCATTTAATTTAGCAATGTATGACCATCCTCTGTTTTGATTAAACGAGTTAGTAACTTCCAAACAGTTGTCTATACTACTAATGAACTAAGGTTTTACAGACTTCACACTAGGATAACAAAGCTTACACTGTTCCTTGTCTAATTAGCAAGTAAATAATCACTAGAAGGTGCTTTGTAATTTTTAAGCCTATTAGCTCAACTGGTAGAGCGATGTAACACATCGATGCGGGTTCAAATCCCGCATAGGCTACTATTATCATATATTTTTTTTTATTTTAATAAACCCATTAGCAACGGGATATTTACCGTCGCAAAAAAGGGTAATGTTGTGCCAAGATGGAAAATGGCGGGAAAAAAATATTTGCTACGGTGGATTCCGTCGCTAAATATTATTTGCTACCCCAGAGCTAGCGACCAACGATTTGCCGTCGCAAAAAAGTATTTGCGACGGCAACCCTAGATTTTGTGATGGAAAAGTGCCGTTTCTAAAGCAATTTTTTTTTTGTAGTGTATCTATTCAATCAATCCAACTTACAAGACTACACAACCTCTATATATACAAGCTAAACCGAGCTAACTAGGGTCACTAATCTAACAACCACACTAACCGTAGTTCTAACAACCATTAACTACCAAATGCACATACTATCATCCTCCATATACCCCCCTCAAGGTGGACGCGTATGATGAAAAACGAGTCCAAGCTTGCAAGCTAAAGTGAAATGTTGTAGTGTACCTAAAGGCTTAGTAAAGAGATCAGCTAGCTGCATATGAGTGGGAATGAAGACTGTCGAAATGAATCATTCCTGCACCAAATCCCGGATGTAATGACAGTCCATCTTGAGGTGCTTCGTGCGCTCGTGATACACTGGATTAGCTGCTAATTGCAAGGCTGCTTTGTTGTCACCACAAAGAGGAACTGGGTGAGAAACACTGATATTGAGATCTCCCAGAATCCCTGCAATCCAAACCACTTAACAGTTAGCCTCAGACATGCTCCGATATTCACTTTCTGCAGAGGAACGGGACACCATTTTCTACTTCTTTGTCTTCCAAGACACTAAGCAATCTCCAATGAAAATACAATTCCCCGTTAATGACCTGTTGGTGTCTCTGCACGTTCCCCAATTGGCATCCGAATATGCTCGAACATTCAAACTACTCGAGCTCGGGCAAAACAAAGCACAATTCACTGTGCCCTTGAGGTATCTTAACAATAACAAAAGCAAAGCTGCTCTTAAGTGTGGAGCACGAGGAACAACCATTAATTGGGTAAGTTGTTGCACAGTATATGCAATATTCAGTTGAGTGAGTTTAAGATATTACAATCTTCCCACTAGTCGACGATAGGACTCTGGATCCTCTAAAATGTCTCTCTCATGGGCAATGAGATGCAAATTTCTTTGCATAGGAAACTTGGCTGGTTTACAGTTCAATATAGCAGCATTAGACAATAGATCAACCACATACTTTCTTTGATTGAGCATGATCCCAGTGGCTGATCTAGACACTTCCGAACCCAAAAAATACATGGCTTGCCCCAAATCCTTGATGGTGAAAGCCTGATGAAGAAACCTCTTCAATTTGCCAATCAACAATTCATCATTCCCGGTGACTAATATGTCATCAACATATACTAAGGCTACCACGAAGCTAGAATCAGAGTTTAGGACAAACAAGGAATAATCATGACGTGACTGCTTGAACCCAAACTGAACCAAATGCTTTGTCAATTCAACATTCCATTGTCGACTGGCCTGTTTCAAGCCATAAATGGAACGAAGAAGTTTGCAAACCTCACCTGGCTTAACCTTATCATAACCAGCAGGTGGATCCATGTAAACTTCCTCATCCAAAACCCATGTAGAAATGCATTGTTCACGTCCAATTGGTGCAAACTCCACTTATTGATTGCAGCAATGTTGTGAGCCTAATTTGCCATGTTTTACACTTACTTTTATATCGATTTCTGCATACATTGCATGCATTTGGGTTAGAATAATTCAGAATTTGTGTAGTTTACACTTATTTGCAATATATGGAGGTCTACAGAAGTTTTGGTTATATTTCGCAGAAATCGGACGCACTTTGGAGCTTAAAGGAAACTCATGGAGAAGCTAAGAATGGTGCAGCTGGAGAAAAGACCATTTTTCACCATTCTTCGTTCTGAATCAAGCTTTGATGTCTTCATGATAGTTGTAGCCCTCGGAAAGAGCTTTCCAACGCATGGTCATATGCGTCAATCCAACGAATGAGGACTCGGGAAAGTGCGTTTTAAGAACAGAGCAGAAAGTTGAGAGATGTACTCGATATCGAGTACCTTTACTCGAGATCGACCAAAAATGTCCAAGGGGGTCGAGGAGGAGCTGATCGATAAGCCGAAGACGAAGACATGCCGGGTTACACTCTACTCGAGATCGAGTAAACCTACTCGAGATCGAGGAACCCGGAACCCGGCACCCGAGCCATGTCGAAGAGAGGTTGCTCGACAACACCAAAAGACCTAGTCGACGAGCCACCTTTACTCGAGATCGAGTAAGGTCCTCGAGATCGACCAAGCCTAGGAGCCATGTCCGAGCCACATCGAGGACCAGCAACCCGAGACGCTGAGCCAGCCAAGTCGACGTCAGTTCTGCTCGATCTCGAGGAGCCTTGGTCGAGATCGAGGAGCCGCGTCCCGAAGCCGCGTTACGCGGTTTGAGCAGTCCTACGTGTTGTGGGAGTCCTTGGAGCCGAAGGAATCCGAGCTGGCCGAGATCCATCAAGTTCTATCTATGGAAGACAAGATCTATCAACATGAGAAGACTTACCTATTTAGATTTAATTTCCTCTTTATAGATTTAATTCCTAAATTACTTTTATTTATCTTTTAAGCTTTTTAGATATAGATAGATATATTTTATCCTTGATTAGCAAGGAATAGAAGGTTATAAATAAAGCCTTAGGGGCTGGTTTTTCATAATTCAATTAAATTCAGAGCAAGAGAAGTAGTTCCAAAGAGACAGTTTAGGAGTTCTAAGGTTTTTAGGGTTTTGGCATTCAGCGAAAGTTGGATTACCGGGATTGTAAAGGCTTTGAATTTAGTTTAATGCAAGTTTCTTTTTATACATCAATGTCTGCTATTGCGATGAAGAGCGAGTAGTCCACCCACTTCTGGGGCTGGGGTGAGCCCGACGGTGGCCATGTGAGGTGATGCGGTAAAGGTCAGATCTTGTTATGCAATTCGTTTTCTATCCCTATGAGCATGATTCTTTTGGGAGAGTTGAAGGTGATCCTTGTTTGTATTATTGAAGCAAAAGTGATCTTAATACAACTTGGGTTAATTATGTGAAAAGGATTAGTAACAATTAGGGTTTATGCGAAAGCCTCTATATGCCTATTTGTTAGTAACGAAAGTTATTTTGATGGAAAGCATGATCTTTTATGCCTTTATGTGTTACTTTGCATGGTTATCGTTGTGGCGTTGATACCGTGGCTTTGGAAGTTCTTTCATATATTGATTTATTTCTGTCGAAATCTGAGATTCTGTGTTCCAAGTTGCAATTTGAGGTTTTCTGTGTTTTTCTCGATCTAGAGGAAAAGCTAGTCGAGATCGAGTAAGGGTTTGTCGATCTCGAGTAAGGCCTTGTCTAGATCGAGTTGTTGTTGTGCTTCTGTCGTCGATTTTCAGTTTCTGTCTCTGCTGTTGTTAGTCGATCTCGAGTACTGTGCTTGTCGAGATCGAGTAGCTTCTTTCTTTGCTTTTATTTCTTGCTTTCGTTTGTTATTTCGGTCTTTCTTTCTTTGTTCCTTTGTTTCTGTCTTCTGTTTGCTTTTCTGTGAGATTTACAGCTGCCTGGGATCCGCTGACACGCTTCCTCGTGGATTCGATCCTGACTTTTTCTTACTGCATTGGAGGAGTCTTGTAATTATTTGCGTGGGCCTAAATATGGTTTGATCTATTTTATTATATTTCATACTCGATTTCCTCCTCACAACAAGCAACAGCTAACAAAATCCTAATAGTTGCAAGTTTAGCAACTGATGAGAAAGTTTCCGTATAGTCTCTTTTCTTCACTTGGTTATAGCCCTTAGCTACCAAGCTTGCCTTATATCTTTCAACTTCTCCATCTGCTCTAAATTTGACCTTGAACACCCATTTACACCCTATTGCCTTTTTTCCTGGAGGTAATTTAGTGATTGACCACCTCTTTATTCATGGCTTCCCTCCATTCTGCCATTTTATTTGCTTGAGAAAAGGAAGTTGGTTCAGCAACTGTCAAAACACTGTACAAAGAACTCACATAGTTCTGGGAATAGGCTTTCAAATTGAGAGGATTGACCACATAAAACACAGGAGAGACTGATCCTTCTTCTGCAGCATGTACCTTCCTTGATGGTAATCCTGTATACACAAAGTCTTGTAACTTTGCATGTCTAGTAATTCACCTAGAGGGACGAAGATCATTCACATTTTCAGGAACTGATGTGACCACTTGTTCATCTAGACCAATGTGTTGCTCAACTAGGCTATGTACCCTGTCACTGGTGACTGAGTTTTCTGCAGCCAAACTAAGACCGCCAGAGGCTTCAGGTTGCGATTGATGAACATCATTTCCTTCACCTTGATCATGGATATGATGTACTCTATAAGATGAATTGTCTCCCCTTAATTCCTCATGATCCTCACCAAATAACACTCTTCGTAAGTTACCAATCTTGCTGTCACACTTCCCTTCAACCTGGCTATCTTTTTCCATCTTGAAAGGGAAGTTATCTTCTTTAAAAATCACATCTCGACTGACTAACACCTTATGACTTTCCGAGTCATATAATTTGTAACCCTTATGGCCTGGAGAATAACTTATGAACACACACATTCTGCCTACAACTTCCATAAGTCAATAATCTGACAATCACATTGCCAACCTGACCTTTGTCTCGCAGCAAGAAGGTCCAAACAGACCTTGAATGATCATCTAACACAATTAGAAAATACCTTGCTCCACACAAGGAAGAAACCTTGTAAGGTCCCCACACATCCATGTGGACTAAATCAAACACTTTATCAGCTAAAGATTCACTCCTTTGAAAGGGAAACTTGTGTATCTTAGCTAGATGACAAACATCACAAACAACTGTCCCAACATCATAGCACTTGGCCCAATCAAACAACCTCAATTTGGACATGCAAACATGACCCAAACGAGCATGGTTTAAAGTGACAGAATTAGATACTAGAAGAAACAACAAAGCTACTCACATCCTTATTTAAACCGTGTGAAGAAATCCTTGCAGCTCCAGACTGTCCTGGAATGCCATCAAAGTCAAAAAAAACTTGTAAATGCCACCATCTCGAACATCCAATGCCAAAACTCTGTTAGTTGAAAGGTCCTGCATCCAACACTTGTACTTAGAAAACACAAACAAATAGTCTTCCTCATCGAGCATTTTGGATACTAACAACAGGTTGTATTTGAATCCAAGCATGAATAGACCATCCTTGAGAAGAATATTCTTGCTCTACTTGATGCTACCCGAATATCTCATTGATTGTGTGATTCGATCAGGAAATCCAATCACTATAGGTCTTGCAAGAAGATGTATCTCCATGAACATTTCCCTACGACACGCTATGTGATATGATGCTCCTGAGTCCATAATCCAAGTCATAGATTGCCGTTGAACAACATTATTAACCAAATAAGAAGCCATACCTGCAAAGCTCATGCTACCATTGCCACTGCTGCCAGAAGCATCCATTGGTGCATTTCCCTTCATTGCTTGGATAACCTCTGCACCAACTACGTTGACCAGTTTTATGTCTGTGTAGTCCACCAAAACATCAATACCAATCCTGCTTTCAACACCACCAGATAAAGGATTATCCACCTCCATGACATCTTGCACATGAGCCACAATTTTCTCATCTTGATTGCGTTTTGGTCCAGTATACCACTATGGAAAACCAACCAATTTGAAGCAAGTGTCCTTCACATGAGCATTTTCTTTGCAATAGGTGCAAAACAAATCCATTTTAGCCTTTTTATATTCCTTCTTTAGCTCATCTTTAGATTTCCAATTACCAGAGGTACCAGCACCTCCAGATCCTGAAGTCTGACCACCCTTAGCCATTGATTTCATACTGCCAGTCACACCAGAACTTGAGGACGCAAAATTCCGAGCAGCAAGAACCTCATGTCCCTGAGATACACCACTTGTGATGCCTTTCTGCCTCTCGATCTATGTTACCATGTGAAAAGCATGATTGGCGGAGGGAAGAGGATCCATAGCTAATATGTTGCTCCTGATCCCTTCATATGAGTCCGACAATCCCATCAGGAGCTGCAGTAGCTTGTTCGTAGCTTCCCTATCCATCTATTGTTTCATAATAACACACGAACACATCTTTAACCCACCACACTTATAGATCAGAACAGAATCCAGCTCCAAAAGCTCATCCCATGCCTTCTTCCGCTTGCTAAAATACTCAGCCACACTCAGATTCCCTTCCTTGATCTCGCTAATTTCCTTTTTCAACAGATATATGAGAGGTGCGTTCGATTATGCAAATCGCTCTTGTATTTTGTCCCACAATTGTATATATTATCATACTTTTACAGGTTTATTTGTGTGTATTATATGTCTTTAGTATTGGTCACTTATGGTTATTGTATATATGTTATATATGTGTTTTTGGGCCAGTTTTCGGAAGCTTCAGCTATTGGGTCCATCTACAGCCCATATGCTAAGCTCGGCTCTTACTTGTGGCAAAGCACATCGTTTTGACTAAGAGCTCTCAACCCTAGCTATATATCCTTGAGAGGTCCAGCTTCTTGGTTGAACTGTTCATTGCTTCCGCTTGCCAAAAACCCCCAAATCTGAAACAAGAGAGAGAACGAGAGCCTGCGAAGAGACAGAGAGAAGAAGCCAGCAAGAGACCTTCTGCGAGGCCAGATCTGGGGAGGTCGTTGGCAAGGATTGAGGTCTCCGGCCACCGTGTGCTTCTCCGTAGCGGAAGACGTGGTGGCGACGCCGTTCGAACTGGGAAGTTCAAACTTTGTTGGACTCGGTGATCGAGGGAGTTCTTCTTCTTGTGCTTATATGAGTTTTCTTATGTTCTTCTTGTGTTTAGATTCTGGTTTTGTGGGTTTTAATCTTTCGTTCTAGCTTTTCTTTGTTTGTAACCGGATTTCCAAAGATTGTTTTCGACTAGTGCATATTCGGTACGGGTCTCCCCTTTCCCAAGACTCCGTGGATGTTGAGGCTCGACCTCGAACCACATAAAAATCACCTTGTCGTCTTGTTCTTTATTTTTGGTTGCATTTGAGACTCGATACATATAGATCCCAATCTGCGGGATTAGGGCTCGTTCAATTCTACAATGGTATCATAGCCATGCTCTGCTCTTGGGAGATTTGAACAGATCTGAGTCGGAGGATCTCATATTCGCATCCTTTGAAGCCATCTTTTAAGGATTTTTTCAAATCTGTTTTTGAGATCTTAGTTTTGGTCTGAAGTGTTTTGTCTTGAAGTTTTCTGTCAGTCATTTTCTGTTTTCTTAATTTTGGTTGTTCTTATTTTTCAGTTTGTTGTTAGAAGAATACACTGATTTGGTTGTATGTGATACGGGGTTAGCCGTGAGATGGTCTGATCTTCGATGATCAAGCAATAAACTAAAGAAAGACTCAATAAATAACAAAGAACGTAGCAAGACTCAAGAAACTCGATCAAGATGATCAAGATTCGACCAAGACTCAAACAAGAACACCAAGAACAGAATGTTACTCGATGTCGATAAGAGAAAGAATGCAAGACTCGACAAAATATGAATAAAGACTCTAAATTGAATTGCAAGAATTGAAAGACACGACCGATAAGGATTGATTCGATCTATATAGAACAAGATAAAGACCCCAGGTCTCCTAAGAGGGTAGGAACCAATACCAATGACTATATAACCCGCATCTACAACCCTACATAAACAAGCGGATAAATATGAGGCACAAGGAGGGGTTTGTGAATACTAGGATCACCAAGTCTTGCGAAGTTGATGAACACAAAGCAAACCAAGCTGAGACAATATCAATTCGACAATCAATGAGCGCTGCTCTAATTGATCGACAACACACTCACGTGTATAACACTCTTTATGAGAGATTTCTATTATCAAAGTTCCAATTGTTCTACATAGAAGGAATCGAAAGATATAGGCCACGCATGGCTGAATTAGGCCGATTCTACTAATTAAAGAAGATAAAAGAGATTAAATAATAAGGAATTAAATAAAATAACCTCTAATGTTTCCTAAAATAGCTTTAAGTAAAATAATACTAAAAATAGAAATATATGGAGCCCCACACTAAGGCATATTCGGCAGCCTCTAAGACTAAGGTGGCTCTTCTTCTTGAATCCCTATGCACATATAGGTCTTCAATGTAGGCTCGGGGAGTTGAACCTTGCTTGTAACGGCCCAGGATTATGATTCCCGAGTTACGTTTCGAGGGATAAAACCCCTCGTTAGGATCTTGCGCTCCGAGTACAGGTTGAAGGTTTGAAACCGAAGATTTGTAGTTTAAAGCGGGATTTCGCACCTAAATTCTGAAAGTCCGTTGGAGACCCCGGGGTAAACCCCTGTACCAGTCCTAAGTCTACAATGCGGAAAACATTTTATCATGCAAAGGACATAAGTTCTGAAAACGATACAACCAGTTCCGCGGCAAGGCCGGGTCAAACAGAGTATAAGTAGGAAGAAATCCCAAAAAGTGTAAATCTGGTGAAGTCATAGTTCAACACTCACTCTCCGCCATATGAATGGACCCCGTCATACATCACGAAATCAAGGAGTGAAACGGGTACCTGAATCTAAAAAAAAGAGGGGGATCTGGGTCAATCATCAGGTCACTCATGCGCGTGTGTAAACACACTCTAAGAGGCATATAATAAGCATCCTATCCCTAAGATGAAATGTGTAATGCATTGCGGAAATTAAATCACATATATAGATATATATACTGACAGTTAATATAATGAGGTATGGTAAGGGTGGAGTGTGAATTTGGGTAAACAAATACCCGGAAATAAATCCCGAATACGCGAATTTTGAATCCTAAAATTAGTTCTCGAATGTTAGTTTCCCTGAATCATGCTTTACGAGTTTTAAATCCGATTTAAATTCATTTTTAATTCTCTTTTTCCGAAAAAATTAGGATTTGAAAATCCGAGCCTTTACATCATCCACCTCTAAAAACATGTCTCGTCCCCGAGACTAAAATCATTTTAAAACAGGGGATGAATTTGACATTGGTGAGTCCAAGGATAACGCCATTGATCAAGTAAGTACCTCATAAGTGCCCCTATGAGATCCTCACAGTATCGTTACCATGATCATAATATCGCCAATAAATCGTAGCAAGAATGTAATATGGGCCCTTACCACATCCTTACCTCGACTTCTCAGTTATATCATAACTCAAAAAGCATTACAACATCTCCACTAGGTCTTAGCAAACAGTCTATAAGGGCCCTTATAAAATGCATGTATCCGCTTCGTGGGGCGTCATAATGCAAGCTCGGTCAGAAAATTTCAAAAGGGGTCCTTAGTTTGAAAAAGTTTTGGTCTCAACATTATTGAAGTTATCGATCGCGTTCGATTTCTCAAAACCCCCAATTAGTCCTTTTTTAAACACCATTCAAAATTCTCTAACCCGACGTTGGTCAAGAAATTTTCAAATCTCAGGAGGTGGAATCATCCACCTCTAAGGCTAATCCCATATTTTCTTTCTAGGTTTCAAGTCAGAATCAAATCTCATCAATTCGGTTCTATCACCCTAGCAGTTCCAATTCAAGGCATCATATAACATAGCAATCGTTCACATCGCAACCGTATCACATCGTCATAAACAGATCATATTCATGTCTAGGATAGTCACATATCATAACATATCCAACATCGTATCATCGTGGTAGGATTATCACACCATCTCACAGAAATTACACATCATATCAATCCGATAAGCACGTCACATCAATCATATAAGTACATCATATCAATCAGATTAACACATCATACTCATGCTAACTACCAAGAGTCATTGCATTGGAGGCAAACAAGTACTTTCGTAAACTAGCATTTCATCGAGTTCAGGGGATAACTATGTTGGTACTAATAGCCCACTATCACCTCTGGCAATACATCAAACCATCAAGGAATCATCACCATCTAAAGTATAGAATTCACACAACACTCAGCCCGAAATAAAGCATTCACCAGGTTACATCCTCAAGAGAATTTGCCTAACCAACTACTAAGAATCCCAACTCATATGCCATCAAGCCATCTAAGAACGAGCCTACTTTGACATCCCGACTTCAAATCCTACTCGACCACTTAAAACCATATCTCGGGGTTCCCAATTGCACAATTCCCTTATTTCGACAAGTTTAACAACTCAACCGACTACCAAGACTCTCTATAAAGCACACCCTCGTCATAGGGGTTCCCTACTAGTCCCATCTTTACCATTTAAGAGAAATCTCAAGTCCTCAACTAAGCCGCTCTCACGATCGATCTAGACACTTCTCAACAATCTCGCTTACTCTTCCTAGGCCCTCAAGACTCCGCCTAACCATCACCTCCCAAAGAGACATCTCGAATCACTTTCTAACTTGATCATACTTCCCGCACCACTAACCACTCTCACTAACCATCCACCTCTAAGAATCCAACTCATAATAACTGTCTCACACCTGACACTCCCATCATTATCCTCGACATCACCAACACAAGCATTCTACCTTGCTAGAATCCACTCAACCGCCTACTCTCGACAACCCTAACGCAGAAAAACATCTAGTACTAACTCATAACCACGAATAACCGAGTTCTTCATCACCCGCGTTTATCCTCAATGACCGATCACAGATTCTACCTACTTGTCCCATTCCGAATATCACGAAACCTAAACATCCACGACTCCTCAGCCGACCTATTCTAGATCATCGTCTCAGCATATTCCCAAATTTCCTCATCTGAATTTCCCAAGTACCGCAATCTCGCCAAACTTCTAAAAGCATTCACTTTCCCGTGTTCCCAACACCTTCCGCTTTGCCTACTGCTCAAATTCATGCTCAGAACCTTCCTAGCTTAACCTCAAACCCACAGTCTTACTAGAAACCTCAATGGCATTCTTGCCTAGCTAGCATCCTTTCCTTGAAGATTCACCTCACGTTCTCGAATACCTTAATAGCCACAATAACCTCCACTCATAAATACCGATTCATTCCCTATGCCAAAATCCTCCAACAACGCATCTAGAAATCCTTCACTCATGAATTCTCGAAGCACTATCAATTCTATCCAAACAATGCCCCAAATACACATCACACGTACAGTTCTGTTATGAACAGCCTAATATCAAAGATTGATAATTTCTCAAGCATCCTCATACCACTCTTCCTTAGCGATTCCTCAACCTCTATCCCTTACCAAGACCGCTCCTAATCACCGCACATACAACCTTGTCCCAATTCCTACGATTCCTTAGACATTCCTTAGCCGGTCATCCTCAACGCCGCCCACGATCCGCTCCTAGACTATCTATACACTCTCTCCTAGCACACTAACCCGTCTATCAACACATCCCCTCAAGAATCCTTCCGATCCACTCTTAACTCACCCATCCACTTCTAGAACTACACTACCCGCAAACGCTAATCCCCAACACTACCTATAATGAAGACCTCTCCCTCGGAATCTTACCACACTAATCCCACTACCCACCTAAGACCTATCTGGAAGCTCAACTATACTCGTTGACTACTATCTCCGATAAATCCCAACTCACTCGGCTCTACTCTTGCTGATGCATCTTTCCCGCACCCCATCTCACACAACCACTGACCCAATCCGAAGACCTCAATCTTCCTGCTACCTTCCGACCTGTCTGACCGAATAATCTCATGACTCAAGCTCAAGAGGAAAACACCACCACCTATATAACTCATAACCGATTTACTAGCAGGTCAGTACACTCAAGCAAAAGGCACATCATCACAAGCGCAAGTTAGTCAGGCAACCATCTACTACTAGTTCAACATATCAGTCATCACATACCCGACTATGTCAGTTCTAGGCCTATCACACCACATCAAGTCCGATTAGTATAGAAGAATCCGCGATTTGAATCAAGAATGCTCTTCCTTGAATCGTCTAGGAGGGTACTTTTCACAACCACCGTCTTTGGAGCACATTCGTCTTTCTTTCCATCGGTGACGCCGTCCAAGGAGTCTATGGGTCATGGACCCACCACGCTTCCACTACGTCGTTCCCGTGCCACTTGGTTGTCAGTTCTTTCTTTCATGTCGGTGCTCATCAAAGGATCCCAAGGATTAAGAGTTACGGAGATAGGGGAGAGACAAAGGCGGACAACACGACTTCCTTAAGGATTCAGACACGGGCTAGGACTAGGGTCGACGAGACCAAGATAGAATCCCCACCCGAGGATTAAAAAGATGCCCTTAAGGTATCCCATGAGGTTATAATTGTTGCACACAAACACATAATAATCATAATATCGTCACATCATTCCACACCGACATGCACCTATCTCGAGGAATAGTGACCCATGCATTCATAACATGTTCATATAATCAACTCTACATGTGCACAGACAAGCTAGCAATCTATCATCTCATTTACTAATCATGCTCGACATACTAAGGGCATACATGCACGAATTGACATGGGACACATGCGGAATAAGTTGTGTGAGATCAAGCAAACATCACAAGATATCACATGTACAATGTATTACTCACTCAGGTACGCACATGCGCAGGTCAGGACAACATGGTGTCAATGCAAGCATGTTAAGTTACACCCTACTAGTCATGCTGAGGGATATGGGGAGGTCATATAGGGATAGCAACCATCACATCGTATACATCCATATTCGCATAGTAAGACAATAATGACAAATAATCATACGAGGGCCTATAATGGTAAGGTGTATGTCCTATATGATACTAGCAACACTCATCAAGCATGAACACAGTTAACGAGGTCCAATTTGATCAATTTAGCATGCTAAGACATTCATTTCTTGTAGTAACATACAACGAGGTTTGACCACACTATCATGGACCTAATTCATGGAAAGACAATAATCATGGAGTTCCACACATATCGCACATATATTTCCTCATAAAAGAAATAATGCAAGATATCAGGCAAGTCATGCTGAAATACATCAATGTACTAGGTCATAGAATCACAAGAATGGCTACTACTATAACCGACAAAATTCTTCAAGGGCAATCACCGACTCATCACCCCGGTTCCCCGTGGGACACTAGTATTACTCGCTCGGTATGACACAAGGACATTCACACTACTTCCGAGAGGGAGGGTAGAACTCGTGCTTAGGCTCTTGCGGCAAGAAGACATGGTTGACCATTACAATGATCGAAAGGGATGACTCCATGAGGTAACTCACTCTAACTACTTCAATCATCTCCCCCACTAACGTACCAGGTAACCCTCACACCTGACACGATTTCCGAAGGTATTTAGTTGACCAACCCAAATTTTCCGTGGAAGACACCAACCTCATGTACGAGACTCGATAGAAGCATAGATAGTGGGGAACCAACAGGACTCGAAACAGGGAGAGCAGACGCTTCTCGACCCTTGCTAACATGCCTAGATGCTTTGGTGGGACGGATGACGGAATCAGAATCATCAAGGGAGGGTTGAGTTATGGAAGGGTTATCCCGACAAGACAAGAATTCTGATTACATAAGAATAAGTCTTTCTCCCGCTATCCCATTTGCACATACAGTCATTTACATGTTCACGTTAAGGTATTCTGATTAGTTCGCTATCCTAAGCACAATAGAACTCATCACAGAAGCAATCAACAAGATTAATATGATCCTCTTCGAGGAGGATCGCCCTCGGGCCCAATTGCATATATGTATATATAAACGTAAGCATAGAGACGATCTATGCCGTCCATCGAGGGACGGCTGGCCGGAGGGGCAAAAACCTCACGGCCTCCTAACTCAACACTTCAACCTCCGTGGTGTTCCTTGGAGTCTTCTAGGCCCATCTGTAAATAAAAGCTAGTATTTTGCCTACCGTTCCCCGAGTTCTACATCCATAAGGGATGTCTATCGCTTTACCCCCGATATTGTTTTCCTTTATTCATTTATGGTTTGTTCCAATTAAATTCATTTTGCCCTTATAAAACATTTTTCAAAACCATTTGAAAACATTGGGCGATTTTCAAAACCATCTTCAACCTATTGTACTCGGATTGCAAAACCTCAGCTCTGATACCACCTTTGTAACGGCCCAGGATTATGATTCTCGAGTAACGTTTCGAGGGATAAAACCCCTCGTTAGGATCTTGCGCTCCGAGTACAGGTTGAAGGTTTAAATCCGAAGATTTGTAGTTTAAAGCGGGATTTCGCACCCAGATTCTGAAAGTCCGTTGGAGACCCCGAGGTAAACCCCTGTACCTGTCCTAAGTCTACAACGCGGAAAACATTTTATCATGCAAAGGACATAAGTTCTGAAAACGATACAACCAGTTCCGCGGCAAGGCCGGGTCAAACAGAGTATAAGTAGGAAGAAATCCCAAAAAGTGTAAATCTGGTGAAGTCATAGTTCAACACTCACTCTCCGCCATATGAATGGACCCCGTCATACAGCACGAAATCAAGGAGTGAAACGGGTACCTGAATCTAAAAAAAAGAGGGGGATCTGGGTCAATCATCAGGTCACTCATGCGCGTGTGTAAACACACTCTAAGAGGCATATAATAAGCATCCTATCCCTAAGATGAAATGTGTAATGCAGTGCGGAAATTAAATCACATATATAGATATATATACTGACAGTTAATATAATGCAGGAAGCGATAAATGGATCCACAACGAATGCCAAGTGGCATGTCCCTCTTTTACCTCCACCCCCTTCCGATAGGGCGGAAACTGGCCAGCTCGTGAATGCATTCCATAATAATCGGGCGGCACGCATGCCCAACCCTAAAGCCCGCAGGCAGCTCATAAGTGACGGCACGCATGCCATAATAATCGGGCGGCACGCATGCCCAACCCTAAAGCCTGCAGGCAGCTCATAATATAAGTAAAGGAAGTTCCATGACTCGGTTGACTCAGGACGGGACCCGATGGGACTGGGTCGTCCCATGACCCTAGCAAAGACTCTAGTTACTTCACAGATAACGGCCGTTCTCTTGCAAGGACATATAGAAATCATATGGTTTTCATTTTAGCTCCTAAGCGTGATTCTAAGTCATATGGTGCATGGACACTAGCCTACTATATAACACCCAGTGCATAGAGAGCCCATCATGAGTAAGTTCAAAGAACTTACCTGGAGAAGCGCAGAATCCAAACAATGATCAGCAAGGGCAAGCAATCCAACATATCAAAGATCACCTAGTAATCCCATAAATAACATAATAAGTCTAAGTCTAATTTACACAAAGCACACAAGTCACATATGAACATGTAAGATACACACATATGATAACTCAACCATCTTGTCATTATTAACATTATCATCTCATCTTCAGTTCTCATATTGTCTCATCAGATCTCATAAATTAACATCTTCCTCAATTCGATCATAACATCATCCTCATCAGCTCATGACAACCTCCATATCATACTTAGCCAATTTCACATATTACCGTTTCATACTCACACTTGGCATACGGATATATATCAACATCATAATATCTAACATTTAATCTCATATAGTAAATCACCACAAGTCATGCTATTAGTCGCACATAATTCATAGTATTAGACAATCATTCACATCAATCATGCTAGTTAGTCATCGAGCACATAATTCCCAAGTTAGCCTTGAAAACCGTTTCAAAGTCCGATTTAATTAGCTAGAAATTCCGATCCTTGAAAACGTTCGTCAAATTCCTTATTTAAGTTAAATCCGATAATACCCTTTTTAAACTCCAAATCTCATAATATTATATTTATTTTAAAACACTATAATATTATAGCTTTAATCCAAAATAATATTTTATATTTTAATCCTCAAAAAGTATCATATAACATTTTAAATACCAATTATTAAACCCTTTCATAAAATATATCCAAATCCTCTTTTTTTTTGTAAATAAATCCCAACCAAAACTAAGATCCCCTTTAAAATCTGAACCGGACCAGCCCTATTTGTTTTAAAAAAAACCGAACCGGACCCATTTTAAAAAACAAAAACCGAACCGGACAAGCACTGTTCATCATCACCTTCACCCGCCGCTGCTGCGTTCGAAAATGGAGGAAAATGAAGGGAGAGGGGAGGCTCGCCGGCGAGGCTGAGTTCCGACCACCCATTCCCGATACCTACACACACAAGGCAAGAAGAAATGGAAGGAGGAGGAAGGAGAAGCTCACCGAGGGGATCCGAAATCGTCGGGTTGCGATTCGACTCGTCAGAGTTACGATTGGGGCCTGTCGAGGATGGGCAAAGCGCTGAGGACCTGGGTCAGGGTAAATAGTTACAAAGGAGGCCCCTTTAAGTGATTTTAAGAGCGAGATGGAGTGAGGGTGAGCTTACCGACCTAAAATAGAGAGAACAGGGGAAGAGGAGGAGGGAATGAGCTCGGCGGCGGCTCCTGGTTGCTGCTCAGCTGGCCTGGGACGTCGGAGGCCCCGGGAGATATCGAGGATGCTGCTACTGCTGTCTCGGGGAAGAGGGAGAGAGCAAGGAGGAAGAGATGAGGCGTGGGAGCCCTCGACAAAGCAGGGGAAGAAAAGTGACGGGGTTGCGGTGGTGATGATTGACGGTGATGGAGGACAACGGTTTCAGTGGTGGTGACGGTGGTGAGGGCTGCTGGAATGGTGAATGAAGAGAAGGAGATGGTGATGGTGTGATGGGGGAAGGTGAAGATGGTAAGGGTGAATGGTACTGGTGAGGGTGACAAGGTAAGGGGGATTTGAATGAGGTATGGTAAGGGTGGAGTGTGAATTTGGGTAAACAAATACCCGGAAATAAATCCCGAATACGCGAATTTTGAATCCTAAAATTAGTTCCCGAATGTTAGTTTCCCTGAATCCCGCTTTACGAGTTTTAAATCCGATTTAAATTCATTTTTAATTCTCTTTTTCCGAAAAAATTAGGATTTAAAAATCCGAGCCTTTACATTGCTCGACAACGAAGCATGACTCACAAAGTTGAATGAGTATCTCTAAAGCTTCTTAGCTCTAGCTCGAGTTATTGGTCCTTCTCCAAGAATGATAGGTGTGTCAGGTGGAGCTGTGGTGGAGTTGTAGAAGCTGTAGAAGATGGTCCCACATCAACCTCCCCTTCTTGAAAAGGATTCGACCACGAATCCAAGTCTTCATCCACAGCGAAGTAAGGGATTAGATCGGCGACGTTGAATGTAGCGCTCACGCCCATGTCTTATGAAGCTCTAGTTGGTGAGCATTGTCGCCCACTCTCTTCTTCACCTTGAATGGTCCATCACCACGAGGTGCTAGCTTGTCATTCCGGGATTTTGGAAATCGCTCCTTCCTTAGGTGCACCCACACAAGATCCCCAGGCTGAAATGTGACCAAGCGACGTCCCTTGTTAGCTTTGTTAGCATTGTATTCAGCCTTCTGCTTAAGCTTCTCATGAGTCCGTTCATGTAGCTCCTTAATGAACTCAACATGCTTACCTGCCTCAAATGATTCTTTCTCTCTCATAGGATATGGAGTAAGATCAAAAGGGGTTAGTGGATTCACACCATAGACACATTCAAATGGATTGAGTTTAGTAGCCGAATGCATGGTTCTGTTATATGCAAATTCCACATGAGGTAAGGCTTCTTCCCAAAGCTTCAAATTCTTCCTAATTATGGCTCTTAGGACAGTAGTAAGGGTTCTATTAGTCACCTCAGTTTGGCCATTAGTTTGGGGGTGGCTAGAAGTACAGAAAAGCAATCTAGTTCCCAATTTATTCCATAAAGTTTGCCAAAAATGACTTAAGAATTTCACATCCCTATCACTTAATATTGTTTTCGGCACACCATGTAATCTTACTACCTCTCTAAAGAATAGATTAGCAACATTGGTAGCATCATCAGTTTTGTGGCATGCAATAAAATGAGCCATTTTAGAGAATCTATCCACTACCACAAATATAGAATCCCTCCCCTTCTTAGTTCTAGGCAACCCAACTATAAAATCCATGGAAATGTCTTCCCAAGGGACTGAGGGGGTCGACAGTGGTGTATAAAGACCATGAGGCATAAGCTTAGCTTTAGATTTAATGCAATCTATACATCTTTTGAGGCAGTGTTCTACATCCCTAAGCATATGTGGCCAATAAAAGTGTGTTTTCAGTGTATGATATGTTTTATCTCTACCAAAATGTCCCATTAATCCACCACTATGGGCTTCACTAACAAGTAATAATCGCATAGAACATCTAGGAATGCACACTTGGTCTTTTCGAAATAGAAAGCCATCATGTATATAGAAATTTTCGGCTGGCCCTTTACATAAGCATTTTCGAAAAATCTCACCAAACTCCAGATCATTTTCATACAATTCCTTAATATAAATAAAGCTTGAGACTCTAGAATCCAAAGTGGTTAAAAGAACATGCCTTCTAGATAAAGCATCAGCAACTACATTATCTTTGCATTTCTTATACTTAATTACATAAGGAAATGTTTCAATGAACACCATTCATCTACCATGTCTCCTATCAAGTTTATCTTGGCTTTTAAAGTGTTTCAAGGATTCATGATCAGTCCTAAGAATAAACTCGCTAGGCCATAGATAGTGAGACCATGTATTAAGCACTCTATACAAAGCATATAATTCCTTATCATAGGTAGAGTAGTTAAGACAAGCACCTTTCAACTTTTCAGAAAAGAAAGCAATAGGCTTACCTTCCTGCATGAGAACTCAACCAATTCCAACTCCGCTAGCAACACACTCTACCTCAAATGGTCGAGAGAAGTCGGGAAGAGCTAGAAGTGGCGCATGGGTAAGCTTGTCCTTAAGCGTGCTGAAAGCTTCCTCTTGAGCTGGTCCCCGTGTGAATTCGCTCCTTTTCTTCGTGAGCTCAGTAAGACGTGCCGAGATGGTGCTGAAATCTCATACAAAACGACGATAGAAACTCGCCAATCCTTGGAAACTGCGCACATGGCCGATGTTGGTTGGGGTTGGCCAATCTTGTATGGCTTTGATCTTAGCCTCATCGACACGCAACCCATTAGAACTCACTACAAAACCAGGAAAAGACACTTGTTCATTACATAGCTCACATTTCTTTAAATTAGCATACAAGCATTCAATTCTTAGCGTTTTAAGCACTTCTCTAAGTTGTGATTCATGTTCATTAGGAGACTTGTTATAAATCAGAATATCATCAAAATAAACAACAACAAATTTCCCAATGAAGTTTCGAAGCACATGATTCATTAAGCGCATAAAAGTACTAGGTGCATTAGTTAAACCAAAAGGCATAACCAACCACTCATATAAACCAAGCTTAGTTTTATATTTTGTTTTCCATTCATCGCCTTCCTTCATTCTAATATGATGATAGCCACTCCTAAGATCTATTTTCGAAAATATAGAAGCTTCATGCAATTCATCTAGCATATCATCTAAGCGTGGAATAAGATGACGATATTTAACAGTATTATTGTTAATAGCCCTACAATCTACACACATTCTCCATGTACCATCTTTCTTAGGGACTAATAACACAAGCACAGCACTAAGACTTAAGCTTTCTCTAATATAACCCTTATCCAACAGTTCCTGGACTTGGGTTTGGACCTCTTGGGTCTCAGTGGGATTCATACGATAAGCAGGCCTATTAGGCAAGGCAGCCCCTGGAATAAGATCAATCTGATGTTCAATTCCACGAATAGGGGGTAGACCTGCTGGTATGTCATCGGGAAACACATCCTTATACTTCTCAAGTAGAGCGAGTATGTTAGATGGAAGAGAAGCTTTAGGATCTTCACTCAACATTTTCAAGCTCTTACAAAGAAGCATAAGGGTGGTTTCTCCATCCGCATAATCGTATATGAATGTGCTTTTGGAAGCCAAAAACACACCCTTAGGCCGATTAGGAGGATCCACTTGGCTCGACTGAGCCACCTTATCTAACTCACCTTTACTTACCTTGCGCTTCTCAATCTTGTCAGCCACTTGTGTAGGCGTCATAGGCTTGAGAATGACATTCTTGCCCTAAAAAGTAAAGGAGTATCTATTAGTATGTATGACCATCATGTTGAACCTTACGATCAAATTGCCAAGGACGACCTAATAAAATATGACAAGCTTGCATAGGCACAATATCACATAAAACATCATCTTCATAATGTCCTAGTTTAATATGCACCTTAACTTGCCTATTTACTTTCAAGTTTCCACAATCATTCATCCAATGCAATTTATAAGGTCTAAGATGTTGGACAGTAGATAATTGCAATTTGTCAACCATTTCTTGACTAGCTAAATTACAACAACTACCACCATCAATGATCACATTTACAACCTTTCCTTTAACTAGACAACGAGTATGAAACAAGTTTTCTCTTTGATTATCATCATATGGTGTAGGAACAACACTTAAAACTCTCCTAACAATCAAAGATTCTCCATGTTCATATTCGACCTCATTATCATCATTATCATAACATACAAGGTTGAGATTCTGATCATTGTCATTAGCATGCTCATCATGTTCATCACAAGAATTTTCAGATTCATACTCTCCTAAGTGATTAACCATGAGAGTTTTCTTATTAGGGCAATCCTTCGTATAATGACCTCTACCTTGACATTTAAAGCATACAATATCTCTAGAACGAGTGGTAGAATGGTTAGGATTACTCCCTTTGGGACCAGTAGATGTCCCAGACGATTCACGTCCATTCCATGGACCTTTTCCTTTGTCGAGGGGTTGTTGGGGCTGTCGGCCTTCACTCCTCCATTGGGGTTGTTGGGCTCGTTCTCTAGAACCCACATCTGAGCGCCCTTGGGGCTGTTGAGGCCAAGATTGGCGCCATTGGGGCTGCTGTCTACTCGACATTCTATTACCTTGGCTCTTATAGCGCTGTCCCTTTTCTACTTTAATTGCTAAATGTAACAAATCAGTAGGAGTAGTATAGGGAAATTAATCAATTTCATGAGCTAAAGCGGGATGCAAGATTCTAAGATATCTAGCATTAGTTTTCTCATGTGATTCCACTACATTAGCTCGAGCCATGGTTTCTTGCATAAGATTAAAGATTTCCTCAACAGTTTTGTTACCTTGTTTTAGATTTTCTAATCTTTGAATAAGCTCTCTATCATAGTGTTGAGGTACAAACCTATTTCTTATCAATGCTTTAAGTTGATCCCAAGAAGCAACAGGTGCATCAAGGGCTCTTCTTCTTTCCTTAACTAAATTATCCCACCAAATTAAAGCAAAGCCTTGAAATTCTAGGGAAGCTAGTTGTACTTTCTTAGCATTTGAGAAATTGTGACAATTCCAGATTTGATCCATTTTTATTTCCTAATCAATATAAGCATTTGGATCAGTCTTACCATCAAAAGGAGGAATCTTTACCTTAACCTTACCTATGCCGTCGTCGTCATTATACCTAGGTGCTCGGTTCAGATTTCCTCTTTGATTCCGTCTCGGGCGTCGCTCGCAATACTCCTCTTCTTGGAAGTCATCATCTTGCTCCGAGTAATAGAATTGCTCCTAGAAGCCTCGTCCTTATCCCCTTCCTTGTCCTTGACCCTGCACATGAACAAACTCATTATTCCTTTCATTTCTCTCACCTCGTGGAGAGTTGTTTCTTCAAAAATAGGATTATTCACATTAAGATTAGGGTTAGGATTAACGACTTCCCTTTCACCTTGAGGCGTTTCATCACGCCTTTGTTCCCGCTGGCCACCCATGGTGTTGGAACCACTAGGTCGAGAACTCTCTAAGGCTGCCACCCTTGTTGTTAGCGCAGCCAAGGTTTCATTGTTGGTCATGGTGTTCATGATGGTGTTTATGTTGTTCATCATGGTGGCAAATTGTTCGGGAGTCACTGTTGTGCTAGAGGTAGTGGCGTTATTGCCATTGTTAGGCTCGTTGTTAACCTGATTATTAGACATGACAACATAAGACAAACAAAGAACTATGTAAATATTAGTAAAAATATAAACAGCTCACAATTGTGTTTCGCTCACACTCCCTCTCTTATTGATATGTCACGCTTGCTAGGGCAATTCGCTTTGGGCAAATCAACAATCAAGCAAAGAACTTAACAATCAAAGCATATGAATCAAGAGAATGAATGAAACAATCAACCAAGAGTACTCGACAAAGGGTTGTGGTACTCAACAATAGTAAAGAGAGAACTCGACAGGGGTCAAGATCACTCGACTCAAGCAAACACAACTCGATATGGACAAGAGAACTTCTCGACAATTGAAGAAAAGTACTAGACACAAGCTGTAAGCACTCGACAATGGTATAATAGTGCTCGACAGTAGCAAATAGACATACAAGGTACTCGATCAAAGGAGAAGAGTACTCGACAATGATGAAAAATAAGAGAAATAAAAGAAAAAACTAAGAAAGTATGGAAATTTACCTCTTTTGATTGAAAACCTTTAAGCTAGGATGTTGTAGTTGCAAGGTAGGGTTTCAATTTTTGTGTTTTGTGGGAGGTATGTGTTTGAGAGTAAGGCTGTCGATTTAGGGCTTGAGAGGTTCACCAAAAATATGTCCTTCGGAGCTTTCTTGCACTAGATCAAACAAACACTTTTTTTTTTTGACTTACTTTTGCCCCTAGTGAATTTTATCCTCCTAGGTCCAAGATAAATCTCTTTTTTTTTTTAATCTGATTTTTTTTTATAAACTCATTCAAGAAAGGCTCTTAATGAATGGAAAGGACTCAAAAATTCTGATGGAAATAAGGTGAAAGATAAAATTGTAGCTATAAGATAAATAAATAGACAACCTTTGGATATAATAGGAAAGTGGATCTATCTTATGCCTTTAGATGTATTTGATAAATATAATTGAATTAATTCCGCCAAATAAAATCTGATTTTCAATAAGGCAAGAAAATAGATAGAATTAAATATCTCAAAGATAGAACAAATAACCCAAAGATACAAAATGATAGAAAAGATAACAAACTAGGGTTTGTCTTTGTGTGGAGGCTGATTTTCGGCCAAGGAGAAACTATGGGGACAATGAATTGCCGTCGGCTTTAGGTGTTCACAAGGGGATGTGTGCACCTTTGGTCGACTCCACGGTCTCGGCTAGGCTTTGTGTTTAGGCTATGCAACCACAAACAATCACAAACTCAAGATTAGTGCAATAATCAATAAAGAATGCAAGAAGTAAATAACCAAACAAAGAAAAGACTCTATTTTTGTATTTTTGTGTTTAGGAAAAGAAAAAGACTCAATCTTGATGTCGGAAACCAAAGCTCTGATGGCAATTTGATACGGGGTTAGCCGTGAGATGGTCCGATCTTCGACGATCAAGCAAGAAATAACAAAAAGACTCAAGAAATAACAAAGAACGCAGCAAGAGTCAAGAAACTCGATCAAAATGATCAAGATTCGACCAAGACTCAAAAAAGAACACCAAGAACAGAATGTTACTCGACAAAATATGAATAAAGACTCTAAATTGAATTGCAAGAATTGAAAGACACGACCGATAAGAACTTAGTCGATCTATATAGAACAAGATAAAGACCCCAGGCCTCCTAAGAGGGTAGGAACCAATACCAATGACTATATAACCCGCCTCTACAACCCTACACAACCAAGTGGACAACTTGGAGGCACAAGGAGAGGGCTCCTGGATACTAGGATCACCAAGTCTTGCGAAGTTGATGAACAAAAAGCAAACCATGCTGAGACAATACCAATTCGACAATCAATGAGCGCTTCTCTAATTGATCGACAACACACTCACGTGTATAACACTCTTTATGAGAGATTTCTATTATCAAAGTTCCATTTTTTCTACATAGAAGGAATCGAAATATATAGGTCATGCGGGGCTGAATCGGGCCGATTCTACTAACTAAAGAAGATAAAAGAGATTAAATAATAACATAAAAGAATTAAATAAAATAACCTCTAAAGTTTCCTAAAATAGCTTTAAGTAAAATAATACTAAAAATAGAAATATATGGAGCCCCAAAGTTAGGCATATTCGGTAGCCTCTAAGACGGAGGTGGCTCTTCATCTTGAATCCCTATGCACATATAGGTCTTCAATGTAGGCTCGGGGAGTTGAACCTTGATCGAGAACAAAGCATGACTTGCAAAGTTGAATGAGTCTCTCTGAAGCTTCTTAACTCTAGCTCGAGTCAAGTGGAGCCGTAGGAGTTGTAGAAGATGGTCACGCATCAGTATACTTTATGTACTCTTTAAAGAAGATGTCAGACAACACAAATAATTACAAGACTTCCTCCCGATGTAGTAGAAGGGTAGTCGGGATCGATCTTCGAGGAAGTGTGTCAGCGGATCTCAGGTAGCGGAAGGGATCTCACGAACGGTGACCGACCACAGAGGTACTCGACCTTGACTAGGTGTAGTCGACAGGGGTCAGGCATGGTCGAATTCGAGCAAGCAACGAAGGTTATTGGTGTAGTCGACGTCGACTAACTCTCCTCGATGTCGAGTAGGTCTGGTCGAAGTCGAGTAAGACTGGCCAATCTTGAGTACCTACAGAGACAAAAACGAGAGCGATCTTGCTTGATCGAATCTCAATAGTCGACGTCGACCAAGGTTGGTCGAAATCGAGTAGGTAACAGTAATGAAACGAATTGCAAACTTCGAAATAAATAATGTAAAAGAAATCTTCCAAGACCGGGGTTTGCAACAACGATAACCAAAGATGCATAAGGCAAGAATAAGAGGAATAATCATGCAGTAATATCAAAGGATCAAGCTTTCGCCTTTTTCAACAATTAGACAACCCTTTCAAGAAACCCTAATTGTATCTACCAATTTTATGTTTATAACTGAATCTCTATTAAATAGGTAATAAACATATAAAAGGCAATGGATGATCAAAACATAATAAAGGTTGAATCTTTACCTCAGACACACATGGCGATCTTCGGGCTCACCACAACCCTATAAGTAGGTGGACTACTCGCTCTTCATCATAGGGAAACTCATCAATAATAAAAGGAAACGAACTTGCATTAATAAAATAAAGTAAAGCTTACAACCGATCGAAGCCAAATTGCTCTCGCTCTCCAACTCCTCTCGGCCTCCACTATCTCTCTCTACTCGATGTAACTAATGGCTTGTCTTGGATGATTCTAAAAACCATCCCCTAAAGCCTTATTTATAGTGTTCCATGTAGCTATTCTAGGAAGGAACAACTATATCTAAATCTAAAACTTTCCATCTAATAACATAAGATAAAACATTAATGATAAATGAAATAAATCCATAATGGAAACTAGGACTAATGTGGATAAATTCCTCTTGACTTGATAGATCTTGATGTGGATGGATAGAATTCCACATATCTTTACTTGCAAGTAGTCTATCTTCTCGGCACACACTCGATCTCGGACTGGGATTCTTCACTGGGGTACTCGACATCGAGTAGAGTTACTCGACGTCGACTAGCATTTTCTCTTCCTGGGTTGCACTCGAGCTCGGCTACACGATGGACTCGACGTGTGTACTCGATGTCGAGTAGACTTCTCGACGTCGAGTAGAGTTGTTCTGCTCGAGTGCTCCTTCTCGACTCCGTGTAACTTTCTGGCTCCTGGTGTACTCGACTTCGACTAGATGTGGTCGACATCAAGTAGAATTGTCGGCTCTCAGCATTCGGCTCTGTTCTTAAAACGCACTTCCCTGAGTCCTCGTTCGTCGGATTGACGCATATGAGTATGCAATGGAAAGCTCTTTTTGGGGGATACAACTCTCATGAAGACATGAAAACTTGATTCAGAATGATGAATGGCGAAAAGTGGCGTTTTCTCCGGTTGCACCATCCTCAACTTCTTCATGACTTTCCTTTAAGCTCCAAAGTGCGTCCGATTTCTGCAAAATTAAACAGAAACTAGTGCAGACTCCATAATTTGGCAAATAAGTGTAAACTACATAGAATCTGTGCTATTCTAACCCAAATGTATAAAATGCTTTACAGAAATCGATATAAAAGTAAGAGTAAAATATGGCAAATTAGGCTCATAACAAACACCCCATACTTAAGCTTGCTTGTCCTCAAACAATACTTTCAATTGTCATACAGGGGAAGACATCAAACTCTCAACATCATAGAGTCATTCTCATATAACCCTTCAATCAATTACCATCTTCGAAATGTACTTATGTCACAAATCCATGCATGTGCAATAAAAGCAACATCTACTCACAAAATGAGGGTTATGAAAAAACAATTCATGTGACAAAGCATTAATAATCAAGAGGAATTTAATTAAGCTCAATAAGGAGTAGATTGGTAAAAGGCTTAAGGTGGTGCTAATAATCCGGGGAAATAGAGTAATTTCCAAACTGAATTTCCACATTCCTTCTTCCTTTGATATTTCTCACCTTTCACTCATTCGCTCGATGCTTTTTTTTTCAATATAATGCTTTTACCTCTCTAACCTGAGCACTGCCTTCTCGCGAGTCACAAACATGGGTGTCACGAATGGCCCCGGATACTTAGTGCTTTGGACTCCTCACATTCGTGTCCCATCCTGCGGAACTATTATCTCAACACGGGCAGGGTCGATCTACCTTTATCTCCTGAGGTGACCGAATTTTCTTTCACTCATTAAATTTTCCATATATTTTTAATTTCCTGCCAAACTCCAATAATGATAATAACAACACAATAACCATATAATAATCTCCATAATGTGACATCATTCACAATAACCATATAATTTTCCATATCCCCGGATAGGAAATAAAGTAAAGAATGGGCAATATTTAGATCATATGGAGCAAAATATGAAATAAGGGTCAATATGGCTTTTGTGATGCATAAGCATAGGTATGGCTAGGGAATATAAACATATGAGCATTATATGGAAATATAAAGTCCCCCATCCTCTTATCACGCAACATGTCAAAAGCAATATCAAATTTTACCTCCTTCCATGGTTCTCATAAAGATATAGCACTTCATTGTGACTTCCCTTTACTAGGCAATTTCATGATATATCTCTAATGAATCCAATTTTGCATTGTCGAGTTCAATTCAAGATTTCATGACACTTATCAAAAAAATTCAATGGGAGTGATGTTTTTCAAACTTTCGAAAACATGCATATAAACACATAGATATCAAATATGAATTCCAAAGTAGCCATGTATAAGCAATTCAAGAAATAAACTTTAAATATGCACACATATTGTCAAATAAATTCAAATATGCACAAAGAAAGCCCTTCCCCCACCTCATACTTAAACATTACAATGTCCTCACTAAATAAAAACAAGGGTAAAGAAAGAAACTCACTAGACAGGTGTGCTAATCGTCGGAATCGAGTGCTGATGTGTGCGCAGAAGTAATTGACCTCGAGTAGAAGTAGTCGACTTCGAGGAGAAGTGGTCGACTTCGACTACACTTACTTGACTTTGAGTACAGTGAAACCTCAGGGTGGCCATCCTCCTTGACCACGGCTTCTTTGCTCGAGATGGTGGTCGACGTCGAGTACGTTACTCGACGTTGAGTACTTCTGCTTCTTTGTTTCACCTGCAAGACTTGTTAGACGGAAAATGTCCACAATAGAAAAACTTAAAAACAAAGTCCAAAAACCAAAAACCAATGTCCACAAATTTCAAAAACTAATTGTCTTTTTACAAGCTCTAGACTTTATAGTCGTTAGGCCGACTTCTTCGTTGTTTCTCAAGAACCTTTAATGTGGGGGCCTTCTATGCGTGGCCCTTCTCCTGGATCATCTAGGTCCTGATTGTAGTATGCTAGCTCTGCTGATAAGTGGTTGTCCGCATAAAGTCCTCCGCCTTCCTTCTTCCTCTTTCCAGTCTTAATCTTGCGCAGATTAGCTCGCCACGGGGTCCTATCTCCTCTAAAATTCTTATTAAATTTATTAATGGATGAAGGAGAGGTTGAAATCATACGTGAACTTACCTTTTCTTTCCCAAAACAGAAATCTTCGGGCTGAGGGTTAGTCGACGTCGAGTTGAGGTGGTCCACGTCGAATACAGGGACCCCATACTTAGGCTTTTAGCAAGTCTGGTGCTCAACAGGAGAAGTCGACATTGAGTGGGCTTGGTCGACCTCGAGTAAGGTAGTCGACGTCGAGTAGGTGTTTTCGACGTCAAGTGGCGTTTTGGTGCTTTCCTCCATTGTTGTGTGCTCACCCCCGTGGTTGCCTATGCTCTTTACCTCCAGCCATGGAATTTCCTCCTTTGTAGGGCCAAAAGAGAAATCTAATACCTCGTCGCCTATTGTGAAGGTGATCAATCGCTTTCTGACGCTGATTTTGGCAACTACTGTGGCTAGAAAAGGTCTACCAAGAATAATAGGGCAAGTAGGATCTTCCGCACAGTCTATAACAATGAAATCAGCAGAAATATAGAACTTACTAACCTGGACAGGGACATTATCAACCATACATGTAGGGATGACTACCGTATTGTTTGCCATGTATAGCTTAGCGTCCACAGGCTCTATGGCTCTTATTTTCACCTTTGACCAGATTGATAAGGGCATAATGCACACGCTTGCTCCTAAATAACACAGTGCCTCATATTTATATTGTTCAAATCCCACAGTAACAGAAAACTTACCAGGGGCAGGTCTCTTCTCAGGGAAATCCATCCTTTTACCGTCACTGGCTATTTAAGTGATTGATCGCTTATTGCCGAGGATCTCCTTGAGGAACTTGACATATTCAGGCATCTCTTGAAGAGCTTCTGTAAAAGGAATTGAAACATTTAGTTCCTGAAGCATCTTAACAAATTGTTTAAACCTACTTGTAGTGGGATCTTTCAACGCCTTGGAAGGGAAAGGTAGCGTTTTTTTCCAGAGCCAGAACAGATGTTAGAGGTTTTAGAGAGTCCTCGACTTCGACTGGTGGGTCCTTGACTTCGATTATAGGAGTCGACATCGAGTGCTGATTACGTGCAGAAGCTTCCTCGATGGTGTGCGACTGGTCGATGCCGGGTAGATGTACTCGACGTCGAGTAGACTGGTCGACGTCGGCTGGGCTCTGCTCGACGTCAAGTTGATTTTTCGCTTTGTCCTTCTCCTTTTCGACCTCTGGCTCGTGTAATTGGTGCCCGCTCCTCAACTTTACAGCAGCGACTTGCCCGGATTGTCCCTTAGGATGTGGATCTGTATGCCCATGGAGCTTTCCGGCTGGTCTTGGGATCTGTTGCGCGAGTTGACCCATTTGGGTCTCCATGTTCTTCTTCTAGATGTCCATCTCCCCAAATCGTGTATTGAGGCCGTGGAGTTGAGTCTGGATGGAGATGTTGGATTGTTGCTGTTGTGCTTGGTTCCTCCTCATCTCGTCGAGGACCATCTGTAGATCATCTTTCCGCTGGTCCCTTTTTGGATGTCCTGAAGCTCTATATGGTGGGGGATTCCTAAGGGCAACTTGGTTCTATTGTGGTTGATAGAACCTTTGGTCCCCCATATGGCGATTGAGACCCCCTGCGTAAGCTACCTCCTCATGAGTTTCTGCCAACCTGACTTGCTCCGATGTCAGCCGCATTCAATGCAAGGCTGGTTGACGGATAGAAATTTGACTTGCTTGAGGAGCTTGCAATTCTGATCCTTGTAGAACTTCTCCTTGACCTCAGGATCAATCTCCCTTAAGGGCTCATAGAGGGGCATGGATGGGGATAGCCTCGCATAGGCATTTTCGTTGTAATTCGCAGGAGCCCCATAGGTGTTGTTGAAGTTAGTGAGTCGTTCGATCGTTGCCAAGCCTCTGCTGGTGTCTGTGTAAGGTATTCATATTGCGTGAATTGATTGATCCTTTCCTTGGCGGCCAGATCAAGAGAATTGTAGAAAATCTCCTGAATGACGTATGGTGGCTACCCATGAGTAGGGCAGGATCGCAGCAGATCCTTATATCGATCCCATGCTCGTGCTAGTAGTTCCCCAGGATTTTGTTTGAAAGCTGTAATCTTTTGCCTGAGGAGCGCTCTCTTAGCGGGAGGAAAGAACTTGTTGAGGAACGCATTCCTAACCTCTGCCCATGATGTGAGGGATCGCGCTGGTAGTCCTTCTAGCCACTTTAATGCTGGACCTGCAAGAGACCAACGAAAAGCTTTCATTCTTACGTATTCAAGAGTTACGCCTTCAGTAGTAGTTTGGCACATATCAGCAAAAGTAGTAATATGAGCTAAAAGGCATTCATTAAATCTTCCTTCAAAAGCATTATTTTTAATTTCAGTAAGGAAGGCAGTGCGAATTTCAAAATCATTAGGAGGGACTAGAATAGCCAATTCAGGCACAACAAGAGTCAGGTGCGTGTATTCCTTAGCGATGGTTAGATATAGGGCAAGCTCAGCCTCCGCCTGCCTCCTTTGTTCAGCTTCCCGCTCAGTGCGTGCTCTCTCAGCGGCGAGATCAGCATTGTTGGCTGTTAGTTCCCTCTGAAGCCTCTCGATCAGTTGGGCTTGTGTTTCTGTTTCCGCCATGATCCTTTTCAATCTAGAGTGTATGTGTATAAGACGTTTCGAGTCGTTTAAGGCATCAAACTCAGGTGGTTGACCAGAACAGCGCATACACCTGCAAAGTAAATCAAAGAAAACGTGAGATCTAACTACCTAAGGCGCGAATGATTGATTCCCTGGCAACGGCGCCAATTTGTTATAGGAGGAAATCGAGTTCAAAAAGTAATAATTTAAATCAAATGAGATTCGTGCCCACACAAATAATTACAAGACCCGATGTAGTAAAAGGGTAGTTAGGATCGATCCTCGAGGAAGCGTGTCAGCAGATCTCAGGTAGTGGAAGGGATCTCACGAACGGTGACCGACCACAGAAGTACTCGACCTCGACTAGGTATAGTTGACAGGGGTCATGCACGGTCGAATTCGAGCAAACAACGATGGTTACTGGTGTAGTGGATGTCGAGTAACTCTCCTCGACGTCGAGTAGGTCTGGTCGAAGTCGAGTAAGGCTTGTCGATCTCGAGTACCTGCAGAGACAAAAACGAGAGCGATCTTGCTTGATCGAATATCAGTAGTCGACGTCGGCCAAAGTTGGTCAAAATCAAGTAGGTAATAGTAAGGAAATGAATGTAGTCACATCAAAAGATCAACTTCGAAATAAACAATGTAAAAGAAAACTTCCAAGACCGGGGTTTGCAACAACGATAACCAAACATGCATAAGACAAGAATAAGAGGAATAATCATGCAGTCACATCAAAGGATCAAGCTTTCGCCTTTTCCAACAATTAGACAACTCTTTCAAGAAACCCTAATTGTATCTACCAATTTTATGTTTATAATCCAAGTGATTAACCTAAATCTCTATTAAATAGGTAATAAACATATAAAAGGCAGTGGATGATCAAAACATAATAAAGGTCAAATCTTTACTTCAGACACGCATGGCTATCGTCGTGCTCACCCCGACCCTAGAAGTAGGTGGACTACTCACTCTTCATCATAGGGAAACTCATCAATAATAAAAGGAAACTAACTTGCATTAATAAAATAAAGTAAAGCTTACAACCGATCGAAGCCAAATTTCTCTAGCTCTCCAACTCCTCTCGGCCTCCACTCTCTCTCTCTACTCAATGCAACTAATGGCTTGTCTTGGATGATTCTAAAAACCAACCCCTAAAGCCTTATTTATAGTGTTTCATGTAACTATTCTAGGAAGAAACAACCATATCTAAATCTAAAACTTTCTATCTAATAACATAAGATAAAACATTAATGATAAAGGAAATAAATCTATAAAGGAAACTAGGACTAATGTGGATAAATTCCTCTTGACTTGATAGATCTTGATGTGGATGGATAGAATTCCACATATCTTCACTTGCAAGTAGTCTATCTTCTCGGCACACACTCGATCTCGGACTCGGATTCGTCACTGGGGTACTTGACATCGAGTAGAGTTACTCGACGTCGACTAACATTTTCTCTTCCTAGTTTGCACTCGAGCTCGGCTACACGATGGACTCGAAGTGTGTACTCGACGCGACCAGATTTCTCGACGTCAAGTAGAGTTGTTCTGCTCAAGTGCTCTTGCTTGACTCCGTGTAATTTTCTGGCTCCTGGTTTACTCCACTTCGACCAGATGTGGTCGACGTCGAGTAGAATTGTCGGTTCTCAGCATTCGGCTCTGTTCTTAAAACGCACTTTCCGGAGTCCTCGTTCGTCGGATTAACGCATATGAGTATGTGTTGGAAAGATATTTTCGAGGGATACAACTCTCATTAAGACATCAAAACTTGATTCAGAATGATGAATGGAAAAAAGTGGTGTTTTCTCCAGCTGCACCATCCTCAGCTTCTTCATGACTTTTCTTTAAGCTCCAAAGTGCGTCCGATTTCTGATAAATTAAACAGAAACTAGTGCAGACTCCATAATTTGGCAAATAAGTGTAAACTACATAGAATATGTGATATTCTAACCTAAATGTATGAAATGCTTTACAAAATCGTTGTAAAAGCAAGTGTAAAACATGGCAAATTAGGCTCACAACAAGAATCGCCCGAGAAACACTCAACAAGATGATAGAGATGAGACATTGAGATTATTGTTGGACAAGATGAGTGTTCAAGAAAAGTTGTTGAGTCTGATGGATAAGGAGATTGGTGAATTGAAAGCGAAAGATTCGGGGAAGTTACCATCGCATGTGGTAGTGAATTCGAAAGAGAATGTGAGTGTCATGATCCTTAGAGGAGGTAAACAAGTGAATATGCCCACTAGGAATGTTGAAGAGAGGCCTAGGGAAGAAGTTAATTTGGGAAAAGGGGACGAGACGGAATCAGAGACGCACTGTGAACACGGCACCCGCCGCCTCTCACCACGGCGTCCGCCGCCTACTGATCATGCACATTTAGGTAGTGTTAATATAAGCATTTAGATGTGTTTAAGTAGGGTAAAATGCATGAGTTAGAGTAGTTTTCATGTTTTCATTATGTTTCAATTAGAGTCGGAATCTACGAGATTTGTGCATGATTTCAGGTGATTGTAAAGAGATGAAGCTAAGATCGAGCCAATGTTGGAAGATTGGACGAGAATAGAAGAGCACGAGAGTCAGGGAGAGGAGCTAAACATGTAAAGGATTGAAATTGTCCACAGCCACCAGGCCACCAGCCACTTCCGGCCACAATCTCCGGTCAGCCATCTCTCATTCTCTCCTCCATTGAAGGTATTGAGGTAAGTTTTCAAAAATCCCCAAATTCTAGGTTTTTACAAATTTGTTAAAATTGTGGAATTTAGAAGTTGTTTGGATGTGATTTAAACCTATTTACCTTGAATTTGTTGATGGAATTAGATTGATTGAGAAGTTTTGGTTTGGTTTGGGATTCTTGTGCTTAATTGTTAAATTACAAATGTAGGGGAATTGAATTTTAGGCATTTGATCGATCTTGCTATAAGATATTAAGCTTAATTTGAGTTTTCTGATTGAGTTTATTGAAGATAGTATTGATCGATTTATGCTTAATTGATTGACGGTTTGCAATATTTTGAGAAAATGGTGGCTATGCTTGATTGTCATTGTGGGTGGTTTGACACCATCGATCACTATTGTGAGTTGTCCTTGCCGGGACAACAAATATTTCTTTGTTGGTGTTGTCTTGCCTTGTTTGTGGAGATTAGGTAGTGGTGTCTCCTTGAGGCCGAGAAGAGAAATAATGTTGGCTCACCTTACTCGATCTTGTGCTTGAATTCATCACCTCCACTTGATATGTAGATGACTCCGTAAGTATTCTTCTCCTTTTTTATTTTTCACATTGAGGACAATGTGTGAATTAAGTGTGGGGGAGGGAACATTTACATGTTTGCATTTAGATTGCATTGTATATATCTACATTGCATTGTATATATCTCTTTCTTGTTTTTGCATTGCATGGTTATTTTTCTTAGTCTTTCTTCAAAAAAAAAAAAACTGAAAAATCATATAAAAAGAAAAAAATCAACATGAATGGCATTTTAGAGTTAGGATATTTCAGATAACCCCAGCTGTACCACTTGTCGTCTTAATCTGATTATAAGTCCCATGATATGCTTGAATTGTTGATCCTCGTCGAGTTTGTTTGATCTATGGGAGCATGAGATAATGGATTGATTGAGCATGTATAACTCTTACATTTTAGGTGCCATTGGAATCCAATAAAAATTTACCTTGTGAGTTTTTGTTAGCCTTATTAGGACTATGCTTTACGGATGTCCTCTTTGCTTCTTGTGTGTGATACTCTCCAATGTGACTACCTCTGAGAATTGGGATTGATATCTATGTGAAAGCTGTATATGTTGATCATTACTTGTGATTTTCACATGATTGAGGCATGATTGTTACTGAGCCATAATATTCCCTATTTTCCCTTGCATATCATCCATTGTTTGAAGCCAAACTGAGCCTATTAGCCTATCTTTGTAGCTCCACAAAAATTATCCTTAGCCAATTGTAGCCTAACCCATCCGGGAATTAGGTTTAGAATTGGTAAAATGATGGTTTGAGTTGAGTGAATGCTTTGAGAATGGGATTGATGTATTGTGTTGAATCATTTGGCGTTTATTATGATGATTGGTTCTATGAATTTATGTATATATTTGTATTCTCGGGGCCTAAGGAGAATAAAATTCACTTATGAGTAAAAGTTGAGAAAGAAAAAAAAAAAGAAAAAAAAAAGAAAAAAACAAAAGAAAAAAAAAAGAGTTTCAATAAAAAGAACCATTCTTCATCATCTTTAGAAATGATTTGGGAGTATTGTTTGGTCTAAAGAAAGTTCTTGTATTGTGTTGTGCTTGAGACTTGAATTTGATGGTTTGTGATAAGTTTTGGTTGAGCTTGTAATTGGTTGCTAGGAGCTTAGTTCCCGGATTATGAGCACCACAAGCCAAAAACATCATCTACCTTAATTTTCTCACCGAGCCCCATTATAACCCTTACAAGACCTCATGATGATTATTGCTTGTAATGTCACTCACGGTGAACATTTTGATGTGGATTTCAATTTTCATGGAGCTTAGTTGCATTGGATTGAGTTTGAGTGGAATTGACTTAGGCTAAACACAAGAGCGATGAGTGAAACACTTTATATACCCGGTGAGGTTGAATTGAAATGTGCCTAAGCCTTTGAGTTGCTCAAATACATGTGATGATGTGTTTTGACGAGGTGAATGCATGAAGAGTGTATTTGTGGGATGTTTGATTGGATTGATTTTGTTTTCTTGAGGACAAGAAAGGTTCAAGTGTGGGGGAGTTTGATCATGCACATTTAGGTAGTGTTAATATAAGCATTTAGATGTGTTTAAGTAGGGTAAAATGCATGAGTTAGAGTAGTTTTCATGTTTTCATTATGTTTCAATTAGAGTCGGAATCTACGAGATTTGTGCATGATTTCAGATGATTGTAAAGAGATGAAGCTAAGATCGAGCCAATGTTGGAAGATTGGACAAGAATAGAAGAGCACGAGAGTCGGGGAGAGGAGCTAAACATGTAAAGGATTGGAGTTGTCCAAGCTGGCGACGCTGTATTAAAACGAGTCGTTTGAAGGCTGTATTTATCGGATCGGGGCATACTTATACTTGTTGGAAAGAGGATTCGAAGACCTACAACTTTCGTGTTTACGACTTTTCCAAATTCGGCCTTGAAGACGGTGAAATCTGGACGTCAAGATGGCTGCTGAAGAGAACTCGGTTTGGGCATCAAAAGAACTCGGCCGAGTACTTTGGTGCACCCGAGTTATGTTGCATTTCCAAGGATGTGGGCGTTACTTTGTTTAATTTCTGAAAGTTAATTATGTTAGTTTGTTTTTGAATTAATTAGGAAGAGGAAACGTCAGTTCTGGAAAGGACATGTGGAGGTCTTGTTTTTAGTTTCAATGAAAAACCACGAACGGAGGTTTGGTACATAGCCATTAGAGACCCATTGTGATTTTTCTTCGATTATGAACAACTAAACTCTTTAGCTTGGGGAAGTTAATCGAAGCTTCGGGTTTTCTATTTCATTGTGAGATTTCTATTCCTAATATTCTTCTTTGAATATTATTAATTCTTTGCACTGATTGTTTAAGGTTTTCGTGAATTTCCGTTAATCTGATCAACTGATGCCTTTTCATGATAATCTATAGCTAGATATAGGTAATTTCTGGTTGAATTATCTATATTATTGTGTAGCAAAATATAAATCTCTAAAACTGGTTGATTTAGGGATTTGTATAGAGAATTGATTTGCAATCGATTCAATAACTGGTTGTGCGTGTCGATTGTCTTTGTTGATTTCCTTTAAGCTTAATCGATTATTGAATTGAATCTTGATAGTTTCAAGATTGTTTGATAATTAGGGTTTTCAGGGTCTGGTTGTCCTGTTAACTAGATTTGATAAGGAATTGGATTCAAAAGACCTAGTCTTTCCACAACAAAGTATTCAAGAGGAAGTTATCTATTTGATTTCAATGATCAATGAATAAAACCTGGGTGGTGAGATTGATTGACCCGAGCTATTCTCTCTTCTTTATTCATTCCATCTGTTTTATTTTATTGTTTTGCTTTTTACTTAGTTAGTCTGAATCATCATAATCCCCCCTCTTTGTTTCTTTAGTTCTTATTTAGCACACTTGACTTGCATACGAATCATTGACTCTCTGTGGGATCGACCCGTACTTGCCAAACTACATTAGTTAGGCTAGTCGGATTTATTTGATAGGATTTAAGGCGACTAAAAATCCTCTGTCAAATTTGGCGCCGTTGCCGGGGAGTCAAGTTGTTATTTGTGTGTTTGTCTTGTGTGTTAATTTAATCAGCTACTAACTTTTGTTGTGAACCTATCTTACAGTTCACGACACATATGCTACTAACAGTTTAAGATGTTAAGGTTATTGCAGTTCGAAGGTGAGAATTTTCACCTATATCTCACTAGGTTGCAGAGGTGCGTGGACATCCGCAATGTGCGGGGTTTCCACGATAGTTTGCGAGATATGGTTGTCTGCGTTGTAGAGGGAATGACTGCTGAGACAAAGGCGCATGCTATATACATGAGCGGTGGAAGTCTAGCACGGTTAGGTTTGGTGGGAATTTGGAATCTTATCTGCTATATGGGTCACCAGGCGTTGCAGGAAGTGTCCTTTGCCCAAGAACCTCAATCAATGGAGTACTTCGATGCACCTTTGGAGGATCTATCTAAGGCTCCTTACGAGGAGAATGAGCAATTGTGCCAGCAGATCATTGAACTAGATGAACGAGTGCACCGAATGGTCCAAATGGGGAATGGTATTCTAGCATATGAAGCGAGTGAACTCCCGTTTAAACTGGTGGTTAACTCGATAGAGAGCCTCACCACTAACACCCTAGGGAGTGGCAAGGACCTGTTTGTCACACCCGATGGAAGCTCAGAAAGTCATGAAGATGTAGGTGAGTGTGTGCTTCCTATTCCTCCCTCATTGATTTCATCCGAGTCTACCCCGTTACCTCCCCTACCCTTGAGCTATGAGCATGATAATATTTTGGCGGAGGAGGACATGTTCGCAGATAATGACGATTTCTTCAGCGATGAAGAGGAGAGTACACTACTTCCTGACATGGAGTGTGCTGAAGAAATCTTCTAAAGAGTGGTCTTCTGAGGTTTCAAGACCTGCACCACCCTTTCCTCGTGCCTTAAGATCTGATCGTAAGTGGAAAGATGAACAAATTCTTTATAACACCTTTGCTCATTGTGAGGTAAATATTCCACTTTTCAATTTGATTAAATATGTGCCTCGCTATGCGAAATTCTTGAAAGAAATATGCACGATGAAATGCAAGCAAAGGATGCGAAAGAAGGAAAAGGTAAGTTTAATTGAGAATGTTTCTGCTTTACTTCAGAAAAGATTGCCTGAAAAGTGTGGAGATCCAGATATGTTTATTATCCCATGTGCAATAGGTAATGCTACCTTCACCAAAGCTATGTTAGACCTAGGTGCTTCAATCAATGTTATGTCGTATAACGTGTACATTTTTTGGGTCTCAATGCATTATCTGAAACTGGTGTTACTATACAACTCGCTAATCGTTCTAGTATTAAGTCTAGAGGAGTTGTTGAGGATGTTTTGGTTAAGGTAAATGATTTGATATTTCCAACTCATTTCTTCATTCTAGACATGGAACATGGTACGCCTGAAACCCCAATTATCTTGGGAAGGCCATTCTTGTGAATGGCTAAGACTAAGATTGATTGTTTTGAAGGTTCACTAACTATGGAGTTTGATAGTAGAAAGATTGATTTTTCTATATTTGAGCCTATTGTTTCTTCTGCCAATGATTCTGTAGATGTTCTTGACTCTAATGAAAGTGATCATATGAATGGATCAAAGGATTTGTTAGATGCTTCTGTTAAAACTGAATCTATGAATCTTGAGTTTTTTAGCAAAGATGAAATTGGATTAGAGAAAGATGACATTGAGAGAAAGATTGAGAATTTATTTAAGTCACGTGACAATGTGTCTAATCCAAATGATTCCATAGCTATTCTCTATGAGAAATCGATTCCTAACAATGTTGATGTTTTTGCAATTTAAGGGCAGCCTCTAGGAGTAACTCATTTCAAGAAGGAATCGGTGGATGCAATTGATGGATATGTTGGAGGAATTCCTAAAATTCCCCCTCTTGTTTTAAAAAAAGACAAGTGTGGAGGATCTTGATGGGATAACTAAATCAAGAAATGCATCACGTCGAGCCAAAGACGTGAAACAAATGCGCTTCTTGAGAGGCAACCCAAGGTAGTTTAGGTAATATTATTTCAATTTCACAATTAGTAGTTTTTCAATTCAATAAAGTAGGATCAATCATATCGCTGAATTTCGGAAGTGATGGTAAGTTGAAACATGTGATGGAGTTGAGTTTTGCTTGATTTTGAGTACGGAGTCACACGGCGCCCGCTACCCCCTGTTCACCTGACGAGTCCGGATTTTGGTAAATTTGGAAGGGAAGTTTTCTATCTTTTTATTTTTGGTTATTATTGTATTAGGATAGTTTCTTTAGGGTGTAGTTATATACACCACAAATCCAAAGGCTGAAAATGCACGTCCTTAAGGACGTGCAAGCCTTGTGACTAATTAACTTTTAAAAAAAAATAATTAACCCTTTTTAACTATGCACGTCCTTAAGGACGTGCATGATTTGGGGTGTATATAGCCAACACGTTTCTTTATCTTATGTTTATTAGGATTAGATTATTTTCCTTTTATCTTGTTTTAGGATTAGTTTATTTCTATCGATTTTTAGGGTTAGATTATTTCTATCTATCTTAGGTTAGTTTATGTTATCTTTTACCTATTTCCATCTATCTTAGGATTAGATTTTTCTTTCTAGGATTAGTTTCCTTATTTCTTAGTTCTAGGATTTAGATTTTCGATCTTTTCTATTTTCTATCTAGTTCTAATATTTTCTATTTTTCTTTTTTGATAGATATCCCTTTCCAACTTACCATATATTTTCACTCCTTATTTTGAATCAACCAAGCTTGCTCCAAATGAATCTACAAAACTCAAAAGTCTACTTGAATCCATTCCCAAAACCTAAAGCCTTATGTTTCAATTGATTATGTCCATCAAAACACTTTCCACCATTACCGTACATCCACAAAAACATAACCTTTCCCATACCATTCCCCTACCCATCACCTGAGAAGCGGTTGACACCAAGTTGTTCGTCAAAGATTCAAGTTTGGAGGCGTGTGGACATCGGTTGGCCAACATTTTTACCCGGATTCGAGGTTCTGTTCACACGGTGTCCGTCGTCCCTGCAGTGAGCTCGTTTATGGTGCTTTGTAGAGATCTTCTGTGCTCACCTTGCTCTTTTCTCAATCATGAGTGAATCCATTAAGAAGGAGGTACCGACTTACTCCGATAATACTGATGTGCTATGCTGGAATGCACTTGGGAAGCGCACCTACACGTCAACCATGTTCTTTGACGAAACCACATTGAGAAGGTTGGGTTTGTTTGACTCGGTGATCGCTCTGATGGCACATGGAGGGCTGCGGGATTTTATTGGAACGAGGGCTCCTACCTACTCTTGCTTGGTCAAGGAGTTCCTTACTACTTTGGATGTGATCTCGCCCAAGGATGTTCGATTTCGATTAAGAGGAAGAGTTGGTAATTCCTCATATGCTGCAATGGGAGTTGCTTTTGGTGTTTCGAAGAGGTGTTCTAGGAAGTGGCGGAATGCCATACGCGTTCTTGATTCAGCAGAGATTTGAAGGAGTCTGACAAGGATGCCTGAGACTTTCAAGAACTTCAGACCTAATAACATGATTACTCATCCCGCTCTTCGTCTCTATCTACGGATTTTGGGCTCTACTTTCTATGATTCTGAAAGCATGATTGTTGTTGATCCTGGTGTGATTGATTTCATATATTGCCTGACTTCTGAGTCTACTATAGTACCAGATTCGGTACTCTTTTTTTTTAGGATATGTGAGAGGGTTCGTGACCAGCACAATGAGAACCATCCTCTTGTCACCCCTTTTGGGGGCATGATCACACTTCTAGCAATATTTTATGGTGTTGATGTTAGTTCACTTCAGCATGTGAGTCATTCTTATACGTGGGACATTGATGCTCTTGTATCTGCACGTATGATAGAGACGTTACAGTTGCCTTATGCTATTAATTGAGAGATTTTGTTGGCTATTTGGACCCCGGCAGTCTCATCATCAGTATATACTTACTATTTTACCTATGGGGCTGAAATTAGTGAACTTCTGCCTGAGCCATGTTCCTGTTGACACTGATTTGAGGAAGCCTGATGATCATATGACCCCTGCGAGTGATGTTGAAGATATGCAGATTGGGATGACATCGTCTGTGATTCGAGATGCCTCACGCACAACCTGCTTGGAGAAGAAGCTGGCTGAATTTGAGAAGCAGAAGGCGGATGAATTGATGAAGCTAACAAAGTCCCATGCGATTCTGGTTGGGAAGATCGATCAATTGCAAGAAACTTGTCTTTTTTTGATGGATTTGATCAATCAGTTGTTTGAACCCCAGACCCGACCTTCACAGTAATTGGTTTAATTAGTTATTTGCTTCCTTCAAACCCTTTATTTTATTTTTCATTGTTCCTTGTTGTGTTTCTATGCATTGAGGACAATGCAGCATGTAAGTGTGGGGGGTGGGGGGAAGAAGTGAAGTGAATTAGTTAGGTTAGTTCATGTTTGAATTTTTGTTTTTAATTTTTGTTATTTATTTTATGTTATAGAAAATGTCAAAAATAAAAAAATATGAAAAAATATCGAAAAAACTAAAGAAAAAAAATTGAGTCTTGTTTTTTTATTTTGCATATTCTGTTATCAAAGATTTCCATCTAATTTGAGTTTGTCCTATTTGACTTTATATTGGCATGATCTTATAAATCCCATGGAATTCTGAAATGATTTGACCTTGTCTTGAAACTTGGTTTTTATGTGAAATATGATTAGGCATATGTAATTGAGCATGTATGATCTAAGTTTGGGAGCATGCTTGATATCCGGCAAAAATTTGTCCCGGTGAGATATTTTTGGCCTTATAAAGGATACATCTATATTCCTTTTGCTTTTCTTGTGTGATTCACTCTTCCTATGCATTTATCATTGAGTATTTCCATGGTTATCTCTTTTCAAGGCCGATTATATACTTGTTCATTGCTTGATAAGTTCAAATGATAGAGGCAACCTTTTAGCTACATATTTATCCATGTCTACCGTATGTTATATCTTGCTTTGAAGCCAATTTGAGCTTTTAGCCTATTTTATTGATAGCTCCACAAAATTATTATTCCTAGCCTATGATGAGCCTTACCCTTATTCCGGGGGAATTGAGATTTTGAGTGGGTTATGAAATCTATTTTGGAGATGGAGGAGAATGAAGCTAAAGTGTGATGTTATGGTTTATGGTTTTGAGAAGATGTAATGTTTTATGCTTATTTATTCCCTCATTTGTATGCATTTGGTTTTCTTGTATTTCGGCTCAAGAAAGAAAAAATAAATAAAAGCTTGGACCTAGAGATGATAAAATCCACCTAGGGGTAAAAGTAAGTTAAAGAAAAACAATCGGGAAAAAAAGAAAGAAAAAAAAAAGAATAAAGAGCCATGTTACTCTTATTTTTGCACAATGAGGAAGAATTGGATTTATGTTGGTTAAAAGTTACATTGGTTAGTTGATGAGATGAATGATTTATGGAGTTTTGATGATGATATTGAGAAATATTGTGCATTTGTGAGCTTGATGTTTTTTAGTTGGTTTGTGTTATGTTGGGGGTTGTTGGAATCTTGTTTTCCTAAAATTTATAGCACCACATGACCAAATACAATTCCTTGTCCTTATGTTTCTACCAAGCCCCATTACAACCCCTCCGAATGGAATCTTCTATGAAGGTTTCCATTGAGCGAAAGTCCTCTTGATGTCCTTATTTTTGCATTGGCGTATCCGGTGGAGATTTTACGATATAAATGTCAATATTTGAGTTGATGCTTGTATATAGAATTAAGTTGAGTGTATGCTTAAAGCCTGAACACATGAGAGTGGGAGATACACATTTTATCCTTGGTAAGGTTGAATTTTTGAGCATGCAAGCAACTTGATCTCATATATACATGTTATGACGTTTATGTACCTTGATTATACTTGCATTTTTGATGATGTTGCTTTTGATGAGTAAAGTTATGAAAGAATTTCCTGTGGGGTGCGTAATTGATATTTTTGTCTTACGGTTGCTTGAGGACAAGCAAGAGTTAAGTGTGGGGGGATTTGATAATGCATAATTTATATAAGCATTATAGGTATTTCCTATGGCAATTAGGTAGTGGTTTTGCTTATGTTTGAGACTAGTTTCGTATATTGCTTGTGAAGTATTCGAGTTTGAAATCTACGTCTTTTTAGTGTTTATTCTGCAAAATTACAGTCCGACCTTGAATGGGCTTTGGAAGAGCTTAAGAGACATGTTTTGGAGGATATGGAGGCTAAGGAGGAAGCTAAAGAGGAGCAATGAAGCACACATTGGTGATTATTGAAGTCATTCGAGAAAAGTCGGTCACTACATAGGCGGCGCCCGCCGCCATTTGCACAGCGCCCGTCGTGGGCCGGTTTCTATCGTTTGCGATTTTGGATCCGAAGACATTATTTCTTATTATTTTATTCATATTTCCACTAGGATTTGGCCGACTCTTTCAGAGTCTTTATTAGGTTATTTCAGTTTATTCTAGAGAATAGAGGATTATTCTGAGACTATGAACACAATTAGAGAAAGAGAGAATTGGCCTATCAGTTGCTAAACTCATAGTTTCGCCTGTGATTCGAAGACATGGTTGTTTAGATTGTGAGGATTTGATTCTATTTAGTTATTCATATTCATAGTTATCATCTTGTGCTTATTGATTATATTTGTGTTCCTTTCTATGATTGATCACCATGTTAGGAATGGCATCTTAGCTATGAATTCGTTATTGTTTTCTTGATAGCAAACAAAGGTATTGAGATAGTAATGTTTCTTTGTATTTGCAGTGGGTGATTTCAATTGATCTATGTTGTGGATATTCGATTAGGGTTGAGTTCAGTTTACGCCTATCTGTCTTGATTGCATTGAATCAATGTGTCAATTGGTCTGATTACTTGAGTCCTAAATGTTATTCTTTAGTAATATTGAATAAGGCGAGTGTATCTCTATAAATCTCTCAACCTTAGTCAAGTAGACCTATGAATATGAGTAATTGATAGATCAATCCTAGGACCATGAATTCCAACCATTGTTAGATATTTCAAAGTGAAATGTTCTTTCTACTTTGATATCAATCTATTTTGCAATCATAAATCTAGTTACTTTTACATTCTGGTTATTTGCTACAAATCATTGCTTTGTCATAAGAGTTCTTGCTTAGAGTTATTGAATAGGAAATCGCTTCTCCCTGTGGGTTCGACACCGGACTTCATCGCTATACTAGTAGTTATTTGGTCTATCAAGTGATTGATTGCATAATCTATTGGTTTTGTGTTTAAGTTTGGATATTATTACTATTTGATAAAGGACGAAAGTACCAACGACGTTCGTCCCGCATCAACAACCAATCACCTTATAAATACAGACACCATGAGCTCTAATAACGTAATAGCGATCAATACAAATGTATGCCTTTTTAAGAAAGAATGAGTTGTATAAACTATTTAATCTGCTTGTTGGCAAGTGCAAAAGATAACATACCACTTGCTAGCAGGGATGTTTTGTGAACACGAGTAGCTCGAATTCAACTCGTACTCGCTCGATAAAAACTTGACTTGAGCTCGTTCATTTTCTAAACAAGTCGACTATGAGCACATTTTTAAGCTTGTTCCAAAACTCGACTGTTCAAATTAAACTAGAATAGCTCGAATTTTATGGAATTTCTCAAAATTTCTTTAAATTACTGTATAATGAGCAAGTAGAACTGCTTAAAATCGAAAAAAGCTCGGCAAGAGCTCGCTCATTTCCTAAACGAGACGAGTATGAACATATTTTTAAAATCGAGTCAAAATTTAACCTCGGCTTAAGCTCGTTCATATTCTCAAAAAACTGAATATGAACAAGCAATACTCGGCTCGTTCGACTCGAATAACAGCCCTACTAGCTAGTGCAACTGATCGAGCTTACTGCAAATTTAAAATGGCATGTTAGGTTTCTTTCCAAAAGCTTACCTGAGTTAAATGACCGGAATTAAAATAAGAAGCATTCAAGAAGAGTGATTAAAGCTTAAACTTCCTAAGGAATTAAAACATTATTATGCTCGCTCCAAGTACCTGCAAGTCTTGTAACTAGTGTACATAAATAAAGTTAAGGAATGTCCTGAATCAAGGGCAAATATGAACCCACTGGCTTTCTACATTTTGCCTTCAATATCGGGAATTCTTCAATCAAGTACAATCTCCTTACTCTCCATTCTTAATACATCTTTATTTTTATGACGAGGAACCCACCTTCGGTGGTAAACCCCGAACATGTGACCCAGCCGGCAAGAGTCACGTACCAGATAAACCGGCTTGCACCGACCGGCTCGATCTACTGGTAGAAAGCAAGGTAAAAACCTTAGGTCGAACCTGAGACCTCCTTACCTCTCCCCTTACTCTTACCACTAGACCACCCCAACTGGAGCTTTCTGAATACACATCTTAAATAATAGAAAAGCTCAGCATTAGTTCAAATTAGAAAGAATTGATTAGTTAAATTAGTAAATCCAATTGAATTCAGGGCCATTGCAACCAAATTTAGGTTGTTTAAGCTGTAACTAACCAGAGATTTGCGCTGTCAATTGCATGTGAGGTTCCAATCCATTTAGTTGTTGGAGTGGTTAGAAGTTAGAACATCCTCCATGGATGTCTAAAAATGATATGTTTTTTTATTATTATTATTAGGTAAGAATTCGAGTTTAGACATATCTGAAACTCGAAGGCTGGACAAGCCGGCAGACGGGAGAACCGTCTACAACCAAACACACAATAATACATAAATGTGCAAACACAGACAAACGCACCCTACAAAAAACGAACCCAGGCAGCCACAAACCGAAATGAATGTGGACGAAGACGACGGACGAAGCCAAGCACCACTCTGAAGCAAAATCGTAGGCCAGTGATACAGCAGGACCCAATCATCTTGTGGGTAGTGAGGACGAAACTCCAGGAAAACAGTCAACCAGGGTAGCGGAGACGTCTCAATACACACTACCACGATCCCAACATATCCCGACTCCGACAGCCAGAACCACATCCAAGGAGAAGAAACGCCCAACCACGAAACCGTAGAGCCATACACCGTCTGAGTAAAGAGCACCCAGGGCCCTTTTGGGATTTAGCATACGCCCAAAAGAGTGGAGTTTGATACCCTTGCGAGATAAATTTATTTTCTAAATATCCAAATATATATAACTTACTCTTACCACTAGACCACCCCGACTGGAGCTTTCTGAATACACATCTTAAATAATAGAAAAGCTCAACATTAGTTCAAATTAGAAAGAATTGATTAGTTAAATTAGTATATCCAATTGAATTCAGGGCCATTGCAACCAAATTTAGGCTGTTTAAGCTGTAACTAATCAGAGATTTGCGCTGTCAATTGCATGTGAGGTTCCAATCCATTTAGTTGTTGAAGTGGTTGGAAGTTAGAACATCCTCCATGGATGTCTAAAAATGATATGTTTTTTTATTATTATTATTAGGTAAGAATTCGAGTTTAGACATATCTGAAACTCGAGGGTTGGACAAGCCGGTAGACGGGAGAACCGTCTACAACCAAACACACAATAATACATAAATGTGCAAACACAGACAAACGCAACCTACAAAAAACGAACCCAGGCAGCCACAAACCGAACTGAATGTGGACGAAGACGACGGACGAAGCCAAGCACCACTCTGAAGCAGAACCGTAGGCCAGCGATACAGCAGGACCCAATCATCATGTGGGTAGTGAGGACGAAACTCTAGGAAAACAGTCAACCCGGGTAGCAGAGACGTTTCAATACACACTACCACGATCCCAACATATCCCGACTCCGACAGCCAGAACCACATCCAAGGAGAAGAAACGCCCAACCACGAAACCGTAGAGCCACACACCGTCTGAGTAAAGAGCACCCAGAACCCTTTTGGGATTTAGCATACGCCCAAAAGAGTGGAGTTTGATACCCTTGCGAGATAAATTTATTTTCTAAATATCCAAATATATATAATTTACATTTATTTGTTCATTTATATTTATTTTTCCTTCTCGGACCACTTTGCCTTTAGCCCAAAGCAAACTTGCAAAGCCCATTACATAGGGGCCACTAGGGCACAAGAGAACCCGATATAAGCACAATCGTACATGGCAGCCGTACAGGGCAGACGATACACAACGTTTCGATCAGAAGAGGAAACAGCAGATGACGGCAAAAAGGAGCCACCATTGCGCCGGCCACCCTGGGGGGAGCACAACCGGAGGCCGACCAACGTCGACACCCAACCGGTCGCTGGAGAAGAACACCAAGCAGGAATGGGGAAACGAGGATGTCGGGATGAAGCGAGCGGCCAACAACCAGGACGAGGGAGGATAGCGTCGATTGGACATATAAGGTGCGGATTGGGGTTTGGGTGGAAACCCGAAACAGGGGCGGCGAGTGCTGGCGGAGGGAAGCCCGAAATCGGACCAAGAGCCCGACGAGGAGGACGATGACCGGAGATAGTCCAAGAAACCGGCCTCCAAGTACAGGAAGGGGCCATTAGAGACGGATGAAACCGTAAAGGTGATTTGAGAGAGAGATTTAGTTAATCCAGGATGGATTTGAATATCGAACCCAAATCGAAACCGGATTTGGGGATTTTCTTGAAGGTATTCTCAATTTTTACCACACAAAAGAAGAGGAGGGAGAGGGGGATGGCTCAACTGTTTTCGGACCTCCGAAGAGGCGGTTTCGGGCCTCCGAAGAGGTGGTTAGATTTGGGGATTTCATTGAACATATTCTCAATCTCCACCACAAACAAGAAGACTGGGGAGTGAAAGCGGTATGAATCCGCTGTTTCGGGCCTCCGAAGAGGTGGTTTTGAGCCTCCGAAGAGGTGATTTCAGGCCTCCGGGGGAGGTGGTTTTGTGGTGGTGTTCTCCAACCCCCAAAGGGAGTCTAAAAATGATATGTTGATCAATATTAGTAGTGTATCACTTTGCTTTTGTTTTTTTTTTTATACTCCTGTATGAGACCAAACAAAAGCCCCCACACCTGAAAGAGTAATATACCTCACGTGAAGTCAATAGCAAAAGCCCTGTCGACCATAACTCACCATAAGTCGCCACAAGAACATGATCCACCCTCAAAATGATGGAAGCGTTTCCGGTCCCTCACAATAACTGTCCGCTTATAGACTTTTGAAATCAGCTTCATATAGGAATGACAATCATCACAGATCCGAATGTTCTTAACCACATGGAGTGGTTTCTGAGGGCTTGTAGTGATCAGCCCAAAAGCTACTGCAATCCTCTCACTGTGACAATGTAAAGCACTTTCCTTTTCTTCTTCATCTATATTGAGCAATACTTGTTTTGTATCAGGCCTATACCCTACAGAATCCAACTTACTAGCAATTTCTTGCAACTTTGCATGGATTTCATTTGCACGCGGATGAGAGTCATCTTCCACAACGAACTCGTGGATCATTCTACCAACCTCTATCCAACTACATCCTGGGTCTTTTCGTATGTTCCTACCCTTCATCAACATCCTCACCTGAGCAACTCCCTCCCAGTTCCCTGATGACGCATACATGTTGGATAGAGCAACATAAGATCCACTATCACTAGGAACCATCCCCATTAACTGCTTGGCTACTCGCTTTCCTCTATCAATGTCCCCATGCATCTTACAAGCGCCGAGCAGGGCCTTCCACACCACATCATCTGGTTTCATGGGCATGCTCAAGATAAGCTCCTCAGCTTCAGTTAAGAACCCACTACGACCAAGGAGGTCAACCATGCAGCCATAGTGTTCAATCCTAGGACTCAGACCAAGTACTGTAACCATGTAATCAAACAACTGCTTACCTTCTTGCACCATTCGGGCATGGCTGCATGCAGTTAAAATGTTGATAAATGTTACATCACTTGGTCTTACTCCACATTTTTCCATAGTGGACAAATAATCAATTGCCTCCATTCCACGGCCATGGTAAGCAAGTCCGCCAATGACAGCATTCCATGTTATTACATTTCCTTTAGGAAGACCCTCAAACACTTGGAGAGCCTTCTGAATACTGCCACACTTTGCATACATATCGACCAAAGCGGAGCCAAGCACATCATCGATGTCAATCCCTTGTTTCTCCGCATACAAATGAACCAACTTGCCCAATTCAAGAGTTCCCAATCTGGAAATGGCAGGGAGAACACTTACCAAAGTAATATAATTAGGGCACGGGTTAGCATTTGTGTCCTTCATTTCCCTAAAAAGCTCAACAGCCTCCCTGAACCAGCCATGTTGCACATACCCAGCTATCATCCCATTCCACGAAACAACACTTCTTTGGGGCATTTTATCAAACAGCTGCCGCGCATTTCTAAGGTCCCCAAGTCTTACATACCCGTCGATCATCACATTCCACAAGACCACCTTACCGTCTTTCCTTCTCTCATTCAGACATTCATCGTCGTCATTCCAATTCATCCTTCTATTAAACAAAAGATTAGCATCAAAAACAAGTCCGCAACTGATATACATCCTCAAAAGATTGCTTACAACAAACTCATCTCCCTCTACCCCCAACTTAACCACTATCCCATGAACCTGCTTACCGATACGATCTTCACCGACTCGAGCACAAGCCTTGAAAACAGAAGGAAAGGTGAACCTGTTAGGAGAGACAAACTCATCGCTCAACATTTGGGCGAAAACAGACAAAGCCTCAAATGAGTCATCGCAATTGTCGCTTTCGGAGAGAGCCCTAATGATGGTGTTGTAGGAGAAGCAATTGGGATGCTTCATCTGGTGAAACACTAACCGTGCATAATTGAGGTCTCGGTGATGGGTGGAGAGGGCGGAGAAGCGGAGAAGGTCGGCGGAGAAGAGAGGGTCGTGAATTTCGCCGGTCTTGATGAGTTTGGCGTGGATTTGCTTCAGTTCTCTGATGGTTCGATATTGTCCGATTTCAGGGATGTAAGAAGAAGAAGAAGAAGGTGGTGGCCGGTGGGAGGTTGGAGGGGCGATCATTGCGCCGGAGATATGCGCGCGCAGTTTGGTACCAATGGGTGAATGGATAAGGATGGGGCTTATCCAGTTTTCTAGTTTCTACTCCTTGCGAGACGGAGAGGGTATGGACTAATATTTGCACAGAATCACCCCTAATTTTTAATTTTCTTTTATCCACCCTGTGTTTTATTTTTCTGATTTTCTCTGCAATTTTTCTCACCCAAAGTGAAAAATGGTTTAGTCTAAATTGTAATAATAACTTATAAATGAATAAATAAAAATATTTTAATTCTTTTATTGAGTATGTCGATCCAGTATATTGATGGATCTGAAAAAAAACAATTTCATAATCCATTGATCATATCTATATACAGTATTTATATATATAGCATCAATCAATCAATATTAATATCATCAATATCAATATCAATCAATATCTAATATAATAATAAAGCACTTGCAAAATGGGACACGTGGCGGCCATACATTTAAAGTTAAAAATTTAAGATATATTCTCATTACTTCTCCAAATGTTTTAAAATCTTTTTTTTTTTTTATAACGTTTATAGTATTTTTTTTGGGTGATTTAGGTATATAGTCTATTTAGAACCTTTAATAAGCTAATTAGACAACACACTTTTTAAATTAAATTAGGTAATCCATCCCACTCAAAACACCACACGCGCTTCATTTAACGCGCCCCATACCTTTCTTTCAGCATCGAACGAAGCTGCAACAAAGCTTCATCAGTGGAGATCCACGTCGTTAGTAGATCCCAAATCCAGATCATCCAAACGCAAGCGTAACACACCGAAATCACATATTTATGATCGAAACCGTGATTCCATCCAGTGATTCCAACTGAAGAGCGAAACAGGGAGAATTTGGTGAAAAGATCGAACATCAATTTTCCAGAATCCTCGAAAGTTGTCACCAATGGAGGAAAATCAATGCTATATGGAGTTATAGACAACGACAAGAGCCACGATTTGGAATCTAATCAAGGTAACACGCAAATTTTCGATCTAAATTTCATTTTCTATATATCAATTGCAAACTCCAAACTCCCCAATTCCATACCTAGGGTTAGATCTAAGTAGTACTTCTTACACGAACGATTGTGATTTGTTCAATGGAATATAATTGTCATTAATGATATGATGAACTGTGGATAGGTGTAAAATACAGATTCCATAGTTGTACAGATATGGATTTCAAACTTATGATCCAAAACAGATTGTACAATCTGTTTTGGAGGAGAATTGAAGATGACAAATGGATATTGTGAGTATGTTGGTGAAGTTGAATCAAAGGCATTTGTGATTCAAGGCGATATTGAGTTGGAATCACTGAAGAATATGATTAGTGATAGGTTTGACATTTGCCTAGAAACATATGAGCTGAAGTTAACCCACCTACATCCTCTACAAAAATTGAAAGCTCCGTTTACAATCAGCAAAAATGAAGATCTCAATGCATTCATGCATATAAATGATGTGTCTCAGATTGCATGGTCTTTGTCGTTGCATGTTTTAGCAAAGAGAAAGTTGAATGGCACTCAGATAAGTAAAGATGTGCAACAAGCAAGTGTGGTGACAGTTTCTGATGAGTACGTTCAGGAAGCAAGTGTAGATGACACGTTGGTACTCGTTGTTACTAATCTTGCATCAAAAGATATGGGTTACAACAGTGATGAAGCTCCAAATGAATCCCTTAGTGAGAATGAGGAAGATGATATTGATTTCATCTATGTTGGGCAGATTTTCAGCTCAAAAAAATAGTTAAAGACTGCAGTGGCTAACATGGCAGTTAAGGAGAACTTCCAATTTCGAGTGAAGAAATCAACAACAAAGAGGTACAAGGTCAATTGCATTGATTCTAGCTGCAAGTGGGCAATACTAGCTACTTTGAGATCAGAAAGATGAACAAAGACCACACTTGTTCATTTTCAGTCAGGTGCAGAGAACATCAAAAACCATCTTATCAAGCTATAGCGGAAAAGATGAAGATAAGGTATGATAAATTAGAATTACATTATTTATACAATCTCAGCCCTACTAGTAAAGATGACAATTGGCGTGTGCGTACATCTTCAATATAGCTAAATCTATAAACAAAAGCTACTACAGAAGGGTTATTGCTTACTTGTTGCTTACTTGATGCATATAATGAATGAAGGTATGAAGGTGTGACAAAAGGCCCAAATCCTATACAGATTAAAAATGCAATGCAAAAGGAGTTTAGGCATGAAGTGAGCTACTGAAAATCATGGAAAGCAAAAGAGGTTGCACAAGACATGATAAGAGGCACTCCGGAAGGAAACTGTGAAATGTTGCCAACATACTTCCACATGATTCAACATGTAAACCCAGGATCATATGCATGCATGGAGATTGATGGATATAATCGTTTCAAGTATGCATTCCTCTCTTTTGGAGCATCCATTAGGGGATTCCGAATGATGAGAAAGGTATAAACTCTATAATTTTGATTGATAAAAAGTGTATATATAATTAAACTAGTGTAACAACTATAAATTGAATTATATAGGTTATCATGGTAGACGCCGCTTTTCTACATGGAAAATATAGAGGAATTCTGATTTCAGCAACTGCACAAGATGCTGACAGACATGTATACCCTATTGCATTCGGAGTGGCGGACTCAGAGAATGATAATGCATGGAAATGGTTCTTCCAATGATTAGCTGATGTGATTCCGGATTCAAGTGAGTTGGTATTTGCATCTGATCAGCATGGGAGCATCAACAAGGCTGTTGAGGGCGTGTACAGTTCTGCAAAGCATGTCATCTGCACACGTCATCTGAAACAAAACATAAAGGCAAAATACAAACACAGAGGAGTCATCCATTTTGTCAAAAAAGCATCTGAATGTTACACTGTAAGAGAATTTGAAGACTACTTCAAAAGCATTTGTGATATCAAGAAGGATATTGGGAAATACCTTGAAGATGCAGACTTTCAGAAATGGACAAGGGCGCACTTCAAAGGTGACAGGTACAACATTATGACAACAAATAATGCAGAGTGTATAAATGCAATTTTGAAAGATGCTAGAGGATACCCAATTATTGCACTGTTTGAGCATATAAGGGCTAAACTGGCAGATTGGTTCACTGACCGTAGAGAAAAGGCGGCAAAGATCAGTGATGTACCGTCTACGGTGAAAGAAATTTTGCAAACAAGATTTGATAGGTTAGGAAGATATGAGGTAAATGTGTTAAATAATACACAATTTCACGTAGTTGGTGGGAAGTTTACGGGTGTAGTTGATTTGGCACAAAAGACATTCAGCTGCAGAGTGTTTGATTTGGACCATATGCCATGTGTCCATGCTATTGCTTCCATTCAGAGAATGAAGCTCAATATCACTGATTTTGTAAGTGACTACTACAAAATACAGTCTTGGTACATGGCATACCAAGAAACCATATACCCGGTGCCCAGTGAAGATACATGGTATGTACCAAAGGATATTAGAACAACCAAATGTCGTCCTCCTGTTGTGCGGAAGAAGAGTGGGAGACCAAGGAAGTGCAGGATTCCATCTATTGGTGAAGGGCAACCGAAGAAAAGAACATTCACATACACATGTAGCACTTGCGGGAAGAAAGGACACAACAAGCTTACATGTCCAAACAAAGCATCAAGCAGTACACACACAATCATAAGCATGAAGTAAAGAGATACAGAAACTGTCTATGTCTATTTTTATTTTTATTTTTATTTTTTGCATATAGGGACAAGATAATGAAGTTAAGCAAATAGACAGAATCTCTATATTTTTTGATCATATATACAGTGCATGTCCATGGATTAACAACTTTATTATATAAATGAAACCATATATACATTGCATCCCTATATGAGTGTGATTACAAGTGGAAGGACTCATAAAGATGAGTATGTAGCAGCACAAAATATGTCAAGACATAAAAAATCAAAGGAAGGTGGCATCAACTGTATGTCAGTTTACATCACATGGCATAGAAATATGTACTGCTTATATGATTGTGATTACAAGAGGAAGGACTCATCGAATGTATGCTGAATCTCATTAACAAGTAGATGGACAAAAGTGTTAAGTTTGATGATGTGCTTAGGGTGATGCCACTCATTTAATACGACTGATTTGATGAGGGTTGGGTTGACAAACGCATTGGTCATCGCAAGTATACTCTTATTTCAATGAAATATACAGATTGAAGTCAAAACACAAAGTTCATTTCGCAACTTATAGGAAGATCCCAGCATATATATGTCTGAACGTTATAGATACGTCAAAATAACAACAAAGAAGAGAGCATGCAAGCTCTAAGGCCTAATTGTTAAGGGTTAAACAAGTAGTACTTACAATCAAACTAGACATAACAACCATAGTGATAAAATGAGAGCATGCAAGCTCTATACTGGAATCAACATAAGGAAAGTCTTAACCCAAATCCTAACAAACAGACATCAGACAACAGTCTTAACAGTAAAACACTTACATAACGTAAATAAAGTAATGTAAGACACATATAAAAGCAATCATATAACAAATAAACAGTAAACGATGAATGAAAGAATGAAACAATAGAATATAAAAGAAAATGAAAGAGAAACACTATGTAAAAAGAAAGGAAAGAACATAACGTACTCATCAGAATGAAGCCAATCATAAAATCGTTTCCGATCATCAAGTTCAAAATATGAATACTTAGGCCTCCTAGGAAGTGTAGGCTTCTTCTTCAAACCTTGAGTGTATGGAGTCTCCAAAGCAGGAGCAACTTTGGCAACACGAGTTGATTTCTTAGTTACAGCAACTATAGCCAAAGAATTGGGAGAATTCTTGACTGAGGAAGAAGGGAGATTCTTAGCTGTAGGCTCACTCAAATGATTATTAGAGGGCAATGAAGGAGAATTCTAGGGAGTAGGCGCAGGAGTGGAGACACAAGTACCTCTTAGGACATCCTGAATTGAAGAATCAAGTTCATCAGTGGTCATATTAGAAAATTTCATGAACAACTCAGAATCAATGTGGAAAGAAGAACTTACAGGGTTAGCAGGATTGGCATCAGTCTTTGGATGTAAGGATTCAACCTTCATATGGAGGGAATCAACACTAGATTCGAGAGATTCATAATTTGAATTCATGGCATCGTGCATCAGAAGGAGGGAAGTAACAATATCTTTCATGGATTCATAGTCTGAATAGATGGAATTAACCTTCGGAGGGAGGGAATCAACCTTCAGTGCGACTGATTCATAATTTGATTGGAGGGAACCAAAAATAGAAGAGAAAGATCTGAGCACTGGGTCATTTTCATAACTCTTGCTTCGCACCGTAAAACAGAGTCAGCAATCAGGGCCAAATGATGTCTAATGCGTGTTAGAGAAGTTGTATCAGCTGGAGTGAGCCATTCATTATCACCAAACGAGTCCTCATCAGACGCTACTTCAACCCCGTCACCTTGCAAACCTCCAGCTACTTTTTTTTATGAACATCCAGTGTCTACCGCTGGGACAGCTTCAGACGAAACACCACATACAGTATCTACCGTTGGGACAGGTTCAGGCGGAACACCACATCCAGTACGAGACTTCTCCCTTGCATGTGTAAGACTAAATTTCCCACGAAGACAAGGCAACTTAGGAGGACACAGATGTGGGGTAGGGTTCACAGGATCAGTCGCAGATGCTGAAGCTCTGGCATCAGTAGCAGGTTTTTTACGAGGTCTATCAAACACAGAAGAAGGGGACACACCAAGCTTCCTCTTCGAAGGTGACTCCACCAGTGCAATAGATAGGTCAGGAGATGCAACCTTAGACCATGTCCTAGCAGCTATGGATGAAGGAGACGAAACCACAAATTTAGTGCTTGAAGACGGCACAACTTGATCAAGAAGGCCAGCAGAAGGCAATATCGGTGAGGACAGATTAGTCGTAGGTGCATCAACTGGGGTGGGTGCCCTTGAAGGAGCTTTCTGTTTCAGCCATAGAAGATACCCAGCAACATTGGAATCCTCCGGTTCATTTTGAAAAGCCATCAAAGGGGAATCCAGATATTCCCCATAAGTAGGATATATTGTGTCCTTCAAAACAAGAAAAAAAACAGTCATCAATGAAACTAACCACAGAACTAAAACACACAAAGAGATAGATATAGAACAAACACAAATATAGTTATTATTAAAAAAATGGAACAAAATTTGAAACAAAAAATGAAAATACAAAATACCATAAGAGTCTTAGCCAATTCAATCTAAAGATGGCAAGCCGTCACAGGACATTTAAAATATATACTCTCCCATTTTGTGAAAGAATGGTCGTTGTCATCAGGTGTAGACATGCAATAAACAATTGGTGGAATCTTGGGAAAAGCCTCCAACATCCAGATCGGGAATCACAAAACAACATAAGCAAACAAAACAAAGAGAACAAAAAACACATATGTAAGACAAAATATATATAATAATATAAAAAACAAAGAAAACACACACATGTAACACATATAAGAAAGAAGGATAACCTCTAAAGCAAGTGGAAAGCCTAACAAGTTAAAACCGCTCCTCGCCTTTGGGACTTTCGTGTCTAAATCTTTTCGCAGAGACTTCTTAGACAACTTCTCAGAACTCCTTTTTTTACTTTCCTTCAAAAGCTTGGCCAATTTACGATCAGATGCACGATTCACCTTCATGAGCGAGGTAATAGTTTCTACATAAACTAATCTACCCCATGGATATTCAGATAAACAACTCATGTTAGTAGCTAGACACACAATTTCATTCCTAACAAATCCACAACGATGAGGTAACAAAATCCCATCAATTACCAACACATAAGCAAGAATGAGTTTCTTGGGCGAATTCTTCGGTGTCCTACAAAAAAGATCAACCAAGTCATCATACATGATATTATCTACCCCAATTACAGATTTAACATCAATTTCAGGGACATCAACCGGATGATCAGACACACATTTTAGCCCAGTGACAGCAGCAAATTCAGCCATAGAAAACCTGGTAGGGTGAGAAGATTTTAGCTGAAACCACATTTCTCTAGTTTTGGATGTTTTCAATTCATGAAGCAAGAAATGGTTGTAAATTTGTTGATGCAATTTCAACTTGGCACCAAACCAAAAAACACGACGCAGAAAAGAAGAACACATAGATGACCAGTCAGCAGCAGACAATTCCTTTTCAATAACAGGAATAACATCAATACGGGAGTATAGATTATACTTCCCATTATACTTGCTCCGATCTTCACAAATGTAATCAAACACCTACACAAAACACAAAAATATATATATAGATGTATATATATGAAAATATAATGAAAAGGATAAACAGTATAGATAACATAAAATAAAATAAAAGGGCAAAGGCAAGCTGTATACAGACACAATCAACATACAAAGTAAACAGAATATATTATACAAAATGAGGACAACACAATCAACATAAAAAAAAAAAAAAAAACAGTTCATCACTAAAACAAGCACACAAAATGGGGACAATAAAATGGAGGAGATTTCACAAACAAAAAAAAGACAACAATGGAAACTGAATGAGACCAATTAAATAGGAACAAAGAGACTGGAAGCAAGTGGATTGCATCAACAAAAAATGAAGACAACTAAAAGAAAAGTGAGTGACGACAAAAATGGGGACTAAGTGGAATCATAACAAGTGGATAAGCAAGCAATAGAAGAAAATAAATGGCATCAACAACAACTGAAACACAGAGTCCAACACCTAACCATCAGTTTAGCCACACAAAAACCCCTAATTTCGAAACCCTAACCATAATCACAAAAAAAAAACTTGAAGCGAGAATGTCATCAACACTAAATTAAAACAGATTCCAACCTCTAACAATCGATTTAGCAACATAGGACCCCTAATTTTGAAACCCTAGCCAGAATCACAAAGTAACCACAGATTCCAAAACAACAAAATCAACAACACAATCGGAAGCTACACAAGGAAAAGAGGTAACAGATTATAATGAAATAAACTTCAAACACGAAATAACTACCTGAAGGCGCAACCATTGGAGATGATTAGTACGAAACCACGAAGAACAGGAATAAATTTTGATAACCGAGGAGGATGAAGCAACAGAAGGAAGGGTGAGGAAAGGAGATAAACTGAGAGGCTGGAAGGAGGACGAAGAAAGCCATAGGGAGGAGAAAGAAGATCGTCGGCAGAGGCTGAGCACGGATCACATATCGCCAGCAGGAAGCGAGAAAGGAATGAAGTGAAACGTCTGGAATGAGCCACATGAAGGGAAAAGCCTAACTAGCGGAATAAAAGTTCAAGCCCGGTCATAATTACTAAAAAAAACTTTTTAATTAGCTAATAACTTAATTAGAACATTCTAGATGGCCAAAAACGCAAATTTTCTCATTTTTTTAGTATTTGTTTCTTTTTTCCTTTTCCTACTTTTCTTTAATTATTTTTTCAATTTTCCATAATTATTTTTTAATTTCCTTTTTTTATTTCCTATGCCGTCCGATTTTAGTATTTGTTTCTTTTTTTTCACTACTTTTCTTTAATTTTCAAATTTGATTCGGATATCTTCCGCCGGTTGGTGCGCTCAATCCAAAATTTTTTCATATTTCCACTGCACAATCCGATTTTTTCATATACAAATTTAATTTTTGTTTCCTTTTTTTTCTACTTATCTTGAATTGAATTTGATTTTTGAAAAAATAAATGTTCAAAATTCAATACACTTTTATAGACACCTCATACATGGAACGTATCTCATTATTTTACACGCAACTGCCTGCTACTAACCATTCTCACATTATTGAATAATTTCTTAAGATCAAACTTTTAATGAAGGAAATACTATTTTTGTATAACCAACTATAAAGATCTATCATTTCTTCAAAAACTTCAGTGCTACAAAATAGTTCAATACAATCAGATACATTTAGTTTGACAGAAATAGTTCAATACAAACAGACAAATTTAGTTTGACGGTAGAGGGGGCAAATCCATCCGGCGAGTTTTCATTTTCTGAAAATGCTTCAGAATCACTTCATTCTCAATTCTCTTGAAGGTTTCTTTCTCGATATAGCACACTAGAGCATTATTGAGGTACTCATCTCCCATTCTGTTACACAAATCCGTCTTAACAAGACTCATCGTAGAGAAGGCCCTTTCCACAGTTGCAGTAGCAACGGGTAACAACAACACCAACTCAATCAGACGAAACACCAAGTGCAAAGGCTTTTTAAGTCCCCCAACATTTGGAGGTGGATTAGAATTATTTTAACATTTAGAGGTGGATTAGAATTAGTTTCAACATTTGGAGGTGATTTAGAATTAGGAATAGGTGAAGGTGTTGATCCACTTGAAGACACACCATTTGCAATAGATGGCTTCTTCGATCTTGTAATAAACTTATCCATAATCCTAAAAATACAATAGCCCAAAACACAAATTGAATTCATAATACCATATTAGACCAAAATCCCAAATTCACAAACCATCTACAATTCTAAACCTTTTTCATAAAATTGCATTTCCAAACCATATTCACAAATTGCAAAATCACAAATTCAAAATCACAAATTCTAAGTTCTAACTACTAACCCTAATACAAAATTGCAACTACAAATCTACAAATCACAAACCTTATTCACAACTTCAGGTTGAAATTCATAAATTCATATGACTTCACTTTAATGGTAAATTGAATTTGAAGATTGAAAGATCAAAAATTATCGTTCGGAGTTCGGACTCTCTCTGTCGAACCTCCAACCTTTATTCTCCTCAAACCCGCCTCTTACCAATTGTGCTACAACAATCTTTTGTTTCATTAACACCTCTTTTACTGTATATATATATTTTTATATATATATTTTTCCGGGGGGAGCTCGATCCACCGCATGCCCCCCCTTCCTCCCTCCGCCCCTGCGGGGAAGTATCAAAGAAGTTGATGCCGAGTTGAAAGGTGCGGCGGACAGTGGAGACGGCGATGTCGTCGAAAACGGGGCCGAAGACATTGCCGAGAGGGGAAGCCCCGAAGCCGACACAACTGAGTTTGAGTTCGGTTTTGCCGAGCTCTCTCAACTCCAAATTAGGGAGGGGATTAGGGTGCGATTCTACTACCATTGGAGTAGCTCAGCGAAGAGGATCAAAGACGAAAATCAAAGCGATTTTGGGGCAGGAAGGGGAAGAATAATTGAGGATTTGAATCAGACGGCTAGAATTTAAAAGAGCTAAAGATAAAAAATAAAAAAATAAAAAAGAAATGGCAACCAATAAATTCGTGAATTGAATTTGTGATTTGGGGATTTTTTTTTATAACAATATATATTTTGGATTAACAATGGATTTCAAGTTAGTCGGGGTGGTTTCAGGTTTCGGTTGGCTATGTTTGGATTGGGTAAGTTTGAGTCAAAATGGATTTCGAGTTAGTCTGGTTGGTTTCATATTTCGGGTTGTGTCGGGTCACATTTTATTTTATTATAAAATGATGACTATTTTTTATTTATCTTATCTGTTGACTATTAACTTCCTCTATTCCTACTATTGGATATTTCTTCAATCAATCATATTCTTAATCCATCTCGGAATGTTAAACGGGTTGAAAGTGAAGATGCAACTAATATTTGTATAAATAATGTAAGGAGGAAAAAAAAACTCGATTGGAGAAACAATGGGGAATTATTAGTGATATGGGAGTCCGAAAACCTATTTAGGAATATTATTGTTCCTTATAGTGTTCAGCCCCCCGGCGAAAATCATGGATCCACCATTGATTTCAAGAATTTGAGTTTATATTAGCAAGAAGGGTTAAGAGTGTTGATTTGGAGAGGAAAAAAATAGTATGGATGATTATTAATGGTTTAGGGTGTTGACTTCAGAAGAAAAAAAAAATATGGGTGATTGCCTTGAAATTGTGGAAAAACTTTTTTCCCACATAATATGAGGGACGAGACGGGATTTACGGGACAAGAACTCTCCGTCCCGCATCACGTCTCGTTTACGCGAGACGAGATCGGGACGGGATTTAATTTTTTTTCCAAATCCCTCCGGGATGCGAGACAGAACGGGATTTGCGACTACCCCTAGGTGTCTGATTGTTAATGCAATGGTTTAGTGGGTGGTTTGGTGTAATTTAAAATATTACGGGTGTTTATATGGAAAATTGAATATTTTACGGGTGGTTTTTTGTAATGTACCCTTACAAAAAATCAGTTAAATTTCATTTTAATTAAAAAAATAAAGTTTATAGGAAATGACAACTTTCAATCCATCTAAGCAAAGCCCCAAGCCATTATAAGTAATAAATACCCTATATCCATAGCTACCCCATCTACCTAGTAAAGGTGTCTGTAAAGGCTCGAATTTTTAAATCATAATTTTTCGGGGAAAAGGAAAAATCAAAATGAATTTAAAAGCGAAATTTAACGAAAAACTCGCTAAGTCGGATTTTAGAACTCATAAAGCGGATTTCCGACTTGAATAAATTTTTGAGAACTAACATGGCAACATCTTTCCTCGGAATTTCGAAAAGCTAACTAATCGAGAGATCGGAAACTGGAAAAACTAACATCGAACCTAACGTCGGAAATTTAACCTAGCATTTCCGGGACCATAAGTTCTCGTCTTTTCTCCCATCCTTATCCAAAATTCAGCCATGGTCCCCTTGGAATTTAGATTTAAATTTGAAATGAAAGAAAATTGGTTGTCTTTTTCCCTCTTTTTCCATCTAGCTTAACACCTACAAGTCACCTTTCTATATTTGACATTAAGATAGACCTGCTTATGTATCTCCTTGGACCACGCCAGAGTTGCAGGACTCCACTCCCCTCTCCCCTTTTTTTAATTAAATCCAAACACCCCCCACTGTCCACATTTCACTTTCAAAAACTAAACACGCCAAAACCCCTGTTCACTTTTGTTGATTGAGCAGCACCGGTCGAGCACCCCTTCTCCTTCCTTCTCTGAGCTCGTGCGGCAACAATTCCTAGTACCACCTCTGAGCTCCGACGTCTGAGACGGCGTCCAAGCCGAGCTGGGCAGCCCGGAGCCAGCATCGCCGACGCCAAGCTCTTCTCCTCCTCCCCTTGCCTTCGGTCCAAACTCCCGGTAACCGTTCCCTTTTCTCGATCCAAATCCTTGTAAAGTTCTGCCCTTTAACCCATTGCCCCTGATCTAGGCCGAGCCGCGCTGTCCCGCCTCCGGCGAAGAAGGATTCCCGATGACCATCTCCGGCGAAGTCGAAAACGCGCCTCGGTGAGCTTTCCAAGCCATCCTTCATCTCTCTCGCTTTAATTTCTGTGTGTTAACCTTAACTTGAACTAACCCGGGGAGAGATTTGCAAGAGTGAGGCTAACGGCGAGATCGAGAGGCGGGATCGGGAGCGAGAGCGAGGTCAGCGAGCGTGAGTGCGAGCGGGGCCGAACGCTGGTGAGAGAGAGAGAGTCCGAGCGAGAGAGCGAGCGCCGAAGAGCGAGGAAGCTGAGGAGGAGGGAGCCGATGCCGGTTGAACCAGGACGAGCAGACGCGAGCGGCACCATCGGAGGCGGGGTTGGATCTGATGAACGGAGGAAGAAGAAGTGGGACCCGCCATCGCCACATCATCTGTGGGCTCAGCTCCTTCATTTCTCTCTTAGGGTCGAATCCAAACAGATGAGAGAATGGGTGGGCCTAATTATTTTGGACCGGATCTAACTTATATGAGAAGAATTTTGGGCCTAATTAATCCTTTTGGAAAATCAAATTGGTTTGGGTCTTCTAAAATAAAAGGGGTGATTTTATTAAATATTAATGGTTGGGGTTTTAAAAGGATTTAGGGATATTTTATGAAAATGTTAAAGGAAAATGGTATTTAAAATATTATATAATATTATGCGATTGGTGACTAACTAGCATGATTGATGTGAATGGTTGACTAATATCATGATTGATGTGGACTAATGGCATGATTGATTGGCTAATAGCATGATGAACTGTTAGAATTTTGTATCGTTCGACTTATGCTTTATGAGCCATGATTAATATGATGAACTTTGAGATAAATGGCTATGAGGATTTATTATTGTGGAAATATGAATGTGGTTGAATGAAATGATGAGAATGATGCGGTCTTACGGAATGTGGCAATGAGATGAATGGTTGAACTTGATGGGATGATGATTGTGATATGGTTGTTATTCTCGTTTAATGATGTATGCTTTCAGTGCTTGAATGGTTAGGCGTAGACTTATATATGTGTTCTGATATGTATCTAGGTGATCTTTAATCTATCATAATGCTTGCATTGCTGTTCTGCACCGCCAGGTAAGTCTCTTCGGAGCTTACTCAGATTGAATAGAGCTATTCCTTGCTTTAGGTGCATGATATATTAGGTGTTGCATTCATGATCAGCATGCCATGTAGTACCATGCTAGGTTGCATCTACGTTGAGCATCCCATTTCTTTATGCGTATGTAAACAGAACGGCCGTTATCTGTGAAGTAACTAGAGTCATTGCTAGGGTCATAGGGTAGCCCAGCCTCATCGGGTACCCTGAGTCAATCGAGTCATGCACTTCCTTATATTATGAGATGCCTGCGGGCTTTATTGTGGAGCGGGTTAGGCATGCGTGCCGCCCTATTATGAATGAATGCATTCACGAGCTGGCCAGTCTCCACCTATCGGAAGGGGTGGAGGTAGGAGAGGGATATACCACTTGGTATTCTGTGCTAAGGCCTTATTATTATTATGTACTCGATCTTAGGAGCATGTTAGTGTGTTAATATTCCGTCATGCATCTAGAAGCATCTTTATTAGGTCTAGCGTATATGTGTGCTTATGGTTAGGATGCAGAGTTAAGTGGGCATCGATCTGATCCCGCCCCATATCAATTTTTTTTAGGTATTATTTATGTTCATCCTATCGGTGCTGTTTGCTTATTGCGCGGGTCATTTTGTCGGCGGAGAGTGAGCGCTGGGGTATAGACTTCACCAGACTCTGATTATACTTTTTCGGATTTACACTTTAGACTCCGTTTTGACGGCTCTGCCGTGGCACACATTTGTATTATACTTGTTTCCGCTAGTCGCATGATTTCTGATTTCCACGCTTAGATTACGACAGGTACAGGGGACTTCCCCGGGGATTCCAACGATCCCTTCGATTTTGGGCACGAAATCCCCCTTTGAAAACATTAAAGTAAGGTTTCTGGGTTTTGAAACCTTCAACCTGTACTCGGGGCGCAAGGTCCTAACGGGAGGGTTTAATCCCTCGAAACGTAACTCGGGAATCATAATCCCGGGCCGTTACAGTGTCCTACCCCGCTTCTATTTTTGGGGAGGGGGTTATTACCACTTGGGTAAAACCATCTTCCATCATAGGCTATAAAATAGGGTTTGATATATTTTTTTCTACCATCATATGTTAAAATGGGTTTTGGTCAAAAACGTTTTTGACCTATTTCTAAAATGAAGGCCAAATTTGGCTTGAAATTTTAGAAGCCCAAATGTGAATTTCACCCTTTTTTGTTTATTTTTAATTGTTTAATATTAATATAATAAATTTATAAAGTTCACAATTAATTGTATATAAATTATCTAATTATAATTTTTATCAAAACTAAAAGTTATTGGAATTTTTTTTCAAAATATTCACGAAAACGAAATTATTTAACAAAATATTCACACTTTTAAAATATTTACCAAAATATTCATTTTTTGCAGGTTGTCAGAAAAGAGCAGATTCAAACCGTGTGTTATTCACAATACGAAAAATAAAAAAAATAGAGGGAAAGTGGGACTAAAATTAAATATATGATTATTTATTTATTTTCCCACTTAACACGCGGTTTGAAACCGCGTGTTTAACCGCGTTTTTACTTTTTAATTTTTTTTTTAATTTGAAATTCCATTTGCAGTACAGAGGATAGAGGAGAAGGAAGGAGGAGACCCAATCCGCAATTGGCCAGAGTTAGCAGCAGAATTAACAACCTCCTCGTCCAAGTCCGCAATTGGTCACCGATCGAGGCCGTTTCCAAGCTCCGTGGCAAATTTTCCCCTTCCGAGGCTAGCAGATCTTCCCCTTCCGCGGCTGCAATCTTCGCAAAGTGTCCGTAGGAAAGTCAAAGGGATCGCCGAGGAGGGAGATGTCATTAGGGGGGCGGAGATCGAGATCGGAGATGGACCTGCAGTGCGTAAGGGGCAGAGAGGGTGGTGGAGTTCGACGGCGGAAATCGGAGAGTGGAAGCGCCCCCTCTCGCTCTCTCTCTCTTCCACTCTTCACATCCCGCGGTGGAAGCGATGTAGGAGAACGAGTCGCCGGTGCCGGTGATGGTGCCGCGGTGGGGGAGGCAAGGCGAGGTCACCGGCATGGTCTTCTCCTTCCCTTTCCTCTATCTGCACACCTGCACAATTTCAAATTAAAAAAAAAAAGGTACAAACTAAACACGCGGGTTCAAACCGCGTGTTTATTGGAAAAACCTATATATTTAATTCATGATTAAATTAATGATCGCGTTTTTATCATTAATTTTATTTTCATTCTTTCTCCCATTTTAAACTTTTCGCATTGTGAATAATACGCGGTTTCAAACCGCGTTATTCTGTCAAACCTGCAAAAAAATGAATATTTTGGTAAATATTTTAAAATTGTGAATATTTTGTTAAATATTTATTTTTTTGTGAATATTTTGAAAAAAAAATTCAAGTTATAGTGTTGTAAATATATTGACGAGTTCTTTGATATGACTATAATATTTAATATATTTGGATAAATAATATCTTTAGAAAAACATTTTCATTTTTTATTATTATATCTTCATCAAAATCATACCTCCTAATTAAATATCGAGTTGCATGAACTACTTTATTTGAAAATAATAATAATAAATTCCTAAACACATCAAAACCATAATACAGAGTAATATCTAATATGATTGCAAATTAATATCACTCTCTCCAAAATCATTCCTTGTTTCGAGGTCATCACTCTAATCGTCTTCATGTGAATTTTTAATGGCTTGTTTCAAAACTACTAGGAAATTTTGAATATATTATCAAAATTTTCACAATGACATACACCTTGTGATTCACTTTGAAATTAGCTAAAGTTAACAAAACCAAATATATTAGGTGATGTATAGAATCAATGAAAATATGCATCAATTTATAGATAGTTAGCACGCTAAAATTGGCTTATGAGGAAACCAAAATAATAGATGATAGATTAAAAAAGAATATCCTATAGAATGTTCCTTTTTAGTAGGCTATTTTTCTTGACCAATTTGGCCTACGGGAGAAGATGCCCTCAAGGGAATCACTCTCCTTATAAAACTACCCTATTTATTAAGAAAAATAATAAAATAATTCGGAATATCTAATCAAGCGATATGGACTATAACGGACTTTTGATTACCCAATAATCATATAACCAAACACTAAAAATGGGAATCACTTATTCCCATTTTGGATTTCAGTTATACCAAACAGGCTTATTTCAGAAATGTAATTTATTTAGAGCATTTACAATAAGTGGTATATACCATTTAAAGAAGGGTGAATTACATTTTTGGTCCCTAACCTTTACCACTTGTTTCACTTTAGTCCCTAGCCTTTGAAACGTTTCAGAATAGTCTTTGACCTTTCTATTCCGTTTCATTTTAGTCCCTGACCTTTCAAAGGTTGTAAAATAGTCCCTAACCTTGCATTTTTTTATTCGTTTTAGTCCCTAATATTAAAATATTATTTGAAATAATTATAAAAAAAAACAACCCTAAATTTATCATAATTTAAATAAAATCATTCATACAAAGAAAAGTATATAAAATCATCTAACTCTATAATTTTAATTTTGAAAAATACTCGAACTATTTTACTATTTATCATAAGAGCATATTATATAAAATTATCCATAATTTTTTTTTTCACAAGCTCTCATAAAATTTATAGATCTTGTGATTAACTATAAGAGATTGTGGGATTTTTTTTTTCTTATTTACCAATACATAGATCCAATATATGTGTATTAATCCATTAAAATAATGAATTCGAATAATAAAAGATATCTTTTTTTTAAAAAAAAAATCATAAAGTTGGATATTTGTTTTATAATTATTCTTTATATGGGTAATTTACTCATTTATATACATTATGATAACTTTAGGGTGATTTTTCATAATTATTTCAAATAATATTTTAATATTAGGGACTAAAATGAATAACAAATATAAGCTTAGGGACTATTTTACAACCTTTGAAAGGTTAGGGACTAAAATGAAACGAAATAGAAAGGTTAAGGACTATTTTGAAACGTTTCAAAGGTTGGGGACTAAAGTGAAACAAGTGGTAAACGTTAGGGACCAAAAATGTAATTCACCCTTTAAAGAAAGCAACAGAGGTTTATGTAAATATTACTTCCGGGTATTTAAATGCATGTAGGTGAGATTTACTGAACCATATGTAATTAGGGATTTTACTGCAAAAAGCCAAAATCTTTTACTTCAATTAATAAAATACTAAAATTTCGAAGAGTCTCTTACTTTAATATAAGATGTTACAATTTGAAAAGACATTAGCTGTTAACTTGCTATATACAGTACACAACATCTCCTACTGTATGTATGTATGCACAAAGGCTGTCTGAAGATTATACCTGAGGGTACTGAGTGTGGAGAGGATCTGTGTAATTTGCAGAAATACAAGTTAAATAACAAGGTGGATAAGACCTGCCATCAGTCTTAAAGATGCAACTTTCAGAGTTCCTTCATCAGATTTGTGGCGTCAAGCGAATGATAAACCCCTTGCGAACTAGCGCTCTTCCTCCTCAATGGCAACAGTTGTGTAGGTAATCTCTTCCTTGATCTCATTTCCTTTTACTCTTGCCTCCCATGAAACTCTCCAAGTCTGAAGCAAGCTTACCCTACATTTTCACAGTTAAATTACAAATCAGTTGCCAAAAATGGTTCTTTATGCCAATCACCACAAGCTGATATGCAGGGACTGCTAGAATAGAGAAGCATAAGGACAACACTTCTCCACGAAGATTACACAAATCATACATGTATAATTTCACTTCAATCTCAGTGGTGCAAAATGCAAACAGTCTTATACGAGTTCAAACCATCATAAATGGCTGAATTCTCTGCTAGCTTCACTTCAAGATGTCTTGTAATATCCCAGATCAATGCATCACCCAGATAGATTCTAAATTTCACATGATTACTAATTCAGAATAACTAATCTGGAAACACAACTGAAATGATTATAAAGGAAAATTCATATCCTCTTTATTAGAATCTATCGTGTCATTGTGTCAATAAACTATATACCCAGATATTTAAATATCGACAACATATTACACAGCTGCAACTTCCAACTAACTCAAAGAAGAGACTTGTACCTCTGAACTTCAACTTCTCTTTTTGCAAGCATGAGCGCCAAGAATACAGGCACCATGGCAGCAAACAAGTGCTTAAGAGAATGGCCGCTGACAATATGATGAGTGAAGTTATAGATTGGTTTATCTGCTGCCTCTTCTATCTTTGCCAGCAGATAAAATGCTGAAAACAGGATGAGCAAACACTATGTCAACAGTCAAATCCGTGGAAATAATTTAATGGATTGGGAAAGAATTATATAGTTCTATTTAAGCAACAGACCTGCAGCCCAGAGCCAGTAAGAAGAATGTGTATACATAGGAGGCATCAAAATAGCCATTAATGGAATGGCAATGCATGGGACAAACTGTATCAGTGCATAAGGACGAAGATCATCAAAAAACCTGCAATGAAGGTTCACATGGGATGAGAAATTGAGAAAGTTCCACCTTATATAGCCATTAGATGAGGTACTCAAAGATCAGATTAGAAACATAGCCATAGTGCCAGCTAAAAGGATTCTTTGGAATCCTTTTCAAACTAATTTCAAACAGACACTTATATATTCAATATTCCATCAGTGATCTTAGTTACCCCCACCATGAACCACATTGAAACGAAACAAAACACATTCTCGTAAACCATATATCAGTCATCGCCATTCATTTTCAATTCAGTTGCTTCTTTCAACAACATAGTCGGATAGTCCAACTAATAAGAGCAGGCTCCACTCAAAACAAACCATGGAACTCTAGTCGAAACAGGTTAAGAATTTAGTAACCATTCCGGAATGGCTCACCGGAAAGGACTTATGGATAATAGTCATAGGTCCCCGGTTCGAACCCCGGAATGGCCGCTCTTTATTTACCAATTCAAGGTTAAGAATTTAGTTTGACTCAAACAACACCAACTGCCCTTTGAGAGAAGGACATATTTAATTCCACAATGTACTAAGACAAGAAACAATAGTGGAATAATCACCTCCAATACATGATGCTAACAACGCCTGCTAGAACGAGAGGTATGATGGATATTTTTCCCTTCCTTTCATCTATCCTTTCTATAATAAATATTGCAATTATTGATGTGAATGCAATTGTCATCTGTATACATCAAAGCAAATGAAGTTAAGTTCAGAAAAAAAATTCTCAACAATTATACAGAAAAGAAAATGAAGTTAAGTTCAAAGCAAATGATGTGCATGCAAGGTTGATACGAACAAAATTTAGACCAATTTATATTTAGTTGTGATGTATCAGAAGATCAAACTAACCGGCAAGCGATCCCACACAAGGCGAGCATCACTTGGTTTGAGATGGTAGTAAGAGGAACCAACGCCAACAGCAGCCACCCCGATAAAGAAACAAGTCCAACCCCAGAGCTCACCTTGCAAGCTTCAAAACACAAAAAACTGAGCAAGACCAAAAATGAATGCAGGTAGATAAGGTTCATGGCGCTCTATAGTGTCATATAGCTAACAACAAAGAAAGCTTTAATATGTGGATTACCTTAGCTTAAAGTAATTACCATGATAACACAATACCAGCCCAATGAGACCAATCACAAGGAACGGAAAGTTGGATATCACATTTAGTGTGTTAGGAATACCTGGAAATGGATGCATAAATACATCAATTTACACATAAATATACAATCACTATTAACAAAACTTCCCCACAAATCCCCAAAACGTCAAAAAAAAAAAACATTAGATAACCAGAAATTATGATTCAACAAGTAAATTTGACATCTAGATGATCCATTCATTGCTATAACAGAAGGAGCCTTAAGCACATGTTTTCTTAAACTAGGGTTGCTAGTTCCAAACAAGTATCAAACATTAAAGCAACTCTAAACTTGATCACAACCCTAATCGAACCAAAAAAACACCCTAAAAAAAGAACTTTAATCGACATCGAAACCCTAACTGGGCCGCAAGAAGCCTACAGAACCCGTAAACAACATAGAAACCCTAGATCCATGATAATCTAAACTTGATCTATTTTTGTAATAGAATGAGTTGAAGGTTTTTAAGAACTGAAATTGAGGAAGAGAATGTAACAAAAAAGGGGGAAATGATACCGAAAAACTCGCGTTGATCAGCGAAATCGTGGTAAGACTCGGACTGGGGAATGGCAGGGGTGACGAGCATCAGCACAAGGAAACAGAGGATCGCCACCGCCCAAACGTACGCAGTTCGGCTCCTCATCTTTCCTTAGGAGAAGCAACTCCGCCAGAGCACTACCAACGGGAAGAAGCGGATTGAAGGAAGATCTTTGCGATAGGGAATCCGTTGAGTGCAAGGCCAAGGTGGCCCCAACAGCGAATATCGATGACGGATTGACCCGGGCAAACGCGGGCAACGATTGGGCTTGTACCGGACTTTTTCCCAAATTTAGTACCGGTGTTATCGATGTGGATCGAGTTAAGCCCGCTTCAAGGGCGGCTCACAGGTGCCCGCTTAGGTATAGGCGTGGCCACGGGTCTGACCCGGCGGGTCGAGCCCGTCGACCAGTCGGGTCATGGGTTGGCGGGTTCGGGTCACCCGGCGGGTCAGAGGGTCGAAGGGTCGACCCAGCGGGTCAGAGGGTTGAAGGGTCGACCCGACGGGTCGGACCCAGCAAGTACCCGGCGGGTTGACCCGACAAATATGGCCCAGGTTGAATGGGTTTGCACTTGTTCGGAGTTTTCGAAATTGTAGAGAACGGGTATTGAACGCATATATGTTTGAAAAAATATCCTTTCGTGATTATCGTTTAGGTACAAATTACAATATTACAACTTATAATTCTCAAGACTACAACTACAACTATAACTGTAAGTATACAAAACTACAATTGTACAATTTGTGCATGAGTGAGTGTGGAAAAAAAAAGAAGAGGAAGAAGGGCTTGAATCGGTTTCCTGATTGCCTACGTATCCTCCCGGGGTTGAGGAATCAAAGCTCAAGTAGTTCGTTTACCTGTGTAATTCTGAACCCCGTCCCGGTTACCTATTCTTCTAGTCTTCTTAATCATTGGACCCTCCACCTCCTGAGCCATCTGTGATCGCCCCGTCACTAGAGCTCCCAACGGACTCCCTATCCACTCCGTCATCATCCTCGGAATCAGTCCCCAAGATGTTCTTATGCATCCGCATATGCGCCCTCTTCCAATATGCAAGGCAAACTCGGGCTTCGAGGTTCTCGGGAAGCAACCTTGATCTCTTCTCCGAAAAAATCTGACCTCCACGACTGAAAAGCTGCTCGACGGCAACGGTGGAGCAAGGGGCCCCAAGTATTTGTCGGGCGATTACCTGCAACGTCGGGAATCCTTGTTTTTGGGACGGCTCCACCATTCAAGGACATCGAAATCTTCTTCCTCATCGATGTGAAAATCAAAGTTATTGGACAAATATTCGTCGAGCTCCGAGTGGGGGCTCGACGAAGATCTCGACCTCTTTAACTCGAAGATATCTCGGGCCAGTGCCTTAGTTCTAGTGGTGATGCTAGTTCGTGACCCGCTTGAACTGGAAGGCACAGGAGGACGACCGGAGGAGGGCGCTCTATCGCCCGTCGAATATTCAATATATAATTGTTCTAATAATCCTCTAACTCTAGCAACTATAATTGGAACATTGCAATCGGGATCTTCCACAATTCCTAAACTTGGAAAATAGTTGTCTAAAAACTTTTGAACCCCGTTTAATTTATATCTAGGGTCGAAACAACACGCTACGAGGAAATTGTCGGGTCTAACTTTGTAATATGTGATCCATTTTCGCCGCATCTCCAAAATAGCGTCGGAAATGGAAGGCACGCTAATCCCGTTTTGAAGGGCTATTGCTACGTTCATTGCAATAAAACAGAAAAGGTTTGATGTAGACATGTAAACGTGGCTGAAAGTCCGAGTTGCGTCGTAAAAAACTTTGAAAACCTCCACAACATCTCGGGCCTGAGTCAAACCTCCGCAAAGATGTTTGACCCTTCGATGTTTTGTGTTGCAAAACCTGAAAGAAGTTCTTTATAAGCGATGGAATCATAAATCATTTTGTAAGTGGAGTTCCACCGAGTGCAAACGTCCTTGGGGAACTGTTTTGGGCGAGTTTGGTGAGAACGACAATAAGCGCTCCATTGTTGGCGAAGCTGTTTGCTTCGCCAAAGTGCCCGCAAAACAAATCGAATTGGTTCAATAACAGAATGTAAATAGTTTAAACCATCTTGCATACATAAGTTTAAAATATGAGAGGCGCAACGAATATGGAAAAACTTACCGCCTATCCCGGGCTGACAATTTTGGATTAATTCCGGAATAGATGCGGTGTTGGCAGAAGCGTTGTCAAAACCGATACTAAAAACTCTTTTGGTCAATCTATATTCTTGTAAAACGTTTAAAAGGACACGTGCTATGTTTCGTGCCGTGTGTGCTTCGTCGAAAACTCGAAAAGCTAAAACATGTTTGTGCAATTGAAAACGTTGATCAACCCAATTACAAGTAACACCCATGTATGAGTGATGTTGCCAATGGTTGGTCCAAATGTCACTACAAATCGAAACTTGTAAATCATGTTTTTTGTGAAAATATTCGATTAACTCATTTTTACGGGCGTTATACCGTCTAACTATTTTCCTTTTAACCATGTTTCGACTAATACCTTGCCATGCAGGTTGAACAATTTGTGTAATAAAATCATTGAAACATAAACGTTGTGAAAAACTATAAGCTAAACCCTCGACAGCTCTCATTTTTACATAGTTATCATGACAACTACGATAAACATAAAACCAAAAACCAGCGGGTTGAGAGGAAGAAGATGCGTACCCGGTTATTTGAGTTTGTTCTTTGGCGTGGCCGAGCTTTTCGGGATGCTTCGACCGGATATGGTGACCGTAGATCCCATATCTGCCTCCCTTCTTGTGCTTGTAGATCGTCCTGCAGAAGTTGCACTTGGCCGAGCAACTGGCTTCCTCCCAAGCCGGATCCCGAGCCCCCTTCGTGAACCAATACTTGAAAGTAGCGGCTCGAACTTCCGCCGTAGTAATAGGGTCGCCATCGGCCGGAGTTCCTTGGCTCCCTTCGGCGGGGAACCCAAACTCTTAGGTCGAGATCGTCGGAGTTCCGGCTTGGGGGGTCCCCTCGGGCTCAGCCTCCTCCTCGTCCATTATCTCGTCGACGTGGTCGGCTAAAAGAGCATCATCTTGAAGACATCGGGATCCGCTCGCCGTCGGGACCGAGGCACTTCGCCGAAGGGTTGGTGCCGCCGCTGGGTTCGAGCCGCCGCCGCCTCCAACACTCGGGGTCGATGAAGATGGGGCTCCACTAATACTCTTGCGACCCCGGATAATTCAGTTGAAGACACCCGATATTTTGAATTTTAGAGATTTAGGAGATTTAAGAGAGAGATTAGTGAGAGATTAGGAAATCGGGACTACGAGAGACAATATCGAGCGATTAGAGAGATGAAGATGAGATTAGAGGAGATGAGTGAGGTGTGGCTTGAAAATGGGAGGGAAAAGGGGTTTATATAGGGGTCAAACCGAGGGAAATCGGCTCGAAACCGACCGTTGGGCAACGGTCGACCTGGCTGGTCCAACGTTCGACCCGGCGGGTCGACCGTTGTAAAGTAGCCGTTGGCCTTTTTTTGTTTTTTTGTTTTAGTTTTTAGGTGTTGTTTGGCTTGTTACCCGGACTCTTAAGTTTGAAATTAATTTATATGTCAAGCTTTTAATTTATTTTATTGAGTTTTTAATTTTTTTGTCATTTTAAATTTGATATCTAATGTTTAGGTAATTTTTTCAAAGTTGTTACTTGTTAGGTAATTACTAAACAAATAATCTTATGAAACACCATTCATTCAAACACAAGTTTTTTTGTAAACCGACATACGATTAAAAGTTCACAAATCACAACTCACATTCACATCACATTAAAAGTTAAAAACTTAAAACATGCACCATCGTTCTTCATCTTATCGAGGTGCTTCTTGGTGACGTGAAGCTTCAAATTTCCATATCCAAGGTTATTAGTCACCTTCTACTTGTGATCACAGTGACGAAAAACGACTTCGAACTTTCCACCGGCTTGCTCCTCCTTCTCGTAATGATCCTGGAACAATGCCCCCCCGAAGGTTATCACTGGATCTAGTTGCGTCGGACATGATTACGAGCTTATGAAAAAAAAATGATAGGTGATTGATGGATTGGATGGGAATATGGGGGGGTATGTGTGATTTGTGACATGAAGGAATTGGCTATTTATAGATCCGAGCCTAATCTACTACTCCACTAGTTGTTACAACAGCTACATTTAAAAAAAAAATCATCAGACGGTGGGCCCCACACCAACGGTCAGATTTTCAAAATAAGCCGACCCGGCACCCGCCGGGTCATCGGGTTTCAAAACCCCGACCCTAACCCGCTACCCGTCCCCACCCGCCTACCCGTCAACCTGGACACGCCGGGTCGTTGACCTGTAAGACCCGTCGGGTCACGGGTTGACCCGTAACCCGTGGCCACGCTTACTTTGGTATGGAGTATTTTCGTTGGGTAAAGTATGTTAACCGTCCCTAATCTTTCATGTGTTTTCCATTTTAGTCCTTTAACCCTTTTTTTTATATAGGTGAGAATTTGGAGTGGTTAATTACGGTTATACCACCACAAAGAGCGTCCCTACGGACGAGGGCTTGGAACTCTGGATCGGTACTCCAGGATAGCGAGTCAGACTCCAAGGCCATGTGGGTGAGATGGTTAGCCACTCTGTTCGCCTCTCTGAAAATGTGGGACGCAACAACCATCTCGAACAACTTAGCAGACAAAGAGCATTCAAAAAGAGGATTCCAATCTCCCAAGGGGTCGACCAAGCATCATTGATTGCTTTCACGATCGCGAGGCAGTCCCCCTCCACCGCAACTCTTCGGATCCTTAGCCTCCGAGCTTCTAGCAAGATGCAACCCAACTGCCTCAGCCTGGAGCAGAGACACCTTCCCACATCTTCTGGCACAGCAAGCAGTCACCCTACAACCATCATATTTGTTAACAAAACCTGCAGATGTGGAACCAGACAAAGATTTAACACCGTCAAAATTATGTTTAAAGACACCATTCTCAGGCTTAACCCATCTAATGGTGTTCCTTTTGCGAGAGTTGTGTCGAGGTTTGACTGTTAATGTCCTTCCAACTTCCTCATCCGAGTCATCTTGTTTAGTGTTTTTTCCAATTATTCATGTAGTAGTTGATTGTTACTATCAACTCATCTATTGTTCGTAAGTTCTGATTGTCAAATATAATCTTGTTCCTTTTCATCCAAATACACCACCAGGAGAAAGCTAAAATATCCTTTTGCTCACGTTTTAGTCGTCAGAATATCAACCCTGCATCGTATGTGGCTCACAGTGGCACACCACCCCAGAGTGCCCACATACGAAGCAAGTTAGGCTAGCAGAAACTCACGAGGAGGTAGCCTACGCAGGGGGTCCCAATCGCTATATGGGGGACCAAAGATTCTATCAACCACAATGGAATCAAGGTGCCCCTAGGAACCCCCCACCATACAAAGCTCCAGGACATCCAGAGAGGGACCAGCGAAAAGATAATCTACAGATGATCCTCAACGAGATGAGGAGAAACCAGGCACAACACTAGCAATCCACCAGCGCCATCCAAACTCAACTTTAGAGCCTCAACACAAGGTTTGGAGAAATGGACATCTGGAAGCGGAACATAGAGACCCAAGTGGGTCAACTCGCGTCACAGATCCCAAGACCATCCGGAAAGCTCCCTGGGCATACAGATCCAAATCCTAAGGGGCAATCTGGACAAGTCGCGGGGTCACAAACTGCACGAACCAGAGATCAGAGAAAAAAACGACGACACTGGACAACAGGTCGAAATCGACTAAGAACTGGTCGATATCGACCAACCTCGGGTCGATATTGACCCATCTGCACCAGAAAGCTCCATTTTGACCCCACTAGTCGATATCAAGCAACCTCAGGTCAATATCGAGTCCACACTAGTCGATATTGACTCTTCTGCATCGCTCCCAACGGCTGATTCTGCTCCGAAACCAAAGAAGACACTTCTGTTCCCTTCCAAGGCGCTCAAAGATCCCACTGCAAGTAAGTTTAAAGGCTTGGTTAAGATGCTTCAGGAACTAAATGTTTCAATACCTGTTACAGAAGCTCTTCAAGAGATGCCTGCATACGTCAAGTTCCTTAAGGTGATCCTTAGCAACAAGCGATCAATCATATAAATCGCCAGCGACTGCAAAAGGATGGATTTTCCTGAGAAGAGACCTGACCATGGTAAGTTTTCTATTACTGCGGGATTTGGACAACATAGATATGAGGCACTGTGTGATCTAGGAGCAAGTGTGAGCATCATGCCCTTATCAATCTGGTCAAAGGTAAAGATAGGAGCACTAGAGCCTATGGATGCCAAGCTATACATGGAAAATAATACAGTGGTCATCCCTACAGGTATGGTTGATAATGTCCTTGTCCCGGTTGGTAAGTTCTATACTCCCGCATATTTTCTTGTTATAGATATGGCGGAACCTACTTGTCCTATTATTCTTGGTAGACCTTTTTTAGCTATTGCAGATGCCAACATCAACGTCAAAAAGATATTGCTCACCTTCATGATAGGTAACGAGGTCTTAGACTTCTCTTTCGGCCCTACAAAGGAGAAAATTCCATGGCTGGAGGTAAAGAGCATAGACAACCACGTGGACGAGCAAAAAAAGATGGAGGAAAGCGCCAAGAAGCTACTCGACATCGACTGCACCTGGTCGACGTCAGCTACTCCACTCGACGTCGTCTACTCCCACCCGACGTCAACCTCCCTTGTTGAGCTTCGAACCTGCCAAAAGCCTAAGTATGGGGTCCCTGTACTCGATGCCGACCACCTCTACTCGACGTCGACTAACCCTCAGCCCAAAGATTGCTGTTTTGGGCACAAAAAGGTAAGATCAAGTACAACCCACTACTAGAATTCTTCTATTTAACATCGGTTCATTAACATCGATCAAAAAAACCTGCCATGTAAAATAGTTTTTTTACTTCGGTTAATAATTTTGTGATGTTAAAAATAAAACAGACATCACACTATTTTCCAACCGATGTTAAAAAAAGGTTTTGAAAAAAAAAAAAATAAGGGCGGGATTTGTCCCGCCCATATGAAATACACACCCCCGCCCATATGAAATACACACTCCCTATACTTTGAATTTAGAAAACCCTTTTCATTCCCTTTCCAAACCCGACTCTGCAGCCTCCAGCAGTCCCGCTACAGCGAAATCTCCTTCCTCCTCCAACTCCTCCCTGTTCACCACCGGCTCCTTCCTCCACCAATGTCGTCGGCGCGCTTTCGAAATTCTCCGGTGGGGATATAGGCTCTTCGGCGAAATCCACCCGTCTCTCTCTCTCACCCCGACCCTCCGCTTCCGCCTCCAAAAAAACACAGATCTATCTATCTTCCTATGGCTCTCTCAAATTCTCAACCTCCCTCTCCCAGATCTCGTTCTCCTTTCTTTATCCCCATGCCTCTCCTCTTCATCTTAAGATCTCTCTCAATCTCATATCTATCATTTTCTCTCTCGCACGTTTTAAGTCGAAGCCGGTTTTGTCGCCTACTGCCTTCTGATGCCGACACCAAGAGCCTGAAACCCGCTTCTTGCTGTCATCGGTGCCAAAACGGAGTCAACCCAAGCGTCGTCGCCTATGTGGCCTCGAAAGGTAATTGTTCTTCTCCTATTGTAGTTGTATATCTGAGTTAGGGTTTAAAATTTGTGGATTTCTAATTTCAATTTAGGGTTCATTTATGGTTGGTGGTGTGGAATTAGGGTTCTTCTCCTATTTCGCTTTGCCGCACACTTTTAGTCTTTGCCTTAGATCTGGAAGCATTTGTTGAGGATTCACCCTCAAAGAAGATCGATAGCTTGAGATTTTTCCAAACTCTCCTCCAAATCCTATGTGCTAAATTCCTCTGTATGACCGAGTTCATAAAATCCCACCTAAAATCATGAAATTGCAGTTTCATGAGCATCTATTTTAGAAGGAATATAAAGCTTTCGCTTGATATAATATGAATAAGTCACAGCTAGCATTGTGGGTAGTTGATAACTGTACAACTGATTGACTGTCATATTATTTGGAGATATGTTTTGTTTGCACATAATCTGATGAACTGGTATAAGTGTTAAGAGAAAAGATCTTGGTCAAGGAGTTGATGCTTTTGCTTTTTATCTTATATTTGTAGGAACATGAAAGAAGAAAAAAAAATTCACATGATATAGAAGAGATATCAGAAATAGTGGCCTTTCTAAGGTATACATCTCTTGCATGTTGTAAAGTTCACAGTTTCTTTTCATTAAACTTGACCTTAACAGGGGCAGATAGTTGCTATATCGAACAACTGGGTGGTTTGTTTGCAATAGAGGTTACCAAGAGATTCTTTTGTTGCCACATCTTTGCTATGTCATGCCTTCTAGCTCATTATAAAGATTTTAGAAGCTGGTGAAGCGTGTAAAGAAGGATGACATTGTTCTGTAATTTCAGTGGCTCTGATACTGTCTCTTCCCTTTTCTGATTTCAATTAGTGTATGCTTCTATCTCTTTTCCTCCCCGATTTCTTATTAGTTTTATTTCACATTTTTGTTCTTATTGTTGGTGAACCTTAATTCTGAAATTGCTGTTAAATTTCAGCCATTTTTGAATTATTTAACTAGCTATTTAATTTGTTTGCCTTTTGCTTTTGTATCTCTAAGGAATAAATATGGTACTTGTGAGTTTTCTAGTGAGGTTCTGTTATATGATTATATCCTTCCCGATCTTTTATGTAAAAAATCCATATTTAAATTTAAATGTATGAAGCTTATTTAAACTAAGAAACCAGTTCAGGTTGCTGCAAATAAGTGAGCCATTGAGGCCTTTGACCTATACCTTATTTTGCTCATTATTCTTGTATTTTAATTGGGGGTTGCTTTCATTGCGTGTTGTTGCAGATGGATTGTTCTTTGCTTTGTTTTCTCTCCCATGGATCTAGGTAACACCTTTGCTCCTTCAATTCAATTTTGAACTAGGTTTTAATTACATTTAATAAAGTTTTGGTTTATAGAGCTTAGAGATGATGAGCTCTTATTAAGTTTTGGATATAGCTGCTACGCAAGAAGCTTGAGCAGAAAGGCATAAATGACACTTCTACCATCTTAAGTTGCTAACATCTTGTTTCCTTTTCTCTATTTTCAAAGAAATTGCCGCACTCAACTAGAGTGTTTGGGGAAGTTTGTGTGAATAGTGAAAAATCTTAGTTTTCATATGGGACATATATTTATGTTCAACTGTTTTAATTTAATTGATGATTTATATTTTGTTTTCTGTCTTGATGATAGATGGACGTGTCTTTCATATTTCATTGGACATACTGATCTCATTCGAGCTTTGATAAAAACACATTTTTTCTTGAAATTGATTTTTTTATTAGGTGTTCTTGATGCATGTACAGAAACAATCACCTCCTTCACAAGTAGTTGAGGTCTCACAAGCATTCTATAGCGGCAATTGACTTTACAAACGACTTGATGCAGCTGTTCACTGGGGATTCTGATGGCCATTTGTTCTCTTGGACATTACCCGATGAGGTCACTGTAAACGAAGATGGATTTGCTATTGTGTATCTCCTTCTCTCTTTATTATTCTTTCAATTTCAGGGTTTTCAGTTACTTATCATCTATTATTAACTGATTTGTTCTCATCTACTCGTGGTCGCTAGCTTTATCATAAATCTACAAACACCCACCCTTGTGATCACCGGCTTTCTCTCATGGGTCATTATCCATGTTCCTCTTTGTTCTTTGCCCTTATTTCATCTTTCACTTTCCATTCAATTATTGACTTGTCCTCTCCATCTTGAATTGCTCTCATTTGTTGTAGCTTCACCTTGTACTTTCTTAGATTTCATATTGCAGAGGGCGTCGTTCCCTCATAGTTTTGTTTATGGAATTCCTTAAGTTAGATTTTACCCCTAATTTCTGGTATGTTTTTTTCCAGGGTTGTATATGACACCCTAATTTCTGGTATGTTTTTTTTTCAGGGTTGTTTATGACACCCTAATTTCTAGTATGTTTTTTTTTCCAGGGTTGTATATGACAAATGAGGCTGATGTTTTTTGGATAACTCAAAGAAGAAGTGAACAAACAATCTTTAGATTCTTCACAGGTGCACATTTTTTTTATTGATGTGTTGTCTATGACTGGTCTCTTGGATCTTACTCTATATTATGATTATTAAATTCCACTTTGTGCCTAATGTCATGTTATGCTTGGAGGTTTGCACTTTCTTTATGAGTTTCTAAAACTTTTCATTTTGATACTTAAATTTCTTGCTTGATATTCTTTAATTTCCCATTTTTGGTATTTTCCAATCTTATTTGGTTCATCTTTTTGTAACAATCATTTTCCATAGATTATTGTGTATGATAATTCTTATCTAAAGTTTGTGTAACTGGATGACACAGTTGGGCTTGGTTTACATTTTGCTAAAATATAGATGATTTTTCGTTTAGGCAAGCGGTGTCTTGTAATTTCTATAATATTATTCAGTAGCTAAGTAAGAAGAGAAAATTCTTTTTTTTTTCTTTCTAAATACAAATTAGGAGGAGATAATGAATTCTTTCTTTCTTGAGAAAAATAAGTTGCAGAAAAGAAAGCTATAACAAGTCAAAAATGGGAAACTCATATAAGTGGAAGAAAAAAAAATCTTATGTAATGTTTTGATATGTTGCTTGATATTCATATAGTTTCAATTGCATGTAGCATTTCCCCTTTGACTAGGTTGCTAAGTGTCTTTTAATTTATTGGATTTGCCTTGACATATGCTTTGAACAATTACATCGCTCAAATCTATAATTCAGATTTGCCTTGAGATATGCTTTGAACCAAGTACCAACACGGGTGGGCACATGCAAATTTGGTCAGCAATATTATAGGGCTAGTTCTCTAAGAAATTTGATGCCCCATGAACTTGTAAGAATGGTTAAGGAATTAGTCTTGTTCAAGTGCAGTTTTGGCAAGAAGTGTTTGAGGTCAGCAGCTGATAAGTGCGGAAAACCCATCCCTAAATGCAGACAACTGATGCAAAGCTATGTATATGAAGAGAACAATTGTCAAATGTAAGTTGTTGGTTACTTGCTGATTTTTAATAGAGGACACTTTGTGGGTTTTTTTTTTTGCTTTATGGTGGTGTTTTTTTATATTGTACACTTGGAAATTGGTAATTTTTTATACTTGTTTCTATTTTTGTTTTGTTTCTTATCTTTTGCTGTCAACACTCCCCTTGATCATGATATCAAAATTTCTGTTGCACTTGAAAAGCTTAATCTGATTGAATAACTTAAATGTGTTGAATCTTAATAAATGTCTTTCTTAAGTTTCATATACTCTTTTTGCTATTATGTAAGAACATTGTATCTAATTTAAAGCCTATTAGCTCAAATGGTAGAGCATTGCGTTCAAACACAAAGACGCGGGTTCAAATCCCGCATAGGCTACGATAATAAAAAAAACGCAAATATTTCATTTCACATCGGTTAATAGCCGATGTTTTAAAAAAAACAAATCGATGTCTATGTGGGGGATGTAAAAAGTCAAAACTTTTTAACATCGAGTAATAGCCGATGTCTTTGTATGTTATAACATCAGTTATATTTTATAATCGATGTGATAGGATAACAAAGACATTGGATTTAAAAATATAAACGATGTTATAACATACAAAGACATCGGGTTCTGGCCGATGTGAAAAACTTTTGACTTTTTACATCCCTCACATAGACATCGATTTTTTTTTGAAAGACATCGGCTATTACCCGATGTTAAATGACAAATTTCTAGTAGTGACCCCTACCTCTCCTCCATCCATTAATATAAATAAAAAGAATTTTAGAGGAGACAAGGCCTCGTGGCGAGCTAACCTACGCAGGATTTGGGCTGGAAAGAAGAAGAAGGAAGGCAAATGATTCTATCCGAACAACCACTTATCAGAGGTGCTGGGGCACTACAATCAGGACCTAGATGATCCAGGAGAAGGGCCAAGCATAGAAAGGCCCCACATTAAAGGTTCTTAAGCAACAATGACGAAGTCGGCCTAGCGACTATAAAGTCTATAGCTTGTAATAAAGACAATTAGGTTTTAGGAATTTTTAAACATTATTTGCGGATTTGCTTTTGGTTTTTGGTTTTGAGACACTGCTTTTTTTTTTCCTATTGTGGATTATTGTCTTTTCTAATGAATTTTGCAGGGAAAAGATGTTGCAGAAGTACTCAACGTCGAGTATATTACTCGACGTTGACTACCCCCATCGAGGAAACAAGCATGTAGTTGACGTGGATCACCCTGAATGCTACCGCTGTACTTGACGTCGAGTACCTGTAGTCGACGTCGACTACCCTTCCTCAAAATCGACCACTTCTGCACACATTTCATCACTCAATTCCGACGATCTACACATCTGTCTAGTGAGTTTCATTTTTTACCCTTGTTTTTATACAGTGAGGACACTGTAATGTTTAAGTATAGGGTAGGAGAAAGGCTTATTTTGTGCATATTTGACTATATTTGACCATACGTGTGCATATTTAAAGCTTACTCTCGAACTGCTTATACATGGCTACTTTGGAATTATCATTGATGTTTATGTGCTTATATGTTGTTTTCCAAAGTTTATAAAAATCATCCCCATTGAAATTTTGATAAGTGTCATGGAAGCTTTACTTGAACTCGACGATGCAAAATTGGATTCATTAGAGATATAACATGAAATTGCCTAGTAAAGGGAAGTCACAATGAAGTGCATTATTTTCTTGAAAACCATGAAACGAGGTAAAATTTGATGTTGCTTTTAACATGTTGCACAATAAAAAGACGGAGGACTTTATATTTTCCATATAATGCTCATATGTTTATATTCCTTAGCCATACCTATGCTTATGCATCACAAAAGCCATATTATGCCTTATTTCATATTTTGCTCCACATGATCTAAATATTGCCCATTCTTTACCTTATTTCCTATCCGGGGATTATGTTGAAAATGATGTCACATTATGGACATTATTATATGGTTATTGTGTTGTTATTATCATTATTGGAGTTTGGCAGGAAATTGAAAAAATATATGAAAAATTTAATGAGTGAAAGAAAATCCGATCACCTCAGGAGATAAAGATAGATTAACCCTGCTCGCTGAGATAATAGTTCGACGAGATGGGAAACCAAGGTGATGAGTCCAAAGCACTAAGTATCCGAGGCCATTCATGACACCCATGTTTGCGACTCGCGAGAAGGCATTGCTGAGGTTAGAGAGGTAAAAACATTACTATTGTTAAAAGCATTGAGCGAATAAGTGTAAGGTGAGGAATCTTATGAAGAAGAAATGTGGTAAAGAAAGTTTGGAAATACTCCATTTCCCCGGATCATTAGCACCACATTGCCAAAAATTGGCCACCTTTAGCCTTTTACCAATCTAATCCTTATAGATCTTAATTAAAGTCCTCTTGATTATTAATGCTTTGTCACGAATGAATGTTTTTGCATAACCCTCCTTTTGTGTGTGAAGTTGCTTTTATTCACAGGCATGAATTTGTGACTTTACTACCTTTTTAAGGGTGGTAATTGATTGCAGGGTTATATGAGATTGGATCTAATATGTTGAGATCGAGTTGTAATTTCTTCCTCTGTATGACCATTAAAAGTATTGCTTGAGGACAAGGAAGTTTAAGTATGGGGTGTTTGTTGTGAGCCTAATTTGCCATGTTTTACCTTAACTTTCATATCGATTTCTGTATACATTTCATGCATTTGGGTCACCATAACTACAAAATATATGTAGTTTATGCTTATTTGCCAAATTATGGAGTCTACACTAGTTTCTGTTTAATTTCGTACAAATCGGACGTACTTTGGAGCTTAAAGGAAAGTCATGAAGAAGCTAAGGATGGTGCAACCGGAGGAAAGCCCACTTTTAGCCATTCATCATTCTGAATCAAGTTCTGATGTCTTCATGAGAGTTGTAGCCATCGAAAAGAGCTTTCCAACGCATATTCATATGCCTTAATCGAACGAAGGAGGACTCGGGAAAATGCGTTTCAAGATGGAGTAGAATGCTGAGAACCGAAGAGTGGTCGATATCGACCAGACTTGGTCGATATCGACATGATTCCAGTCGAAATTCCCAGAACGACTCGACATGACAAGAAGACACGAAGACAGGTCGATTTCAACCAGTGTTGGTCGATATCGACCAAAACCAACTCATAATCCCTGAATCTGAGCAGACAACTCCATATCGACCAACTTTGGTCGATATCGACCAACTCCCAGATCGGGTACGAGTTGATTCCGAGTTGAAGATTCCGAGTTGAAGATTTAATTGTTTCATTTCCAAGTTTTATCTTATGTTTTTAGATAGAAATATTTAGATATAGATAAGATATTCTTTCCTTGATTAGCGGAGATTGAACGCTATAAATAAGGCTTTAGGGGTTGGTTTTTAGAATCATCCAAGACAAGTCATTAGTTACATAGAGTAGAGAGAGAGAGAGAGAGAGAGAGAGAGAGAGAGAGAGAGAGAGAGAGAGAGAGAGAGAGAGAGAGGTTGGAGAAAGCGAGAGCGGAATTGACTTCGATCGGTTGTAAGCTTTACTTTATTTTATTAATGCAAGTTAGTTTTCTTTTATTATTGATTAGTTTCCCTATGATGAAGAGCGAGTAGTCCACCTACTTCTAGGGTCGGGGTGAGCCCGACGATAGCCATGCATGTTTAAGGTAAAGATTCGACCTTTATTATGTTTTGATCATTCACTATCTTTTATATGTTTATTACCTAATTAATAGAGATTTAGGTGAATAGCTTGGATTATAAACATAAAATTGGTAGATATAATTGGGGTTTCTTGAGAGAGTTGTCTAATTGTTGGAAAAGGCGAAAGCTTGTTCCTTTGATGTGATTTGCATGATTATTTCTCTTTATCTTACCTTATGCATGTTTGGTTATCGTCGTTGCAAACCCCGGTCTTGGAAGTTTTATTTCACATTGTTTATTTCGAATTTCGCAAATCATAGCCTTCATTACGTTCTGTGTTCTACTTGACTTCGACTAAAACTAGTCGACGTCGACCACTAATACTCGATCAAGCAAGATCGCTCTCGTTTTTTCTCTGCAGGTACTCGACCAAGCTACTCGACTACGACTTCTACTCGACGTCGAGGAGGACTAGTCGACGTTGACTGCACCAGTGACCCTTGCTTTGCTCGAATTTCACCGTGCCTGACCCCTGTCGACTACCCCTAGTCGAGGTCGAGTACTCCTATGGTCGATCACCGTTCGTGAGATTCACCTGCTACCTGAGATCCGCTGACACGCTTCCTCGAGGATCGATCCTGACTTCCTTTTGCTACATCAGGAGGAAGTCTTGTAATTATTTGTGTGGGAACAATCTGGTTTGATTTATATTCTTATTTATGGAACTCGATTTCCTCCTACAACATCCTCAAGAAACCGTAAGACAAAAATATCATCTAAGACAAAAATATCATCTACACATCATCAATAGTGCAAATATAATCAAGGCATATAAACGTCATAACATGTATATATGGGATCAAGCTGCTTGCATGCTCAAAAGCCCAACCTTACCAAGGATAAAATGTGTATCTCTAACTCTCATGTGTATAGGCTTTAAGCATACACACACCTCAATTCCATATACAAGCATCAACTCAAATATTGACATTTACATAACAAAATCTCCACCGGATACGTCAATGCAAAAATAAGGACATCAAGAGGACTTTCGCTCAATAGAAACATTCATAGAAGATTCCATTCCTCGGGGTTGTAATGGGGCTTGGTAAAGAAACATAAGGGCAAGGAATTGTATTTGGTCATCTGGTACTACAAATTCCGAGAAAATAAGATTCCAACAACTCCCAACATAACACAAATCAACTCAATAATACTCAAGCTCACAAATACACAACATCTCTCAATATCATCATAAAAACTCCAAAAATCATTCATCATCTCATCTCATCTCATCTCAACACATCACATATCATATAATCTCCAACACCCAATCAATGTAACTTCTAACCAACATAAATCCAATTTTTCCTCATTATGCAAAAAGAAAATAAAATGGCTTTTTTTTCCCTTTTTTTTCGGATTTTTTTTCTTTTAATTACTTTTACCCCTAGGTGAATTTTATCCTCCCTAGGTCCAAACCTTTTATTTTTTCTTAAGCCAGAATACATGTAGAACAAATGCATAAAAATAAGGGAATAACTAAGCACATAACATTACATCTACTCAAAACCATAAACCATAACATCACACTTTAGCTTCATTCTCCTCAATCTCCAAAATAAATTCCATAATCCACTCAAAACCTCAATTCTCCCGGAATAAGGGTACGACTTATCATAGGCTAGGAATAATATAATTTTTGTGGAGCTATTAATAAAATAGGCCAAAGGCTCAAATTGGCTTCAAAGCAAGATATAACATAACGTAAACATGGATAAATATGTGGCTAAAAGGTTGCCTCCAACATTTGAACTTATCAAGTAATGAACATGTATATAATCGGTCTTGAAAATCGATAACCATGGCAATACTCAGTAATAAATGCATAGGAAGAGTAAATCACACAAGAAAAGCCAAAGGAATATAGATGTATCCCTTATAAGGCCAAAAATATCTCACAAGGACAATTTTTTTTTTGAATATCAAGTATACTCACAAATTTAGATCATACATGCTCAATTACCTATTCCTAATCATATTTCACATAAAAACCAATTTTAAAGACAAGGTCAAATCATTCCAGAATTCCATGAGATTTATAAGATTATGCTCGTATAAAGTCAAATAGGACAAACTCAAATTAGATGGAAATCTTTGATAACACAATATGCAATGCATGAAAACAAGACTCACATTTTTTTCTTTAATTTTTTCGACATTATCTATTTTTTTTTTTCATTTTTGACATTTTATATAAAAGAAATAAAAAAAATAAAAAGACTAAAAATCAAAACAAGGATAAAAAATTCAAACATGGACTAATCTAACTAATTCACTTCATTTCACCCCCCCCCCCCCCCCCAACACACACACACACTTACATGTTGCATTGTCCTTAATGCATAGAAACCCAAAAAGGAATAATGAAAAATAAAATAAAGGGTTTGATTGAAGCAAATGACTAACCCATTACTGTGACGGCGGGATCTGGGGTTGACGAGAGAGTTTCTCGACCAAATAAATTTGTAGTCAAGACCCCCGCTATAGTATAGGGGAGTCATGTTCGTCCTCAGGAGAGAAGTCAACGGTTTGACGAGAGGGTTACTCGACCAAATAAATTTATAGTAAGGACCCCCGCTATAGTATAGGGGAGTCAGGTTCGTCCTCAGGTGAGAAATCAGCGGTTCTAGGTTCAGTGTGTTTTGGGGTTCAGGGATAGCGGGAAGAGGTGAGGAGGTTGCTGTCAACAAAGAATAGAGGGGTCGATGTCGATGGATGGAGAGGGAATGGTGGTTTGATATCGAGTAGAATATGTGCCAAATAAAAATAATAAAATAAAACAAATAAAGATGCAAACTTCCAAGGTTAGGGATCACCACAACAATAAACATATGTGCAGATCATAAATCACATAAAGATGCATGCTTTATATCAAAGAATCGACTTTCGCAAACTCCAACAATTTAGGTGATAGAGGCTATCGCATAAAAACCTAATTTGTTTCTACCTTTTCTTAATTAGGATTAGTCGGCTCTCGCAAATAAACCCTAATTACTATCCAATTCATAATAAGATCACTTTCGCTTCAATATCATGAATAAGGAATTTCCTCAACTCTCGCAAAGGATTAAGCACATAGGTAGATGATGATATAGACATATAAATTCATGGATTTATAAATCAAACACACATATCTATGTTGGGATCACCCCAACCCTAGAAGAAGGAAATTAGAAACAAACCATAATAAAAGAAATTAATTTTAACATAAAATAAACTAAAACTTACAAAACCTTCCAAACGTTCCTCCTCTCTCTCATCTCTCTCTCCTCTCTTGCCTCCTCTCTCCTCTCTCCTTGCCTTGCGTCCTAAGACGACTTGACTTGAATTCCATGAAAATCAGCCCCCTAAGGCTTTATTTATAGCCTTCATTCCCTAGCTATTCTAGATAAGAAAGTCTATCTAAATCTAAATCTAATTATCTAAAGGCTTAAAGATAAATAAATGCAGTAAAGGAATAAAATCCAAATAGGAAATTATATCTAAAATAGGTAAATCTTCCATGTGTTGATAGGTCTTGATAGATGTTGATAGATCTCGGCCAAACTCGGATTCTTTCGGCTCCAAGGACTCCCAAACCGCGTAACGCGGCTCCGGGACATGGCTCCTCGAGATCGAGTAGGGTTTACTCAAGATCGAGTAACGTGGTCGTCGACTATGGCTCGGCTGGTCGTCTCGGGTTGCTGCTGCTCGATCCGGCTCGTTCAGGTACTGCTGGTGTCCTCGAGATCGAGTAGGATACTAGAGATCCAGTAGAATGGTGCTCGGCGTCTTCAGTCCTCGGCTTCTCGACTTGGCAAAGCTCCTCGACTCCGGACATGGCATCAGAGGTTGGTCGATCTCGAAAAGTTTACTCGAGATCGAGTAAGGCTTCCGGAGTTGGGTTGCTTCGTCTTCGGTTTCCTCGATCATGCTCTGCTTGACCAGGTGTGCTCGGACAGCTTTTGTCGAGATCGAGTAACGGAACTCGAGATCGAGTAAATCTCTCAACTTTCTGCTCTGTTCTGAAAACGCACTTTCCCGAGTCCTCGTTCGTCGGATTTACGCATATGACCATGCGTTAGAAAGCTCATTTCGAGGGCTACAACTCTCATGAAAACATCAAAGCTTGATTCAGAATGATGAAAACCGAAAAATGGCCTCTTCTCCAGCTGCACCATCCTTAGCTTATCCATGAGTTTCCTTTAAGCTCCAAAGTGTGTCCGATTTCTACGAAATATATCAAAAACTTGTGTAGACCTCCATATATTGCCAAATAAGTGTAAACTACACAAATTATGTATTATTCTAACCCAAATGTATGAAATGCAGGCAGAAATCGATATAAAAGTAAGTGTAAAACATGGCAAATTAAGCTCACATCACGATTCTAGGTTTAGTGTGTTTTAGGGTTCAGGGATAGTGGGAAGAGGTGATGAGGGTGGCTATCGACAAAGAATAGAGGGGTCGATGTCGATGGATGGAGAGGGAATGGTGGTTTGATGTCATGTGGTTGCGCAAAAACTTCAAAATAACAAAGATAGAATAATAAAAGTGCAAACTTCCAAGGTTAGGGATCACCGCAACAATAAACAAATGTGTAGATTTATATCTCACATAAAGACGCATGCTTTATATCAAATAACTTTCGTCATTAACAAATAGGAATATAGAGGCTTTCGCGTAAACCCTAAGTGTTAGTACCTTTTCTTAATTAGGATCAACCAACTTTCGTAAGCAAACCCTAATTACTATCTAAATTCATAATAAGATCGATTTCGCTTCAATATCACAAATAAGGAATTTCCTCAACTCTCGCAAAGGATTAAGCGCATAGGTAGATGATGATAAAGATATACACAATTCACAAATTCATTAATAGAACGCACATATCTATGTTGGGACCACCCTAACCCTAGAAGAAGGAAATTAGAAACAAACCATAATGAAAGAAACTAACTTTAACATAAATAAAATTAAAACTTACAAAACCTTCCAAACATTCCTCCTCTCTCTCCTCTTTTCTTGTGCCCAAAGACTACTTTGCTTGAATGAATGAAAATCAGAACCCTATGGGCTTTATTTATAGGGTTGATTCCCTAATTAATCTAGAAAAGAAATATCTATCTATATCTAAACTTTCTATCTAAAATATTAAGATAAAATTTGGAAATAAAATAATTATATCTAAAAGGAAATAAAGCTAATGTGGATAGATTCCTTCCATCTTGATATATCTTCTCTTGATTAGATCAAATATTTTGTTCCTTTCCTTGAAAGTAATCTATCTTCTCCGGACTCCACTCGATTTCGATTCGGATCGGCCGCTGGATTGTCCTCGACGTCAACCAAAAGTCCTCGACATCGAGTAGGATTTTTCTCCCGGGGTTGCACTCGAGCTCGAGCAGGTTCTGGACTCGTCGGGTGTACTCGACGTCGACCAAAACTTCTCGACGTCGAGTAGGATTGTTCTGCTCGAGTGACTCTGCTCGACTCCGTGTAGAATTCTGGGCACTGGAGTACTCGACTATGACTAGATCTGGTCGACGTCGAGTAGAGTTGGTTCGCTCTCAGCATTCTGCTCTATTCTTGAAATGCGCTTTCCTATTTCCTAGTTCGTCCGATTGACGCATATGAGCATGGGTTGGAAATATCTTTTCGAGGGCTACAACGTTCATGAAGACATCAAAGATTGATTCAGAATGATGAATGGTGAAAAGTTGTGTTTTCTCCAGCTGCACCATACTTAGCTTCTTCATGACTTTCCTTTAACCTCCAAAGTGCGTCCGATTTCTGCGAAATATAACAAAAACTTGTGTAGACTCCAAAATTTGGCAAATAAGTGTAAACTACATAGAATCTGTACTTTTCTAACCCAAATGCATGAAATGCATGCAGAAAACGATACAAAAGTAAGTATAAAACATGGCAAATTAGGCGCACAAGAAACACCCCATACTTAAGCTTGCTTGTCCTCAAGCATACTTTTAATTGTCATACAGGGGAAGAATTCAAACTCTCAACATCTTAGATTCATTGCCATATATCCCTGGAATCAATTAGCATTATCGAAAATGTACTAATGCCACAAATCCATGCATGTGCAATAAAAAGCAACATCTACTCACAAAAGGAGGGTTATGCAAAACATTCATTCGTGACAAAGCATTAATAATCAAGAGGACTTTAATTTAAGCTCATGGTGAAGAAAAGGTAAAAGGTAAAGTGGTGGGCTATTTTTGGGCAATGTGGTGCTAAATCGGGGCAGAACTCTTCAAACTTTCTTTCTTGCTTTGATGCACTTTCTCCTTCAAAATTTCCACATCACTCATCCTCTAATAAATCACTCTTTGCTTTTTTCACTTATATGTTTTTCCTCTCTAACCTCAGCACTACTTTCTCGCGAGTCGCAAACATGGGTGTCATGAATGGCCCCGGATACTTAGTATTTCAGACTCCTCACCTTGGTGTCCCATCATGCGGAACTATTATCTCAACGTAGGCAGGGTCGATCTACCTTTATTTTCTGAGGTGACCGGATTTTCTTTCACTCATTAAATTTTCCATAACTTTTCAATTTCCTGCCAAACTCCAATAATGATATATAACAACACAAACACCATATGATAATCTCCATAATGTGACATCAGTCTAATTATAATCCGCGGATAGGAAACAAGGTAAAGAATGGGCAATATTTAGATCATGTGGAGCAAATATAAAATAAAGGATAATATGGCTTTTGTGATGAAAATAAACATAGGTAAGGATGAGGAATATAAACATATGAGCATTATATGGAAAATATAAAGTTCGTCATCCTCTTATCATGCATATGTCAAAAGCCACTTCAAATTTTACCTCATTTCATGGTTTTCAAGAAAATAATGCACTTCATTGTGACTTCTCTTTACTAAGCAATTTCATTCTATATCTCTAACGAATCCAATTTTGCATCGTCGAGTTCAATAAAGCTTCCATGACACTTATTCAAAATTTTTTGATGGGGGTGATTTTTTGAACTTTGGAAAACAAACATGTAAGCACATATAAATCAATGACAATTCCAAAGTAGCCATGTATAAGCAATTCGAGAAATAAATTTTAAATATGCACACATATGGTCAAATAAAGTCAAATATGCATAAAGTAAGCCCTTCCCCCACCCCATACTTAAACATTACAGTGAAGACACTGTATAAAAACAAGGGGTAAAGAAAGAAACTCACTAGACAGGTGTGCCGAACTTCGGAATCAAGTGTTGAAGTTTGTGCAGAAGTGGTCGATCTCGAGTGAAGTAGTCGACGTCGACTTCAGTTACTCGACATTGAGTACAGTGAAAGCCTCCAGGGTGATCCTCTTCAATCACATACCATTTTGCTCGATTGGAGTGGTGGACATCGAGTAGTTTACTCGACGTCGAGTACTTCTGCAACTCTTTCGTACCTGCAAGATTCTGTTAGAAAGGCAAAATCCACAATAGCAAATCCAAAATAATGTTTAAAAATAGAAACCAACATTATCTAAAATATAAGAAATAAGAAATAGCAGGTTGCCTCCCGTAAGCGCTAAATTTTAAGTCTTTAGCTTGCCCTACTTCCCTTTTAGTCTTAACCTGGCTCATCTTTGTCTGGAGGTATAGGTGGATTTGGTGGTTCCTCCGGTGGTGGGAAGTGTGGGATGTCATTTGGGGGCATCGTATGAAGAAGCTTGAATCTCCTCGAGTGAACACTCCTTGGCTTCACCCATTCATCTTCCCAAGCTCCAGCTAGCATGCATAAAGGAAGACATAGAGGAAGTATACATACCTCATCAGCATACCTCTTACGTTTCATAGGTTGACTTGGGTCTGTATCTCCACCACAGCGGAACGGTGGAGTGGGAAGAGATATTTCCTCCTTATTTTGCGGAGCTTCATGCCACTTTGATAGGACCCCATACTTAAATATGAACATCGGTTGCTCAAAATTTTCGGGGATGGCCTTCACCTTGTAAGGTAAAAGTGACCTTAAAACATCATGGGCAACAATGTCCGCTTTCTTCTCTTCTAGTGCTATTTCATCTTGGGATCCTTCATATGATTCATCAACAATAGGTAGCAAAGTAGGAATGAAATTCAAGGAAGGACAGACCTGGTTGTCGACATTGAGTGGGTCAATTGGCTCGTCGGGAGGAGAGAATGGTCCTTTAGACCGAATGAAAGTCTCAAGCCTTCGGATTTTGTCTTACAACCAGGCTATTTCCCTTAATCGTGCCTCCTCCACTGCGATCTTATTTCTTCGTCTCAAATCTTGGAACCATTCTTCCCATAAGGGATTCCCTTTGATAAAGTCTTCCATTTTTGTACCTAAGCTTTGAAATCACAATCAGGAACAAAAATTAGTAGCAAAAGCCCGACACCTAGTTGGTACCGATGAGGTAGGTGGTGGTAGGGTATGTGATAGGGTAAGAAAAAGGGATGGGCTTTTCTGAACCTTAAACACAATTAAACTAGGCGCGATTGATATCTCCCCGGCAACGACGCCAATTTGACGAGAGGGTTTCTCGACCAAATAAATTTGTAGTCAAGACCCCCGCTATAGTATAAGGAAGTCAGATTCGTCCTCAGGAGAGAAGTCAACGGTTCTAGGTTTAGTGTGTTTTAGGGTTCAGGGATAGCGGGAAGAGGTGATGAGGGTGGCTATCGATAAAGAATAGATGGGTCGATGTCGATGGATGGAGAGGGAATGGTGGTTTAATGTCATGTGGTTGCGCAAAAACTTCAAAATAACAAAGATAGAATAATAAAAGTGCAAACTTCCAAGGTTAGGGATCACCGCAACAATAAACAAATGTGTAGATTTATAACTCACATAAAAAGGCATGCTTTATATCAAATAACTTTCGTCATTAACAAATAGGAATATAGAGGCTTTCACATAAACCCTAAGTGTTACTACCTTTTCTTAATTAGGATCAACCAACTTTCGCAAGCAAACCCTAATTACTATCCAAATTCATAATAAGATCGATTTCGCTTCAATATCACAAATAAGAAATTTCCTCAACTCTCGCAAATGATTAAGCACATAGGTAGATGATGATAAAGACATACAAATTCATAAATTCATTAATAGAACACACATATCTATGTTGGGATCAACCCAACCCTAGAAGAAGGAAATTAGAAACAAACCATAATGAAAAAAGCTAAATTTAACATAAAATAAAATTAATACTTACAAAACCTTCCAAACCTTCCTCCTCTCTCTCCTCTCTCGCCTCCTCTCTCTCTCCTCTCTCCTTGCGTCCAAAGACTACTTTGCTTGAATGAATGAAAATCAGACCCCTAGGGCTTTATTTATAGGGTTGATTCCCTAGCTAATCTAGAAAAGAAATATCTATCTATATCTAAACTTTCTATCTAAAATATTAAGATAAAATTTGGAAATAAAATAATTATATCTAAAAGGAAATAAAGCTAATGTCGATAGATTCCTTCCATCTTGATATATCTCCTCTTAATTAGATCAAATATCTTGTTCCTTTCCTTGCAAGTAATCTATCTTCTCCAGACTCCAATCGATTTTGACTCGGATCGGCCACTGGATTGTCCTCGACGTCGACCAAAAGTCCTCGACATCGAGTAGGATTTTTCTCCCGGGGTTGCACTCGAGCTCGAGCAGGTTCTGGACTCGTCTGGTGTACTCGACGTCGACCAAAACTGCTCGACATCGAGTAGGATTGTTCTTCTCGAGTGACTCTGCTCGACTCCGTGTAGAATTCTGGGCACTGGAGTACTTGACTTCGACTAGATCTGGTCGACGTCGAGTAGAACTGGTTCGCTCTCAACATTCTGCTCTGTTCTTGAAAAGCACTTTCCCGATTTGTAGTTCACCCGATTGACGTATATGAGTATGCGTTGGAAAGCTCATTTTGAGGGCTACAACTTTCATGAATACATCAAAGCTTGATTCAGAATAATGAATGGCGAAAAGTTGCGTTTTCTCCAGTTGCACCATACTTAGCTTCTTCATGACTTTCCTTTAAGCTCCAAAGTGCGTCCGATTTCTGCTAAATATAACAAAAACTTGTGTAGACTCCATAATTTGGAAAATAAGTGTAAACTACATGGAATTTGTACTTTTCTAACCCAAATGCATAAAATGCATGCAGAAAACGATATAAAAGTATGTACAAAACATGGCAAATTAGGCGCACAACAAACATCCCATACTTAAGTTTGCTTGTCCACAAGCAATACTTTTAATTTTCATACAGGGGAAGAATTAAAACTCTCAACACCTTAGATTCATTGCCATATATCCCTGCAATAAATTACCATCATCGAAAAGGTACTAATGACACAAATCCATGCATGTGCAATAAAAAAGAAACATCTACTCACAAAAGGAGGGTTATGCAAAACATTCATTCGTGACAAAGCATTAATAATCAAGAGGACTTTAATTTAAGCTCATGGTGAAGAAAATGTAAAAGGTAAAGTGGTGGGCTATTTTTGGGCAATGTGGTGCTAAATCCGGGCAGAACTCTTCAAACTTACTTTCTTGCTTTGATACACTTTCTCCTTCAAAATTTGCACATTACTCATCCTCTCATAAATCACTCTTTGCTTTTTTCACTTATATGCTTTTACCTCTCTAACCTCAACACTGCCTTCTAGCGAGTCGCAAACATGGGTATTATGAATAACCCCGAATACTTAGTGCTTCGGACTCCTCACCTTGGTCTCCCATCCTGCGGAACTATTATCTCAACGTAGGCATGGTCGATCTACCTTTATCTCCTGAGGTGACTGGATTTTCTTTCACTCATTAAATTTTCCATAACTTTTCAATTTCCTGCCAAACTCCAGTAATGATATATAACAACACAAACACCATATGATAATCTCCATAATGTGACATCAGTCTCATTATAATCCCCGGATAGGAAACAAGGGTCAACTGATGCTTATGGAGGTGACGAAAACTATGCAAATGCTAATCTTCCATTCTTGTCAAGCGACTATCAGGGATTGCAATAAGCTCAAACAAAAAACTACTCTCTATGGGGATATTAAGATCATCATTTACCTTATCTCCCAGATGGAATTTGCTTGAAGAGAACGAGTCCACAACTATCCCAATAGGTGCTGAAACATGACGAATATAGAAAGGAACCAAGGTAGGGCCAACAAGTAGGTGCGCAGGAAGATACTGGTGGTGCTCATCCTTTGCGCCAGATAACCAACGGAAACACTCGCTGTTGTCTGGGCAGACTGCCCTTTCTATCAGAGGAGCTGACGTGCTCGGACCCGGGCCCGAGCAAAAGGACCGGTGACGAGAGTTCCGGGAGGTCGGGAAGCTTGGACAGTTTCTGGAGCAGCAGGTCAGTCTTCAAATATTTTCGATTTCCTGTCGAATGGCTTGGCTTCTGGGAGCGTGCAAGTACTAGTTTTGTAGATCTTGAAGTCGCGGTCGCGGATTGGGGCAGATCTTGTCGATCGAAGATCAGAGGAAGCAGGAAACTGAGTTTTACCGAGACGTCGCATGTGTAGAGACGATTCCGAAATTGGGTTCGTTTGAGAGGTATTGAGGGCTGTTTTGGGAGTGACGTTTTGGGTATGATTGAGGGTGATAATGGGGATGTGGAAGGCCTTAGAATGGTGGTAAAGTAGGGGATGGGGGTTGAGGGATATGTGATGCAAGATCGCTCTTGGCCTCGCACTCCGAGCTCTCTCCAACACTCGATCGTCCGCACTCTCGGCCTCGCACTCCGAGTGTTTCCGACCCTTTGATTCCTTCGTCTCTCACTAGGGAATCGCTCTTAGCATCTCACCAAGAGGTTTTATCCGGCATCTCACCAAGATAGATTTGTTTCTTAACCCGAAACGAAGGAAGCAATGCTTAGTTTTGTTCTCAAATTCAACTTTTTTTAAAATGAAAAGAGTTTACACACATATAGGAGTTTATTGTCATCTCCATGTATTTGTAATTGATGTGGGATAAAGAAAAAGCTTCAAATTTCGTTCAGCTTAGAGCTGCTGCAAAGAACGAGATTTAGGACCATCTTCGGAGTAGAATTGGTGGGAGACGTCTTCAACAACGTCGTAGCCCTCGAAATCAGCTTTCCAACGAGTCCTCTTGCGTCTTCTTCGGACGAACACAACTCCAGTTAGAGGCAAAATAGCGAGCATATGTCGGTTGATCAAGTTATAAGACTTTGATGTCTTCTTCTTCCGGAAATATAATGTCGTCCAAGGTAAGAGCTTCCGAGGTTGCCTTGTCAATGCCAGGATCACATGTTCATCCCTCCAAGATCCATCAACGGTGTCATATTCTCTCCTCCAGGTTCATCGACCAAGCTACCATCGTCCAGGATCACATCAGGAGCGCTCACTAAGGTCAACATATCATAATAGATAGACGACGTCGAGGGTTGTAAGGAGCTCAAATCCATACCCAAATAGTGTGCTAGTAGAGTAATCAATCCACCAAAAGTAACAATGTGGTGACACAAATCATCCCTCACCCGAAGTGCATCTGCACAAGCGTCTAGAACCAAATCTATCCAATCTGGTATATACTCAGCCTCTGGCGTCAAACAATATAACCACATCCACATCCTCTTAGAAACAACCGTCAGATTAGCAGAACCATAGAACTCAGGGATCAACACCATGTGGCATAGGCGAATGGTAGGATGCTTAATCAAATAATCATGAAAGTCCTCAGGCCCTCTAGAATGTACTGAAACTATAGCTCAAGTATCAATAGGTGTGGTAGAAGACAAACTCCGACGCCAAGGGTTAGTCCAAGTTATATGCATTCCCAACGCAAGAGATAGATATTCTTTCTGAATCGAGCATTCAGTGCCCAATAATATGAAACCGATGTCCCTATCAGATTGCACATCCAGAGTTGACAGGAACTCATGCACCATGATAGAATAAGTCGGCGCACCCATTGATATGAAGTTGGCTAGACCTCCCTTCTCCAGCAACAAAGATACTTGACCACGAAGACCAAGCCTCTCTAATGTCTCCAGATGAAAGAATCGAGTTGGTTGATAACTCACATTCCTTTGCTGGAACCAACGCTCCTTCTCAACTCTAGACAAATATGTAGGAGCATCCATTTTAAGAGCACGAGACATAATTCATAGGATTGAAGAGCACGAGACAAAAATGACCAAAAGACGAGCTCTCTGCAGAGACGACGGGCGCCGTGGATGGGGAGGCGGGCGCCGTGTATACCAAGCCTTGAATCCGAGTGAAAACGTTGGATAACCGACGTCCAAATTCTCCAAACTTGAAACTTTGACGATCAATTTGGTTTCAACAGGTTCTCAGGTGATAGGTAGGGGAATGATTTGGGAAAAGATTTAATTTTGTGGATGTAGGGTAATGGTGGAAAGTGTTTTGATGGAAAGAATCAATTGAAACACAATGCTTTAGGTTTTTGGAGTGGATTCAAGTAGGCTTTTAGGTTTTGTAGATTCCTTCGGAGAAATCTTGGTTGCTTCAAAATAGGGAGTATATATGGTGAGTTGGAAAGGGATATCTATCAAAAAGAAAATAGAAAATATTAGAACTAGGTAAATAGAAAATAGAAAAATAGAAAAGATAAATCCTAGAACTAAGATAAATGGAAACTAACCCTAAATAGACAATCTAATCCTAAGATAGATGAAAATAGATAGAAGATAGATAAACTAACCTAAGATAGAAAATAAATCTAATCTAAAGATAGATAAAAATAATCTAGACCTAAAATAAGATAAAGAGAAAATAAATCTAATCCTAGTAAGATATAAAATAAAGAAACTAACATAAAACAACTGAAATTAACCAAAAATAAAAGATAGAATCACTTCCCTTCCAAGTTTACCAAAAATCCGGACTCGTCAAGAACACAGGGGCGGCGGGTGTCGTGTGAAAGGTGACGGGCGCGTGTCCACATAATGTCACTCCGTATTCAAATCAAGCAAAACTCAACTCCAACAAAGGTTCTAACTTACCATCACTTCCAAAATTCAGCGACACGATTGATCCTACTTTATTGAATTGAAAAACTACTTGCAAAATTGAAATAATATTACCTAAACTACCTTGGGCTGCCTACTTTAGGAATTTCTCCAACATACCCATCAATTGCATCCATCGATCCCTTCTGGAAATGACTTACTCCTGGAGGTTGCCATGAAATTGCAAAAATCTCAACATTGTTAGGAATCGATTTCTAATAGGGAATAACAATATAATCATTTGAATTAGACACATTGTCTTGTGACTTAAACAAATTCTCATTTTTTTTTGTCATCTTTCCCTAAACCAATTTCATCTTTTCTAGAATACTCAATATTCAAATATTCAGTTTCAATAGAAGCATCTAACAAACCATTTGATTTATTCCTATGATCACTTCATTAGAGTCAAGAACATATACAGAATCCTTAGTAGAAGAAAGAATAGGCTCAAATATAGAAAACTCAATCTTTCTAGCATCAAATTCCATAGTTAGTGAACCTTCAAAACAATCAATCTTAGTCTTAGCCGTTCGCAAGAATGGCCTTCCTAAGATAATTGAAGTTTCAGGCGTACCTTGTTCCATATCTAGAATGAAGAAATCAGCTGGAAATATCAATTCCATATACAAGCATCAACTCAAATATTGACATTTACATCACAAAATCTCCACCGGATACGTCAATATGCAAAAATAAGGACATCAAGAGGACTTTCGCCCAATAGAAACCTTCATAGAAGATTCCATTCGACGGTGTTGTAATAGGCCTTGGTATAGAAACATAAGGGCAAGGAATTGTATTTGGTCATCTGGTACTATAAATTCCAAGAAAATAAGATTCCAACAACTCCCAACATAACACAAATCAACTCAATAATACTCAAGCTCACAAATACACAACATATCTCAATATCATCATAAAAACTCCAAAAATCATTCATCATCTCATCTCATCTCATCTCATCTCAACACATCACATATCATATAGTCTCCAACACCCAACCAATGTAACTTCTAACCAACATAAATCCAATTTTTCCTCATTATGCAAAAAGAAAATAACATGGCTCTTATTTTTTTTCTTTTTCCTTTTTTTTTTGGATTTTTTTTCGGTTAATTACTTTTACCCCTAAGTGAATTTTATCCTCTATAGGTCCAAGCCTTTTATTTTTTGTTGAGCCAGAATACATGTAGAAAAAATGTATAAAAATAAGAGAATAACTAAGCACATAACATTACATCTTCTCAAAACCATAAACCATAATATCACACTTTAGCTTCATTCTCCTAAATCTCCAAAATAGATTCCATAACCCACTCAAAATTTCAATTCTCATAGAATAAGGGTAAGACTTATCATAGGCTAGGAATAATATAATTTTTGTGAAGCTATCAATAAAATAGGCCAAAGGCTCAAATTGGCTTCAAAGCAAGATATAACATAAGGTAAACATGGATAAATATGTGGCTAAAAGGTTGCCTCTATTATTTGAATTTATCAAGTAACAATCATGTATATAATCGGTCTTGAATATCAAGTATACTCACAAACTTAGATCATACATGCTCAATTACCTATTCCTAATCATATTTCACATAAAAACCAATTTTAAAGATAAGGTCAAACCATTCTAGAATTCCATGAGATTTATAAGATTATGCCCGTATAAAGTCAAATAGGACAAACTCAAATTAGATGGAAATCTTTGATAACACAATATGCAATGCATGAAAACAAGACTCACATTTTTTTCTTCAATTTTTTCACCACTTTCTAATTATTTTTTTCATTTTTGACATTTTATATAAAAGAAATAACAAAAATATAAAGACTAAAAATCAAAACAAGAAACAAAATTCAAACATGGACTAACCTAATTAATTCACTTTATTTCGTCCTCAATGCATAGAAACCCACAAAGGAATAATGAAAAATAAAATAAAGGGTTTGAATGAAGCAAATGACTAACCCATTACTGTGAAGGCGGGGTCTGGGGTTGACGAGAGGGTTTCTCGACCAAATAAATTTGTAGTCAAGAGTCCCGCTATAGTATAGGGGAGTCAGGTTCGTCCTCAGGAGAGAAGTCAGCAATTCTAGGTTTAATGTGTTTTGGGGTTCAGAGATAGAGGGAAGAGGTGATGAGGGTGGCTATCGACATAGAATAGAGGGGTCGATGTCGCTCGATGGAGAGGGAATGGTGGTTTGATGTCGTGTGGTTGCGCAAAAACTTAAAAATAACAAAGATAGAATAATAAAAGTGCAAACTTCCAAGGTTAGGGATCACCACAACAATAAACAAATGTGTAGATTTATAACTCAGATAAAGATGCATGCTTTATATCAAATAACTTTCGTCATTAACAAATAGGAATATAGAGGCTTTCGCATAAACCCTAAGTGTCACTACCTTTTCTTAATTAGGATCAACCAACTTTCGCAAGCAAACCCTAATTACTATCCAAATTCATAATAAGGCCGCTTTCGCTTCAATATCACAAATAAGGAATTTCCTCAACTCTCGCAAAGGATTAAGCATTAGAACACACATATCTATGTTGGGATCACCCCAACCCTAGAAAAAGGAAATAGAACACACATATCTATGATGGGATCACCCCCGGACTCCACTCGATTTTGACTCGGATCGGCCACTGGATTGTCCTCGACGTCGACCAAAAGTCATCGACATCGAGTAGGATTTTTCTCTCGGGGTTGCACTCGAGCTCTAGTAGGTTCTGGACTCGTCGGGTGTACTCGACGTCGACCAAAACTCCTCGACGTCGAGTAGGATTGTTCTGCTCGAGTGACTCTGCTCGACTCCGTGTAGAATTCTGGGCACTGAAGTACTCAACTTCGACTACATCTGGTCGACGTCGAGTAGAACTTGTTCGCTTTCAGCATTCTGCTCTGTTCTTGAAATGGACTTTCCCGTTTCCTCGTTCGTTCGATTGACGCATATGAGCACGCATTGGAAAGCTCTTTTCGAGGTATACAATCTTCATGAAGACATCCAAGCTTGATTCAGAATGATGAATGGCGAGAAGTTGCGTTTTCTCTAGCTGCACTATACTTAGCTTCTTCATGACTTTCCTTTAAGCTCCAAAGTGTGTCCGATTTCGGCGAAATATAACAAAAACTTGTGTAGACTCCATAATTTGGAAAATAAGTGTAAACTACATAGAATCTTTAATTTTCTAACCCAAATGCTTGAAATGCATGCAGAAAACGATATAAAAGTAAGTATAAAACATGGAAAATTAGGCACACAACAAACACACCATACTTAAGCTTGCTTGTCCTCAAGCAATACTTTTAATTGTCATACAGGGGAAGAATTCAAACTCTCAACATCTTAGATTCATTGCAATATATCCCTGCAATAAATTACCATCATTGAAAAGGTACTAATGCCACAAATCCATGCATGTGCAATAAAAAGCAACATCTACTCACAAAATGAGGGTTATGCAAAACATTCATTCATGACAAAGCATTAGTAATCAAGAGGACTTTAATTTAAGCTCATGATGAAGAAAAGGTAAAAGGTAAAGTGGTGGGCTATTTTTGGGCAATGTGGTGCTAAATCCGGGCAGAACTCTTCAAACTTGCTTTCTTGCTTTGATGCACTTTCTCCTTCAAAATTTCCACATCACTCATCCTCTCATAAATCACTCTTTGCTTTTTTCACTTATATGCTTTTACCTCTCTAACCTCAGCACTACCTTCTCGCGAGTTGCAAACATGGGTGTCATGAATGGCCCCGAATACTTAGTGATTCGGACTCCTCACCTTGGTGTCCCATCCTGCGGAATTGTTATCTCAACGCAGGCAAGGTCGATTTACCTTTATCTCCTGAGGTGACATGATTTTCTTTCACTTATTAAAATTTCAATAACTTTTAAATTTCATGCTAAACTCCAATAATGATATATAGCAACACAAACACCATATGATAATCTCGATAATGTGACATCAGTCTCATTATAATCCCTGGATAGGAAACAAGGTAAAGAATGAGCAATATTTAGATCATGTGGAGCAAATATGAAATAACGGATAATATGGCTTTTGTGATGAATATAAACATTGGTAACGGTGAGGAATATAAACATATGAGCATTATAGGGAAAATATAAAGTTCTCCATCCTCTTATCATGCATATCTCAAAAGCAACTTCAAATTTTACCTCCTTTCATGGTTTTCAAGAAAATAATGCATTTCATTGTGACTTCTCCTTAATAGACAATTTCATGCTATATCTCTAATGAATCCAATTTTGCATCGTCGAGTTCAATAAAGCTTCCATGACACTTATTCAAAAAATTTGATGGGGGTGATTTTTCGAACTTTGGAAAACAAACATGTAAGCACATAGATATCAATGATAATTCCAAAGTAGCTATGTATAAGCTATTCGAGAAATAAATTTTAAATATGCACACATATGGTCAAATAAAGTCAAATATGAATAAAGTAAGCCCTTCCCCCACACCATACTTAAACATTGCAGTGTCCTCACTGTATAAAAAAACAAGGGGTAAAGAAAGAAACTCACTAGACAGGTGTGCCGAACTTCGGAATCAAGTGTAGAAATTTGTGCAGAAGTGGTCGATCTCGAGTGAAGTAGTCGACGTCGACTTCAGTTACTCGACATCGAGTACAGTGAAAGCCTCTAGGGTGATCCTCGTCGATCACATGCCATTTTGCTCGATAGGGGTGGTGGACATCGAGTAGTTTACTCGACGTCGAGTACTTCTGCAACTCTTTCGTACCTGCAAGATTCTGTTAAAAAGACAAAATCCACAATAGCAAATCCAAAATAAAGTTTAAAAACAGAAACCAACATTATCTCTAATATAAGAAATAAGAAATAGCAGGTTTTCTCCCGTAAGTGCTAAATTTTAAGTCTTTATCTTGATCTACTTCCCTTTTAGTCTTAGCCTGGCTCATCTTTGTCCAGAGGTATAGGTGGATCTGGTGGTTCCTCCGGTGGTGGAAAGCGTGAGATGTCATCTAGGGGCATCATATGAAGAAGCTTGAATCTCCCCGAGTGAACGCTCCATGGCTTCACCCATTCATCTTCTCGAGCTCCGGCTAGCATGCTTAAAGGAATACATAAAGGAAGGATACACACCTCATCATCATACCTCTTACGTTTCATAGGTTGACTTGGGTGTGTATCTCCACCACAGCAGAACGGTGGAGTAGGAAGAGATATTTCCTCCTTATTTTGCTGAGCTTCATGCCACTTTGGTAGGACCCCATACTTAAATATGAACATCGGTTGCTCAAAATTTTCGGGGATGGCCTTCTGATGTGAGCCTATTTTGCCATGTTTTATATTGACTTTTATAATGATTTCTGCATGCATTTCATACATTTGGGTTAGAATATTATAGAATCTATGTAGTTCACACTTATTTTCCAAATTATGGAGTCTACACTAGTTTATATTTAATTTCGCAGAAATCGGACGCACTCTGGAGATTAAAGGAAATTAATGAAGAAGCTAAGGATGGTAGCCCTCGGAAAGAGCTTTCCAACACATGCTTATATGCATCAATCGGACGATTGAGGACTCGGGAAAGTGCGTTTCAAGAATAGAGCAGCATGCTGGAAAATACAGAAGAGGTCGATTTCGACCAGACTTATAAATCTCATGGAGTCAAAATCTGGTCGATATCAACCCAGGAAGCTGGAAGAGGAAGGCATAGGTCAATATCAACCAATGTGGTCGATATCGAGTCAAAATCTGGTCGAAAGTTCTCTTAGAGCCGAGATCGAGTGTCAGGAAGCAAAGGTGAGAAGACGAGCTCAATATCGACCATATTGGGTCGATATCGGGTGACCAACAGTGGCCGAAATCGACTGAATCCGAGTGCATAATCCGAGCTGGCTTTCTTCCACATTAAGCAAGAGATATTCTATCAACTCAAGAGAAGATTTATCAAGTTTTATCAAGATGGAAGGGATTTATCTACTTTAGAAATAGTTTCCTTGTTGATTTATTTCCTTTATTTCCATATTTTTATCTTTAAGTATTAGATAGATAGATATAGATATAGATAGGTGATTCTTTCCTAATTTCCTAGGGAATGAAGCCTATAAACAAGGCCATAGGGGCTGAGTTTTATTCATTCAATTTTACACACAATTAGTTACATAGAGAGTTAGAAGAGAGAGAGGCCGATTGGAGTGGAATTTGGCGAGAGCGGGATTTGGCTTCGATTGGTTGTAAGCTTTCTTTTTTTTAATTTAATGAAATTTAGTTCCCTTTTATTATTAATGTCTTTCTTGATGATCAAGAACAAGTAGTCACCCAACTTCTAGGGTCGGGGTGATCCCGACGGTGGCCATGTAAGGAGATGCAGTAGAGGTACAATCTTTGGATGTAATTTGTCTTCTATCCCTCGTGAAAGTTGAAGGTGATCTTGTTTGTGTTATTGGAGCGAAAGTGATCTTAACAACTTGGATTAATTATGTGAAAAAGGGTTACTAACAATTAGGGTTTATGCGAAAACCTCTATATTCCTATTTGTTAATAACGAAAGTTATTTGATGAAAAGCATGATCTTTTATGCCTTTATGTGTTATTTTACATGGTTATCGTTGTGGTTTTGAAACCCTGATCTTGGAAGTCTTTAATTTATTGATTTATTTTACAAGTTTCGAGTTCTGTCTGCAAAAAGGTTTATGTTTCCAGTCGATATTGAGTCACTGTGCTCGATAATTTGAGTCGATATCGAGGGGTATTAGGTCGAAATCGACCGGTTGGGTTTTTTTTGTTTTCGTTTATGTTTTCTGCGTTCTACAGGTTGTCGACAGTTTGGTCGATATCGAGGTAAGTAGTCGATATCAAGCATTCTTCTGGTTGGAAATCTGCTGAATGTGGAACTGAAAAGGCGAGCGCTGACACGCTTCCTCATGGATCGATCCTGACTGCCTTCTACTACAACGGGAGGAAGTCTTGTATTTATTTGCTGAGATAGGGAGTCAGTTTGCTTTTATATTTATTTATATTTCATACTTTACACATCCTCATGAAACAACAAATTGAGGTCGTTGCCGGGGAATCAATCAATCGCGCCCTTTTTAGTTATTTTTTGCTTTTCTTTATATTTTTTTTTGTTTTTAGTTTCTTTTTACTTATTTCTTTTTGCTTTTGTTTTTCAGGTGTATACGAAGAACTGATCGCACACCCATAGACCCACTTCTAGAACTAGAGCGATACTTCCACCTTCGATAAAGGTTCAAGAGGATGTCGCAAATCAACTATGAGAATGCGGTCCCGCTCACAACTGCACAGGAGCTTGAGCAACTCTGCCAACAGATTGAGGCATTCACCAGTAAAGAAGCAGAACACGCCCGACGAGAGGCGGAATATGCACAGAACCAGCAGCGGTGGGAAGCAAGGGTAGATCGCGATGTCAACGTAAAGGAGTATCTGCATCCTACTCTGGGAGTTCCAGAATCGCCGATCGTTCTTCCTGCTATTAATTTTGAAATTCGTCGGCTCGATGCGATGGTTTCTGGTAGGTTGTGGTTTGGTGGGTCTGTTTGTGTTGCCGGCGGCTAGCTCTTCCTCGTCTCTATGCTTTGACTCCTTCACGATTAGGATTGGGCTAAATGCTAGGTCGCCGTGGGTGTGGAGTCCGGATTTGCTCGTTCCCGGCTGTTCATGCGGCTTTTTGGGGGTTTTTCGATGGTGTTTCCTCAGGTGTTGGTGGTCTGGTGCACTTCGGTCTCCGTTCTCTTTTATCGGCGTGAATCGGCTCATCTTTTATGGATCTGGGCAGAACTGGGGTTGGTTCTCGTTGGGTTTGGTGTGGAGGTGTGTGTGCACCACACTGGGTTTTGGTGGCGTTTTTGCCGTGGGCTCATCGGCGGTTCATTGGTGGGTCTACAGGTGTGGGCGGTCTAGTGCACTAGTCTTCTCCTTCCTTTGCCGGCTGGGTTTGGCTCGACATATTGAGAAGGGGCTAAACGTGAGCTGGCGAATGGGCACTGGTGGAGGTGGCGCGTGAGCGCTGGACTTATGCCTGGCGCGTGTGGTTGAAGGTTGATGCTCTTTGTTGTCGCGTGCTACCATGTTGCAGTTTGGTTTCTTGTGGTTGTAGTCTTCCATTCCTTGTTTTATAAAAAGTTGCAGGTTAGTTGTCTCCTTTTTATTTTGTCAAAGGTTGTGGGTTGACCAATTTGGTTGGTAGTGGGTAAGCTTTTGTGGGATATTAGAAGTGACGTGGCAGGTGGGAGTAATATCTTTTGTGATTAGGATTTGTGTGTAGAAATTTGGGGTAGGTATCACTTTTGCGGGATGAAATTTGCGGATGTATCACTCTTTTTACGTAAGACTCCTAGTACGGTCTTACTTTTTGTTACTCTTGGCTTTATGCCTCATCTATATATTAACCTTTTCAGGAAATTAGAAGGAGTTAATTTAGGGGAAAAATAAATGAATGTCCTTTAGAGCATATTACCCCTTTTATATAGTTATGCGAAGCTATAACTGATGGTGCTAATCTTGAATACTTAAAACTAAAGACTTTTCGTTGGTCCCTTGCAGGAATAGCACAACAGTGGCTGGAAGGATTGCTTGCACGGTCAATTCGCACGTGGAATGAACTACAGGACCTGTTCCTCAACAAGTTCTTTCCTCCTGCAAAGACTGCTGCCCTCAGACAACAAATCACGGCTTTCAGACAGAAGCCAGGGGAACCATTAGCACAAGTCTGGGAACGGTACAAAAGGCTTCTGAAATCCTGTCCTACGCATGGACAACCGCCATACGTCATCTAGGAGATCATCTTCAACTGTGTAGATGCACCTACTAAAGATCGGATCAACAACTACACCGCTTATGGGTATCTCGGACACACTCCACGCCGTGCATGGGAGGTATTTAAGACACTGGCCAACTATGACAAAACCTATGGGACTTCTGCACCCTCTTCTGACGAAACGTATGAAAGGCCTGCCCCATCTATCCCGTTGTATGTGCCACCAAAGGAGGTTGATCCAGACATCAGGGACCAGTTCCACAATGATCAGGTACGCCGTCTCACCAAGCAGGTTAAGTTTCTGTCTAAGGATAAACCTTGTTTGGAATGTGGGTCTGTGAGGAACAACACTACTGTGTGCCCACACGTCGATCAAGTACGTCAAGGAGAAACCCACAAAGAGGTAAGGTATGCGGGGGACACTACTCAGGGCCACATCAGAACCAGAACTGGAGCTACTATCGCCAGCCCCAGCATCAGAATCCCCCTCCCTACAGAGCTCTTGGTCACCCTGACAGAGAAGGAAAGAAAGACGACCTACAGACCATTCTCGAGGAGATGCGGAGGAATCATTAAGACACCAAGCGGTCTATCAATTCCATCCACACTCAGGTGCATGGTGTCAACTCTAGGCTTGGAGAAATCGATATTTGGAGGAAATCGATTGACACACAGATTGGCCAGTTGGCAACATCCATCCCTAAACAATCAAGTACGCTCCCTGGAACCTCTTAACCTAACCCTAAGGGTAAATCTACTGGACAGGTGGCTGCTATGAACCTAAGGAGTGGGCGACAGATGCAAACGACGGAGGAAAAGGGCACTGGAGACCAGTCGATATCGACCAGCCCAATCGACATCGACCAGTCCCCAGTCGATATCGACCCTCCACAGGTCGAAATCGACCCAATTCCTCCATCAATCCCTAGGCCAGCCGATCCAGTCAATATCGACCAGACACAGGTCGATATCGACCCGATGTCACTTGATATCGACCCCCTCCACTCGACATCAGCACCTCTGCCAAAGAAAAAGCTGCATTTCCCGACAAAATCTCGAAAGGATCCAGCAGAAAAAAAGTTCCAATGTTTCATCAAGATGCTTCAAAGGCTCAATGTCACAATACCATTCGCAGAAGCTCTTAATGAGATTCCGTCATTCGTCAAATGGCTGAGATTGCAGAGGAGTGCAGCCAGATGGACAATCTTGAGAAAAGGCAAGATCCATGTAAGTTCGCTATAACTGATGTCTACTAAAATAGCCATATTGAAATGCACAGTTTAGCTCCATATTCTATACACTTTGCATATTTCGGGTTGGTAATATGTCAAATTTATGTAATATGTGCTTATTTGCAAGAAATGGAGAATATGGAGCCATTTCGGGACAAGACCAAGAAGCAAGAAGCAAAGATGGAAGCTGATTGTTACTCGATGTCGACTACTCTTTGTCGATATCGACTAAAGAAGTTCGGACACAGCATGATCGAGGACAGGCCAGATCGAGGAACTAAAGGCAAAACTCCCCGACTCCAGAGAGTTACTCGATATCGAGTGATATCGACAAGAATTGAAGACCGACCCAGAGTCGAGGAGGAGAGCCTGATCGAGGAGCCGAGGAGAGCTGCTCGACCTGACCAGACAACCCGGTGCTGAGCGACACCACTACTCGATATCGAGAAAACTCTTCGATGTCGAGTAAACCCAGAGCACATGTCCGGGCAACGTCGAGGAGAGGCTGCTCGACAACACCAGGCCAGCCATGATCGACGACACTTACTCGATATCGAGTAATCTACTCGATATCGACAAGACTTGAGAGCCAGTGTCTGAGCAGATCGAGGACCAATTACTTGAGCAACCCAGTGAAGCCAAATCGACGACTCACACTTACTCGATATCGCGGACAACTATCTTGGACCATGTTACGCGGTGAGCTGTCCGACGCGGTTTGGGCTTGCTTGGGACGAAAGGAATCCGATTCTATCCAAGTCTATCAAGATCCATCCATGAAGGGAAGATTTATCCACACTTGAAGATATTTTATCCATTTAGATATATTTTCCTTTTAAATACAAATGTTCCTTTTATTAATGTTTTATCCTTAGATATAGACAGAGATTTATATCCTTGATTAGCAAGGTTTAGAAGCCTATAAATAAAGCCCATGGGGCTGATTTCTATTCATTCAATTTCAGTAGGAGAAGTAGTAGTAGAGAGAGAAAGAGAGGCCGAGTGAAGCGAATAAGCGAAAGTGATCTGGCTTTGTTCGGTTTGTACTTTCTTCTGTTTGGTTTAATGCAAGTTATTTCCTTTCAATCAATGTCTGCAATTACGATGAAGATCGAGTAGTCCACCCACTTCTGGGGTTGAGGTGAGCCCAACGATAGCCTGCGTGTCTGAGGTAAAGATCCGACTTTTAATCATGTTTTAAGCATCTACTACTTGTTATGTGTTTATTACCCATCTAATGGAGGTCCATGCTAACAACTTGGATTGTAACCATAAAATCGGTAGATACAATTAGGGTTTCTTGAAAGAGTTGTCTAATTGTTGGAAAAGGCGAAAGCTTGGTCCTTCGATGCGATTTACATGATTATCTGTTTTATTCTTGCCTTTTGCATGCTTGGTTATCGTTGTCGCAAACCTCTTGGAAGTTTTCTTGTATACATAGTTTATTTCGAATCCCCAAAGCCTTGTCTTTATTTTGTTTCGTTTTAAAGTTTCTGCCCTCCTCGATATCGACTAACTCTTGTCGATATCGAGTTACTGATATTCGATTGAAGATCGTTGTAGCTTTTCCTGTGCAGGTACTCAAAGTCGACGAAGGCTTTACTCGATATCGAGTAGAGTGTCCTCGATATCGACCAAAACCAGGAGCTGCTGCTGCGCTGTTCGACTTACCTGATCTTCTGTCGACTAACCCTAGTCGAGATCGAGCATCTATGGTCGACTTCTGTCCGTGAGATTCCACCGCTGCCTAGGATCCGCTGACACGCTTCCTCGTGGATCGGTCCTGACTTCCCACTACTGCATCGGGAGGAAGTCTTGTAATCATTTGCAAGGGACGGAATCTGATTTGCTTTGATTTATTTATATTTTTTTACTGCAAGTCTCGATTTCCTCCTACAACAATAACCATTGGATTTGGTCAATATAAATTTAATGCTTTGTGTGACTTGGGAGCCAGTGTGAGTATAATGTCTATATCAATCTGGTCCAAGATTAAGATAGATGCGCTAGAGGCTGTGGATGCAAAGCTATACATGGCGAACAACACGGTGGTCATCCCAACAGGCATGGTGGATAATGTACCAATATAAGTAGGTTAGTTCTTCGTCCCTGCTGATTTCTTAGTTATTGATATGACGGAGGACCCTGCTTGTCCAATTATTCTAGAAAGGTCCCTCTTGGCGACGGTGGATGCCAAGCATAAGGAAGGGAGTGCTCACTTTCAACATCAGCGATGAGGTAATTGAGTATTCCTTTAATAAAACTGAAAGGCATACATGTCCCATGGAAGAAGTCCAGTCTATATTAGCTGGGTACATTACTTGTGGGGAGCCTAAGGTAAGAAACATGACCCCCCGAAGAGCTAGAAAAGAGGGACATGGAGGCCCTGGTGGAGGAGATCATGGCCATCCTAAACGAAGAAGCAGAAAATCTACTCGACATAAACAAAGGTAAGTCGATATGGACTAACTTTTTTTCGGATGCTTTGCCAGGTCTTAAGTATGGGGTCGGAATCGACCAGGAAAAATCGACTAGCCCATAAGACTAGTCGATATCGACCCATACTAGTTGAAATCGACCTCCCCATATCGAGTCAGCTCCACCAGAAATCGAGCCAGCCATTATCGAGCAGGGGCACTCGATATTGACCAGAGGTGGTCGATATCGACCAGTCCAAATCGACCCATCTTCATCAGAATCGACTGATTATCATATGGTATTTGTGTTGTTATCGACCAGTCCAAATCGAGCCAGACATTATGGAGATTATCATATGGTATTTGTGTTGTTATTATCATATTTGAAGGTTGGTAGGAAATTGAAAAATTATGGAAAATTTAATGACTGAAAGAAAATTCGGTCACCTCAGGAGATAAAGGTAGATCGACCCTGCTCGTTGAGATAATAGTTCAGTGAGATGGGACACACAAGTGAGGAGTCCAAAGCATTATATATCCGGGGCCATTCATGACACCCATGTTTGCTACTCGCGAGAAGGCAGTGCTGAGGTTAGAGAGGTAAAAGCATAATATTGAAAAAAGCTATGAAAGATGAGAGAAAGGTGAGAAATCAAAAGAAGAAGGAATGTGGTATGAAAATTTGGAAAGTACTCCATTTCCCCGGACTATTAGCACCACATGGCCAAAAATTGTTCACCTTTAGCCTTTTACCAAATCTACTCCTTATTGAGCTTAAATTAAAGTCCTCTTGATTATCAATGCTTTGTCACTTATGAATTGTTTTGCATAACCCTCCTTTTGTGAGTAGATGTTGCTTTTAATTGCACATGCATGGATTTGTGACATTAATACCTTTCCAAGGATGGTAATTGATTACATGGACATATGACAATGAATCTAAGATGTTGAGAGTTTTGAATTCTTCCCCTGTATGACCATTAAAAGTATTGCTTGAGGACAAGCAAGCTTAAGTATGGGGTGTTTGATGTGAGCCTATTTTGCCATGTTTTATATTGACTTTTATAATGATTTCTGCATGCATTTCATCCATTTGGGTTAGAATAGTACAGAATCTATGTAGTTCACACTTATTTGCCAAATTATGGAGTCTACACTAGTTTCTATTTAATTTCGCAGAAATTGTTGTGGGAGGAAATCGAGAATGCAAATTAAAATATAACTAAAGTAAAGCAAACCAGATTCCGTCCCTTTGCAAATAATTACAAGACTTCCTCCCGATGCAGCAGTGGGAAGTCAGGATCGATCCACGAGGATGCGTGTTAGCGGATCCTTGGCAGCGGAGAAATCTCACGGACAGAAGTCGACCACAGATTGTCGATCTAGACTAGGATTAGTCGACAGAAGATCAGACAAGTCGAGCACAGCGCAGCAGCAACTTCCGGCGGTTTTAGTCGAGATCGAGGAAGTCTTACTCGAGATCGAGTAAGTTGGTCGACATCGGGTTGGCTCTTGTCAATCACCTGCACACAGAAGCTACAACGATCTGGATCGAGAATCAGTACTCGATATCGAGGAGTGCAAGTCGATATCGAGGAAGACAGAAAACTAAAACGAAAGAAAGTAAAAACAAATGCTTTGGGTTTCGAAAATAAACTTTATGTAAAAGACTTCCAAGATTGGGGTTTGCGATAACGATAACCAAGCATGCACAAGGCAAGAATAAAACAGATAATCATGTAAATTGCATCAAAGGACTAAGCTTTCGCCTTTTCCAACAATTAGACAACTCTTTCAAGAAACCCTAATTGTATCTACTGATTTTATGTTTACAATCCAAGTTGTTAGCATGGACCTCCATTAGATGGGTAATAAACACATAACAAGTAGTAGATGCTCAAAACATGATAAAAGTCGGATCTTTACCTCAAACACGCATGGCTATCATCGGGGTCGCCCCAACCCTTGAAGTGGGTGGACTACTCGCGCTTCATTGCAACCTCAGACATTGATGTATGAAAAGAAACTTGCATTAAACTAAATTCAAAGCCTTTACAATCCCGGCAATCCAACTTTCGTTGAACGCCAAAACCCTAAAACCTTCGAACTCCTAAACCGTCTCTGTGAACTACTTCTCTCCCTTCTGAATTGAATTAATCTAAAATCAGCCCCATGGGCTTTATTTATAGCCTTCTACTTCTTGCTATTCAAGGATAGAATATCTTTATCTTTATCTAAATCTATATCTAAAAGCTTAATGATAAATAAATGCAATAAAGGAATTAAATCTAAAAAGAAATTATATCTAAAAGTCTTCAAGTGGATAAATCTTCTCTTCCATGATGAATCTTGATAGAATCGGCAATCTTCATCCCCAAGGAATCCGAATCCGAGTAGGATGGCTCAAACCGCGTTACGCATCTTCTGGAAGATTTCCTCGATCTCGAGGAGTTTTATCGATCTCGAGTAAAATGATGTCGTCGACTTCAGTGGCTCGGCATCTCGGGTTGCTCTTCCTCGACATGCTCGGACATGGGCTCACAGGTGTCCTCGATCTCGGGTAATTTACCCGATCTCGAGTAGTGGTGGGGATCATGGCTTGGCCTGGTGATGTCGAGCATCTTGTCTTCGACATGGCTCGAGCATTGCCTCTCAGGCTTGTCGATATCGAGGAAAGTTCTCGATATAAAGGAAGTGTGCCCGGCCTGTCTTTGTCTTCTCTGGTCAGGTCGGGTAATGCTCCTCGGCATCCTCGATCATGCTTTCCTCGACTTCGGACATAATCTTCAGGGCGTTGTCGATATCGAGTAACCAACTCGATATCGAGGACAGTGCTGGAGTCGGGCAACGTTGTTCCTTGGCTTCTTGACATGTGCTTCTCGATCAGTGCTGTGCCTAGACATGGTTTGTCAATATCGACTAGATTTGAGCTCCCGTCTTTGCTTCTTGGTTATCTCCCGAAATGGCTCCATATTCTGCAATATTCAACAAACACTTATGTAGATCTCCATTTCTGATAAATAAGCATATACTACATAAATTCGACATATTACCAACCCGAAATATGCAAAGTGTATAGAATATGGAATTAAAATATGCATAAAAACATGGCTACTGTAGAGACATCAGAAATCAGACGCACTTTGGAGCTTAAAGGAAAGTACTGAAGAAGCTAAGGTGGTGCAGCTCGAGGAAAGCCCACATCTCGCCATTCATCATTCAAAATCAAGCTTTGATTTTGAATGATGAGAGTTGTAGCTCTCGGAAAGAGCTTTCCAACCCATGCTCATATGCGTCAATCCGAAAAACTAAGACTCGGGAAAGTGCATTTTAAGAATAGAGCAGCATCCTGGAAAATACAAAAGAGGTCGATTTCAGACTTGGTCGATATCGACCTGCTTTTGGTAAAAAATTCTCCTAGAGGCCAGAAATCGACCCAGGAAGCTGGAAGAGGAAGGCATAGGTCGATATCGACCAATGTGGTCGATATCGAGTCAAAATCTGGTCGAAAATCCTCTTGGAGCCGAGATCGAGTGTCAGGAAGCAAAGCTGAGAAGACGAGCTCAATATCGACCATATTGGGTCGATATTGGGTGACCAACAGTGGCCGAAATCGAGTGAATCTGAGTGTAGAATCCGAGCTGGCTTTCTTCCACATTAAGCAAGAGATATTCTATCAACTCAAGTGGGGATTTATCAAGTTTTATCAAGATGGAAGGGATTTATCTACTTTAGATATAGTTTCCTTGTTGATTTATTTCCTGTATTTCCATATATTTATCTTTAAGTATTAGATAGATAGATATAGATATAGATAGGCGATTCTTTCTTAATTTCCTAGGGAATGAAACCTATAAATAAGGCCTTAGGGGCTGAGTTTTATTCATTCAATTTTACACACAATTAGTTACATAGAGAGTTAGAGAGAGAGAGGCCGATTGGAGTGGAGTTTGGCGAGAGCGGGATTTGCCTTCGATTGTTTGTAAGCTTTCTTTTATTTAATTTAATGCAATTTAGTTCCCTTTTATTATTAATGTCTTTCTTGATGATGAAGAGCGAGTAGTCACCCAACTTCTAGGGTCGGGGTGAGCCCAACGGTAGCCATGTAAGGTGATGCGGTAAAGGTACAATCTTTGGATGCAATTCGTCTTCTATCCCTACAAGCATGGTTCTTTTGGGAAAGTTGAAGGTCATCCTTGTCTGTGTTATTGAAGCGAAAGTGATCTTAATACAACTTGGATTAATTATGTGAAAAAGGGTTAGTAACAATTAGGGTTTATGCGAAGGCCTCTATATTCCTATTTGTTAATAACGAAAGTTATTTGATGAAAAGCATGATCTTTTATGCCATTATCTGTTATTTTACATGGTTATCGTTGTGGTGTTGAAACCCTGATATTAGAAGTCTTTAGTTTATTGATTTATTTCACAATTTTCAGGTTCTATCTGCAAAAAAGGTTTCTATTTTCAGTCGATATTGAGTCATTGTGGTCGATAATTTGAGTCGATATCGAGGGCTATTAGATCGAAATCGACCGGTCGGGTTTATCTATTTTCATTTCTGTTTTCTGCGTTCTACAGGTAGTTGACACACTTCCTCGTGGATAGACCCTCACTGCCTTCTAATTCAACGTGAGGAAGTCTTGTATTTATTTGTTGAGATAGGGAGTCAATTTTCTTTTATATTTATTTATATCTCATACTTGACACATCCTCCTGCAACAACACCTTCACCTTGTAAGGTAAAAGCGACCTTGAAACATCCTGGGCAACAATGTCCGCTTTCTTCTCTTCTAGTGCTATTTCATCTCGGGATCCTTCATATGATTCATCAACAATAGGTAGCAAAGTAGGAATGAAATTCGAGGAAGGACATACCTGGTTGTTGACATCGAGTGGGCCAATTGGCTCGTTGGGAGGAGGGCATGTTCCTTTAGACTGAATGAAAGCCTCAAGCTTTCAGATTTTGTCTTCCAGCCGGGTTATTTCCCTTAATCGTGCCTCCTCCATTGCGATCCTATTTATCCGTCTCAAATCTTGAAACCATTCTTCCCATTCAGGATTCCCTTCGAGAAAGTCTTCCATCTTTGTACATATGCTTTGAAATCACAATCAGGAACAAAAATTAGTAGCAAAAGCCCAGCACATAGTTGGTACCGATGAGGTAGGTGGTGGTAGGGTATGTGATAGGGTAAGAAAAAGGGATGGTTTTTTCCGAACCTTAAACACAATTAAACTAGGCACGATTGATATCTCCCCGGCAACGGCGCCAATTTGACGAGAGGGTTTCTCGACCAAATAAATTTATAGTAAAGACCCATGCTATAGTATAGGGGAGTCAGGTTCGTTCTCATGAGAGAAGTCAGCGGTTCTAGGTTTAGTGTGTTTTGGGGTTCGGGGATAGCGGGAAGAGGTGATGAGGGTGGCTATCGACGAAGAATAGAGGGGTTGATGTCGATGGATGGAGAGGGATTGGTGGTTTGATGTCGTGTGGTTGCACAAAAACTTCAAAATAACAAAGATAGAATATTAAAAGTGCAAACTTCCAAGGTTAGGAATCACCGCAACAATAAACAAATGTGTAGATTTATAACTCACATAAAGATGCACGCTTTATATCAATTAACTTTCGTCATTAACAAATACGAATATATAGGCTTTCGCATAAACCCTAAGTGTCACTACCTTTCCTTAATTAGGATCAACCAACTTTTGCAAGCAAACCCTAATTACTATCCAAATTCATAATAAGATTGCTTTCGCTTCAATATCACAAATAAAGAATTTTCTCAACTCTCGCAAAGGATTAAGCACATAGGTAGATGATGATAAAGACATACAAATTTATAAATTCATTAATAGAACACACATACCTATGTTGGGATCACCCCAACCCTAGAAGAAAGAAATTAGAAACAAACCATAATGAAAGAAACTAATTTTAACATAAAATAAAATTAAAACTTACAAAACCTTCCAAACGTTCCTCCTCTCCCTCCTCTCTCGCCTCCTTTCTCTCTCATCTCTCCTTGCGCCCAAAGACTACTTTGCTTGAATGAATGAAAATAAGCCCCGTAGGGCTTTATTTATAGGGTTGATTCCCTTGCTAATCTAGAAAAGAAATATCTATCTATATCTAAACTTTTTTATCTAAAATATTAAGATAAAATTTGGAAATAAAATAATTACATCTAAAAGGAAATAAAGCTAATGTGGATAGATTCCTTCCATCTTGATATATCTCCTCTTGATTAGATAAAATATCTTGTACCTTTCCTTGCAAGTAATCTATCTTCTCCGGACTCCACTCGATTTTGACTCGGACCGGCCACTGGATTGTCCTCGACGTCGACCAAAAGTCCAGGACATCGAGTAGGATTTTTCTCACGGGGTTGCACTCGAGCTCGAGCAGGTTCTGGACTCGTCAGGTGTACTCGACATTGACCAAAACTCCTTGACATCGAGTAGGATTGTTCTGCTCGAGTGACTCTGCTCGACTCCGTGTAGAATTCTGGGCACTGGAGTACTCGACTTCAACTAGATCTGGTCGATGTCGAGTTTGGCAAATAAGTGTAAACTGCATAGAATTTCTACTTTTCTAACCCAAATGCATGAAATGCATGCATAAAACGATATAAAAGTAAGTATAAAACATGACAAATTAGGCGCACAATAAACACCCCATACTTAAGCTTGCTTGTCCTCAAGCAATACTTTTAATTGTCATATAGGGGAAGAATTCAAACTCTCAACATCTTAGATTAATTGTCATATATCCCTGCAATCAATTACTATCATCGAAAAGGTACTTATGGTACAAATCCATGCATGTGCAATAAAAACCTACATCTACTCACAAAAGGAGGGTTATGCAAAACATTCATTCGTGACAAAGCATTAATAATCAAGAGGACTTTAATTTAAGCTCATGGTGAAGAAAAGGTAAAAGGTAAAGTGGTGGGCTATTTTTGGGCAATGTGGTGCTAAATCCGGGCAGAACTCTTCAAACTTGCTTTCTTGCTTTAATGCACTTTCTCCTTCAACATTTCCACATCACTCATCCTCTCATAAATCACTCTTTGCTTTTTTCACTAATATACTTTTACCTCTCTAACCTCAGCACTGCATTCTCGCGAGTCGCAAACATGGGTGTCATGAATGGCCCCGGATACTTAGTGCTTCGGACTCCTCACCTTGGTGTCCCATCTTGCGGAACTATTATCTCAACGCAGGCAGGGTCGATCTACCTTTATCTCCTGAGGTGACCGGATTTTCTTTCACTCATTAAATTTTCCATAACTTTTCATTTTCCTGTCAAACTCCAATAATGATATATAACAACACAAACACCATATGATAATCTCCATAATGTGACATCAGTCTCATTATAATCCCCGGATAGGAAACAAGAGTCTAGACCGCTGAAATAATTGCTACAATATCTGCGCCTAGGGATTCAGAAGGCGGGTATGGATCTCTTTTAACTTATTTTCTAAAGTCATCTGATGCTTATGGAGGTGACGAAAACTATGCAAATGCTAATCTTCCATTCTTGTCAAGCGACTGTCAGGGATTGCAATAAGCTCAAACAAAAAACTACTCTCGGTGGGGATATCAAGATCATCATCGACCTTATCTCCCAGAAGGAATCTGCTTGAAGAGAACGAGTCCACAACCATCCCAAGAGGTTCTAGAACATGACGAATACAGAAAGGAACCAAGGTAGGGCCAACAGGTAGGTGCGCAGGAAGATACTGGTGGTGCTCACCCTTTGCGCCAGATAACCAACGGAAACACTCGCTGTTGTCTAGGCAGACTGCCCTTTTTATCAGAGGAGCGCTCAGTAAGGTCAACATATCATAATAGATAGACGACGTCAAGGGTTGCAGGGAGCTCAAATCCATACCCAGATAGTGTGCTATGAGAGTAATCAATCCACCAAAAGTAACAATGTGGTGACACAAATCATCCCTCACCCAAAGTGCATCTGCACAAGCGTCTAGAAACAAATCTATCCAATCTGGTATATACTCAGCCTTTGGCGTCAAACAATATAACTACATCCACATCCTCTTGGAAACAACCGTCAGATCAGCAGAACCATAGAACCCAGGGCTCAACACCCTGTGGCATAGGCGAATGGTAGGATGCTTAATCAAATAATCATGAAAGTCCTCAGGCCCTCTAGAATGTACACAGAATACTATAGCTCAAGTCTCAGTAGGTGTGGTAGAAGACAAACTCTGATGCCAAGGGTTACTCCAAGTTATATGCATTCCCAACGCAAGAGATAGATATTCTTTCTGAATCGAGCATTCAATGCCCAATAATATGAAACGGATGTCCCTATCAGATCGCACATCCAGAGTTGACAGGAACTCACACACCAAAACAAAATAAGTCGGCGCACCCATCGATATGAAGTTGGCTAGACCTCCCTTCTCCAGCAACAAAGATACTGGAACACGAAGACCAAGGCTCTGCAATGTCTCCAGATGAAAGAATCGAGTTGGTTGATAACTCACATTCCTTAGCTGGAACCAACGCTCCTTCTCAACTCTAGAAAAATATGTAGGAGCATTCATTTTAAGAGCACGAGACATAATTCATAGGGTTGAAGAATAAAACCGCAAAATGACCAAAAGACGAGCTCTCTGCAGAGACGGCGGACGCCGTGGATGGGGAGACGGGCGCCGTGTATACCAAGCCTTGAATCCGAGTAAAAACATTGGATAACCGACGTCCAAGCTCTCCAAACTTGAAACTTTGACGATCAATTTGGTTTCAACAGGTTCTCAGGTGATAGGTAAGGGAATGGTATGGGAAAAGATTTAATTTTGTGGATGTAGGGTAATGGTGGAAAGTGTTTTGATGGCAAGAATCAATTGAAACACAAGGCTTTAGGTTTTTGGAGTGGATTCAAGTAGGCTTTTGGGTTTTGTAGATTCCTTTGGAGAAAGCTTGGTTGCTTCAAAATAGGGAGTGAAAATATATGGTGAGTTGGAAAGGGATATCTATCAAAAAGAAAATATAAAATATTAGAACTAGATAAATAGAAAATAGAAAAATAGAAAAGATAAATCCTAGAACTAAGATAAATAGAAACTAACCCTAAATAGACAATATAATCCTAAGATAGATGAAAATAGATAGAAGATAGATAAACTAACCTAAGATAGAAAATAAATCTAATCTAAAGATAGATAAAAATAATCTAGACCTAAAATAAGATAAAAAGAAAATAAATCTAATCCTAGTAAGATATAAAATAAAGAAACTAACCTAAAACAACTTAAATTAACCAAAAATAAAAGATAGAATCATTTCCCTTCCAAGTTTACCAAAAATCCGACCTCGTCAAGAACACAGGGGAGGAGGGTGTCGTGTGAAGGGCAACGGGCGCGCGTCCACAAAATGTGACTCCGTATTCAAATCAAGGAAAACTCAACTCCAACAAAGGTTCTAACTTACCATCACTTCCAAAATTCAGTGACACGATTGATCCTACTTTATTGAATTGAAAAACTACTTGCAAAATTGAAATAATATTACCTAAACTACCTTGGGTTGCCTCCTAAGAAGCGCATTTGTTTCAAGTCTTTGGCTCGACGTGATGCATTTCTTGATTAAGTTATTCCATCAAGATCCCCCACACTTGTCCTTTTCAAGACAAGAGGGGTACTTTAGGAATTTCTCCAACATACCCATCAATTGCATCCATCGATCCCTTCTGGAAATGACTTACTCCTGGAGGTTGCCATAAAATTGCAAAAACCTCAACATTGTTAGGAATCGATTTCTCATAGGGAATAATAATATAATCATTTGAATTAGACACATTGTCCTGTGACTTAAACAAATTCTCAATTTTCGTTTCAATGTCATCTTTCCATAAACCAATTTCATATTTGTTAGAAGACTCAATATTCAAAGATTCAGTTTCAATAGAAGCATCTAACAAACCATTTGATTCATTCCTACGATCACTTCATTAGAGTCAAGAACATCTACATAATCATTAGTAGAACAAACAATAGGCTCAAATATAGAAAACTCAATCTTTCTACCATTAAATTCCATAGATAGTGAACCTTCAAAATAATCAATCTTAGTCTTAGTCGTTCACAAGAATGGCCTTCCCAAGATAATTGGGGTTTCAGGCGTACCTTGTTCCATATCTAGAATAAAGAAATCAGCTGGAAATATCAAACCGTTTACCTTAACGTAAACATCCTCAACAACTCCTCTATGCTTAATACTAGAATAATCAGCGAGTTATATAGTAACACCAGTTTCAGATAATGCATTTAGACCCAAAAACATGTACAAGTTATAAGACATAACATTGATTGAAGCACCTAGATCTAACATAGCTTTGGTGAAGTTAGCATTACCTATTGCACATGGGATAGTAAACATACATGGATCTCCGCACTTTTCAGGCAATCTTTTCTAAAGCAAAGTAGAAACATTCTCACTTAAACTCACCTTTTATTTCCTTCGCATCCTTTGCTTGCGTTTCACAGTGCATAGTTCTTTCAAAAACTTCGCATAGCGAGGCACATTTTTAATCAAATTGAAAAGTGGAATATTTACCTCACAATGAGCAAATGTGTCATAAAGAATTTGTTCATCTTCCTACTTACGATCAGATCTTAAGGCATGAGGAAAGGGTGGTGCAGGTCTGTAAACATCAGAAGACCACTCCTTGGAAGATTTCTTCGGGGGTTCAACAACTTCAAAAATCGGTTCTGTCACTGGAGGAGGCGACGGGCGCTGTGGTGAGGGGCGGCAGGCACCGTCTTTGTAGGCCTCTCTTCAACATTCCTAGTGGACACATTCACTTGTTTACCTCCTCTAAGGATCATGTCACTCACATTCTCCTTCAGATTCACTACCACTTGTGATGGTAACTTCCCTGAATCTTTCACTTTCAGTTTTCCAATCTCTTTAGCCATTTTACTCAACAACTTTTCCTAAACACCCATCTTATCCAGCAATAACCTCAATGTCTCATCTCTATCATCTTGTTGAGTGTTTCTCAGGCGATTCTCAAATTGTCTTCTTTGAAAAGAAACTTGTTGCTGCTGGCCTCTGCCGTTGAATCCACTTTGATAGTTCGCATTGTAGCCCTGATTGTAATTGTTACCAAAGTTGCGACGAGGTCCATAGTCCATAATCCATAACATTCACATCAGCGATGTCCTCTTGAATCAAGGGACACTTATCATTTGGATGAGTTGGATCTGTACAAACACCACAAGGTCTAGGCTGATGAGATCAATTAATTTGCATAGCCATCATGTTCACTATCTCCGTAAGCATATGTCGTCCTTGTGACCGTCTCTAGAACTATCCAACTTATAAACTTCTCTAACTCCTTGGTGTCTCCCATATTATTGTGATGCATTAGCCAACCCTTTGAAAATCTGCATTGCTTCCTGAGGTGTTTTATCCAAAATATCTCCTCAACTAGTAGCATTGATGAAACTTCTATCGGTGTCAAGCAAACCTTCATAAAGATATAGCACTGGATCATCCTCGGGTATACCATGTTGCGGACAAATACCCTTAAGCTTCTTGAACCGCTCAACATACTCATAAAGACTCTCCGTAGGTGATTGATCAATATTGGACAACTCCTTAAGTTTGTTGAAGCGAGTCGCATGAAAGTACTTTTGCAGGAAAGGTTTCTTCAATTGCACCCAAGTAGTAACGCTTTCTGGGGGTAGATAATAAAGCCAATCGCTTTCAGAATCTTTCAAGGTAAAAGGGAACACTCTCAACATCAATTGGTCATTGATAAGGACTTAGGGTCTAAGTCTATCACACACACTCACGAAGGTAGCAAGGAGCTTGCATATTTGGTTCCTCCCCAGGCAATCCATGAAAGTAGGGTAAAATAGAGGACCAATTGGAATTGTATTCAAATCTTGAACCCTCAGGAAGATCAAGAAGGCTAATTGCAAGTGGTTGAGAACTCAAATTAGGTTTCTTTAGGTTTCTCAGGGTCCTTCTTGCAGGATCAAGAACTTTGTTTGCCATCTCCTTGTTTGTATCAAACTTGAGCCTCCTTTTCAACCTAAGAGATCTTTCAATCTTAAAATCAAAAGACAAAGGCAATGAATTAGAAGATTTAGTTTGAACCATACAAGGACACAAAAGACTCAAAGTAAAGAATGAAAACAAAACAAAAAGAAAGAGTAATTAAAAGAGATAAAGAAAAGCAAACTCCTTCCTTCTCCCCAACAACGGCGCCAAGAATTTGGTACGGGACGAACTTCGTTGTCACTTTCTCCCTTTGCAAAATAGTAATATAATCCAAAATCAAACACAAAACCAATAGATTAGTCAATCAATTACTTGATAAACCAAACAACCACTAGTATAACAATTAAGTCCGGAGTCGAACCCATAGAGAGAAGCAATTTCTTATTCAATAACTCCTAATAATGACACTTATGACAAAACAATGATTTTTAGCAAATAACCAAGATGTAAAAGTAACCAACTTTATGATTGCAAAGTAGATTGATAACAAAGCAGAAAGAATATTTCACATGTAATTCTCTGACAATGGTTGGAATTCATGGTCCTGGGATTGATCGATCAATTATTCATAAACACATTTCTACTTGACCAAAGTTGAGAGATCCGCAGCGATACAATCACCATATTCAATATCACTAAAGAATAACATTAAGGACTCAAGTAATTAGACAGATTCACATATTGATTCAATTTATATAAGACAAGTCGGAACAACCCTAATCAACCCTAATCGACATATCCACAAAATAGATCAATTGAAATAATCAACTACAAAGACAAAGAAATATCACTACTTCCATACTTTGTTTGCTATCAAGAACACAATAACGAATTCATAGCTAAGATGCAATTTCTAACATGGTGATCAATCATAGAAAGGAGCACAAATATAATCAATAAGAACAAGATGATAATTATGAATATGAACAACTAAATAGAATCAAATCCTCACAATCCAAACAACCATGTCTTCGAATCATAAGCGAAACTATGTGTTTAGCAACTCATAGGCCAATTTTCTCTAACGGTGTTCATAGTCTCACAATAGTCTCTCTAACGGTGTTCAGATCCAAAATCGCAATCGCTGGAAACCGGCCCACGGTGGGTGCCGCCCTTATAGTGACGGAATTCCTGCGATTGACATCAGTAATCTCCAATGTCGTGTCTCCTTGATCCTCTCTAGATTCCTCCTTAGGGTCAATATGCTCTAAAACATGTCTCTTAAGCTCTTCCAAAGACCCTTCAAGGTCGGAATGTAATTCTACAGAATAGACACTAAAAAGGCATAGATTCTGAACTCGAATACTTCATAAGCAATATACGAAACTAGACTCAGACATAAGCAAAATCACTACCTAAACACAATAAGAAATACCTATAATGTCTATATGAAATATGCATTATGAGTCGCGAGTCAAGATATAATCACAACATCAACAATCCAGAACAAAGGACATGGAAATAATGAAATAGAAATAACTTACAGTAGAATTCTCACAAACCAACCATGTCTAGAAATTGCAAGAAAACCGAAAGGGGGGTTTAAGTACTCATAACGTACCTAAATCTTTCAAGTCTTGACTAATTCATGAAAACCTAAAAGATGAATGAGTTGGATGGATGGAATGAATGATGGATCAAGGATGCATAAACCCTATAAGAAAGGTCTATTTATAGGGCTCAATGGCTGCAGAAAACCCTAGATTCGTCGTCACTTAATGGATAAGCATTGGCCCAAAAGATTAAATTTTCGAAGATACATAGATTCGGAAAGATTATATCTTATCGCTATCGGCGGGTACCATTTCTCATCGGCGGGCGACGAACTTTTGTCTACAGGCGCCGACTTTCCTAGCTAATGCTTCTTGTTATCTTTCTTTGATCCATTTCAGCTCCGTGCATCCTCTTCTGACGTTCAAATCTGTAATTCTGCAAAATAAACCAAAATATGCGAATTAACTTTAAAGCATGCAATATGTACATCGTAAGAAGGCTAAAACTATCTATAATGCCTATTGGTGGATGTGAATGTCGTGGTTTAATCCCCAAAAGTAAATATCTCAAACTCAAACAACTAGTATTAGTGACAAGTAGAGGTCGATCCCACAGAGAGTGTGTGTGACTTTCTAAATGTGATTGCATGCAATGAACATGTAACACAAGGCAATGGCATGAAAGCAATAATTAATAAACTAGCAATGATTGATGATTCTAAGAAACAATAGTAATGAAATACAACATCACTCACATTCACAGCAATGGTGATTTCATGATCATTGGGTTGTTATTCTAATGCAATTTGACCATCTAACTGCCTGAACTCGAGCATTAGGGTGAGTAGCATGAACCCTCTAAAGCCTAGCACATACACATTATCTCTTCTATCTCATTGGCTTTGTCACCGGGGTTGTCAATTCTATCCACCGCTTCCACTAAAAGAGACAATATTGGATTAAGACCCACAATAGCAGAATGAAGCTATAACCCTTAGCGCGATGCAATCTATCTTAGTGGCCAATTAAAAGAAATAAAAAACATAAATGCAATATCAGAACAAAGAGAATTGAAATAATAAAATAGGATAAACCTTAAAAGGCCCTCACATATCTTCACTCATGTCTTGAAATGTAAGCAAAACTACTATGAGATTAGCCGAGCATGGCTTACCTCGAAACTCTAATAAAAAGATATAAGAAAATCAGCATCGGATATGTTTCACATATTCAAACTTATCCTCTAGTGGTGGGCGCCGATAGGCATCGGTGGATGCCAATAGCGGCTAGCAACCGATCAATTAGTGGGCACCCACTGTTCCTCCCATGTTTTCCATGTTTCTCTTGGGCATTCGTACTACCTTCTTGTACTTTTTTTCTCTTCTCTTCAACCCTCATAGGTATCCAACAGCTTATAATGACCCAAATATAAATATCTGGGTTACGTTTTGAAGGTCGGGTACTGTTGTAGGAGGAAATCGGAGACTTGCAATAAAATATAAATAATGTAAAGCAAACCAGATTCCGTCCCTTGCAAATGATTACAAGACTCCCTCCCTATGCAGTAGTGGGAAGTCAGGATCGATCCATGAGGAAGCTTGTCAGCGGATCTCAGGTAGCTGTAAATCACACAAACAGAATAGCAGAAAGACAGAAAGGAAGACAGAAATAACAAACAAAAGCAGAAAATAAAGCAAGGACACAGAAGCTACTCGATATTGAGCAACAGTCCTCGATATCGACTACAGCAAGTCGACAACAGACATCAAACTCAGACACAGAAACTCGATCTCAACAAACCCTTACTCGATATCGACAAGGCACTACTAGATATCGACTAAAAACTCCCTGAGATCGACAAAGATAGAAACTTTAAAGGTGCAAACTTTTGAACACAGAATCGCAGATTTTCAACGAAATAAATCAATATACTAAAAGACTTCCAAAGCCAGGGTATGAACACCACAACGATAACCATGCAAAATAACACATAAAGGCATAAAAGATCATGCTTTCCATCAAATAACTTTCGTTATTAACAAATAGGAATATAGAGGCTTTCGCATAAACCCTAATTGTTACTAACCCTTTTAACATAATTAACCCAAGTTGCATTAAGATCACTTTCGCTTCAATAACACAAACAAGGATCACCTTCAACTCTCGCAAAAGAATCACGCTCATAGGGATAGAAGACGAATTGCATAAAAAGATTGTACCTTTACCGCATCACCTTACATGGCCACCGTTCGGCTCACCCCGAGCCTAGAAGTGGGTGGACTACTCACTCTTCATCGCAATAGTAGACATCTTTGATGAAAAAGAATTAACTTCCATTAATAAACTCAAACTAAACTTACAACTTGTTCTCTTTCTATGTGACTAAGTGTCTCTGAAATTGAATGTGTGTTGGAATCAATAAAACTCAGCCCCTAAGGCTTTATTTATAGGCTTCCAACCCTTGTTAATCAAGGTAAGAAAGTCTATCTATATCTAAATCTATTTATCTACTTACTTAAAGATAAATAAATGGAATAAAATAATTAAATCCAAAAAGGAAAATCCTCCATGTGTGGGTAAATCTCCTTGATAGATAGAACTTGATATATCTTGGATAGAATCGGACTCCTTCGGCTCCAAGTAATCCCAACTTGACACGGACAGCTCACCGCGTAAAACGGCTCAGGATAGATGTCCTCGATATCGAGCAAACTACTCGATATCGAGTAACCGTGTCGACGACTTCTTCACTGGTCTTGGTCGAGTAGCCGGTTCTCGATCTAGCTCGGACAGGTGGTGCAGATCTTGTCGATATCGAGGAAACTCGTTGATATCGAGTAACTGGTGCTCGGCATCTCCAGGTCTTCGGCTTCTCGACTCAATATTCTTCCTCGATTCCGGGCATGGCATCAGGGTGTTGTTGATACTGAGTAAACTACTCGATATCGAGTAGAGCTCCGGAGTCGGGTTGGCTTCGTCTTCAGTTCCTCGATCAGCTCCTGCTCGACCAGGCAATGCTCGGCTTCTTTGGCCGATATCAAGTAAAAGTACTCGATATCGAGTAACTCTTGATTCCAGCTTGATTCGTCCTGTTTTCTTCATTCTTTGACCTTGGACTTCTGTAGCTGACTTCCGAGCTTTTCCGTCCTTTCTCAGAACTGGTGTAAATTGCCTCGAATTTTGCGAATTTAAACAGAAACTGATGTAGATTCCATAATTTGGCAAATAAACATAAACTACATAGATTCTATACTATTCTAACCCAAATGCATGAAATGTATGCAAAAAACGATATTAAAGAAACTGTAAAACATGGCAGATTCAGCTCACAACAGATACCTTCATTTGAATCTTGTAATTCAAGTACGGGTCGAGGTTTCAAACCCCAAACAATTAGGATTTGTAAAGTGGGTATTTCGAACCCCAAAACAATCAAAGGGTCGTTGGGTACCCATAACTTGTCCTAGAAGTCTAAGTCGTAGAAATTCATTTAAGGAAAACGGAAAGCGGAAGTAAAGTACAACTTGCCACGACGAGGCCGGGTCAAGACAAAAACAATAAAACATAGGTCAAATAATGCTTTAGCTAAGTCAGCGGGTTAGTCTGGTAACACGGAGCAAGCATACCTAAAAACAATTTATGCGGGTGGGATAAGACTGAATCTCTCCCATATTGCACTATGGGCGCCGTCAAGCAAGCATACACATACGCTAATCCTTCAATAAAGATGCTATAATGCAGTACAGAATTAAACACACAAGCATGCTTTTATCATGCTATAATATAGTGCAAAAAGACAGTAAAAAGCCCTACATAATGCCAAGTGGCATATCCCTTTCCTACTCTGCCATCTATTTCATGAGCGGATCTGGCCAGTGGCCCAGTACAGTACCCCATTTCATTATATATGTGTGCACATAATCATCATATCATCATCATATTATGTTCGTCGTCATATAAAGTCATATCATGCTAATGCTTGATGGTGTTGGGCTATCTCATCATCATCATGCACATATACCGACAATACTGACTTAGGGCAAACCCGATGAGGCTGGGCTACCCTATGACCCTAGCAAAGACTCTAGGACTCACAGATAACGACTGTTATGTTCTAAAAAACACAAAATATTCGAATGCTCATACATGAGTGCAAGCCTAGCTTGATACTACATGGCATGCTTTTAATATGCTTATGCAACACCTAGCATGTCATATGATCACAAGCGGGAGGTTTTCTCTTTGGAAAATGAGTAACACCATAAAGGAACATACCTGAATAAGTTGAACATCAGCAATATAATGGAAAGCGAAAGCCAAGCAAGTCAACAATCACCTAGTCCAATAAGTAATAAAGGCGCTATGAGTTTAACTTTCTAACTAACCACTAACACGTGCACATAACACTTTCAAAAGAATTCCCGAAGAAAACCAACCAATAAGTCAAAACGTTTTCAAAACACGAGAAAACCTCTGAAAGCCGAGATACCCACAAGATTAATTATTATACTCCATTAATTCAAATCCATTATTCCGTCAAATGACTCATTTCAGTCCATCTCATCTCAGTCCAATGAATTAGAATAGTCCGATAAAATAGGTTCGAAAGGCTAGATCAGTCCGTTAAATAAGATCCGTGAAATCCAGTTATACAAGGTTGTTAAAAAATAGGCAAACCCAATTAGATTGCTCAAAGTTATCATTTAAAGAATCCCGACATGTCGGTTTTAAAAACAACAAAAAAACCTTTCAAAATTATTTTTCGGAAAACTTGAAAACCTCTTAATAAATTACCAACAATACTTAGCTAAAATAAACACCACAATTAAATCCTCTTTACAAATCGTATTTATAATTCAAGGCTAATAAATCATTTCAAAATTCCCAAATCACAGATTTTAACCAAAGTTCAATAACTCTCTTCTAAACCACATTATAAAACATTACATAATAACATATTCCAAAATAATACTACTTTTAAACCAATTTTATAATGTATAATATTTTCAGAAAGTATATTGATTTTATAAAATCATATTAAAATAATAATGGAAATCATATAATATAATGTATAAATAACATGTCAATTTAACACAATAGTCTCTCACATTTCCAATAAAATAACAATAATAACAATAACAAAGGAAAGACCCAACCCACGCAAATAACCCGGAATGAAGAGGATCCAAGCCCATACCCGATAGACCCAGAACTGAAGGATGTTTAAAAGAACCTGTAGGAGAAACTGAATCATCCGGTTCTAAAAATAAAAAAGAAAACCCAGTTTCCTGGAACTCGTCTTCCCCGATAGAACAGAACCATTTTCAACGCAACACGACGGAAGAAGAAGAGAGAAGAGGGGGGGATCCTCATCGGCGGTTCTCACCCGACTCAAGCCACACAACCTCTCCCTGGTACCCAGTAGCACAACCCATCAAAACGACACAGAAGGAGGGGAGGAAAGAGAGCTCACCGAGGGGTTGAAGTTCTAAGCCGGAAAACAGTCCATTCGCTCGATTCGGCGTCATTGATGGTGGAAAGGACTCCGATATGTCTGGGAGGGGTGAATGGAGGTCAAAGAAGGCTCTTTATGCAACTATTGAGTTAGAAAACAGGAGGTCGAGGGCTCACCTTGTGCAATGCCGGAAATAGGGGAAACGAGGTCACCGGCGGCGGTCCTACTCCGACGAGGCTGCAATCGGCCTTCTTCTGACCTAAGAAGGTGAAAGGATGATTAAAGGTGGTGTTTTGCAAGATTTTACAATCAAGGATGAGAGTACAAGCTCACTGATCAAAACCGAAGAAAACAGGGGAGGATAAGACTCGGCAACGGTGGTAGAGGCTCTTCGGCAGCTCGGCTCGCCTGGAATCTCATAGGTGACATTGTTGGCTGCTTCTCGATGAAGGCTCCGGGTTGGTGAGGATCATAGAGGAGGGAAAGGAGATGCAATGGTGGTTTGGGTTTACTTTGTCTCGAAGGTCAAGAAAAGAGGGAGATGGGGATGAAGGATTTGAGGAGTGTGGGATGCGGTTTTGTTGCCTCCCTGTAGTGGTCAATTGGGGAGAGAAATGGGTTTGAGAAAGGAGAATGGTTTGTGGTTGTGTCTTAGTGTTGGGGTTTCTAATTTGAATTCAAAAGAAAATGGGGGAGTGGAGTTAGAATCTCCTGCAGATGGAGGGGAAGGCTGACTTGAAGAGTTGAAGGTAGAGAAGGAGATCTTGTCAAGAATGGGAAGGAGAGGCGCGGTATGTGCTCCTGCTGCCGTTGTCTTCGTATGCTAGAGGATGGTGCCAAGGAGGAGAGAGGAAAGGTGAGGGAGAGGGACCTTCAGTGCACTACAATGAAACCCGCTCTTTCGACGCTATCCTGAATAGTATAAAATTAAAATCAAAATTCTGGATTCGAAATAAAATAAAGAAACCCAACGTAAATTCCGTATCTCAAATTAAGAAGGCGGAAATAAAATCTGTCGAAATCAAATTTTCAAAACAATACCGGAAACATTTATAATGATTTTTAAACCGAAAATTGTGCTCAAGGATGAGTTTTCTCCAAATTTGTATATTAGATATAAAATAATATATATTTCATTAAAATAATAGTTAAATAATATTTATGTCTTTACATTCACCCACCTCTAAAAACAAGTCCTGTCTCCGAGACTAAAATCATTCTAAAACAAGGGGAAGAAGTTTGAAATTGGTGAGTCCAAGGATCATGCCATTGACCCCGTAAGCACCTCATAAGTGCCCCTATGAGACCCTCACAATATCTTTGTCGTGATCATAATATTCCCAATTGGTCATAGCAATGATGGGATATAAGCCCCTATCACATCCTTACCCCGACTTCTCAGTTATATCATTACTCAAAACCATCATAGCGTCCCTACTAAGTCTTAGCAAGCAATCTATAAGTTTCCGTATAAATACTTGTATCCACTTCGTGAGGCGTTATAATATAAACCTGGGTTTGGAAAGTTTCAAAAGGGTTTCACAATTAGAAAAGATTAACATCAAAATCGATATAATTCTAGATCGCGTCGATCTTTCCAAAATCTCAGTTAGCCTTTTTTTTTAAAAACCCGTTCAAAATCCTTTAAATCCAAAAGCGATCCTTTTTCCTCAAATCGTTGAAGCTTTTTAAATCAAATTTAGTTTCTTTTTCCAAAACCATTCAAAATTCCTCTATCCCTGAACCAACAAATCAAAGCCAAAACTCGAGAGATGGAGGCATCCACCTCTAAGGGATAATCCCACATTCTCTTCCTAGGTTCCGTAGTCAAATCAATTTATTAATCTCAATTCAACAAGAAACAATAATCCATAACCGCATCAGCTCATATATATAATAACCAGTATGTCTCCAACCACATAACATGTGGTGAGTCTCAGAACGACACCAAGGTAGTATCAATATGTAAAAAGCATCTCAATCGCATAGCATCTCTAAACCATTACATAAGACATACTAAACATCTCAAAACATGCCAAAATGGCGACAAAGTCTCAAAACACACTAAGAGTCATAAAGTATCTCGACATCTTACAAAAAGAATCACAAGCCTTAACGAACATCACTTCAAGCACATCAGCACACATGTCATGAGAACCGATCTCCAGCCATATCACCTCAGCACGGAATCTACACAAACTAAGCAATCATAAGCACACAATCACAGAGATACCCATAAATCACAAAATAAAAGAATACTGATGCTCACCACTAGCTCACGAGGTCAATGATAGGTCGACACTCGACTCGACATAAGACGCTAAGAGCTCATCTACGACACTCCCATAACTCACCCGAAGGCTATCCTCCACCTCCCAAGTCGCCTCCTCGGACTCCTCCTAGACCACTAGATTAAAAGAAGAGGCACCTTCTTGGTCCTCAACTTCTTGACTCGACGATCATGCACTCAGATAGGGCTTTCTTCATAGGTGTGGTCAGGCTCAATCTTGAGGTCAGAATAATCTAGGATATGGATCGGGTCAGGGAAATAGCGTTGAAGCTAAGACACATGAAACAAATCGTGCACGCCGGCCAACGATGAAGGTAGGGCTAAACGATACACAACCTCGCCGACCCTCTCGAGAATCTCAAATGGTCCCACGAATATAGGGCTCAACTTTCCCTTAATGCCAAAGCGACGAACTCCTCTAGTCGGCGATACCCTAAGCCAGACGTGTGATCCCACCTCGAACTCAATCTTTGTCCGTCAACGATCTGCGTACTTCTTCTATCGGTCATGAGAGACCCTTATGTGATCCCCGATGCGTCCGACCTCATCAACTGTCTCTCTAACCACCTCGGGCAGCGAAACTGAAGTGTCGGCGGGCTCATCCTAACATACTGGCGACTTGCATCGCCTCCCATAAAGTGCCTCATACGGAGCCATCTCGATCAACGAATGGTAGTTGTTGTTGTAGGAGAACTCCACCAACGGCAGATATCTGACCCAACGATCACCCCACTCTAACACGCAGAATCTCAAGAGGTCCTCAAAAATATGAGTCATTCGCTCGCTCTGACCATTCCTCTGTGGGAGATAAGATGTACTAGACTACATTCGACTCCCCAATGCATCGGGAACCTGCTGCCAAAATCTCCACGTGAACCGTCCATCTCTGACATAAACTATCCGCTCAGGAACTCCGTGAAGCCTCGAAATATGTATGATGAAGTCATCTGTTAACTTTGAGACCGGTCATGCCTCCTGAATGGCTATGATGTGGGCAAACTTGGTCAGCCTGTCCACCATGACCCAAACATCATCGAATCCACGAACGTCTCTCCTCAGCCCAGTAACGAAGTCCATGGAGATATCTGTCCACTTCCACTTGGGAACTGGAAGTGATCGAATAAGCCCACATGGTCTCTGATGCTCAATCTTGACCTATTAAAAAATCTCGCATCTGGCAATGAAATCTGTAATATCAACCCGCATCCGTTGCCACCAATAGGATCTCATCAAATCCTGGTACATCTTATTCGTCTCTTGATGGACAGAATAAGGGGTGGTGTGGGCCCCCTGCATAATCCTCTGCCTCAGATCTTAATTAGATGGCACCATGATCCTACTCTGGAACGTCACCAACCCGTCCGATCTCTCTAAAAGCTCCATGGCTCGTCCCTGAGCCATCCACTCCCTCAAATCTGCTACCTCGGGACACTCTGCATGCCCTATATGAATCTCCTCTGTCAGCTTAGACTGAATCTCTAGGAAGAATAACTGATGGCTCTCTCTTTGAACCCACATCTCCATGCCGCATGACATCAACTTTGCCTCTAAAATCTGATGCACTATCAATCGAGCTACGGTCGCCTCCTAATGAGTCTTCCGACTCAGAGCATATTCCACTACACTGGCCTTCTTCCTTGGGTGATAAACGATGTCAGAATCGTAATCCTTTAGGAGCTTCAACCAATACATATGCCTCATATTGAGCTCCTTCTAGGTGAAAATGTACTTCAGGCTCTTACGATCGATCTGTCATCACCTTGCATGAAGTGTCGTACAGCTAATGCCTCCAGATCTTCAAAGCATGAACGACTACAACCAACTCTAGATCATGAGTCGGGTAAGTCTCCTCTCCGGGCTTCAACTGGAGCGAAGCATAAGCAATAACTCGGTCCCTCTAATGCGGAACACAACCCAAACCAGCTAGCACCGGCTCGGTCATCAGCTTCTCCTTTAGGAGCTTAAAACTGGTCTGGCACTCCTCGCTCCAAATGAACGGAACATCCTTCCAAGTCAGCTGAGTCATTGGTTGGGTAATCCTCAAGAATTCTTGAATAAATCGACGGTAATAGTTGGCCAATCCCATAAAAGAACTAATATCTCGCACATTCTTGGGCACCTCCCACGATGACTCCAGCTATAGAAATCACATGACCCAAGAAGCCAACCTTAGAAATTCAGAAATCACACTTGTTGTACTTCCCGTACAGCTGATGCCTTCTCAGCGTATCCAAGACTATCCTCAAGTGCTCCTCATTCTTCTCCCGACTCCACGAGTAGACCAGAATATCATCAATAAAGATGACCACAAACCTATCCAGGTAGTCTATGAACACCCTGTTCATAATCTCCATGAAAGTTGTTGGGGCGTTGGTCAGCCCGAACGGCATGACCTCTGCACGAATTCGGAGCTGATGATATCCGGATCTAAGATCAATCTTCGAAAACACGACAACGCCCTAGAGCTTATCCATCAAATCATCGATCCTCGGAATTGGGTAACAGTTCTTCACCTTCGGCCGGTTCAGCTCGTGATAATCGATACACAGTCTCAACGAACCGTCCTTCTTCTTCACGAATAGCACCAGAGCTCCCAATGGCGACGCACTCGGACAAATATACCCCTTCTTTGCCATCTCTTCCAGCTAAGCCTTCAGCTCAGCTATCTCGGTCGACCCCATCTGATAAGGTACTCGGGAAATGGGCCTGGTGTCTGGCTCTAACTCGATCGCGAAGTTGACCTCTCTCTGTGGAGGCAACCTTGGCAACTCATCTGGGAAGACATCAGTGAAATCGTGGACTATCGGCACATCGACAATGCTGGGTCGGCCTTTGTCCACTTATATGGCATAATTAAACGAAAATCCCGTACAACCCTGGTCCAGAAGTCGCGCGGCTCTAACAACACTAATCAATGCTCAATTCCTCTTAGCGTCACTACCCTAGACATAATGCTCAGTGCCAGCCTCAACCAAGATAGACACAGTCCTCGTCCTCAATTTGAGGATCTCTCCATAGCGGTCCATGAAATTCATGCCAAGGATAAAATCGTAGGTCTACAATCTCAACACGATAAGGCCAGCCGGCTACTCTTTCTCACCTATACGGACAGGGCATCATAAGATCTCTCGACTCGTCCTAGCCCTAGCCCCGTCCGAAATACCCACAATATAGGTCGGACCTTTTGTGCAGCTCAAGCTCAGCCTAGTGATGCACGACTCTGCTATATTGCAGTGGGTAGCACCCGTATCAAACAGAATATCCAAACAAGCATCATGAAAGAGTATCGTACCCGAGGCACTCGGAGCGGACCGATCGTCTCCTCTCATCTGAAAAACGTAGGGCGGTGAGGAGCGGCGGGAAGTCTCGGTGATGACGTAGCTGGTGGGGTCCTACCACCCTAGGGACAATGAGAAGCTCTGTATCCCATGCCTCCGCATGTATAACATTTGGTAAACTGGCTCGGGCAGTCCCTCTGATAATGTCCTAGATCAAAGCAACCATAGGAGGTAATGCTTCGGACACTAACGTCTCTACTAGCTGATGAGCGGTTTTTAGTCGCGTTAACCGTATCAAAATAATTTCGAACCTACCTAACTAATGTAGCGTGGTAAGCACGAGTCGATCCCACAGAGAATCAAGTTATTCCTAAGTTAAGTTTATTTACCAATTAGTATCAAATGGGGGTTTTTGAATGGTGAAAATAAGAAAGAAAATAAAATAGACTATAAACAAATTAATGGAGATAACAGTTAATAAAATAGTTTCATCTACAAATATCCACTTTAGTTGGTTGAAACGATCATTGTAACTTCTTCTCATCCTTTTAAGTTTCCTATGAATGCCCTTGTCCCGACCTAATATAGTTACTAGTCCAACCAGTCTCAGCAACCCTTATCAATCGAACAGTCCCTAAAGAAGGATTTAACCCAATTGATAGCTTTAAGTTCAGAGATTAACCAAGGTATTTGCAGTCCCTAAAGAGGGATTTAACAACACATTCAACTTCCTACCCATTCAATTAGTTCAACCAGACCTAAAGGAACAAGTTTTTCACTTGGGTTAAGGTTCACAACCAGGAATCTACAAAACCCTAGCAATTGAATTGATTCTAACTAGTTGCGCAGGCTAGATAGAATAAAACAATAGACAATCAAGCACAAAGAAGTCGAAACATTCAAATATAGGAATTAAGGAACAAGAATTAGAAACTCATAATCAATCCAAACAAAGCTTCAAATTGCAGACGAAATGGGAGAGTTTAGGTCTCTATAAAACTAAGACAAAAGACAATTAGGTTTTTGGGGTAAAAGTTAATCGGCCACGTTCGGCCTTGTTCGGTGCTCCCCTTTTGCCGTATGAATGTTGATATATATATAAATCTGGGAAACCTAATCTATCTATACTAGTATAGATATATCGATATATAATATTAATATCTAACTAATTCTATCTAATTCTAAATACAGAGTATATGGTCAAACTTGGAAAGAAGTGTTGAGATGCAAGCCGTTGCCACCCGGAGCCGCATCTCTGCATAAGGCACACAATCAGCCCATGTACTATCCGAGCCAGCCCTTCTTGTCTTTCAAATTGCGATCATCCAATCAACCTCTGAATTCATACGATCCAATCCGAAAATACCTGAAATATATAAAAATACTAGTGTAGACTCCGAAAACCAAATAATATAAATTAAGCTATAAAATATGTAAAAATGATCTAAACTAATATGCAAATCTACACAAAAAACGTGACTAAAATATACTCTATCAAACTACCCCATGCTTAGACTTTTGCTTGTCCTCAAGCAATGAAAAACAAATATAGAATTGAGCATCCCACAAATAAGATTTTCATGCTATAGTTTAGAAAAGCAACATCACGTAGTAGGAGCCATGAATAAGAGAACAAACATCCTAACAAGTATATGAGCGATCCAATAGTAAAGACAAATTTAATCTAACCTCACCGGGATAATGTGTTTCACTCAAGCTCTCATGTGTTTAGGCTTTAAATTTCAACTCTCAACTCAATCCAAAACGCTCTATACACCGTGAAAGTCATTACTTGCAAATAACATCATGAGGACTTTTATAGGGTTGTAATGGGGCTTTGGTAGGAACATAAGGTATGAGAAATATTTAGGCTTGTGGTGCTAAAAATCCGGGAAAAAGGAACAACAACCAACCAGAACAACACCAAAACTTTCATACTTCGCAAACCATTCCAATAACATAAACTCCAATACACATCAATAAACACTCTTCGATTTCAATAACCATACAACTCATGCAATTTTTTCATTTGGATGATGACTTCTTTTCCTTTCTTTTATTTTATGCTTACTTTTGCCCCTAGATGAATTTTATCCTCTCTAGGTCCAAGCTTACTAGACTTTTACTCCTAAGTGAATTTTATCCTCCTTAGGCCCCTAGTAATAAGTCATCTCTATTATGCAAGAAGGGTTACCTTATTTTGGCTATGCCTCTCGCAATGCACAACCATACATACATCATATCCACTCAAAGCAACTCCAACATAAAGATTTTTCACCAATTCCCCTCCTAATTCCCGGATAGGGTTAGGCTAATCATTGGTTATGATATATTTTTGTGGAGCTATCAAAAAGAATAGGCTTTAAGACTCGGACGGGCTTCAAGCAAAGGATAATGCAAGGGTAGATAATGTATAATATGGCTAAAGAAAACATGCCTCAATCATTTGAAATTCACAAGCAACAAACATGTGCAATACGGTCATGAAATAAGAAGCATATGAAGAGTATAATCACACAATAAAAGCAAAAGGGAAATAATTATGAATAGTCACTATAAGGCCAAAACAAACTCACAAGGGTTATATTTTTTTTTATAAAAAAAATTCAATTTAACTTCAACTATGAATCATACTTGCTCAATTATATTCTCAAATCATGCTCCAAAAATCATTTTCAAGCAATTCAATCAAATTATGGGATTTATGCAATGAGATCATAAAAATGAATTAGAGAACAAACTAAACCAAGATGGGTATTGTTAATAACACCTAAACTAAATGCAATGAAATGCATAACAAAAATTTTTAAAAATAGAAAACAGAAAACTAACATAACAGAAAACTAACATATATATATATAAAGACGGAGCTACACTTGAATTCCCCACCCCATGCTTAAAATCTTACTTTGTCCTCAAAGTAAAGAAAAGGAATAAAAGAGGTAGCGGAAACTCACAATGTAATCAGGCATTCGGAACAAGCTTTCAATTCAAATCCGGAGGTGGTGGTGTAGTGTAGCCTTTGAACAGACCAAGAAATTCAGCAACTTCTCATAGGTATAGGGCCTGTCAAACACCACAACCAACAACAAAAACAAGCAAAACTAGAATAGAAAAATCAGCCCTATAGATCATGCTCGGCCCTATTTTGCAAGTAAAATTATCAAAAATCGATGGACACGGGGAGCAAGAGACAAGCAAAAGAAATAAAGGACGGACATCATCATATCTCAAGAATTAAGTGAGCCAACAGTAGCAGCCTACACTACAATTAATCATGAAGAAAACAACCAAAATCAGCAGCTAAGGTGACCAAATTCAGCTATACATTTGAGTTAATTCGGCACACATGGGTAAACATAAAGTGAAGGCTAACTAAGGCATGAAATCAAAACTATATGGGACAACCGAAGCATAAAAATGGACGAAAACAGGACCAACACAGTAGCACAAAGGTGTTGATGATCAAACGGACTCACAATGAAAGCAACACAGGAAACACAAATTCAAGTCCAGCAGATTGATCAAAAACATATAACAGATCCAGAACTGAACTCAGTAGCTACTATGCAACTAGAAAAACAATGCAGCAACCAATCCATTAATTGAAGAGGATCTCAATCAACCCACACAAACAATAAATCCCAAACAATGAACAGTAGATTTCACTCCACCTTGACAGATAATGGACACTGCAAATCAGCCATTCACTATGCAGGCAACGAGAATTGATAATAAGGTATGAGCAATTTCAACAAAATCAATTCATCATCCTCTTCCAAAAATCACGAGAATCAGCTAGGCAATGAAAGGGTGAAAAAGGAGGACATACCTGAACTTACCAGTTGCGGAATTGACGAGAATTTGGATCAGCTGCGGTCGGAAATTGGAAAAGGCGCCCATGGCAGCAGCAGCAGAAAGGGTCGAGAAGAATCGGGCGGCAGGGGCTGAGTGCAGGAGCTCCGGGCGGTTAGGGCTTCGCCGATGCATCATCACCTGTTACAGATTTGAAACATACCTGCACTTACCTGTTGCAGATTTGAAGTCGAGGCGAAGTGGAGGCGGATGAAAGATCCGAAGAGGGCAAGGGCATCGGGACGAGCAGTGGCGGTGGAGTGCTGATGGTGATTGGCGCGCGGTGGCGGATTGCAGTGGTGGCCAGTGCGGTGATACGGATCAGAGGAGGACGGCGGGGGCGAAGGGCGAGGGAAGGAGGAGAAACCGGAGGGGACTGGGGATGGCGATGTCGGAGATGGTGGCTGGCCCGACGGCGGCCTCGCGTGCATCGAAGGAGGAGGCGAGCAGGAGAGAGACGAGGCGGAGGTGGGGAATTCTGGTGACAGTCGCGAAGGGCGGGGGAAGGAGAGAAGGTGCGATGTCAGAGATGGTGGCTGGGCCGACGGCGGTCGAGGTGACAGGAGAGAGAAGAGGCGGTGGAGGGATGTGAACAGAGAGGACGGCGGAGGCGAAAGAGGGCGGCGCTCAGCAGGGAAGGAAGAGGGAGACGGGGTCACGGGACTACGGGAGGAGGGTTTTTTTTTTTTTTTTTTTTTAAGAAGAAAATAAATAAAGAAATATAAAAATTAATCATAACATAAAATAAAACGAATAGGAAAAAAAAACATACCTTGGGTTTCTTTCCAACCTAAGATTAGACATTGTTAACGCCCTCAGCAATTTGTCAAACTCTTGTGCACACATATCAATTAAGCATATATAATATAATGATAAATCGAAACTAAATAATATTATAGATAAAAACCGTTTCAACTTATCAAATATGCGAGCATGACTCCTTGCAGAGGGTATGTAATACCACCAACACAGTTCCGCTAGTGGCTTCTCAAAGTAATGTTTCCAAGGGTCTGCATATTCACCAAAATCCACAAAAGAGTAAGAAATATCAATACCTTGCTCGGGAGCCACAGCAATCGGCTTGGTACATGGTTCCTTGATAGGCAAGTCAGGAATGATTTCTTCAGATGAAATAGGAGCCAAAACACATGGATCCTCATGCGTGCACTCATGAGACTCCATGTAAGGGAGCATCGGGCTCTCATCGATCAAACCATCATTGTGTGTGTCTTGACTTTCATCAACTTGAGGAATAAAGCATTGCTCTACTACCAACTCACTCACCGGTTGATTAAGTTGGTTCAATTGTTCCTCAATTCGCTCCATCCTTTTAAGCACCTGCTCCAACATAACCTGGCGTGTGAAAATTTCTCCCTGCTCCACCTGGTGACCCATGTAGCAGAAAAAATCCCACATCTCTGATAAATTAAAACTCGCAAAGCCTCCGTTACTCATAGACTCGGCAAGTTCTTTGGTCTCAGGAGTCATGCCCTCAAGTACACAAACAACCATATCTTGCAAACTATCTTGGTAACCCCGTGCATAATGGATGTCCAATAAATTATGCACTCTTGTGAAATAATAGTGAAAATTTTCCCCTTGACACTGCAGTAATCTCATCTTAAAGTGTTAGTAGCAAGAGTGTCGTGAACCGTAAGATAGGTTCACAACAAAGTTAAGTTATATACAATAATCGGCAAACACACAAAACAAAGAAATAAACTTTATTCCCCGGCAACGACGCCAATTTGATGAGCGGTTTTTAGTCGGGTTAACCGTATCAAAATAATTTCGAACCTACCTAACTAATGTAGCTTGGTAAGCACAAGTCGATCCCACAGATAATCAAGTTATTCCTAAGTTAAGTTTATTTACCAATTAGTATCAAACGGGGGTTTTTGAATGGTGAAAATAAGAAAGAAAATAAAATAGACTATAAACAAATTAATGGAGATAACAGTTAATAAAATAGTTTCACCTACAAATATCCACTTTAGTTGGTTGAAACGATCATTGTAACTTCTTCTCATCCTTTTAAGTTTCCTATGAATGCCCTTGTCCCGACCTAATATAGTTACTAGTCCAACCAGTCTCAGCAACCCTTATCAATCGAACAGTCCCTAAAGAAGGATTTAACCCAATTGATAGCTTTAAGTTTAGAGATTAACCAAGGTATTTGCAGTCCCTAAAGAGGGATTTAACAACACATTCAACTTCCTACCCATTCAATTAGTTCAACCAGCCCTAAAGGAACAAGTTTGCCACTTGGGTTAAGGTTCACAACCAGGAATCTACAAAACCCTAGCAATTGAACTGATTCTAACTAGTTGCGCGGGCTAGATAGAATCAAACAATAGACAATCAAGCACAAAGAAGTCGAAACATTCAAATATAGGAATTAAGGAACAAGAATTAGAAACTCACAATCAATCCAAACAAAGCTTCAAATTGCAGATGAAACGGGAGAGTTTAGGTCTCCATAAAACTAAGACAAAAGACAATTAGGTTTTTGGGGTAAAAGTTAATCGGCCACGTTCGGCCTTGTTCGGTGCTCCCCTTTTGCCGTATGAATGTTGATATATATATAAATCTGGGAAACCTAATCTATCTATACTAGTATAGATATATCGATATATAATATTAATATCTAACTAATTCTATCTAATTCTAAATACAGAGTATATGGTCAAACTTGGAAAGAAGTGTTGAGATGCAAGCTGTTGCCACCCGGAGCCGCATCTCTGCATAAGGCACACAATCAGCCCATGTACTATCCGAGCCAGCCCTTCTTGTCTTTCAAATTGCGATCATCCAATCAACCTCTGAATTCATACGATCCAATCCGAAAATACCTTAAATATATAAAAATACTAGTGTAGACTCCGAAAACCAAATAATATAAATTAAGCTATAAAATATGTAAAAATGATCTAAACTAATATGCAAATCTACACTAAAAACGTGACTAAAATATACTCTATCACTAGCCATCGGTGGTGCTGAGTATGGAGGACCTCTCGGCAGGCCTCCTCTGAATCCTCCGCGGAAAGCTCCTCGAGGCCTTGCATCACTCCCAGTGTCCTCCGTCGTCAGCCTCTTCACCTCGGGGTGAAAGGGACCATATACAATAGTAGTCAAGATCCTCTGCTGCTCGTACATCTGAACGACCTCTAGAAAACAATCAAAAGGAACAACTCCCAAACTAGACGCGTTGATGGACGATTTTTAGTCGCGTAAACAGTATCAAAACAAATTCGAACCTACCTAACTAATGTAGTGTGGTAAGCACGAGTCTATCCCACAGAGAATCAAGTTAATCATAAGTTAAGTTTATTTACCAATTAGTATGAAACAGGGGGTTTTGAGTGGTGAAAAATAAGAAAGAAAATAAAATAAACTATAAACAAATTGATGGAGATAACGATTAATAAAATAGTTTCCCCTACAATTATCCACTTTATTTGGTTTAATTGATATTGTAACTTCCTCTTTCCCTTGTAGTCTTCCTATGAATGCCCTTATCCATACCTAATATAGTTACTAGTCCAATCAGTCCTAGAAGCCCTTATCAATCGAACAGTCCCTAAAGAAGTATTTAACACAATTGATAGCTTTAAGTTAAGAGATTAGCCAAGGTATTTGTAGTCCCTGAAGAGGGATTTAACAACATATCCAACTTCCTACCAATCCAATTAGTTCAATCGGCCCTGAAGAGATAAGTTTGCCACTTGGGTTGAGGTTCAAAATTAGGAATCTACAGAACCCTAGCAATTGAATTGATTCTACCAAGTTGAGGAGACATGATAGAATAAAACAATAAACAATAAAGCACAAAGAAGTCAAAACATTCAATATAGGAAATAAGGACCAAGAGTTAGAAACTCACAACCAGGCCAAATAAAGCTTAAAATTGTAGATGAAACGGAAGAATTTAGATCTCCATAAAAATAAGACAAAACATAATTAGGGTTAATAGGTAGAAACGGTAGTCGGCCACACTCGGCTCGGTGCACTCGAACATTGGAGAGAATCAATAGCAAATATGTCATGGTTACAAGAGTCTATCCATCGCATAATGACCGATCCTATCTTGATTGCGTTAAATGTCAATGTTCGACAAAAGTTCCATTTTGATACAATAATCGCACTGTAGCGGGTATAGTTTAGTGGTAAAAGTGTGATTCGTTCTTGAAGAGTTAAGGGATCCTTCGGTTATATATATATATATATATATATATATATATATATATATATATATATATATATATATATATATATATATATATATATATAGAGAGAGAGAGAGAGAGAGAGAGAGAGAGAGAGAGAGAGAGAGAGAGAGAGAGAGAGAGAGAGAGAGAGAGAGAGAGAGAGAGAGAGAGAGAGAGAGAGAGAATGGGTAACTTGTGCACACCCCTTAGGGTGTACTTTGTGCACAAATTTGAGCCCTTGATTGTTGTATGATGGATGGCTCAGATTAAAAGTCATTTTTCTTTTTTTTAATAAATTAGAAGTGGGACCCGCGGTAGAATAAGTCATATCCTCTTTTCCGAGGCGCGTGGTGTTTTAAGCATAAAACTTAATTCCCAAAGAGCAGCCTTCTTCATCGTTTGGATCCAGGAGACCGACGGCCAATTACCACGCCTCTGGTGTTAATGATCGGCAGCCAATTTCAGAGACCGACGGTGAGGCGAGGTGGAGGCAGCGGCGGCGAAGCGGAGGCCACTGCGCGCTTCTGCATCACCCACTTCGTGCCCCTTCTCAGCACCGCCGGAGGATCTCGCCACTATGGGAAGGCCGAGCCTCAATACAATCGGAGGCGACGAGAGGCGAGGGAGTGAAGGCCGGCGATGATCCTTCTCAGCACTGGGAAATCGTAAGGGCGAAGCGGTGGTGGCGATGGAGGCGAGGTTGTGAGGGAGGACGGGTGGGGGAGGGCTAATGGCGGCAGATCTGGGCGGTGGTAGCGACGGAGGGAGTTTCGAATCTGTCGCTCTCTCTCGTTCTTCGACCGGAGACTCCTGTAGTGCTGGTGGCGAGAGCGGCGTCAAAAGGGCTATCCTTGATCGTGGCGGCGAAGTTGATGATGGCGATGTACGGTTGAAAAGCCCTTCAATCTCTTTGTTCGTCCTTCTACACCTCGCCTTCGCCACCACCATGGAGGGTCTCCCATGGTATTTTAAAAAAAGTTTGATCCCCCAATCTCTCTGTTCATGAATGAAATGGGCATCTCGTTCAATTTGTTGTTTTTCGATTTCTGTTCGATAACTCGTAATTTCTAGTATCGCTCGATTCTTAATTGATGCATCGTCGACCTCCACCACCGGAAGCGGTGGAAGCGCACGACGGAGGCAGCGCTGTAGACGCTCCTCCAGTGCTTCCAGTTACTTTGGTGGAGGAGCTGGTGGTGGATGCGGTGTGGCGACGGTCCTCCCGTGCTTCCAGTTTCTTGTTCAATTTGCTGATGAAGTGGATTTGGGGAAGGCAGTAGGGCGGGGGTGAGTGGTGTTGGGGGTGGTCGAGGGGTGGTTTGTGTTAGTGTTAGGGTATGGGTGAAATCGGGTTAGGCTTGAAAGTTAGTATTGCTTAATCAACCTGTGATTTCCGCATTATTCGGGTTCGTTAATTATTCAGACATATGTGTCGAATTTCGGTTATTAATAGTAATGAGTTGGTTAATTATTCGGTGAAATCTTATTCATTATTCGCCCGAATATGGAGACTTTGGTTTGGCAAACAACATCAAACAAAACATTATTCCGTGAAATGTGAGATATTATTCGGTGTAATTTGAAGCATTACTCATATTAATGGTAAGTATCGTTTAGGGATTTTAGGTTTCTTTTAACTGAAATTAATTGACAAAAAAAATAAAACATTATTCGGTAGCATGTGACAAATTATTCAATGAAATTGGTAATTTTTAATATGAACTAAATGAAAAACAGATAACAGAACATTATTCGTTAGCAAGTAAAACATTATTCAGTGGAATTGTCAAATATTTAAAACGAACTAAATCAGTTGGATTTTAAAAAAAAATTAAAAAATGACAATAAAATATTATTCAGTAGCAAACGAAATATTATTCGGTGGAATTGTCAAATCTTTAGAACTAACTCAATTAGGAGGGTTTAATAAAAACATTTATTCCCCGTTCGAAAAAAAAATTCAGAAATATTTTATATATTTTAAAAAAAATAGAAAAACAAAAGAAAAAGCAAGGGTGATTTTTTTTTGGGTGGATGCACAGCACGTACACGCGCCTAGGTGTGGAGGTAAGTGATTTGTAGTTGCGGGTCCCACCTATTTTAATACAAAATTAAAGAAAAACCACTTGTAATTCTAGTCTTCCATCTTCTTTTAATCAAAGGTCCTAATTTGTGCACAAGGTACACTATAAGGGGTGTGCACAAGGGAACCACTCCCTATATATATATATATATATGAACTAGAGCAATACTATCCTAATCTACCTAATCTATATAATATATAATATAAATATATATAATCTAATATTCTATGTAACTAATCTATCTATCTTTTTATTACGGAGTATAATAAAGCAAAGTAATACGGAGTACATCACAGCACTAAAGGCAGCCAGCCCAACACGTACGTCCGAACTCCAATTGCACCGGCTTGAAAACTTGACTTAGCAGTCAAGCTCGTCCATCGATCCGAACCGGTCCGTATTGTCTTCCAATTTATAAAATCATCCCATAAATTATCATCAATCTCCGAATTCATACGATCCAGTCTCAAGAATACCTGAAATATATAAAAACACTAGTGTAGACTCCGAATCTAAAATAATACAACTTAAGCTATAAAATATAAAAAAATGCTCTAAATTAATATGCAAATCTATACTTAAAACATGACTAAAATAGACTCTATCAAACTACCCCATTCTTAAGCTTTTGCTTGTCCTCAAGCAATGAAAAACAAATATAGAATTGATCATCCCACAAATAAGATTTTCATGTTATAATTTAGCAAAACAACATCACTTAGTAGAAGCCATGAATAAGAGAAGAAACATCCTAACAAGTATATGAGGATCCAATAGTAAAGGAAAATTTAATCCAACCTCAACTGGATAATGTGTTTCACTCAAGCTCTCATGTGTTTAAGCTTTAACATCCAACTCTCAACTCAATCCAAAATGCTCTATATACCATAAAAGTAATCACTTGCAAACAACATCATAAGGATTTTTATAGGGTTGTAATGGGGCTTTGGTAGGAACATAAGACATGAGAAATATTTAGGCTTGTGGTGCTAAAAATCCGGGAAAAGGGAACAACAACCAACTAGAATAACACCAAAACTTCCATACTTCGCAAACCATTCCAATAACATAAACTTCAATACACATCAATAAGCACTTTTCGATTTCAATAACCATACAACTCATGCAATTTTTTCATTTGGATGATGACTTCTTTTCTTTTCTTTTATGCTTACTTTTGCCCCAAGTGAATTTTATCCTCCTTAGGTCCAAGCTTACTAGACTTTTACTCCTAAGTGAATTTTATCCTCCTGATGCCCCTAGTAATAAGTCATCTTTATTATGCCAGAAGGGTTACCTTATTTTGGCTATGCCTCTCGCAATGCACAACCATACATACATCATCTCCACTCAAAGCAACTCCAACATAAAGATTTTTCACCAATTCTTCTCCTTATTCCCGAATAGGGTCAAGCTAATCATTGGCTATGATGTATTTTTGTGGAGCTATAAAAAAGAATAGGCTTTAAGGCTCATATGGGCTTCAAGCAAAGGATAATGCGAGTGGTAGATAAGGTATAATATAGTTAAAGAAAACATGCCTCAATCATTTGAAATTCACAAGCAGCAACCATGTGCAATATGGTATTGAAATAAGAAGCATATGGAGAGTATAATAACACAATAAAAGCAAAAAGGAATAATATGTAAGGTCCCTATAAGGCCAAAACAAACTCACAAGGGTTATATTTTTTTTTAGATTTCAATTAAACCTCAACTATGAATCATACTTGCTTAATTATATTCTTAAATCATGCTCCAAAAATCATTTTCAAGCAATTCAATCAAATCATGGGATTTATTCAATTAAGATCATAAAAATGAATTAGAGGACAAACTAAACCAAGATGTGTATCGTTAATAACACCTAAATGCAATGAAATGCATAACAAAAATTGAAAAAACAAAGAACTGAAAACTAACATATATAGAAAGACGGAGCTTCACTTGAATTCCCCACCCCATGCTTAAAATCTTTATCCTCAAAGTAAATAAAAAGAAAGAAAGAGGTAGAGGAAACTCACAATGAAATCAGGCATTCGAAAAACCATTTAGCTCAAAACCATAAAATTCAGCACTTCTCATAGTTATAGGACCTATCAAACACCACAACCAACAAAAAAAACAAGCAAAACTAGAATAGATATCAGCACCAGATTCAATTTAGTAGCAAAGGAATATCAAAAGCATAAAATTCAGCCAGAGATGTGACTATTCCTAAGTACTAACACCCTTAAAACATGAGAAAAGAGTAGAAATTACAGCCCTGAGTGTTCAGCAGAAACTTTCAGCAACTCTTGGATGCAATTGGCACTCGTGAACCTTCTTGGAGTCGGATAAATATAGGCATATCCTCTTTTCAAAACACCTAGCCACGACACAAAACAAAAAGAACGCACCACAACAACCACATTCCAACCACCAAGAAAAATATATCATCCAAGAATGTACAACAAAGACCATCCATACCAAAAAAAATCAGCCCTGATGCTCAGACTCAGCCATCCTTCGGAAATAAAATTATGAAAAATACGATGGATACAAGGAGCATGAGACTATCAAGTTGAAAAGAACCACCCATAAAAATCACTTATGCTAACATAACTCAGCTGATTTTAGATGTAACAAGAAGAAATTGATCCGCTAAAGAGAGTATGTATCACTGTATCACTAGAAAGTCTCAAAAATCAGGCCCCAGATGTAAGCAAGGAAATCAGAACCCCAATTTCAATTCATTCGTTCGGACACAACACAATCACACATAACATCCAATGGCAATAATTTCCCACGACAATAACTCAGAAAACTAGTAAGCTGAGTAAATCAAACCTATCGAATTCAGAAAACAAGTTTAGAATTTCGGCACGAGATGACAAAATTCAGCATTCAAATTCCCATTAAACTCAGTCAATAAAAACCTCATGAATTAGGAATGGCATATAATCAATTCATCAATGTGACCCCAAGACACATCAAGCACACAATTGAGAATCTTTATCCATGAGTTCCATCTTATGCTAATCAAAAGAGAAGGAAAAAATGCATACCTGTACAGTACTTACCATTGGAATGGACGTTGAGGACACATTCGGGAGTAGCAGCTGGTGAAGCGCCCAAGCCAGAGCAGCAACGGAGCCTTCGAGCATCGTGAGAGGAGCGATGGATATCTGGTGGAAGGTGTCGGGGCGAAGGTAGAGGATGGGAGCGGTGTTGGAGGCCAGCGGCTTCAGATGGCCGAAGTGGCTCGATTGCAAGCAGCCGGAGATGATAGCAGGCGGAGGGAGGCAGAAGTAGAGGGGGATCGGGCGAGGAAGAACGTTGGAGACGGTGGATGCGGGTGGCGAAATCAGAGGCGGTAGATGAAGGAACGTTTGGTGGATGAGGGAAAGGAGAGCAAGGAAGATGCCGGTTTGGGAGAGGGAGATCCCGACTAGGAGGGTGTGTGGTGGTGTGCAGTGGTCTCAGATGTGCGCGCGGCGGCGAGGATGGTCCACACCAGCAGACAGGCGGGGGAATTCAGGTGTGGTGAGTGGTGGAGAACAGGGGCCGAGAGGGAGAGACGGATGGTCGGAAGCAGGGCCGGCGATCAGAGGAGGACCCAGAGGTGAAGAGGGGCGGCGCTGAAGAGGTGCAGTGAGAGGAAAGGCGATGAAGAAGGACGGAGGGCGGCGCTGAAGCGGATTTGAGATCGATAGAGAGAAAGGAAAGAACGAGGTTTTTTTTTTTAACGAAATAAAATATATATATATATATATAAAATTAATCCTAACTTAAAATAAAAGTAATAAAGAAAAAACATACATTGGTTTCTTCCCGACCTCTCTAAGATTAGACATTGTTAACGCCCTCAGTAATTTATCAAACTCTTGTGCACACATATCAATTATGCATATATAATATAATGATAAACTAAAATTATATACTATAGATGTTAAAATCCTTTTCAATTTATCATTACTCTCTACCGAGGGAATGTGATACCACCAACACAGTTCCGCTGGTGACGTCTCAAAGTAATGCTCCCAAGAGTCTGTATATTCACCAAAATTCACAAAAGTGTAAGAAATATCAATACCTTCTTCGGGACCCACAGAAATCGGCTTGGTACATGATTTCTTGATAGACAAGTCAGGGATGATTTCTTCACATGAAATAGGAGCCAAAACACATGGATCCTCATGCGTGCACTCTTGAGACTCCATGTTAGGGAGCATCGGGCTCTCATCGATCAAACTGTCATTGTTTGTGTCTTGGCTTTCATCAACTTGAGGAATAAAGCATTGCTCTACTACCAACTCACTCACCGGTTGATTAAGTTGGTTCAATTGTTCCTCAATTCGCTCCATCCTTTTAAGCACCTGCTCCAACATAACCTGGCGTGTGAAAGCTTCTTCCTGCTCCAACTGGTGACCGGTGTAGCAGAAAAAAATCCCAAATCTCCGATAAATTAAAACTCGCAAAGCCTCCATTACTCATAGACTCAGCAAGTTCTTTGGTCTCAGGAGTCATGCCCTCAAGTACACAAACAACCATATCTTGCAAACTATCTTGGTAACCCCGTGCATAACGGGCGTCCAATAAATTATGCACTCTTGTAAAATAATGGTGAAAATTTTCTCCTTGACACTGCATTAATCTCATCTTAAAATTTTAGTATTAAGGGTGTCGTGAACCGTAAGATAGGTTCACAACAAAGTTAAGTTATATACAATAATCGGTAAACACACAAAACAAAGAAATAAACTTTGATTCCCTGGCAACGACGCCAATTTGATAGACGATTTTTAGTCGCGTAAACCGTATCAAAATAAATTCGAACCTACCTAACTAATGTAGTATGGTAAGCACGAGTCGATCCCACAGAGAATCAAGTTATTCCTATATTAAGTTTATTTACCAATTAGTATGAAACGGGGGGTTTTGAGTGGTGAAAATAAGAAAGAAAATAAAATAAACTATAAACAGATTGATGGAGATAACGATTAATAAAATAGTTTCACCTATAATTATCCACTTTATTTGGTTTAATTGATATTGTAACTTTCTCTTGCCCTTGTAGTCTTCCTATGAATGCCCTTGTCCCGACCTAATATAGTTACTAGTCCAATCAGTCCTAGAAACCCTTATCAATCGAACAGTCCCTAAAGAAGGATTTAACTCAATTGATAGCTTTAAGTTCAGAGATTAGCCAATGTATTTGCAGTCCTTAAAGAGGGATTTAACAACAAATCAAACTTCCTACCAATCCAATAAGTTCAATCAGCCCTAAAGGGATAAGTTTGCCACTTGGGTTAAGGTTCACAATCAGGAATCTACAGAACCCTTGCAATTGAATTGATTCTACCAAGTTGATCAGACAAGATAGAATAAAACAATAAACAATAAAGCATAAAGAAGTCGAAACATTCAATATAGGAAATAAGGAACAAGAGTTAGAAAATCACAACCAAATCAAATAAAGCTTCAAATTGTAGACGAAACGAAAGAGTTTAAATCTCCATAAAAATAAGACAAAACATAATTATGGTTAATGGGTGGAAATGGTAGTCGGCCACACTCGGCTCGGTGCTCACGGCATAAGCCGTATGAATATATATATATATATATATATATATAAAAACTAGAGCAATACTATCCTAATCTACCTAATCTATATAATATATAATATAAATATATATAATCTAATATTCTATGTAACTAATCTATCTATCTTTTTATTACGGAGTATAATAAAGCAAAGTAATACGGAGTACATCGCAGCACTAAAGGCGGCCAACCCAACACGTACGTCCAAACTCCAATTGCACCGGCTTGAAAACTTGACTTAGCAGTCAAGCTCGTCCATCGATCCGAACCGATCCGTATTGTCTTCTAATTTATAAAATCATCCCATAAATTATCATCAATCTTCAAATTCATACGATCCGGCCTCAAGAATACCTGAAATATATAAAAACACTAGTGTAGACTCCGAATCTAAAATAATACAACTTAAGCTATAAAATATATAAAAATGCTCTAAATTGATATGCAAATCTATACTTAAAACATGACTAAAATAGACTCTATCAGTGTAGAAGAACTGTTGGCGACAACCTCATAGATATCATGAAGATATGGCTCTCATCTATGGGGCAGAGGTGAACACAATAAATCAACTCCCTCTTGAATTGAAAAATAATCTCCGAAACAGAACGAGATGGATCATGAGCAGCGCGCATGAAGATGACCTCTCTAGCTTTCTGTGTCCCTGGCAAACAATACTCTCGAAGCATTAGTGCTCAAAACTTCTCATAGCTCCACTCTGCCTAGCCCGTCTTATAGACAGACCAATGATCAAAAGAGTCGTTCCGCTGAAGTCTTGCGGCCAATCTTCGGCGCTCGGAAGCAGGTGAGCCGAGGAAATCAAATATGTTGTCGATCTGCCTTAACCATGCCTCCATGTCCGCTTTGCCCTCTCCCAAGAAGTGTTGGGTTACAATGTAGCTAAGCTCGAACCCAGTCGATGCGCTTCTCAAGGAGCGCATCGACGAGAGCTGGCACCTCTGGCTGTCCAACCAGAATCTCTTTGGCGAGCTCCACTGGCTGCCCGATGGGGACCTGAATCTCCGGTGCCTCTGGCGGAGGACCTCCGACAAGCCCTCGCAATGTCCGCGGAATGAGGAGCCGGAATCTCTACACTTCCCGGGCCCTGGCCCTGCCAAATGCCTCATCCACCTCAACTCGATGAAGTCGTCCTTTCCCTCTACGTACTGGCCCCCAACGCCCGATTGTCCCACGTCGAGTATCAACCGTACTATTGCATATTCAAGGGTTAATTAACACTCAACACCGAAGCATTTAGAGATGATTATAATGATCTCCTTTGAGGAAGATCGCCATCAGGCCTAATTTATATAAATAAGCACATCAAGCAATCTAAGGCCACTCTTCGAGGAGTGGCTGACCGGAGGGGCAAAAACCTCACGATCTCTACCTAACTCGCCACTCCAACCACCATGGTGCATTTCTTTGGAGTCTTTCGTGCCCACCTGTAAAGATTAAGCTAATATTTCGCCTACCTGTTCCCCACTACACCCAATAGGGGTGGTCTAACACATTTTCTACCCACTCATTTTCCCTTGGTTGAGTCTACTTACTTATTAAGTCGAGTTAATGATAGGCTTGAAATCAACTCCCACAAGTGTATGGGATCGGTTGTAGTATATCAAGGTGTCGAATCACAGGGACTATAGGAGTATTAATCGAATCTTTGCAACAAGTTGACTAAGACAAAATAGTAGAGATCGAAATTGAGGTTTTATGATATAACTAACAAAATTAAATTAAAATAAGCAAATGGAAGTGTTGGGCAAATATGGAGAAAACATTCTAGAATTGGGGATTAACCACCATGTCTCGTCGATAGACTTAAGAGATTTTTCTCGCTCGAACGAATTTGATTATGTATGAAGGTAGGCTGTCTAAGTTCATCATTAATCTCCTCTCGGTCTGATAGCAAATTGTACCTAACCGGTTAACAATCATTCTCGTGCAAGGTTAAACTAAAGTTAGGTCCATTACGCTCTTAGAATCCAAGCCAGTTCATTCAAATATCTCCTCTTGGTCTCCATTAAAACAAATAAACCTAGAATATGTATGACAACCTATTGATCCTCAAGAGATCTTGAATCATGCTATTGTGTCACTCATAAGCAAACATCAATGTCTAAGGTTCAATCTTATAGCTCCAATGACAACAATCACCTCTCGGTCTCAAGCAATCATCTATTTTCCTATTAGGGCTATCTCCTCTCGGTCTCAACCCCTAATTGGATCTAATCGATTATCAATTAGGCTATACACTCAATAGGATTAAATCAGACAAAAATCAAACTACATTCAAGGAATAGTAAGTATGGTCTATCTCAACATAGCGGAATCACCCCAACCCTAGAACGATCGAATTAGCTAAACATAATAGAAGAAAACAGATCAAAAGCAAAATAAGATGACATAGCAAAGAGGAGTAAGAGAAATACTTGATCTTCTATAGCGGAAATCGTCTTAAAAGCATCCGATTGCAATCCCTTCCATTCAACCAATCTAGGGTTCTCACCAATTTCTGCCCCCAAAATCTGAGTTTTTCAATCCTTGTCTCCAAAACGTAACCCCCTAGAAATCTGGAAATTACATTGGTTTTAATTAATCCAAAACAAATTAAAGAAACAGTCGGAAATCCGAAAGGTCTGGCCGGATCTAGCACTATCACGACTCGTGAAGAGTCTGTCACGACCGCAGAAGTCACAAAACACATGGGTTCACTCGTCACGACTCGTGAAGGCCTCCCGCGAGTCGTGATAGCTTTCTGTACCTGAAAATTGCACAAACTCCCTTGTCCCGCGAGTCGTGCTACATCGTCTTGAGCTCCTATGAGTGATTCACTTGATATGCTTGCTTCTTGTCTCATATTTTAAATGATCTCTCGATCCCTTTAGTCCGTCTTTGATGACTTGTTTTCACATGGAAGCGCCTCTAATCACCTCTCTTATCCTTTAGCTCTTGAATCGGCTCCAAAACCGCTCAAAAGTACCTGAAATCACAACAAACTAGCGGTAGACACTGATTCCTCAAAATGGGACACTAAGGGCTAACAAATAGGTAGAATACTCTAGTAAAACGCCCTAAACTCTACACAAGAGTGCCCAAAGAAAAATGCTAGAATAGATCCTATCAAAATACCCCATACTTACACTTGCTTGTCCCCAAGCAAGACTAAGATAATAAACCACAAGATAGTGTCTGCTAATTAGAATTATCCGACGAATGCCGTCCTAGCATATCATTGCCAACAATCAAGCTTGACTAGCACATCAAAACACCAAAATCCTCTAATAAGCTTCGCTTAAATCTCAACCTCAATACCTATCATCCACAAAGCTTGAACAATCTCGATAATATCCACCGCTTGAAAATATGCACACAATAAAATCATGAGGGCTTTATAGGGTTATGATGAGGCTAAGGCGGAAACAGTTGGGTATGGAAAATGTCAGGCCATGTGGTGCTAAAATCTGGGAAAAAGGATCATTCGAGAACAACCGGAAAAACACCCACTTCAAATAATCAAACTCATACCAATCCACCAAACAAACGCCATCACAACAACATTGCCATGTTCACTTTTGTCAACCACCTCAAAAATTTTCTTTTTCTCTTTCTTCCTTTTCACTCTTTTTCTTACCTCTCTAGCCTCGACACCGTTTTACACGAATACAAACATTTGTAATGAATGTACCCGGTTACTAAGTGTCTCGGCATCCTCGCTTAGCACTTCGATCTTCCTACTCGTGTGAATTTTATTCTCCACAAGCAGGATCGGTTACTAACCGTATTTTTTTCATTTCTTGACTTTTGCACAAGAGTGAATTTTATCCTCCTCTTATCCCAAGACTTTTCTTTCTTTCTTCTTTTCACAATCAAGATAAATCACCCCATCCACACAACAAAAGACACCACGATGACCCAAAATCCCGGATTTGGTAAAGGAAAATAGCGGGCTATTGAAGGAAAAGAAAAGCATTGGCTATTGAAGGAAAAGAAAAGCATTGTCTTTTCACAATCAAGATAAATCAAGGAAGAGATGAGAATACTCACAATTTCAACATTTAGAACGGGTGTCCTGAAGGAAAAGAAAAGCATTGTCTTTAAGGTAGCCAAGCCATCTACGTCAAAACTGAAACAAGGCAAACAGCACCAACAAACAACAGAACCAGGCAAGATGGAGGTTAGTAGATAGGTGTCAAACACCTTCCATTCAGCTCAAACCACAATCATTCTTCTCAATATAGTGCACTCTTCACCCCATACTTGCACTTTGGCAAATCAGCTAAAAAAACAAAAGGAAAACAAAATGGAAAAGCAAAAATAAAAAGTTTTTTTTTAATTCGTCTTATTTTTTTCAAAAGAAGAAAAGAAAACTTACCTCAAGTTGCCTCCCGAGAAGCGCTGGTTTAAAGTCTGAAGCCGACCCTTATTACCTTCGAGAAGCTTAAATCGACCCGAATGAACGGTCCATAACTCATCACATCCTTTAAGGAAAGTCTTCTTGGAGAGACATGATTTAGATTGCTTTTCGCTCAAGCTCCATATGCGTGTGCTTCTCCTCTTCTTAGCCCATCGTCCATTTGTGCCTTCATTGTCACCTCCGTCTTCAAATAATAAGATCACCTCTGGGGACTTGATGGGAGGCGGTATGTCAACAGGAACTTTAGTTGATATCTCCTCGTTATGCCATTTTGCAAGCATTCCAACAAATGCCCCAAATTGTTGATCAACATTCTCTTGAACCATCCCTTCAGAAAAACAGTGATGGCACCATGTATGCTTGGTGAACAACCAATCGGGCTTTTCTTTGGGCTCATCCTCCTCAAAATCAATCTCTGACTTCATCAACTCATGCACATGCTCTTCCAAAATTTCCTCAATCTCAAAAGAAACATCAGTGCAAATGTCATTTCTACTGACATCTGTTTGGTTTGGGAAACTCTCCGGAATAGCTAGAACACTCAATGTGTGTTGTGCTAATTGAGCTTTCAGATCCGCTATTCTAGCGGCTATCTCATCAATAGACAGATGTGAATAAGGCTCTAGATCAGGAGAAGGTTGCGAAGGTTGGCAATGAAGCTCGATCGAATCCCCTTCATAAGTGCGCTCCCACTCGTAGTGTCCATCAGGATTGCAAATGCGGTAAATGAAATCCGCATCATGAGAGGTGGGAGCTAGGAAAACTGGGCATTCAGTAATTGTGTGCCCAAAACCTCCACAAAACTAGCGGTAGACACCGATTCCTCAAAATGGGACACTAAGGGCTAACAAATAGGTAGAATAGTCTAGTAAAACGCCCTAAACTCTACACAAGAGTGCCCAAAGAAAAATGCTAGAATAGATGCTATTAGTTAATATTTAGTACAATTGAGTTAGCCACATTAAGTTCATTTTGCCCTTTTAAAACTCTTTAAAAAATCCTTGAAATTCATGGGCGGTTTTCAAAACATACCCCCGACCCTTGTGTACCCGAATTGCAAAAACTCGCTCTGATAGCAACTTTGTAACGGCCCGAATATAAATATCTGCATAAATATCCGGCTTATGTTCGAAGTTCGGATACCTTTTTTCGGATCTTGCAATTCAAGTATGGGTCGAGGTTTCAAACCCCACAAGATTAGTATTTGTAAAGTAGGGAATATGAACCCCAAAACAATCAAAGGGTCGCTGGGTACCCTTAACCTGTCCTAAAAGTCTAAGTTGCATAAATTCATTTAAGGAAAACGGAAAGCAGAAACAAAGTACAACTTGCCACGGCGAGGTCGGGTCAAAACCAAGACAATAAAACATAGCTCAAATAATGATTTAGCCAAGTCAGCGGGTTAGTCCGGTTCTTCGCATTCGCCCAGGAAGATTTTCCGTGTCATGGAAACACGGAGCAAGCATACCTAAAAACAATTTGTGCGGGTTGGATCAGACCGAATCCCTCCCATATTGCACTTTGGGTCCCGCAAGCAAGCAAAGACATACGCTAATTGTTGTAGGAGGAAATCGAGTTCAATAAATAATAATATAAATCAAACCAGATTCGTGCCCACGCAAATAATTACAAGACTTCCTCCCGATGTAGCAAAAGGAAATCAGGTTCGATTCTCGAGGAAGCAGATCAGCGATTCTCAGGTAGCAGGCGATTCACGTCGGATTTTGACTCTAGGGAAGGACTCGATATCGACAAAGGGTAGTCGATATCGACCTCTTCAGTGGATTTTTGGGTTCTGTAGAGGGTCATTCGATTTCGACCAGGAAGTGGTCGATATAGACATGTGTCTAGTTGATATAGACTTGTCTCCAGTCGATATAGACCTGTACCTGCAGAAACAAAAACGGCAGCGATCTTGCTTGATCGAGAGATTAGTGGTCGACGTCGACTAGGTTTAGTCGAAGTCGAGTAAACCTGTAAAAACGTAACGAATTGCAGATTTTGAAAGAACCAATGTAAAAGAAAACTTCCAAAACTGGGTTTTGCAACAACGATAACCAAACATTCATAAGGCAAGATAAAGAGAGATAACCATGCAATCACATCAATGGATTAAGGTTTCGCCTTTTCCAACAATTAGACAACCCTTTCATGAAACCCTAATTGTATCTACCAATTTTATGTTTATAATCCAAGTGGTTAACCTGAATCTCTATTAATTAGGTAATAAACATATAAAAGGCAGTGGATGATCAAAGCACAATAAATGTCGAATATTTACCTCAAACATGCATGGCTATCGTCGGGCTCACCCCGACCGTAGAAATAGGTGGACTACTCACTCTTCATCATAGGGAAACTCATCAATAATAAAATAAATTTAAATTGCATTAATAAAATAAAAAAAAGCTTACAACTGATCGAAGCCAATTCCGCTCTCGCCAAATACAACTCCTCTCGGCTCCAAGCTCTCTCTCCTAACTCTCCTACTCTTGTGTTGTGGCTTGTCTTGGATGATTCTAAAAACCAACCCCTAAAGCCTTATTTATAGTGTTCAATCCCCGCTAATCAAGGAAAGAATATCCTATCTATATCTAAATCTTTTTATCTAAAAAGATAAGATAAAACTTGGAAATTAAACAATTAAATCTCTATTGGAAATATATCTAATGTGGATAAACATCTTCTCTCTCGATAGATCTTCACGTGCAAGGAATCTTCAACTCAGAATCAGATAAAATCGGAATCGACTCGTACTCGATCTGGGAAGTTGGTCGATATCGACCATATATAGTTGCTCAATATCGAGTTGTCTGCTCGACTTCAGCTCTAATCGCTCGATGTCGGCTTCTGGCAGGGATATCGAGTTGATTTTGGTTGACATCTACCAACACTGGTCGAAATCGACATGTCTTCGTGTCTTCTTGTCATGTCGAGTCATCCTGGGAATTTCGATTAGAATCAGGTCGATATCGCCCACTCTTCAGTTCTCAGCATTCTGCTCTGTCTTGAAATGCACTTTCCCAAGTCCTCGTTCGTCCGATTAACGTATATGAATATGCGTTGGAAAACTCTTTTCGAGGGCTACAACTTTCATGAAGACATCAGAACTTGATTCAGAACGATGAATGGCAAAAAGTGGGCTTTCCTCTAGCTGCACCATCCTTTGCTTCTTCATGATTTTTGCGAAATTAAACAGAAACAAGTGTAGACTCCATAATTTGGCAAATAAGCATAAACTACATAGATTATGTACTATTCTAACCAAAATACATGAAATGTATACAGAAATCGGTATAAAAGTCGATATAAAACATTGCAAATTAGGCTCACAACACTAATCCTACAATAAAGATGCTATAATGCAGTACAGAATTAAACAAACAAGCGTGCTTTTATCATGATATAATATAGTGCAAAAAGACAGTAAAGGGCCCCAAACAATGCTAAGTGGCATATCCTTCTCCTACTCCGCCCCCAATTTCATGAGAGTACCTGGCCAGAATATTTGAATGCTCATACATGAGTGCAACCTAGCATGATACTACATGGCATGCTTTTAATATGCTTATGCAACACCTAATATGTCCTTTGATTGTTGTGAGCCTAAATTTCCATGTTTTAAATTGACTTTTATATCAATTCCTGCATGTATTTCATATCATTGGGTTAGATTTATGCAAAATCTATGTAGTTTATGCTTATTTGTCAAATTATGGAGTCTACACTAGTTTCTGTTTAGTTTCGCATAAATCAAAGCATTTTACACCCGTTCAAAGAAGGAAGGAAATCATGGAGAAGCTCGAGGTCCAATACAGAAAGTCCAAGATCAAACAGCAGCTGAACCAAGACATATCGAGCAGAAGAGAAGAAGAAGCACTCGACAGGGACTAGTCAATATCGACCACACTGGTCGATATCGAGTACTTTGGTCGAATTCACCCAGTCGAGCACCTGGAGAACGGCAATTCACTCGATAGCACAGAAGTAGTCGACATCGAGAAGTTTACTCGATGTCGAGTACTTTTACTTGATCTCGAGTACTATCCAGAATCAATCCGAGTCAAAATCGAGTGGAGTTCGAGGTATGTAGATTACTTGTAAGTGAAGGCACGAGATATTCTATCAATTCAAGAGAAGATCTATCAAGATGGAAGATATTTATCTACTTTAGTTAGACTTACCTTAGAGATGTATTTGTTTGATTTCCTAGTTTTTATCATAATGTCTTTAGTTAGAAAGTTTTAGATATAGATAGATTATTCTTTCCTTGGATAGCGAGTATTAAATACTATAAATAAGGCCTTAGGGGCTGATTTTAGGAATGATCCAATCCAATTCCACACATAATTTACATTCACAGGTAGGAGAGTTTTAGAGAGCTTTGGTCGAGAGGAGTTGGAGTTTGCGGAGGCATTTTTGGCTTCGATCGGTTGTAAGTTTTTGTTTGATTCAATGCAAGTTATTTCCCTTTTATTATTGATGAGTTTCTTGATTATAAAGAGTGAGTAGTCACCCAACTTCTAGGGTCGGGGTGAGCCCGACGGTAGCCATGTAAGGTAATGCGATAAAAGTAAAACTTTTAATGCGATTTCGTCTTCTATCCATACGAGCGTGATTCTTTTGTGATGGCCGAAGGTGATCCTTGTTTGTGTTATTGAAGTGGAAGTGATCTTAATGCAACTTGGATTAATTATGTGAAAAGGGTTAGTAACAATTAGAGTTTATGCGAAAGCTTCTGTTTTCCTACTTGTTAATGACGAAAGTTATTTGATGAAAAGGCATAATCTTTAATTGCCTTTAGCATAATTCTTATATGGTTATCGTTGTGGCGTTGATACCCCGATTGTGAAAGTCTTTCAGGTTATTCAATTTCCCATAAATTTTCGTGTTATTTCCGTCTTTATTTCGTTCACAAAGTCACGGTTTTTGTTATGCACAACTCGATCTCGACCAGTTCTAGTCGACGTCGAGGAACCTGGTCAACGTCGAGTACTCTATTCTACTCGACTTGCTCTGTTTATGCTTTGGTTATTTAAGCTTCACAGGTTTAGTCGATTGAGTAGTCGAGATCGAGTAACCTACTCGAGATCGAGGACTCTACTAGTTGAATTCAAGAGGATTCTAGGACTGATTTGGCGAGCACTAACACACTTCCTTGTCGATACGATCCTGAATACCCTACTACTATAACAGGAGGGTTTCTTGTATTTTATTTGCTGGGAAAGAGAGTCAGTTTGATTTTATTTTTCAATTTATTTTCATACTCGATTTTCCTCCGCAACAATGATCCCAAGCAGGAGGTTTTCTCTTTCGAATCTAAGTAAGACCATAAGGGAACTTACCTGAATAAGCCGAACAACAGTGACTATGCTAGGTAAGTCTCCGTTCTTACTTTTGACTTTTGGAATTTAGGGTTAGAGATTTTGGATTTTTCGATTTAGGATTTTTTTAGTTGGATTGTAGTTTTATAATCTTCCAATTGAAGTTTGGGGGTTGGATTTTCCAATTGATGTTTGCCGGTTGGATAATTTTATGGTAATTTGTGATACCTGGTGTTTTTGAAGATGATTTTCTGATTGAGGAATCGTACACAGAGGAAGAGGAAGAAAGGATGAGGTCGCATAAGGTGAGGAAACCTATGGTGCCAGGTATGACTTAGATTTCGAATTCCTTCCCGAAAATTAGGGCTTTGAGTGTCATTGGGTTTGAATTACTCAGTTTCTTCACTTATTTAGTAATTATGTAAAGTGAAATGCTCAGTTTGTGATTGGAGGTTCTGAGTTTGTGAATCTGAGTTGCTGTCATGTTAGGGTTTGTGATTGAATTATTTAATTTGTGATTTTACAATTCGATTACAGTGAACTTGCTATCATGTTAGGATTCCCAAAATTGTATCCTAAATTGCAATTTGAGGATATGTGAAATATTGAAACTCATTGTCTTAGGTGGCTTTGAGGCTAGGTGAAAATTTGTCATGTCCTTAATTTTTAAGATGGGCTAGAATAGCTTGTTGTTTTGAGTTTTCTCTTGATATGTCATATATTGCTAATTAATTTGTTGCAAGCTTTTTGGTGGATTCCTTGAACTTGATGATGCTGTCACGAAGACTTATGGTAAATTATTTCTCTCATATTTGTATAAATCTCCTATTCTATGGTGCTGTCACCTTCTGTTTTACTCAAGTTTCTCTTGCAAAAGTTGAATATGTATCCTTGGATTCATAAGGTAAATTTTTAGAGAAGTAAGATACAAATAAACTAGGCTATTTTATCACCATGCGGATTCGACGTTATCCCTACTCGTATAAAGTTGAATATGTAGCCAAGTCACAAGTCTCAATTTTGAAATACCCAAAACCCGCTCTTTCGACGTTATCCCTACTCGTATAAAATTTAAATAAAAATTCCGGATTCGAATAAAAATAATGAAACTCAACATAAATTCCGAATGAGGCAGACAAAAACTCCATCGGAATCAAATTTTCAAAACAATGCCGGAATCATTCATAATGATTTTTAAATCGAAAATTGTGCTCGAGGATGAGTTTTTACCAAATTTATATCTCAGATATAAAATAATGTATATTTAATTAAAATAATATTAAAATAATATTTTTGTCTTTACTCAGCTTCAGGGCTCTAGCATCACCCTCCTGAACTATCCTTCAAGTCCGGATTCATAAATCTTCATAATTATCCATAAAAAGTGTATATTATGAATTTCGAGAATAAAATAACATAGAAGTGATTTAACTATAAAAAACATATGAAATGCAACCTAAAACTATCTTTAAACCACCTAGAATGCCTATACAAAATAAAATACGCATTATCAAACTCCCACATATATAATCTTTGCTAGTCCTTGATTTGTCAAGTTTTAAGCAGTTATTCATCCAATCTCATAGGGGAAATGTGTTTCTCTCGCTTTCATGTGTTTAAGCTTTAAAGTACATCTATCAACTCAATCCTATCTGCAAAAAGCTACATATTGACATTTATATCATAACATCTCCACTTGAGGTGTCAAAACAAAAAAGAATCATCAAGAGGTCTTTTGTATGGTTGTAATGAGGCTTGGTATGAAAATAAGGGCAAGAATTTTATTTGGCCAAATGATGCTTAAAATTTGGGAATTAAGATTTCTACACTTCAAAACATTATAAAGTAAACTCTCAAAATGTACATTAAGCTAGTAAGCAATTCAACACAAGACTTAATCATTTTATTTCACCCAACTCTCACATGGAAATGATAACTAACGCTCTTTATTGGTCAAGTTGGGTTACATTATTTTGGTTGTGCCTCTTGAAATCTATGTGTATGTATGTGCATATGTTTGTGTGTGTATTCTTTTTCTTAGATCCAAATACATGAAATACAATGTAAGGAAATAAGAACATTAAAATAACATCCCGTCTCATACCTTTCAATATGAAACTCACTCAATATCGCTTCACTTCTCCATTCAATTTGATCAAACCACCAACTCTAATCCAAATTTCCGGATAGGTCAACTAATAATTAGCTAAGACTATTTTATTTTGTGGTGCTTCAAACAAAAGGCTAAAGGCTCAAAATGACTACAAGCAAAAGATATTATCTAGGGCAGATATGTATAAAAATGGGGCTAAGAAAATAATTGCTTCTATCAGTTGAAACTCACAAGCAATGAACATGTATATCATCGACCTCAAAAATAGATAATCATGTCAATACTCAGAGGTAAATTCATAAGGAGAGTAAATCACACAATGTAACAAACCAAAAGGGTATATAAATATATATCTAAAACGTAAAAAATTCTCACTATAGGATATGATTTGTTGGATTTCAATCATGCGTAGGAACATTAAATCATACATGTTCAATTATATTCACCTAATTATGCTTCACATAAAAACCAAAGCATATGACAAAGCTAAACAATTCAATCATGCCATGGAACTTATATGATTATGCTTGAAAAAATAAAATTTGAGAACTAACTAGGCAAGATGGTTGTTTAGAAAAAAACATATGTATACAATGAATGATTTCTTTGGATTTTTGACATTTTTAATTGTTGTTTTATTTGGTTGCAATGTGAAAACAAGCCTAAATAAACACTAAACCTCCCAACATATATCATATACTCCCTCCGTCTCGCAATAGTTGTTGTTTTAAAGTAGTAAACTTGTATAAAAAAACTTGTTATTTTAGATGTAGTTATTATCTTTATAGGCAATGACTTCTCTTTTTATAGGTAATAATTAATGCTTTTAGGTATTTTATCCTATAAAAGTAAAGGAAACATAGATTTTATTAATAAGTGTGCATAAAGCTAAAACAACAAGTTTTGCGAGACGAAGGGGAGCATATAATTTCATAAGAGGCATAGTCTCTACATTTGAGTAATCACTCGATGAAAAAGAAGGAAATATTGGTTTGATCGGTGCGGAAGAGACGCAAAGTAAATTTTCGGTGAGGAAGAGACGCAAAATAAATTCAATATGCTTTAGGTTTAGTATAATAAAATAAGAGAAACGAAATTGTTTCCTTTGCTTTGATTAATGGAAAACCATATAATACATAAAGAAGTACAATCCAAATGTCCAAATAGGAAACTAAATAATCAAATTGCATAATACTCCATCCGTTAATGAAAACTTGTCATTTTATAAATCTGCACACTTATTAAGAAAACAAACAAAAATACTTTAATTATTACTCTACTTTTTTTACCTTTTCAAAAACTATAACTAACGACTATTTAATCATTACAAGGGCAATTTCATTAAGTGTATGACAAAATACCTAAACTAACAAGTTTTTGTTAACAAGATTTACTTTCTAAAATGACAAGTTTTAATTAGCAAATGGAATAACAAGTAATTAAGCCTTGGAGCTTGATCTAATATAGTAAGGTTTTTTTTTAATTATCTCTTGTAGTTGTGATGTATAAGTAGCTAACTCGTGTGTATGCACACAACTTGATTTTGATCAATTCAATAACATAAATTAGTTGTTTCTGTTTTTATTTCTTCTTTTTCTCTTCAATCAAACATGGTATCAGTCGCTCTTTCCGTTGTGTGATCCCTTTCTTCGATTCATCTTCTTTATTGCTCATCTTCCTCGTTGATCATCTTTTTTTTTTCTGCAAGCATTCCGAATCCGAACAATCCCTGGTTTGTTGGTTCTCCGTATCCTTCCGATCCCTATTACATTCATCTATCCAATTTACCAGGTATGATTCTTGTTTCCAAGGCCTTCAATGGATGTGGTTTTTATTCATGGAAGTGAGTTGTATCAATTGCTTTATCAACAATAAATAAAATTTGATTCATTGATGGTTCAAAGCCTCGTCCAGCTGCTGATTCTTATGATTTGTGAAAGTGGTAACAGTGTAATGATATGGTCACATCTTTGCTCCTCAACACCATGATTCCTGAGCTTGCCGACAGTTTGTTGTTGGCGAATTCCGTAAAAGACATTTGGAATAGTCTGATTTCACAGTCTTCGTTAACAAATGACACTCAATGTTATATGGGGGAGAAAGTGATTGCAAGTATTTCTCAACGTCCGAAGGATATCTTTGATTATTTCATGAGTATGAGCGAAAGCAAAAGATATGACTATTTCTTATGAGCCTTAATGCCTCATACTCCGCAGTCCGAGGCTCGATTTTTATGACGAATCCCCTCTCGAACACTGACAAGCACTGCTAATCGAAAAAGAATCTCAGTGTTTGATTCAGAATTTAACTCAATTGACAGTTGATTCTTTCTCTCTTGCTGCTAATTCTTAAAAGACGACATCTTCCTCAAAGGATTCTTCATCTGCTCCAACTTTGAAGTACAAAAATCCTCATTTTATTTGTACTTTATACAAGAAATAGGGACACTTGATTGATCGGTGTTACAAACTCCATAGGGTACCTGTTGATGGCAAGTTCAAACCGTCTTCTTCCAAGGTTGCTGCTCAGGCTTCAATTGATCAGGTTGGGTCTTTAATTTCTATTTAAGCTCCTCTCATTACAACTGATCAATATGCACAACTAATGTTGCTTCTCCAGCAATTTGATATCAGTACTGGTCATTCATCTTCTTCAAAAGTTCAAGGTTGTAGCAACTTTTCTGGTATAACTTCTTCCTCTTTCTTGGATATGTGTCCTCCTTTTTTTCAGTAGCTGGTTCAACTTCTTCTTGCATTTAGATTATTGATTCCGGAGCTAGTGACCATATGTGCTATGATCCTTCGATTGCTTATGATTTGGAATCTTTGGATAAGCCATTTCATGTCAGATTTGCTACCAGTGACATAGTTCTTGTTTATTCTAAAGGCAAAGTTCATTTTTCGAATGATCTGATCTTACATGATGTTTTGCTCATCCCTAAATTTTAGTTCAATCTTATGTCTATCCGAAAATTGGTTTGTTAGTTGAACTGTATGGCATGTTTTATAGCAAATACATGTTTTTTGCAGGGTCTTTCTCTAAAAAGGCTCTTGGTACTTGGTGAATTTCAACAAGGTCTGTATCTGGCTAAATCCATTAAATTAGGAACAATTTTAGCTCTTACTTCATCTCCTTCAGCCATTGTCTCTACTATGATTGCTTCTTCATCTGCTTCTCTTTGACATTCTCATTTAGGAAATTTTCCAAGTAAGTCAACTTCAAAGTGGATTTGTTATGCGAAGAGTGCGTGATGACCTGTGGCCGCCTGCCTAGTGGCAGCAGAGTGCGGTCCCTAAGTTCAAGACACTGCCTAAAACTCGTTTCGATGTAATAAGCTTTGGCACTTTGTTTCAATTCCGGACGGTTTTGACATTTCATCTTGTATTGTATGTGTTAAGGCCAGAGAGAAGAGGTTACCTTTTGGCACAAGTTCTATTTCTTCTTCGAAACCTTTTTATGCTTTTACATGTTGATACTTGGGGACTGTATAATACTTCAACATATGATGCTTGCAAAGTTTTTCTCACTATAGTGGATAATCTCACAAGAACTACTTGGACTTATCTCTTAAAAACAAAAGGGTCCGCTTTCAGTTTCATACATGCTTTCATACAGCTAGTTTTCACTCATTTTAGTGCTACTATGCAAATTGTAAAGAGTGATAATGCTCCAGAGCTTGGATTGAGTAATGTTTTCAAACATTATTTCATCAAAAAAGGGATAATTCATCAAACTTCATGTGCTCATACACCTCAACAAAATGGGGTTGCTGAACGCAAACATCGCCATTTGTTGGAGGTTTGGCATGCCTTGGATACCCTTTCCACAAGAAAGCCTACAAACTTTATCACCTTACTACCCACAAGATTATTCTTCCAAGGGGCGTGATTTTCCATGAACATATTTTTCCTTTCACCAACCCTAAATTAGTTTTGCCTTCGATTTGTCTAGCTCTTCATGTATCTGATTCCAATTCCCCTTCTATTTTAGACACAATTCCCACCTCTCAATTTACTAATCCTAATCCCCCTCTTCTTCGTAAATCCTCCAAACCTCACAATCTTCCTAGGGGTGGGTGTTACCGGGTATCTGACACGAACCGAAAAATCAGGTCGGATATCTGATACTATTTAGCACAAATAAGCCGAACTGTGCACGAAACGTTATGAACCGGGTATCCGACATGGTAAAGCTATCCGGATCCATTTCGGATACCCGTGTTATCCGACACGAACCGTTAGGCTTTTTTTTTCCTAGCCTTGTCAATGTGGTCGTTGTTGCTACATAAATAGGTGCGGATGAGAGGAGGGCGGAGTCCGGTTGGCGTCTGGGCTCGTCACTTTGGCTTCACGAATCAGGCTCGCTCATGGCAGACGAGGTGTTTTTCGGCTTCCCTGACCCCCCCCCCCCCATTATCGTTGTTAATGGCATGAGGTGGGATAGTGCTGGCATAAGAAAGGAGGCAGCGTTAGTGATTGAGGTGCGGGGAAGTCAGATATGTGTGTGTGTGTGTGTTTGTGTGTGTGTATGTATGTGTGTGTGTGTGTGTGTGTGTGTGAGAGAGAGAGAGAGAGAGAGAGAGAGAGAGAGAGAGAGAGAGAGAGAGAGGCGGAGAAAGGTAGCGGTGCTGGCTTGCTTCGGCTCTGATAAGCGCAGGTCCGATGAGGAGTGAGGAGCGACCTCGACAGCTTTCACCGTTCTTCCTCCCTTCGAATTGACAAGGTGAACGGAGATCCGAGTGGGAGACGATGTCAGCAGCCAGGGCTTTTCATCTGAGAGAGGAGGATGGAAGGAGGGATTGAACATGAAAACTATCGGCGAAGAGCAAAAGGGTTGAGAGAGCCGAAAAGCAAAAGGCGGAGGGTGTTACGGTTAGGGATTTAAGAGGTCAAGATGGAGAGTGGAGATTAGGGAAAAAAAGAGCAGCAGGTTGGATTCGAACTCGGACCTGTTGGCACATATAGCCCAAACCCTCTGCCTTTCTTGAACCAAGTGAGCCAGCTAATCATTTTGTTACTTGGGGGATCTTATTTATACAAGTATTACTACCACCGGATCTAAAAAAAAAAACAAAATTACACTTCGTCGGTGGTTGATCTCCCAGTTGGTAAACATCCCATTTCTTCTAAATGGGTTTACAAAGTGAGTTATCGCGATGATGGTTCCCTTGAACGATACAAAGCTCGATTGGAAATTAGAGGTTACTCTCAGAAGCAAGGTAATGATTACTTTGAAACTTTCTCCCGTGTTGTGAAGTTGACTACTATTAGAGACATAGTTGCTACTTCAATCAAGAGGAAATGATCTTTGTCACAACTAGATGTTGAAATTGCGTTTTTTCACGGTGAAATTGACATTGAAGTGTACATGAAGATACCTTAAGGTCTTGAACAACAATTCCCTGGCAAGGTTTACCGCCTGAATAAGTTGCTTTATGGCCTTAAACAGGCGTCCAAACAATGGTATAAACAACTTTCAGATGCTCTGATTACTCAGGGATTCATTCATTCTGTGAATGACTATTCATTATTTTAGAAAAAGAATGGTGATCGGTGGTGTTTTTAACCATATATATTGATGATGTGCTTGTAACTCGAAATTATGTTAAGTCCTTTCTGCACCAGGAATTTCACATCAAAGATCTAGGCACTCTTAATTACTTCCTTGGTATAGAGCTTTTTCAAGTTGAAGATTGTTGTGGAGGGAAATCTAGTTATAAAAAAAATCAAAATATAGAATCAAACCAACTCCTCGTCCAAGGAAATAAAATACAAGAAACCCTCCCGCTGAAGTGGTAGGATATTCAGGATGGAATCCACGAGGAAGTGTGTCAGCGCTCGCCTGATTAGTTCCAAATACCCCTCGTAATCGACCAGAAGAGTACTCGGTGTCGAGTAAAAGTACTCGATATTGACCACAACGTCGACCTAACCTGAAGATGCACCACAGAAGATGAAAACTAGCCAATATCGAGAAGAAATCTACTCGACGTCGACTATGTAGTACTCGACGCCGACTAGTATGTAGTCAATCACGAGTTGTCTGCGCAGATAAACCGTAAATAAAAACGAAACATAAATATAAAAACAGAATTGGTGGGATGTAACTCTATAAGATAAAAAGCTCCTAGAACCAGGGTATCAACCCCACAACGATAACCATATAAAAATAACGCCAAAGGTATAAAAAAAAGATCATGCTTTTTCATCAAATAACTTTCTTCATTAACAAATAGGAAGATAGAGGCTTTTGCATAAACCCTATTTGTTACTAACCCTTTTCACATAATTAAACCAAGTTTGCATTAATATCACTTTCACTTTAATAACACAAATAGGGATCATCTTCGACTCTCACAGAAGAATCATGCAATTAGGGAAAGAAAATGAAATCGCAATAAAGATTGTACCTTTGATTTATTACCTTACATGGCTACCGTCGGGCTCACCCCGACCCTAGAAGTTGGGTTATTACTCGCTCTTTATTATGGAAGCACACATCAATAATTTCATGAAAATAACTTGTATTGAAATAAATAAAGACTTACAACCGAATAACGCCAAACCATCTCTCGACACCTTCACACTACTCGGCCAAAGCTCTCTAAACCCTTTCTACTCACTACTATGGGTAAACACAATTGTTTGTGGCTTGCATGATCCTAAAACTCAACCCCTAGGGTTTTTTTTTATAGTTCTCAATCCCCGCTAATCAAGGAAAGAACAATTCTGTCTATATCTAAGCCTATCTATCTAAAACTTAATGATAAATTGTTTAACAATTAGGTAAAATAAAACAAATAAAATCCCCTAAGGTAAATATGGGAATTTACTAAAGTGGATAAATTAGTTTACTCTTGATAGATCTTCGTGCCATAGCTTGCAAGTAATCCACACATCCGAACCTCAATAGACTTCGACTCGGACTAGGAGCCAGATGTACTCGGCATCGCCTAGAGGTAGTGGACATCGAGTAGAATTGTGTTATGTTGTAGAAGATAGCTCTCCTCGGATTCGGACTCGAGCTTGACTAGGATTTGGTGCTCGAAAAGTACTCGACATTGGGGACTTTCTGTTCTCTCGAGTGGTCCTCTACTTGATCTTGTGTTATGAAGTTGTAGTCGACCATGGTGTATTCGACATTGACCACTTCTGGTCGACGTCGACGTCGACTAGCTCTGTTGAGTGCCTTCTTCCTTATTTTCTGCTCAATGTGCTCTGGTTCAGCTGCTACTCGACCTTTAGTTTTGTGTAGTCGACCTCGAGCTCCCTCATGGTTTTTTTCCTTCTCCAATTTGCTGTAAAATGACTCGATTTTTGCGAATATAAATAGAAACTAGTGTTGACCTCCATAATTGGAAAAATAAGCATAAACTATACAATTCTTGTACTACTCTAACCCAAATGTATGAATTGTACAAAAAAATCGATATAAAAGTCAATATAAAGTATGACAAATTAGGCACACAACAAACACCACGTAAGCTTGTTTGTCCTCAAGCAATACTTTGAATGGTCTTGCAGGGAAAGAAATTAAAACTCTCAACATTGTGGATCCATTCTTATATGTCCCTGCGATTAATTACCATCCTAAAAAAGGTACTAGTGTCACCAATTTCATGCCTGTGAATAAAATCAACATCTTCACACAAAAGGAAGGTTATGCAAAAACATTTGATATACGACAAAGCATTAATAATCAAGAAGACTTTAATATGCTAAATAAGGAGTAGATAGGTAAAAGGCTAAAGGTGAGCAATTTTTGGCCATGTGGTGCTAATGATCCGGGGAAATGGAGTACTTTCCAAACTTTCATACCACATTCCTTCTTCATAAGATTTCTCACCTTTTGCTCATTCGCTCCATCATGTAACTTCCATTCTCAACATAATCCCCGGATAGGAAATAAGGTAAACAACGGCCAATATTTAGATCATGTGGAGCAATATATGAAATAAGGCATAATATGACTTTTGTGATGCATAAGCATAATGTTGTGAGCCTAAATTGCCATGTTTTACATTAACTTTTATGTCGATTTCTGCATGCATTTCAAATAATTGGGTTAGAAGTATACATAATCTATGTAGTTTATGCTTATTCGCCAAATTATGGAGTCTACACCATTTTCTGTTTAATTTCGCATAAATCGAGATAATTTACAACAATTTGGAGAAAGTAGAAAACCACGGATGAGCTCGAGATCGACTACACCAAACCAGAGGACAAGTAGTAGCTGAACCAGAGCACGTCGAGCAAAGAACAAGGAAAAGACCACTCAACAACACTAGTCGACGTCGACTAGAAGAAGTCGATGTCGAGTACCTTGGTCGACTTCGGCTTCATCACACGAGATCGAGCACGAGCCGAGCACAGAACAACTCGAGGAGCAAAAAAGTCCTCGACGTCGAGTACCTTACTCGAGGTCGAGTAGCCGTCGAGTGTCCGAATCCTAGTGGATCTCAAGTCAGAATCCGAGGAGAACGAGCAGAGTACAAACTCTACTCGACGTCGACTACTCTTGTCGATGTCGAGTACTCCCTGGCGCAATTCCTTGTCGAAATCGAGGGCAATTCGAGTGATGGTGATTTCTTGCAAGCTAAGTCACGTGGAATTCTATCAAGACATCTGAAGATATATCAAAAGTTAAAGAGATTTATGCACAATTAGATATCGGCCTTAAGGATTTATTTGTTTTATTTCCAAGTTTTATCATTAAGCTTTAGATATATAGTTTTAGATATAGATAGATTCTTCTTTCCTTGGATAGCAAGGATTGAATACTATAAATAAGGCCTTAGGGGATGATTTTAGGAATCATCCAATCCAAGTCACAAACAATTATGTTCCACCGTAGATAGCGAGATAGAGAGAGAGTTTAGAGAGCTTTAGCCGAGAGGGGTGTTTGTTTGCGAGAGCAGATTTGGCTTCGATCGGTTGTAAGCTTTGTTTTGATTTAATGCAATTTAATTTCCTTTTATTATTGATGTGTGTTTTGATAATGAAGAGAGAGTAGTCACCCAACTTCTAGGGTCGGGGTGAGCCCGACGGTAGCCATGTAAGGTAATGCAACAAATGTACAACTTTTAATGCAATTTCGTCTTCTATCCCTATGAGCATGATTCTTCTGCGACAGTCGAAGGTGATCCTTATTTGTATTATTGAAGCGAAAGTAATCTTAACGCAAACTTAGATTAATTATGCAAAAAGGGTTAATAACAATTAGGGTTTATGCGAAAGCCTCTACTTTCCTATTTGTTAATAACGACAGTTATTTGATGAAAAGGCATGATCTTTTATACCTTTAGCATGATTCTTATATGGTTATCGTTGTGGCGTTGAAACCCTGATTTTAGGAGCCTTTTGTATTATTGAATTCGAATCCAACAATTTTGTGTTGTTTCCGTCTTTATTTTATTTTGCAAGGGTCACAATTTTATTCTACAGAGCACTCGATCTCGACAACTTCTAGTCGACGTCGAGTACTGCTCTACTCAACATTGCCTGTTTTCGCTTCTGTTGTGCAGTTTTGCAGGTTTACTCGATTGAGGTAGTCAACACCGAGTACTTTTACTCGACGTCGAGGACTTTTGCTGGTCGGTACGAGGGGATTTAGGAACTGAAAAGGCGAGCGCTGACACGCTTCCTCGTGGATACGATCCTGAATACCCTACCACTATAACAGGAGGGTTTGTTGTATTTTATTTGCTTGGACATGGAGTTGGTTTCGTTGTTTATATTTGATATTTATTTCGTTTACTAGTTTCTCTTCTAACAAATTTTGGCACCGTTGCCGGAGAAGCTATCAATCGCTCCTTTTTTAGTTCCTTTGTACTCTTTCTTTTCTATTTTTGTTTTTCAGGTTCATGTGAAGAACTTATCGCACACCTATTGACCGAATTCTTGATCCAAAACACTTTTTCCACCTTCATCAAAGGCTAATGAGGAGACTAATGTCGACAACTAACAACGATAACGAGGTCCAACTCACGCCAGCACAGGAGCTTGAACAACTCTACCTACGGATTGAGGAATTCAACATCAGAGAAGCAGAATACGCCCGACAAGATGCGAAATATCAACAGAATCAGCAAAGGTGGGAAGCAAGGGTTGCTCATAAAGTTAACAGCAGATGGGAGCTTGAGGAGCAGATTCAGCACGTCCCAGCAAATGAAAAGGAGTATCTGCATCCTACTCTAGAAGTTCCTGAATCACCGATCGTTCTTCCCCTCGTTAATTATGAAATTCGCCCTTCTTTTATTACTGAAATTAGAAGGAATCAATTTAGGGGGAAACCCAATGAATGCCCTTTAGAGTATGTCACAACTTTTCTAGATTTATGTGAAGCTATTGCAGCTAATGCCAATCTAGAATATTTAAAACTAAAGGCCATTCGTTGGTCCCTTGCAGGAGTAGCTTCGTAGTGGCTTGAGGGTTTGCCTACATGATCTATTCGCACATGGAACGAGCTAAGGGATTTATTTATTAACAAGTTCTTTCCTCCTGTCAAAACAGCTGCGCTCAGACAACAAATCACGGCTTTCAGACAGAAGCCAGGAGAAACACTTGTACATGTCTGGGAGCGCTACAAGCGACTACTGAAATCCTGCCCTAAGCACGGACAACCACCCTATGTGATCCAGGAGATCATCTTCAATTGTCTAGATGCACCAACTAAGAAGCGGATCAACAATTACACTTCTTATAGGTATCTCGAGTACACCCCACAGTGTGCTTGGGAAACCTTTAAGACACTGGCCAATTATGACAACACATATCTATGCCCTTATATGTGCCACCGAAGGAAGTTGATTCGGACGTCAAAGACTAAATCCACAATGATCAGGTACGTCGTCTCACCAAACAAGTTAAATTCCTTTCTAAAGATAAACCTTGTTTGGAATGTGGTTCTGTGAGGCACAACACTAATGCGTGCCCACATGCCGATCAAATACTTATAGAAGAAACCCACGAAGAGGCACGTTATGTGGGAGGAAACTACTCAGGGCAGCATCAGCAACAGAATTGGAGCCACTATCGCCAGCCCCAATATCAAAGAGACCCCCCGCCCTACAGGGCTCCTGGCCACCCTGATAGGGAATGTAAGAAAGATGACGTGCAGACTATACTTGTAGAGATGCGGAGGAATCACACCGACAACAAGCAATCCATCAATTCCATCCACACTCAACTACATGGCCTCAACTCTAGACTTGGGGAAATTGACATCTGGCGGAAGACTATGGAGACCCAGATTGGTCAATTGGCTACATCAATCCCCAAGCAATCAGGTACACTCCCTGAATCCTTTGAACCTAATCCTAAACATAAATCTACAGTATAGGTAGCTGCCATGAACCTAAGGAGTGGGCATCAGATGCAAACGACCGAGCAAAACACGGAGCAAGCTGTAGAAAAGTACTCGACATCGACTAGTCCACTCAACATCGACCAGAATCTGGTCGATGTGGAGGACCATGTGGTCGATGTCGAGCAGAACACGGAGCCTGCCCAGAAGTCGACTACTTTACTCGACGTCGACCAGCCTCCTGTTGATGTCGACCGCCCTTCTGACAATGTCCACCATACTCTTGCACCTCCAAAGAAGAAAACGCTGCCATTCCCAACCAAATCTTTGAAGGACCCAACAGAGAAGAAGTTTCAGCGGTTCGTGAAGTTGCTTCAAAGGTTCAATGTCACTATTCCTTTCACATAAGTTCTTCATGAGATGCCGTCATACGTAAAGTTCCTCAAAGAAATCCTAAGCAAAAAGCGATCGATGGCTTAGATCGCAAAGGAATGAAACAAAATGGACCTACTAGAGAAAAGGCCAGATCCAGGTAAGTTTTCTATAACTATTGGATTTATTCAATACAAATTTATTGCATTATGTGACTTAGGAGCCAGTGTTAGTATCATGCTTTTATCAATCTGGTCCAATGTTAAGATAGGTACTTTAGAGCATGTGGATGCCCGACTCTATATGGAAAACAAAACTATTGTCATCCCAACAGGCATGGTGGATGATGTGCCGATACATGGAGGTAAGTTCTTTGTCCCTGCTGATTTCTCAATGATTGATATGGCAGAGGACCCTGCTTGTCCAATTATTCTAGGGAGACCTTTCTTAGCAACGATGGATGCCAACATAAGCGTAAGGAATGGAGTACTCACTTTCAACATCAGCGATGAGGTAATTGAGTACTCTTTCAATAAAACTGAAAGGCATACAGGTGCTCTGGAGGAGGTCAAATGAATCTCAGCCAGGTACATCACTTTCGAGGAGCCCACGGTAAGAAATATGACTCCCGAGGAATTGGAGAAAAGGGCAATGGTAGCCTAGGTGGAGGAGATAATGGCGATTCTGAACGAGGATTCTGGAGATCTACTCGACATCGACCAAGGTAAGTCGACGTCGACTAATTTTTATTTAGAAACTTTGCCAGGGTTTAAGTATGGGGTCGATGTCGACTAGAAGTAATCGACGTTGAGTACTCTAGTCAACGTCAACCAAGATCAAAATCCTCGATCGACTATGCATTCATCGAGTAACACACTAGGAGGCGACCAGTACTCGACATCGAGTACTGTACTCGACATGGATCGGTCTTCCAAGCACTCGACTTCTCCTTCCTCGATGAGCAAGCGACCAGACGCACAGACGTACTCGACGTCGTGTACTTTTACTTGATGTCGAGTAGATTGAGAGGTCCCGAATTGCAATTCTGCGAAGGTAAGCAAAGGTAAAGACATCTCTTCCCCTATTTCCATCAAAGATTTATCTATACATGGAAGAGGTTTGCCTTGGTATGTGCGCTTATGCAGGGTTTCCATTGACGATCCTAAGAAGTATGAAGTAGGAGACAAGTTCTATCTCTCCAAATCTAAGAATCATTGGTTCCCCAACAAATTCAATCAAAAAAATTTGGGGCCGTTAACGGTGCACAAGATCCATTCTGGAGGACTACAGCTGATGGAAAGAATGGAGTCTTGTTCGAATCCCAAGCCACATGGGCACGCCAAATGCCACCTTGAGCTTAAACGGAAGAAGTCGGCCTAGCGACTATAAAGTCTAGAGCTTGTAACAAAACAATTAGTTTATAGGATTCCTAGGCATGTTTACTTTTGGTTTTGGTTTTGAAACACTGTTTTTGGGTTTTGCTATTGTGGATATTATCTGTCAAACAAAGGCTTGCATAAACGACAAAGTTGCAGAACTACTCGACGTCGACAACCTATGATGAGCAACGGAGCATGTGCTCGAGAAAGGATCACCCTGAAGGCATCAACTTTACTCGATCTCCAGTAAATCTCGTCGACATCGACTACTTTCCTCGAGATCGACCACTTCTGCAGCAACTTCAACACTCGATTCCGACGTTCTGCACATTTGTCTAGTAAGTTTCTTTCTTTATTCTTGTTTTTATGAAGTGAGGACGCTGTAATCTTTAAGTATGGGGTGGGGGAATAGCTTACTTTATGCATATTTGATTATATTTGACATTATTTGTGCATATTTTTCGAATTGTTCACACATGGCTATCTTTGGAATTATTATTTATCTATGTGCTTACATGTTGTTTTCCAAAATCTATTTTTATCAACCCCATTGAAATTGTTTGTTTTATTAGTGTCATGGAAGCTTAAATGAACTCGAATATGCAAAATTGGATTCATTAGAGATATAGGATGAAATTGCCTAGTAAAGGGAAGTCACATTGAAATGCATTATTTGTTGAAAACCATGAAATGAGGTACATTTGAAGCTGCTTTTGACAAGTTGCATGATAAGAGGACATATGACTTTATATTTTCCATACAATGCTCATATTGTTCCAAGCCATACATATGCTTATGTATCACAAAAGCCATATTAAGCCTTATTTTATATAGTGCTCCACATTATCTAAATATTGCAAATTTTCTACCTTATTTCCTTTCCGGGGATTATGTTGAGAATGAAAGTTACATTATGAAAATTATTATACGGTGTTTGTGTTGTTATTATATTTTGAAGTTTGGCAGGAAATTCACCTTATTATGGAAAATTTAATGAGAGAAAGAAAACCCGGTCACCCATGTTTGTGACTCTGAAGCACTAAATATCCCACCTTTAGTCTTTTACCAATCTACTCCTTATTGAGCTTAAATAAAGTCCTCTTGATTATTGTTGCTTTGTAACTTATGAATTGTTTTTGCATAACCCTCCTTTTGTGTGTGAAGTTGCTTTTATTCACATGCATGGATTTGGTGACATTAGTACCGTTGCGAGGATGGTAATTGATTGCAGGGACATGCGGTAATGGATCTAAGATGTTGAGAGTTTGAATTCTTCCCATGTATGACCATTGAAACTATTGCTTGAGGACAAGCAAGCTTAAGTATGGGGTGTTTGTTGTGAGCCTAAATTGTCATGTTATACATTAACTTTTTGTTGTAGGAGGAAATCGAGTTCAAAATATAATAATAAATCAAACCAGATTGTACCCACGCAAATAAATACAAGACTTCTTCCCGCTGAAGCAAAAGGTAGTCAGGATCGATCCTCGAGGAAGTGTGTCAGCGGATCTTAGGTAGCAGGCGAATCTCACAAACGGTGATCGACCACAGAAGTACTCGACCTCGACCAGGCGAATCTCACGAATAGTCGATTTCGAGCAGCAGAAGGCACTGGGGAGTAGTCGACATCGACTAGGTCACCTCGACGTAGAGTAGAAGTTGTAGTCGAGTAGTCTTGGTCAAAGTCGAGTACCTGCAGAAACACAAACATCAACGATCTCGCTTGATCGAGTGATTAGTGGTCGATGTCGACTAGGCTTAGTTGAAGTCGGGTAGAACCGCAGAAACATAACAAAATAAACAAATATACATAAGGCAAGATAAAGAGAGATAATCATGCAATCACATCAAAGGAACAAGTTTTTGCCTTTTTCAACAATTAGACAACTCTTTCAAGAAACCCTAATTGTATCTACCAGTTTTATGTTTATAATCCAAGTTGTTTACCTTAGGCATGCATGGCTATCGTCGGGCTCACTCCGACCCTAGAAGTAGGTGGACTACTCGCTCTTCATCATAGGAAAACTCATCAATAATAAAAGGGAAATAACTTGCATTAAATAAAACCAAAACTTACAACAAATCGAAGCCAAATCCGCTCTCGCAACACTTCACTCCAATCGGCTCCAAGCTCTTTAACTATCTCTCATACTCGCTCTCTATGGAAAACACAATTGTCTTGTGGCTTGGATGATTCCTAAAATCAGCCCCTAAAGCCTTATTTATAGTAATCAATCCCCGTTATCTAAAGTGGATAAATATCTTCTCTCTTGATAGATCTTCATGTCTCTTGATAGAACATCTCGAATCTTTCCTTGCAAGTAACCTCTTAGGCTCGTACTCCACTCGATCTTGACTCGGATTGCTTGTGGATAGTACTCGACGTCGACCAAAGTACTCGACGTCGAGTAGGTCTTCTTCTTCTCGGATTGCACTCGACCTCGGGTAGAATTCGAAAAGTCGATGAGTACTCGATGTCGACTAGAATCCTCGACGTCGAGTAGTCTTGTCCTCTCGAGTGCGGCTCTGCTTGTGCTCGACTTGCTGAATTCGACTAGATGTACTCGACGTCGACTAAAGTACTCTACGCCGAGTAGAATTTTCAGCTCTCAGCATTCTGCTCTATTCTTGAAACACACTTTCTTGAGTCCCCGTTCGTCCGATTGACGCATATGAGTATGTGTTGCAAAGATATTTTCGAGGGCTACAACTCTCATAAAGACATCAGAACTTGATTCAGAATGATGAATGGCGAAACATGGGGTTTTTCTCCAGCTGCACCATAATTTGAAACTAGTGTAGACTCCATAATTTGAAAAATAAACATAAACTACATAGATTATGTACTATTATAACCCAAATGCATGAAATGTATACAAAAATCGATATAAAAGTCAATATAAAGCATGGCAAATTAGGCTCACAACAAACACCCCGTACTTAAGCTTTCTTGTCTTCAAGCAATACTTTTAATGTTCATTCAGGGGAAGAAATCAAACTCTCAACATCAAAGATTCATTCTCATATGGCCCTGCAATCAATTACCATCCTCGAAAAGGTACTTATTCCACAAATCCATGCATGTGCAATAAAAGCAACATCTACTCACAAAAAGAAGGTTATGCAAAAACGTTCATATGTGACAAAGCATTAATAATTAAGAGGAATTTAATTAAGCTCATGATGAAAAAAAAGATAAAAGGTAAAGTGGTGGGCTTTATTTAGGCAATGTGGTGCTAAATGATCCGGGGAGAACTCTTTTTGCTTTCTTGCTTTAATGCACTTTCTCCTTTTAATAATTTCCACATCACTCATCCTCATAAATCACTTTTTGCTTTTTTTCACTTATATGTTTTTACCTCTCTAACATCAGCACTGCCTTCTCGCGAGTCGCAAACATGGGTGTCATGAATTTTCCATATATTTTTTCAATTTCCTACCAAACATCAATAATGATAATAACAACACAACAACAATATAATAATCTCCATAATGTGACATCATTCTTAACAAAATCCCCGAATAGGAAATAAGCTAAAGAATGGCAATATTTAGAACATGTGGAGCAATATATGAAATAAGGAATAATATGACTTTTGTGACGCATAAGCATAGGTTGGGCTAGGAATATAACAATGAGCATTATATGGAAATGTAAAGTCCTCCATCCTCTTATCATGCAATATGTCAAAAGCAATTTCAAATGTTACCTCCTTTCATAAAAATATGCACTTCATTGTGACTTTCCTTTGCTAGGCAATTTCATGCTATATCTCTAATGAATCAAATTTTGCATCGACAAGTTCAATATAACTTCCATGAAACTAATAAAAAATTTCAGTGGGGGTGATTTTTTAAAATTTGGAAAACATGCGTATAAGCACATAGACATCAATAATAATTCCAAAGTAGCCATGTATAAGCAATTCGAGAAATAAATCATAAATATGCACAAATAATGTCAAATAAATTGAAATATGCGTAAAGTAAGCCCTTACCCCACCCCATATTTAAACATTACAGTGTCCTCACTGTATAAAAACAAGGGTAAAAAAAGAAACTTACTAGACAGGTGTGCAGATCGTCGGAATCGAGTGATTAAATGTGTGCAGAAGTGGTCGACCTCGACAAGAGTAGTCGACATCGAGTAGGGTACTCGACGTTGAGTACATTTGCAAGCCTCCAGGGTGATCGTCGTCTATCACATGCTATTTTGCTCGATGGGGGTAGTCAACGTCGAGTAGAGTACTCAACGTCGAGTACTTCTGCAACGTCTTTTACCTGCAAAATTCGTTAGAAAAGACAATAATCCACAATAGAAAAAAAAAACAGTGTTTCAAAACCAAAAACCAAAAGCAAAACCGCAAATAATGTGTAAAAAGTCCTAAAAACTGATTGTCTTTGTTACAAGCTCTAGACTTTATAGTCGCTAGGCCGACTTCTTCATTTTTCCTCAAGGACCTTTTATGTAGGGCCCTTCTATGCTTGGCCATTCTCCTGGATCATCTAGGTTATTATTGTAGTACTCCAGCTCCGCTGATAGGTGATTGTCTGCATGCATGTCCCTACCCTTCTTCTTCTTCTTTTCGGCTCTACTCCTGCGTAGGTTAACTCGCCACGAGGCCTGGTATCCTCTAAAAATCTTTTTATTTTTATTAATGGATGGAGGAGAGTAGGGATTGCACCTGATCTTAACTTTTCGTGTCCCAAACAACAATCTTCGGGCTGAGGGTCAGTCGACGTCGAGTAGGGGTGGTCGACGTCGAGTACAGGGACCCCATACTTAGGCTTTTGGCAGGTTCGGAGCTCAACAAGGGAGGTTGACCTCGAGTGGGAGTACTCGACGTCGAGTTGGGTAGTCGACGTCGACCAGATGTCCTCGACTTCGACTAGAACTTTGGTGCTTTCCTCCGTTGTTGTCTCCTCGTCCCTGTGGTTGCCTATGTTTTTCACCTTCAGCCATGGAATTTCCTCCTTTGTAGGGCCAAAAGAGAAATCTAAGACCTCGTTACCTATCGTGAAGGTGAGCAATCTCTTCCTGACGCTGATGTTGGCATCTGTTGTAGTTAGAAAAGGTCTACCAAGAATAATAGAACAAGCAGGATCTTCCGCCATATCTATAACAAGAAAATCTGCGGGAATATAGAACTTACCAACCTGGACCGGGACATTGTTAACCATACCTGTTGGGATTACCACTGTATTGTTGGCCATGTATAGCTTGGCATTCACATACTCTAGTGCTCCTATCTTAACCTTTGACCAGATTGATAAGGGCATGACGCTCACGCTTGCTCTTAGATCACATAGTGCCTTATATCTATGTTTTCCAAATCCCATAGTAATAGAAAACTTACCAGGGTCACGTCTCTTATCAGGGAAATCCATCCTTTTGCAGTCGCTGGCGATTTCTGTGATTGATCGCTTGTTGCTAAGGATCTCCTTGAGGCACTTGACATATGCAGGCATCTCCTGAAGAGCTTCTGTAAAGGGAATTGAAATGTTTAGTTCCTCAAGCATCTCAAAGAAGCGTTTAAACATACCTACAGTGGGATCTTTCAGCGCCTTGGAAGGGAAAGGGAGCGTCTTCTTAGGTTTTGGAGCCAGAACAGTTGTCGGAGGTGCTGCAGAGTCCTCGACGTCGACTAGAGGGTCCTCGACATCGTTTACAAAAGTCGACGTCGAGTGTTGTTGATGTGCAGATCTACTCGACGTCGAGTAGACTGGTCGATGTCGACTGGACTCTGCTCGACGTCGATTGGATTCTTAGCTTCGTCTTTCTTCTTTTTCGACCTCTGGCGCTTGTAATTGGTGCCCGCTACTTAACTTTACAACGGCGACTTATCCGGATTGCCCCTTAGGATTTAGATCTGTATGCCAAGGGAGCTTTCCGGTTGGTCTTAGGATCTGTTGCGCGAGTTGACCCATTTGGGTCTCCATGTTCTTTATCCAGATGTCCATCTCCCCAAATCGTGTATTAAAGGTATGGAGTTGAGTCTGGATGTTGTTGGCGGATTGTTGTTGTTGTGCCTGGTTTCTCCTCATCTCGTCGAGGATCATCTGTAGATTATCTTTCCGCTGGTCCATTTCTCGATGTTCTCGAGCTCTTTATGGTGGGGGGTTCCTAGAGGCACCTTGGTTCCACTGTGGTTGATAGAACCTTTGGTCCTCCATATGGAGATTGGGACTAGAACCGCTGTGCCGCTGTGAACTACATTTAATGCAGGGTTGGTTAACAGATAAATATTTAACTTGTTTAAGAAGCTTATGATTTTGATCTTTGTAGAACTACTCCTTGACATCAGGATCGATCTCCCTAGATGGCTCATATAAGGGCATGGTTGGGGCTGGCCTTGCATAGGCTTTTTTTCGTAATTCGAGGGGCCCCATAGGTGTTGTCGAAGTTGTTGAGCCTTTCGATAGATGCACATGCCTCTGCTGGTGTTTATTTGAGGTATTCGTATTGCGTGTATTGATTGATCCTTTCCTTGTTGGCTATATCAAGAGAATTGTAGAAAATCTCTTGAATGACATATGGTGGCTGCCCATGAGTAGGGCAGGATCGCAGTAGATCCTTGTATCGATCCCATGCTCGTGCTAGCGGTTCCCCAGGCTTTTGTTTGAAAGTTGTAATCTTCTGGCGGAGGAGTGCTGCCTTGGCAGGAGGAAAGAATTTGTTAAGAAACGCAATCCTTACCTCAGTCCATGTTGTAAGGGATCGAGCAGGAAGTCCTTCAAGCCACTTTAGTGCTGGACCTGCAAGAGACCAACGAAAGGCTTTCATTCTTACATATTCAAGAGTAGCACCTTCAACAATAGTTTGGCACATATCAACAAAAGTAGTAATATGAGCGAGAGGGCATTCATTAAATTTCCCTTTTAAAGCATTATTTTTAATTTCAGTAAGGAAGGCAGTGCGAATTTCAAAGTCATTAGAAGGGACTAGAATAGCCGATTCAGGCACTATTAGAGTCGGGTGCATGTAATCCCTTGCAGTAGTTGGATATAAGGCAAGCTCAGCCTCCGCCTGCCTCATTTGTTCTATTTCCCGCTCGGTGCGTGCTCTCTCAGCGGCGAGAGCAGCATTGTTGGCTGCTAGTTCCCCCTGATGCATCTCGATCATCTGAGCTTGTGTTTTTGCGTCTGCCATGGCTTTCTTTAGTTTTGAATGGATGCGTATAAGGCATTCTGGATTGTCTAAGGCGTCAAACTCAGGTGGTTGACCAGAGAAGTAACTCAAAGAAAACGTGAGATCTAACTACCTAATGAGCGAATAATTGCTTCCCCGGCAACAACGCCAATTTGTTGTAGGAGGAAATCGAGTTCAAAATATACTAATAATAAATCAAACCAGATTGTGCTCACGCAAATAATTACAAGACTTCCCCCCGCTGTAGCAAAAGGTAGTCAGGATCAATCCTCAAGGAAGCGTGTCAGCGGATCTGAGGTAGCAGGCGAATCTCACGAACGGTGATCGACCATAAAAGTACTCGACCTCGACTAGGTGGCACTGTTCTAAAAAACCCTTCAAGACCCACCTAAACCCTTGAACTCGTCCCACCACCGAGGCCGTCAAGGTCGTCAAAACCTGCCTAGACTACATAGATCCGCCATGAAATCCGACTAGACCCCGCCTACGCCCCGCCTAGACCCTTAACCTTACCTTACCGTCAAGCACCCGCCAAGCATTTTTTAGAACATTGCTAGGTGGTAGTCGACAGGGATCAGTACAATCGATTTTGAGCAGCAGAAGGCACTAGGGAGTAGTCGGCATCAACTAGGTCTCCTCGACGTCGAGTAGAAGTCGTAGTCGAGTAGTCTTGGTCGAAGTCGAGTACCTGCAGAAACACAAACGGAAACGATCTCGCTTGATCGAGTGATTAGTGGTCGACGTCGACTAGGCTTAGTCAAAGTCGAGTAGAACCGCATAAACGTAACAAAAAGATAGGGTTTGCAGATTGCGAAATAAACAAATATAAAAGAAAAATTCCAAGACCGGGGTTTGCAACAATGATAACCAAACATGCATAAGGCAAGATAAAGAGAGATAATCATGCAATCATATCAAAGGAACAAGCTTTCGACTTTTTCAACAATTAGACAACTCTTTCATAAAACCCTAATTTTATCTACCAATTTGATGTTTATAATCCAAGTTGTTAACCTGAATCTCTATTAATTAGGTAATAAACATATAAAAGGCAGTGGATGATCAAAACACAATAAAGGTCGAGTATTTACCTTAGCCATGCGTGGCTATCGTCATGCTCACTCCGACCCTAGAAGTAGGTGGACTACTCTCTCTTCATCATAGGAAAACTCATCAATAATAAAAGGGAAATAACATGCATTAAATAAAAACAAAACATGCAACCTATCGAAGCCAAATCCGCTCTCGCAACACTTCACTCCAATCGGCTCCAAGCTCTCTAACTATCTCTCCTACTTGCTCTCTATGGGAAACACAATTGTCTTGTGGATTGGATGATTCTTAAAATCAGCCCCTAAAGCCTTATTTATAGTAACCAATCCCCGTTATCCAAGGAAAGAATACTTTATCTATATCTATTCCTATTTATCTAAAAGCTTTGTGATAAAACTTTAATAAAACAAATAAATCCATAAAGGAAACTATATCTAAAGTGGATAAATATATTCTCTCTTGATGGATCTTCATGTCTCTTAATAGAACCTCTCGAATCTTTGCTTGCAAGTAAGCTCTTAGGCTCGGACTCCACTCGATCGTGACTCGGACTGCTTCTGGATAGTACTCGACGTCAACCAAAGTACTCGACGTCGAGTAGATCTTCTTCTTCTTCTCAGATTGCACTCGAGCTCGGGTAAGATTTGGACAGTCGATGGGTACTCGATGTCGACTAGACTCCTCGACGGTGAGTAGTCTTATCCTTACGAGTGTGGCTCTGCTCGTGCTCGGCTTGCTGAATTCAACTAGATGTACTCGACGTCGACTAAAGTACTCGATGTCGAGTAGAATTTTCAGCTCTCAGTATTCTGCTATGTTCTTGAAACGCACTTTCCCAAGTCCTCGTTCGTCCGATTGATGTATATGAGTATGCGTTGGAAAGATCTTTTTGAGCGATACAACTCTAATGAAGACATCAGAACTTGATTCAAAGTGATGAATGGCGAAAAGTGGGCATTTCTCCAGGTGCACAATCCTTGGCTTCTAGATGACTTTCCTTTAAGCTCCAAAGTGCGTCCGATTTCTGCGAAATTAAACAGAAACTAGTGTAGACTCCATAATTTGGCAAATAAACATAAACTACATAGATTATGTACTATTCTAACCCAAATGCATGAAATGTATACAGAAATTGATATAAAAGTCAATATAAAACATGGCAAATTAGGCTCACGACACTTTTATGTCGATTTCTGCATGCATTTCATATCATTGGGTTATTTGGGAATCATCCAATCCAAGCCTTATAAAACATGGATTTATTTGATTTATTTCCAAGTTTTATCATTAAGCTTTAGATATATAGTTTTAGATATAGATAGATTATTCTTTTCTTGGAAAGCGATGATTGAATACTATAAATAAGGCCTTATGGGCTGATTTTAGGAATCATCCAATCCAAGCCACAAACAATTATGTTCCACCATAGAGAGCGAGATAGAGACAGAGTTTAGAGAGCTTTGGCCGAGAGGGGTGTTTGTTTGCGAGAGCGGATATGGCTTCGATCGATTGTAAGCTCTGTTTTTATTTAATGCAATTTAATTTCCTTTTATTATTGATGCGTGTTTTGATAATGAAGAGAGAGTAGTCACCCAACTTCTAGGGCCGAGGTGAGCCCAACGATAGCCATGTAAGGTAATGCAACAAATGTACGACTTTTAATGCAATTTCGTCTTCTGTCGCTATGAGCATGATTCTTGTGCGACAGTCGAAGGTGATCCTTATTTGTATTATTGAAGCGAAAGTGATCTTAATGCAAACTTGGATTAATTATTTGAAAAGGGTTATTAACAATTAGGGTTTATGCGAAAGCCTCTACTTTCCTATTTGTTAATAACGATAGTTATTTGATGAAAAGGTATGATCTTTTATACCTTTAGCATGATTCTTATATGGTTATCGTTGTGGCGTTGAAACCCTGATTTTAGGAGCCTTTTATATTATTGAATTCGAATCCACCAATTTCGTGTTGTTTCCGTCTTTATTTGATTTCACAAAGGTCACGATTTTATTCTGCAGAGGACTCGATCTCGACAACTTGTAGTCGACGTCGAGGACACTAGCCGACGTCGAGTACTGCTCTACTCGACATTGCCTGTTTTTGCTTCTGTTGTGCAGTTTTGTAGGTTTCCTCGACTAAGGTAGTCGACATCGAGTACTTTTACTCGACGTCAAGGACTTATGTTGGTCGGTACAAGAGGATTTAGGAACTGAAAAGGCGAGCGCTGACACGCTTCCTCATGGATACGATCCTGAATACCCTACCACTACAACGAGAGGGTTTCATCTATTTTATTTGCATGGACAAGGATTTGATTTCGTTGTTTATTTTTTATATATATATATAATTCGTTTACTAGTTTTCCTCCTAACATATAGGTATGGCTAGGGATATCAAAAATTTGAGCATTATATGGAAAATATAAAGTTCTCCATCCTCTTATCATGCAGCATGTCAAAAGCAATTTCAATTTTTATTCTTTTCATGGTTTTCAAGAAAATATGCATTTTATTGTGACTTCCCTTTACTAGGCAATTTCATGCTATATCTCTAATGAATCCAACTTTGCATCGTCGAGTTCAATATAACTTCCATGACACTAATCAAAATTTTTAATGGGGGTGATTTTTTAAACATTGGAAAACAAACCTATAAGAACATAGATTAATATGAAATCCAAAGTAGCCATGTATGAGCAATTCGAAAATTAACATAAAAATATGCACGAAATTCACAATTATGCATAGGGTAAGCCTTTCCATCACCCCATACTTAAAAAATACAGCATCCTCACTGTATAATGATGTCTCCAAAGTAGCCATGTTTTTATGCATATTTTAGTTCCATATTCTTTACATTTTGCATATTTCGGGTTGGGAATATGTCGAATTTACGTAGTATATGCTTATTTGTCAGAAATGGAGATCTACATAAGTTTTTGTTTAATATTGCAGAATATGGAAACATTTCGGGGGAAAACCAAGAAGCAAAGACAGAAGCAGCAAGTCTACTCGATCTCGACTAAAGTCTCATCGATATCGACAAGTGCCAGACCACATAGCCATGTCGAAGAGATACTGCTCGACAACACCAGGCCAAGCCATGATCTACTCGAGGTCGACAAGACCCTTGTCGAGATCGAGGAAGCCCAGAAGCTTGTGCCCAAGCATGTCGACAAGAGGCCACTCGACAACACCAAGCTGGCCAAGTCGATGATCCGTTGTCGTCGAGATCGAGGAGCGTCATCTATGTCCACAAGCCCACATCCGAGCAAAGTTGCTCGACAACCTCGGAAGACCAAGTCGATAAGCACAACACTCGTCGAGATCGAGAAGCTCTCCTCGAGATCGACTAAGGCCATGAGTCATGACCGAGCCACGTCGAGGACCTGCTAGCCGAGACGACAAGCCAGGCCCAGTCGACGACTTTCCTACTCGAGATCGAGTATGTCATACTCGAGATCGAGTACGTCGTACTCGAGATCGACGAAGATTCCCGAAGCCGCGTGACGCATTGATGCAGTCCTACTCGGAGTTGGAGTCCTTAGAGCCGAGGATAGCCTAGTCTATCCGAATTATCTACATCTATCATGAAGAAGAGAGTTTTTATCCACTTGAGACAATTTAGATATTATTTCCCTTTTAGATTTAATTTCTTTGTTGCTTTTATTTATCATTAAGTCTTAGATATAGTTTTAGATATAGATATAGACATTCTATCCTTGAGTAGCAAGGTTTAGAAAGATATAAATAAAGCCCATGGGGTTGATTTTAGATTCATTCAATTTCAGAGAGACAGTTATACATAGAGATTTAGGAGTTTGAAGGTTTTAAGGTTTTGGCAGTTTACGAAAGTTGATTGCCGGGATTGTAAAGGCTTTGAATTTAGTTAATGCAAGTTATTTCTTTTAATTCAATGTCTGCGATTGCGATGAGGCGCGAGTAGTAAACCTACTTCTAGGGTTGGGGTGAGCCCAACGAGAGCCATGTCGGTGGATTAGCGATTAAAAAAGGAGGTATTTTGTCGATATTTTAGTCTATTCCCTATGTGCTTCATCTTTGATTGAGAAATTAAAGAACTCATGTTGCGAAACTTGGGTAGTAATTAGGATTTTTATTCGAAAGATTATAAATGCTAATTATGAAAAGGAATAGATGCAATTAGGATTATTTGTCGCAAGATTTATATTCCTACTTGACGGATTAGGTGAAAGTCTTTTCCTTTATCGATGAAGTTACCGCCTTTTGTGATTTATATTCCGCTTGCATGGTAATCGTTGTCACAAACCCTAATCTTGGAAGTTTTCTAAATTCATAGAGTTACAGAAACCGAAACTGCTTTTGTTTTTTTTTACTTTTCTGCCCTAGTCGATCTCGACCAAGCCTGGTCGATCTCGACTACTGATTCCCGATCCCAGATCATCGTAGCTTACTTGTGCAGGAACTCGACGAGCCCAACCCGAAGTCGACAAGGATTGTACTCGACATCGAGTAGCCCCTCGTCGATATCGAGTAGCCTCTGCCTACAACCGCTACGCTGTTCGACTAGCCTGATCTCCTGTCGACTAACCCTAGTCGAGATCTAGCTCCTGTTGTCGACTTCTGTCCGTGAGATTCCACCGCTTCCTAGGATCCGCTGACCAGCTTCCTCGAGGATTCGAACCTGACTTTCTCTTACTACATTGGAGGAAGTCTTGAACATTATTTGCTGAGATTCGATCGGTTTGCTTTACTTTATTTGCTTACTATTTTGCAGTCTCGATTTCCTCTTACAACATATAAAAACAAGGGTAAAGAAAGACGCTCACTAGATAGATGTGCAGAAGCTTGGAATCAAGTGCTGAAGTTGCTGCAAAATTGGTTGATCTCGAGTAGAGTAGTCGATGTCGACTAGATCTACTCGATCACGAGTGAAGTTGAAGCCTCAGGGTGGCCTCTCCTCGACCATAGACTCCTCTACTCGACATAGGTGGTGGACGTCGAGTAGTTTACTCGACGTCGAGTACTGCTGCAACTTCTCGTATCTGCAAGATTTGTTAGACAGACAATAGCCACAATAGGAAAACCCCAAAATAGTGTTTCAAAAAAAAAACAGAAGTAAACGTGTTTAAAAACCCCTAAAAATTAAGTATTTATTTACAAGCTCTAGACTTTATAGTCGCTAGGCCGACTTCTTCTTTTTAAGCTCAGGATGGCATCTGCAATTCCCATGTGGCTTGGGCTTCGAACAAGACTCCATTCTTATCCATCAGTTGTAATCCTTCGGAATGGATCTTGTGTACTGTGAATGGCCCCATCTTCTTGTTGTTGAACTTATTAGGGAACCGATGATTCTTGGATTTGGAGACATAGACGGTGTCTCCGACTTTGTACTCTTTAGGATCATCATTGGAAACCCTGCATAGACGGACTTACCAAGGCTCTCCCATGTATAGATAAGTCTTTAATTGAAATTGGGGAAGAGATGTCCTGACTCTGGCTTATATTTGAAGAATATGCACCATTCGGGGCCCCTGAATCTGGTCGACATCGAGTAGATGTACTCGACATCGAGTCACTGTTCTAAAAAACCCTTCAAAACCCGCCTAGACCCCCACCTAAACCATTGAACTCGCCCCACCGCCAAGGTCGTCAAGGTCGACAAAACCCGCCTACACAGCAAAGCTCCGCCATGAAATCCGCCTAACCCCGCCACACCCCGCCTAGACCCTTGACCCTACCCTACCGCCAAGCACCCGCCAAGCATTTTTTGGAACATTGCATCGAGTACTTTGCTGCGTCTGGTGGCTTGCTCGACGAGGAAGGATAATTTGAATTTTTGGTGGATCTGGTTGACATCGAGTAGTTTACTCGACGTCGAGTACTGCTCGACCTCTAGTGTGGTGCTCGATGCTGGAGAAGTCAATGGTTGTGTCTAAATCTAGTCGACATTGACTAGAGTACTCGACGTCGAGTTCTTCTAGTCGACATCGACCCCATACTTAAGACATGGAAAAACATCTTAAAAATAATTAGCCGACGTCGACTTACCTTGGTCTATATCAAGTAGATCTTCAGTCTCTTTGTTCAGGATTTCCATGATCTCCTCCACCTGGGCTTCCATAGCTTTCTTCTCCAACTCTTCGAGAGTTATATTTCTCACCTTAGTCTCCGTGCAAGTGATGTACCTAGTTGAAACTAATTTGATCTCCTTCATAGGACTTGTATGCCTTTCAGTTTTATTAAAAGAATACTCAATTACCTTATTGCTGATATTGAAGGTGAGTACTCCCTTTCTTACGCTTATGTTGGCATCCATAGTTTCTAAGAAAGGCCTTCCCAGAATAATTGGACAAGTAAGGTCCTCTGCCATATCAATAACTAAGAAATCAGCAAAGACAAAGAACTTACCTACCTGTACTAGTACATCGTCCAACATGCCTGTTGGGATGACTCCAGTGTTGTTCGCCATATAGAGTCGGACATCCACATGCTCTAATGAATCTATCTTTACTTTAGACCAAATTGATAAAGGCATGATACTAATGCTGGCTCCTAAGTCGCATAAGGCATTAAATTTGTATTGACCAAATCCAATAGTTATAGAAAACTTACGTGGATCATCCACCATGCCTGTTGGGATGACTACTGTGTTGTTCGCCATATAGAGTCGGACATCCACAGGCTCTAAAACACTTATCTTTACTTTGGACCAAATTGATAGAGGCATGATACTAATGATGGCTCCTAAGTCGCATAAGGCATTAAATTTGTATTGACCAAATCCAATAGTTATAGAAAACTTACCTGGATCTGGCCTTTTCTCTAGTAAGTCCATCTTACTGCATTCCTCTGCGATCTCAGTCATCGACCGCTTCTTGCTCAGGATGTGTTTGAGGAACTTTACATATGACGACATCTCATGAATAGCTTCCGTAAAGGGTATGTTGACATTGAGCCTCTGAAGCATCTTCACGAACTGCTAAAACTTCTTCTCTGCTGGGTCCTTCAAAGATTTGGTTGGGAATGAGAGTGTCTTCTTCCTTGGCGGTGCAAGAGTGTGGTCGATATCGACTGGATGTTGGTCGACATCGACTGGAGTAGTCGATTGCTGGGCAGGATCTGAGTTCTAATCGACGTTGACTAGAGGGTCCTCGACGTCGAGTAGATTCTGGTTTACATCGACTGGTTTGCTCGACGTCGAGTACTCCTCTACAACTTCCTCCTCTGTATTCTGCTCGGACGTTTGCATCTATCGCCCACTCCTTAGATTCATAACAGCCACTTGTCCTATAGATTTAGATTTAGGGTTCGACTCAGAAGAGCCAGGGAGCGTACCTGATTGTTTGGGGACCGATGTAGCCAATTGACCAATCTGGGTCTCTATGGTTTTCTGCCAGATGTCGATCTTCCCGGGTCTAGAATTGATGTCGTACAGTTGAGTGTGGACGGAGTTATTGGCCTATTTGATTTCATAATGGTTCTGTTGCATCTCATCAAGAATAACCTACAGGTCATCTTTCTTACCTTCCTTGTATGGGTGACCAGGAGCTTTGTAGGGTGGGGGGTCTCTTTGGTACTGGGGCTGGCGATAATGGCTCCATTTTTGTTGTTGATGCTGCCCTAAGTAATGTCCCCCCGCATAACGTGCATGTTCATGGGTTTCTACCATAAGTATTTGGTTGGCATGTGGGCCCGCAGTAGTGTTGTGCCTCACAGACCCACATTCCAAACAAGGTTTATCTTTAGACAGAAATTTAACTTGTTTGGTGAGACGACGTACTTGATCATTGTGGAACTGCTCCCTGACATCCGGATCAATTTCCTTTGGTGGCTCATATAAGGGCATAGATAGGGCAGACCTTTAATACCTTTCAACGGAGGCCGCAGAAGTCCCATTTGTATTGTCATAATTAGCGAGCGTCTCAAAGGTTTCCCAAGAACGTCGTGGGGTGTCCTAGAGATATCTATAACTAGTGTAGTTGTTGATCCGCTCCTTAGTTGGCGCATCCAGGCAATTGAAGGTAATTTCCTGGATCACACAGGGTGGTTGTCCATGCGTAGTAGAAGATTTCAGCAGCCTTTTGTAGCACTCCCAGACTTGTGCCAATATCTCCCCTGGTTTTTCTTAAAAGCCATGATTTGTTGTCTGAGTGCGGTTGTTGTGGCTGGAGGAAAGAACATGTTTAGAAACAAGTCCCTTAGTTCATTCCATGTACGAATAGATTGTGGAGGCAAACCCTCGATCCATTGTGAAGCTACTCATGCAAGAGACCAACGGAAAGCCTTTAGTTTATGATATTCTAGATTAGCCTCATCTGCAATAGCTTCACATAAATCTAGAAAAAATGTGACGTGCTCTAAAGGGCATCCATTGGTTATCCCTTGAAATTGATTCCTCCTAATTTTAGAAATAAAAGAAGGATGAATTTAAAAGTTAACGCGCAGGAGAACAATTGGCGATTCTGGAACTCCCAGAGTAGGGTGCAGGTACTCCTTTGCGTTTCCATGGACATGCTGAAACTGCTCCTCGAGTTCCCATCTGGCATTGATTCTGTGATCCACCATTGCCTCCTACCTTGGCTGATTTTGTGTATATTCCGCCTCTTGTTAGGCGCACTTTGCTTCTCTGGTGGTGAATTCCTCAATCCGTCAACGGAGTTGCTCAAGCTCTTATGCTGGTGTGAGTTGTACCTTATTCTCGTTGTTAGTTGTCTACATGAGTCTCCTCCTTAGCCTTTGTTGAAGGTGGAAAAAGCGTTCATGCTCGAGAATAGGATCGATACGTGTGCGATCAGTTCTTCGCATGCACCTGAAAAAACAAAAAGAAAAAGAAAATAGTAAAAAGGAACTAAAAAGGACATGATTGATTGCTTCCCCAGCAACGACGCCAAAAATTTTTGTGGAGGGGAATCTAGTTATCAAAATAAATCGAAATATAGAATCAAACCAACTCCCTGTCCAAGAAAATAAAATATAGAAACCCTCCCGCTGTAGTGGTAGGGTATTCAGGATCGAATCCACAAGGAAGCGTGTCAGCACTCACATGATAAGTTCCAAATTCCCCTCGTAATCGACCAGAAAATTACTCGATGTCGAGCAAAAGTACTCGATATCGACCACACTATCGACCTAACTTGTAGCTGCACCACGGAAGACGAAAACAAGCCAATGTCGAGTAGAAATTTGCTCGACGTCGACCATGTAGTACTCGACGACGACTAGTATGTAGTCGATCTCGAGTTGTTTGTGCAGATAAAATGTAAATAAAAACAAAACATAAACGGAAATAAACAAAAAATTGGTGGGATGTAATTCAATAAGACAAAAATATCCTAAAATCAGGATATCAACGCCACAACGATAACCATGTAAAAATAATGCCAAAGGTATAAAAAACCATGCCTTTTCATCAAATAACTTTCGTCATTAACAAATAGGAGGATAGAGGCTTTCGCATAAACCCTAATTGTTACTAACCCTTTTCACATAATTAATCCAAGTTTGCATTAAGATCACTTTCGCGTCAATAACACAAATAGGGATCACCTTCGACTGTCGCAGAAGAATCATACAATTAGCGAAAGAAAATGAAATCGCAATAAAGATTGTACCTTTGATTTATTACCTTACATGGCTACCGTCGGGCTCACCCTGACCCTAGAAGTTGGGTGACTACTCGCTCTTCATTATGGAAGCACACATCAATAATTTCATGAAAATAACTTGTATTGAAATAAACAAAGACTTACAACCGAATAATGCCAAACCGTCTCTCGACACCTTCACACTACTCGCTCAAAGATCTCTAAACTCTCTATACTCGCTACTATGGGTAAACACAATTGCTTGCAGCTTGGATGATCCTAAAACTCAGCCCAAATGGCTGTATTTATAGTGCTCAATCCTCGCTAATCAAGGAAAGAACAATTCTATCTATATCTAAACCTATCTATCTAAAACTTAATGATAAATTGTTTAACAATTAAGTAAAATAAAACAAATAATCCACACATCCAAATCATCACTCGACTAAGACTCGGACTAGGCGTCAGATGTACTCGACATCGACTAGAAGTAGTCAACATCGAGTAGAATTGTGTTCTGCTGTAGAAGATTGCTCTCCTCGGATTCGGACTCGAGCTTGACTAGGATTGGTGCTCGACGAGCACTCGACATCGAGAACTTTTTGTGTTGTTGAGTGGTCCTCTGCTCGATCCTATGTTCTGAAGCTGTAGTCGACCATGGTGTACTCGACATCGACCACTTCTAATCGACATGGACTAGCTCTGTTGAGTGCCTTCTTCCTTGTTTTCTGATCAATGTGCTCTGGTTCATCTGCTACTTGACCTTTAGTTTGGTGTAGTCGACCTCGAGCTTACTCATGGTTTTCTTCCTTCTCCCAATCGCTGTAAAATGTCTCGATTTCTGCGAATTTAAACAGAAGCTAGTGTAGACCTCCATAATTGGCAAATAAGCATAAACTACACAACTCATTTACTATTCTAACCCAAATGTATGAAATCTACACAAAAATCGATATAAAAGTCAATATAAAACATGGAAAATCATACGCACAACAAAGATGGTATTGTTATGACCCGGCGAAAGTTTGCTTCTGAGTTGCTTGAAGATTATGATCTTTCTTAATTCTTTCAAACCATCTTCCTCAACATTGGATCCAACCTTAAAGCTTCATCCTGGTGAAGGGTCTCCTTTGCCTGATCCTTCTGTGTATCAAAGATTAGTGGGAAAATTGAATTTTTTGTATCCGAAACAGGGTTAGATTTATCATTTGTCATTCAGCAACTTTCACCATTCATGCAATGTCCTACTGATCGCCATTGGGATGCTGTAATTCATGTTATCAATTATATCAAAGGCGCTTCACATTATGGTTTACTCCTTTCTTCATTAGATAATTTTAAGCTACAGGGTTACTGTGACTCCGATTGGGCAGCATGTCCTTGTCCCCATCGATCTGTGAGTGGTTATTTTAACACTCTTGGTTCATCACCCATCTCGGAGAGGGTTAGACTAGGTCTCAAAGGAGTGGCAGAGACTATATCCCCCGTTCGCACACCGTGTCATCATCTTCTTTAGTATTGTTTGTTACATTTGTCCTTTTGTTTTTCTATGAGTTTATATTTGTTGGTGCCTAGGCCACTAGGAAACACTCTCTCGATGATTTCGGGAAAAGAGTGTGTACAATTTGGCCCTCCAGACCCTGTTGGTTCATCACCCATTTCCTTGAAGTAAAAAAAGTAGGTAACAATTGCTCTTTCTTCTACAGAGACCGAATATCGATCAATTCAAAGATTAACTGCTAAATTTGCATTGCTCACTCGCCTTCTTTCTGAATTTGATGTTCTTGATGTGTCCCCTGTGCATGTGCACAGTGATAGTCAGGCTGCTATTCACATCGCCCGAATCTTGTTTTTCACAAACGAACAAAACACATTGAGATAGACTGTCATTTCGTTCGTGAAAAGCTTATAGATGGTCTCATATCCCTATCATACATTCCAACATCGAGCTCAGCTAGCTGATGTGTTTACAAAATCAATGTCAGGCCCCAAGCATGCCATTTCCATCTCCGAGCTGGGTTTGTGTTTCTCCAGCTCTAGCTGGGGAGGGGGGGAGTACGTGATAGAATATAGTAAGGGTGTATGCACCCAACTTGATTTTGTAATTTTCTCTTGTAGTTATACGTGATGTATAAATAGCTTATTCGGGTGTATGCACCCAACTTGATTTTGTTTCTATTTTCATTTCTTTTTTTTTTCTCTTTATGAAAGTTATATATGCATTCTCATGCAATGCACATAGATCTTAGCTTGCTCTAGCTCATACAACTTCATTTACCTTTCATTTATCTCTCATTTTAGCTACATTTTGTTTTGGATTGTAATAAGACAGCTAGCCTATTTTGTCTACTTGTGATCGTCCAATCATGGGTGAGAATTCCATGCTATATAAGCTGGTATCATCCATTGATTTCTGTAGGGTTTTTTGGTAACGGTGAAGGGAAGCAAGGGCTCCTGCCGCCTCTGAACTTTTCCAGTTTTGATCAATTAAACAGTGATGATGGATCATTGAGTTTACAACTTTTTCCTCTTAACATTACCTTATTTGCTGCCTTGTGTAGTATAAATTTGATCTTTAAACACATATTTCACATGGAATCAGAGCTTAGGCTCTCGATCTGAAATTTTCCGCTACTTAATTAGTAAGGAAGGAGATGGCTAATCCAAGAAATGTTCCCAATCCAGCAGAGGCATAATGATCACCTTGGGAGACAAGTTGAAACTTGGTTTTTTCAATGGGAGTTGTATGAAACCCACTGAAGAAGGGATTAACCTTCAAAGGTGGATAAGAGCCGACTATATGGTGAGATGTTGGATACTGAATTCTGTGAACAAAAATATTGCTGAGGGTTTGATGTATGTTGAATCCACTAAGGAATTATGGGATGAAATAGGGGAAAGGTATAGCCAGATTAATGCTCCACTTATATTTCATATTAAGAAGAAACTGAACAATGTGAGTCAAGGGAATATGAGTCTTGCAGATTTGTTCAATACTCTCAAGAAGCATTGGGATGAGCTCCAAGTGTTAGAGAGGAAGCCAGAGTGTTCATGTGGAGCCATGGAGAATTGTGGATGTAACATGTCTAAGCAGATAAATGAGATGGGGGACAGAAACATACTCATGCAGTTGCTAGCAAGCCTGAATGACAATTATGATGGAGCCAGGAATTCAATCTTGGCAATGGATCCATTGCCAACTGTGGGCAAAGGATATTACATATTATAGCAGGTAGACATGGGATCTGAGGCATCAGGAGGGACCTCAAATGGCATGACTGATGCTAGTGCCTTTGCAGCAAACAAAAGTCATTACTCTGGTCAAGGAAATCAGTCTTACAGTGGTCAGGGGAGTGGATCTTATACACAGAGCAATGCATCATTTGGTGCACAAAATCAGAAAAGAGACTGGAAGGAACTGAAGAGGATCAAGCAGGCCTATTGAAGGGCAAAATTCCATAAATTTTATTGCTCGTATTTGACTCATAATATTTTGGGATCATGAAATTAAATTAACTAATCAATTTGGTTAAATGGGCTCAAAGTGACCAGGCTTTTCAGCCCAATTTAAAGCCCGATCCAAAGGCCAATTAGAGGCCCAAATTTTGTTCTATGTGAATGAAAAAGAAACCCAATTGAAAAGAAAATACAGAAAAAATGGAGTCTTAAAGTCTACACTTTCAACTGCCCCCATCCATCAAGCATACTCTATCAATCTATACTCCCTCACCTTTCAAATATATATATATATATATATATATATATATATATATATATATATATATATATATATAAACAAAAAAAATCCCTCAACTGCTCCCATCAATCTATGAAAGGTATGGTGTCCTAAATGTTCACCTTTTTCTCCTATAAAAGGAAGAGTTTACAGCTTCTTGGAAGCTCCACGATACTCCCATCTGCAAAACAAAAAGAAGCAAAAAAAATCAGTGAAAGGAAAAGAAAAAGAAGAGAGCAAAACACTTACAAAAAGAAAATCAGTGTCAATCTCACAAATAAGGTAGCAATCCCATTTGTTCCTGTTTTTCGATTCTTGAAACTCTGCCCTCGAGAACCTTGCGAGCTTCTTCTTGTGGTTTGAGTTTCGGAATCTCGAAATCACTTAAACTAGGTGGAAGTGCTGCTGAAATATTCGTGATAGGTCATGTTTCTGATTCTTGAAACTTTGCCCTCGAGATCCTTACGAGCTTCGTCGTGTGGCCGAGTTTCAGAATCACCAAATAACCCTAAATCAAGAGGAAACTTTGTTCAAATTTTTTTAAAATATTTGGTGCTAACATGCTTGTGTGAACCCAAACGCTAGACGCAAAGCATGGAATCGAAAGCCCCAATAATTTTCACCAAGTTCAGAAAAAAATTACTACATCCCAAATTACACAATTCAAGTCAATTGAACAAAATATCAAGGGGGACACCGCATGAAGCAGTGCAAACACAAATCAAGATGCAAAAAATCAGCAAAAAGAAAAAAAAAGGAATCAGCCACTGTAAATGGCAATATTAGGGCTGATGTTGCGATGGGAAATCAACCACAAATAAAATACCTCAATTCCCACTATGTAGATAGCGGAAGTCGGGATCGTTCCACTGGAGAGAGGACAGCACTTTCTAGAGTAGTTCCTGTGATCTAATAACACACAAAAATCAGTAGCAAAGGCGGTCGATATCGACTAGAGAGGTCGAAATCAAGGGGATGGTCGAGAGAAGTGATGAATGTCAAGTGGTTGTTTGTTTTCCAGCAGCGAAATAGAACAAAAAGCAAGGGATTTTAGGGATGTAAACAATATAAAAAGAACTTCCAAGGTAAAGGGATAACCACAACAACAACCATGCATGAACCACACAAGAATCATAGAACAAAGATCATGTTTTTATCATCAAAAGATAGCTTTCGCATACTTCACAAATAGAGAATAGAGGCTTTCGCATAAAACCTATACGATCTACTTTTTCTTAATTAGATCCCTTTTACTTTCGTCAAAGATCTCTAATTGCTATCCAAATTCATAATTAAATCCACTTTCGCTTCATAATCATAAACATGGAATCGTCCTCAACTTTCGCAAAGGACTTAAGCACAAGATAGATGATGATAAACTCATAAAAACATCATAGATTCAAGCTTTCATACATGGCTATTGTTGGGCTCACCCCAACCCTAGAAGAAGAGAAACTACTCACACACAGCTATAGAAAACATGCTGAAAATTGAATAAAACGTAATCTGAAATTGCATAAAATCAAACCTCAAAACCAATGTCAAAACCTTCAACCAAAAACTCCAAAACTTACGTCCTAAGCTGCTGTCCGTTCAGCGTGTCTTATGTCGTTCATGGATCTCTTGAATGTCTATATTTAGCCTCTAATTGGCTTTATTTAAAGATAGAAATTAAAAATTAATCTCCAAGGAAAGAGATTTTATCTAAAGAAAATAATATAATCTATCTAAGGAAGGATAAAATATCCCAAGTCTATCTAACTAAAAGATCCTAAAAGGAATTAAATAGAAACCCTAATTAAAAAGCCCATTAAGAAATTTAATCAGCCCGCGGAAACTTTTGCTAGTGCGCAGGGTATCGGCGTCGAGGGTCTGGGTGTCGGCGTCGAGGTATCTATTCGAATGCAGTAAGTTCTGTTTTTCTCCAGCTTTTCGTCTCTGTCTTTAATCGCACTTTCCCAAGTTGTCGTTCATCCGATTGATGCATATGAATATGCGTTGGAAAGCTATTTTCAAGGACTACAATTCCCATGAAGGCTCCAGAACTTGAATCAAAGTGATGGATGGCGAAAATAAGGCTTTTATCCAGCTACACCACTTTTTGCTTTTGCTTGGCTTCTCCATTGCCTTCATGATTTTTCATTAAGCTCTAAAGTGCGTCAAAACTCTTCCAAATCAGCTCCAATACCTATAAAATCACCCTAAAGCTTGTGTAGACTCCATTTCTTGCAATATTAAGCGTAACTACACATTTTCCTTACTTTCCCAAATCCCAACACAAAAAGTAATAAAAGAACTTGAATGAAATGAAAACATGATGTAAAATAAGACTAAAAATGCGGACACAAAACACCCCATACTTAGACTTGCTTGTCCTCAAGCAATAACCAAACTATGGTCAAGACCTTTAACATGCCTTCAAGTCTTCGCCTTAGTCAAAAGCAACATCAATTTAGCGCAAGTGGTCTAAAAGAATCAAGTAATCAAATGTCATCACACATATATAAGAAACTCTAAGCAAGAGCAATTGAAATCCAACCTCACAAGGATATATGTGTTTCACTCAACTCTCAATGTGTTTAGCCTTTGAATAATATCTCTCAACTCAATCCTTAATGCAAAAAGCTACATAGACATTGTTATTTATATCACCAATCTCTCCACCGGAGATGTCAAAGCAATTAAAATCATCAAGAGGACTTATGGCTCAATGAAAGACTTCAAAGAAGACTTCATTCGGCCGGGTTGTAATGTGGCTTGTCGAAAAATAAATTGTATGGAATTATTTAGGCAAAGTGGTGCTAAAAATCCGGGAATCAAGACTCCTAAACTTCTAACTCAACTCAACCAAACAACTCATCTCAAAATTCAACACATAACCAATGCTCATCAACTATCAAGATCATCAACCCATGAAAATACTTCTCAACCAACAATTTCATCTAACTCTCACATATAATAAACTAGGCTCTTAATAAACACTTTTTTTTCTTCTGCATTTCTTTTTTTTTTTTCGCCGACATTTTTTTCTTTTTTTTTTCTCTTTCGGCAATAATACGTATATATAAATTTTCGGAGCCTCTAAAGTATAAGAACAATATGAGGAATAATGCACAACCTTACATAATTTCACTCAAAGCATCTCAACAAAGCTCAACAACTTAGCTTCTTCTTCATCAAACTCAACTCGATTAAATTCCAAGCAACTCTAAATCCTAATTCCCGGATAAAAGGTCAAGCTTATAATCGGCTAGGAATAAATTTTGTGGAGCTAACAAAGAATAGGCTAAGGCTCAAAGGGCTTCAAGCAAGATAAATATGCAAGGTAGGTAAAAGAATGGATAAAACATGGCTAAGAGAATATAAGTCCTCCATCATCTAATTTTAATAAGCAATGAACTAGTATCTCATAATCGGTCTCAAGAAATAAATAACTACATCAATGTCAAGAGGTAATCACATAATGAGAGTAAATCACTCATTAAAAATAGAGGGAAATATAAAAATATGAAGAACATTCCCTATAAGGCCAAAGATATCTCACTAGGACATAGATTTGGATTTCAAGCACCTCTACTTAAAATCATATGTGCTCAATTATAATCGCAAGTCAAATTACCACATAAAAATCAAACTTTTCAGGAGACTTAGACTAAACCATCCAAACATATCATAGGATTTACATGATCAAGTCGATTATTAGGCATCATCATAGGACATCTAAGTTAATTAGGTGTTTAGAACTAAACTAAAAATGCATTTTTTTTTCTTCTTTTTTCGACATTTTTCAATTTTTTTTTATGGACTCAATAAAAATGAAAAATATGCAAACATACAAAATAATGCAAAACAACACCACCAAAAACACACCTCAAACCATAAGCATATAGTAAGTTGTTACCCCCACCCCATACTTCAAATATTACTTTGTCTTCAAAGTATAAGCTCAAAAATAAGAGATGGGTGTAAACAAAGACTTACAAGATAGAACTGGAGCTCATTCCGACCGAAAATAGGTGCTACTATCGTGCCCAGGAGTCGACATCAACCGGTGATAGTCGACAAGCTTCTCTTCTCCAAGGTTGTCCTTTCGTCATGCTTAGCACCTACCACTTCGTTAGCAATCAAAACCAAAACCACCAAAAACAAAGTTTAAAGAAAAACCAAAACAAAATCCAAAACCAAAACCACCAAAAATAAAATCCTAAATAACCATAGGTCTATGTACAAGCTCTAGATTTTTAAGTCGCTAGGCCGACTTCTTCTCTTAAGCTCATGTGGGCATTCGCAAGGCCCATGTGGCACGGGCCTCCTCCTCCGGACTCTCTAGTTCGACCTTGCATAGGACTCCTTCCTTGTCCTTTAACTCCATTGTGTCGGGTCGAATCTTGTGAATTTCAAATGGACCAACCTTCTTCTCTTTGAATTTGCTAGGGAACCATTGATTCTTGGCCTTGGAGATGTACACCGTATCTCCTACCTCATAAGCTTTTGGATCTTCATTGCATCCCCTACATAATCATACAAACCAAGGCATACCTCTTCCATTCGTAATAGATAGGTTTTTAATGGAAATAGGGGAGGAGAAATTCATACCTTGACTTACCTTGTTGGGACCGGGATGGTGGTCTTCGGCCCAACTCTTTCCTTTCTCGTCAACTTTTCCTTTCATGGTAGTGCAACCAACTTCTTCACGTTTTCCTGCTACTGGAGGTGTCGATGCCGAGGCTGAAGGTATCGGCGCCGAGGCATCTGTAGCTTTTTCAGCATTCTGCAGAAACATTTTATCCTCCAGGGGTGTCGACGTCGAGGGTGAGGGTGTCGACGCCGAGGCATCTGTAGCTTTTTCAGCATGGTGTGGAACTGATGTCGACAGAGGTGGGTTGATGTCAAGGACCCCATACTTAGCCGTTGTCGTGCTCTTGATTTCCACTTCTTCATTATCCAAAGTAGCCAATAGGTTGTTGATTTGATCATCCGTTGGTGTTGGATCCTTGGCTATCATCTCCTTTGTAAGCTCCTCACATGGAATGACGTCCATTTGTGCATATAGGGCATTGACCTCCATCCTCCTTACCTCCCTCATAGTCGTATTAAAACGAAACTCAATTACCTCATCGGCTATGGTGAAAGCAAGTAGGCCATTCTTGACGCTAATGTTCGCATCCGGCGTGGCCAGGAAAGGTCTACCCAAAATGATTGGCACGGTGGGATCCGGTTCCATATCTAGCACAATGAAGTCGGTTGGGACAAAGAACTTCCCCACCTTGACGGGGACATTCTCCATAATCCCTGTGGGCTTCACCCATGTGTTGTCGGCCATAAACAACTTCATCTCCACCGGCTCCAATGCTCCTAGCTTGACTTGGTGCCAAATAGATAGAGGCATAAGACTTAAACTTGCTCCCAAGTCACAAAAGGCTTTGTAACGATGATTTCCATGCCCAATAGAGATGGCAAACTTCCCTGGATCAGCCTTCTTTTCGGGAAAGTCCATCTTGTTGCATTCCTCCGCAATATCCACTAGAGACCTCTTGTTACTCAAGATCTCCTTAAAAAATTCCACATAGGCGGGCATTTCTTTAAGTGCTTCGGTGAGGGGGGTAGTAACGTTGAGGCCTTGAAGCATTTTCATAAACCGCTTGAACTTCCTATCAGTGGGGTCCTTCGGCACCTTGGAGGGGAATGGGAGTGGTACCTTAGGCTTAGAAGCAACCTCAGAAGCTCTCGTTCTTTCTGCTGCAGGGGTCGGCGTCGAGGCAGGAGGGGTCGGCGTTGAGGGGTATGCAGTGTTGGGAGAGGTTTCTTGAACAGGTGGGTCGGCATCGACACCGGAGGGGTCGGCGCCGAGGGGCTGTGCACTCCCAGCAGCTTCTGTAGTAGGTTTTGGAGCTGTCAGGGTGTCGGCGCCGAGGGTAGAGCTGTCGGCACCGAGGATGTTTCTGGGCTCGTCGTCCTCTTTTTGCGAGTTGTGTTGGTCTAGTAACTCGCGTCCACTTCTTAGCTTGATGGAAGCAACATGCCCGGTGGCATGGCCCTTAGGATTAGCCGTGGTTTGGCTTGGTAAGGTGCCGGGTTGCTTTGGAATTTGAGCCGCCAATTGACCCACTTGGGTCTCAATGTTTCTCCTCCATATGTCCATTTCCCCAAAGCGAGCATTGAGACCTTGCAATTGAGTTTGGAAAGCCGAGTTAGCAAGTTCATTCTTTGCTTGGTTTCTCCTCATCTCTTCAAGGATCATGCTCATATCATTGCGTGATTGCTCACGCTCCGGATGGCCTGGAGCTCGATAGAAGTTGTGTCCGCCATAGTTTTGTTGGGGTTGACGATTGCCCCAAGTGTTTTGGTTTCCTCCTTGGCTAGGACCTCCCACATAATGAGCATCCTCATATGTCTCGGCTAGGTGCACTTGATCGGCGTGAGGGCATTGGACTGTGGTGTGGTAAGTAGATCCACACTCTATGCATGCTTGATTTGCCGATAGATGCCGAACTTGCTTTTGTAGCTTTCTCACTTGATCCTTCATAAATTGCTCGCGAACATCCGGATCAATCTCTTTAGATGGTTGATAGAGAGCCATAGATGGTGGGGGCCTCACATCCGAGATTTCGGAGGTCCCATAGGTGTTGTCCGTTTAGCGTGTCTTATGTCGTTCATGGATCTCTTGAATGTCTCTAATTAGCCTCTAATTGGCTTTATTTAAATATAGAAATTAAAACTTAATCTTCAAGGAAAGATATTTTATCTAAGGAAAATAATATAATCTATCTAAGGAAGGATAAAATATCCCAAGTCCATCTAACTAAAAGATCCTAAAAGAAATTAAATAGAAACCCTAATTAAAAAGCCCATTAAGAAATTAAATCAGCCCGCAGAAACTTTTGCTGGTGAGCAGGGTATCGGCGCCGAGGGTCTGGGTGTCGGCGTCGAGGTATCTGTTCGAATGCAGTAAGTTCTGTTTTTCTCCAGCTTTTCGTCTCTGTCTTTAATTGCACTTTCCCAAGTCCTCATTCATCCGATTGACGCATATGAATATGCGTTGGAAAGCTATTTTCAAGGACTACAGTTCTCATGAAGGCTCCAGAACTTGAATCAAAGTGATGGATGGCGAAAATAAGGCTTTTCTCCAGCTACACCACTTTTTGCTTTTGCTTGGCTTCTCCATTGCCTTCATGATTTTTCATTAAGCTCTAAAGTGCATCAAAACTCTTCCAAATCAGCTCCAATACCTATAAAATCACCCCAAAGCTTGTGTAGACTCCATTTCTTGCAATATTAAGCGTAACTACACATTTTCCTTACTTTCCCAACACAAAAAGTAATAAAAGGACTTGAATGAAATGAAAACATGATGTAAAATAAGACTAAAAATGCGGACATCACCTGATTTAGTTTAAACTAGTGTAGTGCCCGTGCCTTGAAGGCTGACAAGAGGAAAACCTATCGTTGTTCTTGCCAAAGAATACTCAAACTCACAACTAGTATAGTGTGTAAGCAAGTGATTGATCCACGGGGAAATCTATTCAATTCAAGTATAATTCTAATCGCTAATAGAGAATATGAGGGTTTTTGGTGTGTAAATGGTCCGCCTTTTATCAAAGCGGTGTTGTGAGCTGAATCTGCCATGTTTTATAGTAACTTTTATATCGATTTCTGCATACATTTCATTCATTTGGGCTAACATAGTACAGAATCTATGTAGTTTATGTTTATTTGCCAAATTATGGAATCTACACCAGTTTCTGTTTAATTCGCAGAAATCGAAGCATTTTACAGCAATTCTACAGAAGGTCGGAAGTAGAGCAAGAGTTCCTGAACAAATTCTTCCCACCCGCCAAAACAGCACATCTCCGCCAGAAAATCACCGCCTTCGGACAGAAGCAAGGGGAACCGCTGGCAAAGGCATGGGAGCGCTACAAGGAACTTCTGTGATCTTGCCCTACTCATGGACAGCCACCCTACGTCATTCAGGAGATCTTCTTCAACTCTCTTGATCAAGGCACTAAGGACAGAATCAACCATTATACTCGCTATGAGTATTTGACAATGCCTCCACGTGACGCATGGGGTGTGCTAGAGAAGCTCACTACTTACGACAACAAGTATGGGTCTACTGCAACCTATGAAGAGAACTCATACGCCAGGCCAGCACCATCTATGCCCCTGTATGATCCCCCTAAGGAGATCGATCCAGACGTTAGGGAGCAATACTACAGAGACCAAAACAAGAAGCTCCTCAAGCAAGTCAAATATCTCTCTGTCAACCAGCCTTGTATTAAATGCGGATCGCAGCGGCACACCACTCCTGAGTGCCCACACACAAAGCAAGTCAAGCTGGCAGAGCATCATGAGGAGGCAGCTTACGCAGGGGGTCCCAATCGCTACATGGGGGACCAAAGGTTTCAGCAACCACAATGGAACCAAGGTGTCCCTAGAAACCCCCCACCCTACAGAGCTCCAGGACATCCGGAAAGGGAGCAGAAAAAGGATGATATACAGATAGTCCTGGAAGAAATACGGAGGAACCACTCAGAAACTAGGCAGTCCTTCAACTCAATCTATACTCAGATGCAAGATGTCAACTCTAAGCTTGGGGAAATTGATATCTGGCGGAAATCAGTTGATACACAGATTGGTCAGCTAGCAGCAGGAATCCCCAGACAGTCAAGGTCACTTCCAGGATTTTCAGAACCAAATCCTAAGGGAAAGATTGGACACATCGCTGCTATAAAACTCAGAAGCGGCCATCAACTACGAGAGCCAGAGGTCGGAAAACAGCAGAAGGACGAGGAACATCAAGTCAATCTCGATAAAGCCGTGGTCGATCTCGACAAGAGCCTCGTCGACCTCGGAGAGACACTTCCAGAATCTTCGTCTGCACCACACAGCAACTCGACTGGGCCCAATCTGGTCGATGTCGACAAAGGCCTTGTCGATGTCGAGGAGCCCCTGGTCGACGTTGAGCAGCCTGCAGCACCTCCGACGTCCGTTCTGGCTCCGAATCAGAAAAAGAAGCTGCCTTTCCCCACAAAATCTCTAAAGGACCCAGCAGAAAAGAAATTTCAGCGCTTCATTAAGATGCTTCAGAAACTCAACATCACCATCCCCTTCACAGAAGCTCTCAATGAAATGCCATCTTATGTCAAGTTCCTGAAGGAGATTTTGAGCAAAAAGCGATCGATGGCTGAAATCACAGAGGAGTGCAGCCATCTGGACATATTGGAGAAGAGGCCGGATCCAGGTAAGTTTGCTATAACTATTGGATTTGGTCCATACAAAATTAATGCCCTATGTGATCTTGGAGCCAGTGTTAGTATTATGCCTTTAACAATTTGGTCCAAGATAAAGATAGGTGCCCTGGAGCCTGTGGATGCTAGACTTTACATGGCCAACAACACGGTGGTCATTCCAACAGGCATGGTGGATAATGTGCCAGTACAAGTAGATAAATTCTTTGTCCCTACTGATTTTCTAGTTGTTGATATGCAAGAAGATCCTGCTTGTCCAATTATTTTAGGAAGACCATTCTTGGCGACGATGGATGCCAACATAAGCGTTAGAAAAGGAGTGCTCACCTTCAACATCAGCGATGAGGTAATTGAGTATTCCTTTAATAAAACTGAAAGGCATACAGGTCCAATGGAAGAGGTCAAATCTATCTCAGCTGGCTACATCACTTGCGGGGAACCCAAGGTCAGAAATATGACCCCTGAGGAGATAGAAAAGAGGGACATGGAGGCCCAGGTGGAGGAGATCATGGCAATCCTCAAGGAGAACACAGAGAATCCAATCGACACAGACCAAGGTAAGTCGTTGTGGATTAATTATTTTTCGGATGCCTTGACAGGGACTACGTATGGGGTCAAGATCGACCAAGGCTCCTCGACATCGAGTAGAACCCTAGTCGATCTCGACCAGACCAAGGAGACTCCACCAGCACCAGCATCGTCGAGTAGCGAACCAGACAAACCAGGCTCGTCGATCTCGACTAGACTTGTCGAGGTCGACCACCACTCGACGGCCTCGGCTTCATCTCCCTTGACGCTGACTCCACTAGACGGACCAGCCTCGTCGATCTCGACCAGCCTTGTCGAGATCGACCACCACCCGGCGCCACCAGATCCGCCTCCCTCGATGAGCAAGCCACCAGGAGCAGGATCCTTGTCGAAGTCGACCAGCCTTGTCGATGTCGACAAGCCCTGTTCTTCATCGAATTCTGTCTCTTCGACCAGACCACCACCAGAACCTGCAGTCTTGTCGAGATCGACTAGCCCTAGTCGAGATCGACCAAATACAGTGGTCCCCGATTCCGTCTCTGCAAAGGTAAGTCAAGGTATGGATCTTTCTTCTCCTATTTCCATTAAAGATTTATCTATACATGGGAGAGGTCTGCCTTGGTATGTGCAATTGTGTAGGATATCCAATGATGAGCCTAAGGAATATGAAGTTGGAGACAAGCTCTATGTCTCCAAATCAAAGGATCACTGGTTTCCCAACAAATTCAACAAGAAGCAGATGGGACCTTTCGTGGTGAACAAGATCTATTCTGGAGGACTACAGCTGATGGACAAGAATTGAGTCCTATTTGAGGCCCAAGCTACATGGGCCCTGCAGATGCCACCTTGAGCATTAATGGAAAGTCGGCCTAGCGACTATAACATCTAGAGCATGTACATAGACTTTTTAGGACATTTTGAGACTTTGTTGCCTTTTGTTTTGGTTTTGAACACTTTTAGTTTTGCTATTATGGGTATATGTCTTCTACTTTTCAGGTCCATGGACAGAACCAAGCTACATTAATACTCGGTCCAGGAGGTGCTCCAATCGAAAATATAAGGCTCTGCACACATGTCTTGTGAGTTTCTTTCTTTACCCTTACCTTGTTTTTTTTATACAGTGAGGACACTGTAATGTTTAAGTATGGGGTGGGGGAAGGGCTTACTTCATGCATATTTGATCATATTTGACATTATGTGTGCATTATTTCTTCGAATTGCTACATGGCTATTTTGGAATGCATTATCTATTTATGTGCTTATATGCATGTTTTCCAAAATTTTGAGAAAAATGACCCCCGTTGAAAATTTGAACTAATGTCATGGAAGCTTATATTGAACTCGACGATGCAAAATTAGATTCATTAGAGATATAGCATGAAATTGCCTAGTAAAGGGAAGTCACAATAAAGTGCATTATTTCTTGAAAACCATGAAAGGAGGTAAAATTTGAAATTGCTTTTGACATGTTGCATGATAAGATGATGGAGGACTTTATATTTCCATATAATGCTCATTACTTGAATCCTAGCCTTACCTAAGCTTATGCGTCACAAAAGCCATATTACGCCTTATTTCAATTATTGCTCCACATGTTCTAAAATATTGCCATTCTTTACCCTATCCGGGGATTATGTTGAGAATGATGTTACATTATGGAGATTGTTATATGGTTGTTGTGTTTATCATTATTGGAGTTTGGCAGGAAATTGTTTGAAATATATGGAAAATTTAATGAGTGAAAGAAAATCCAATCACCTCAGGAGATAAAGGTAGATTGACCCTGCTCTCTGAGATAATAGTTTGGAGAGATGGGACGCATTGTGAGGAGTCCAAAGCACTAAGTATCCGGGGCCATTCATGACACCCATGTTTGCGACTCGCGAGAAGGAAGTGCTGAGGTTAGAGAGGTAAAAGCATTATTATTGAGAAAAGCATTATGAAAGGTGATGAATCAAATGGAGAAGGAATGTGGAAATTCAAGTTTGGAAATACTCCATTTCCCCGGATCATTAAGCACCACATTGCTAGAAATTGCCCACCTTTTAGCCTTTTACCAAATCTACTCCTTGTTTGAGCTTAAATTAAAGTCCTCTTGATTATCAATGCTTTGTCACTTATGAATGTTTTGCATAACCCTCCTTTTTATGAGTAGATGTTGCTTTTACATATTTGCACCTGCATGAATCTGTGACACTAGTACCTTTTCGAGGATGGTAATTGATTGCAGGGTTATATAAGAATGAATCTGATATGTTGAGAGTTTTTGATTTCTTCCCCTGAATGACAAATAAAAGTATTGCTTGAGGACAAGCAAGCTTAAGTATGGGGTGTTTGTTGTGAGCTGAATCTGCCATGTTTTACAGTAACTTTTATATCGATTTCTGCATGCATTTCATTCATTAGGGCTAAGATAGTACAGAATCTATGTAGTTTATGTTTATTTGTCAAATTATGGAATCTACACCAGTTTCTGTTTAATTCGCAGAAATCGAAGCATTTTACAGCAATTCTACAGAAGGTCGGAAAAGCTCGGAAAACCACTACAGAAGTCCAAGGTGAAGGAAGCAACAGAACCTTGGTCGAGCAAGCCTGATCGAGAAAGCCAGACAACCCAGCTCCGCAAGTCTACTCGATCTCGACGAACCCTTGTCGAGATCGACGAAGCCCAGCGCCACACCCGGAGTCGACGAAGAGAGAAGCTGCCCAAGAAGCCGAGGACGAGAAGCCGAGCACACCTTTACTCGATCTCGACCAACCCTTGTCGAGATCGACAAGCCACACCCGGAGTCGACAAGGATGAGGATGACCAGATGCAACTCGCTGCCAGCGATTCCACTCGCTGCAGTGGACGGCTCGCTGCCGCGGAAAAACGCGCTGCCAGCGGGATGCACCAAGTCGACAAAGAAGCCTACTCGCGGCAGCGGAAGAGGCAACTCGCGGAAGCGGAAGGGAGTACAACCAACTCGATCTCGACAAGAGTTGGTCGAGATCGACGAGCACCAGGAGCCAAGACTGAGCCGCATCGAGCAGAGCTAGCCAGGAAGTCTAGTCGACGATCCACCCTACTCGAGGTCGACGAGCCCTTGTCGAGGTCGAGTAGACCAGTGTCCGGAAACGCGTCGACGAAGACCTGTCCGAGTAGACTTGAGATTCCTTGGGGCAAAAGGAGTAAGATTCTATCCAAATCCATCAAAGTCTATCTAAGGAAGGAGATCTATCAAGACATGAAGACTTACCTTAGTTAGATTTATCTTTTCCTTGTTGATTTATTTCTTTATGGCATTTATTTATCTTTTAGCAATTTTGATATAATTTTAGATATAGATAGAAGATTCTATCCTTGAATAGCAAGGGTTAGAAGCCTATAAATAAGGCCCTAGGGGCTCAGTTTTAATCATCAATTTGGAGAGAAAGACAAGTAGTTCCACAGAGAAGTTTAGGAGTTCTAAGGTTTTTAGGGTTTTGGCTTTCTGCGAAAGTTGATTGCCAGGATTGTAAAGGCTTTTGAATTTATTTTTAATGCAATTTAGTTCTTTTCATCAATCAATGTCTGTTATTGCAATGAGGCGTGAGTAGTCCACCCACTTCTGGGGCTGGGGTGAGCCCGACGGTGGCCATGTGAAGTGACGCGATAAAGGTCAGATCTTTTTGTGCGATTCATCTTCTATCCCTATGAGCATGATTCTTTTGCGAAAGTTGAAGGTGATCCTTGTTTGTGTTATTGAAGCGAAAGTGATCTTAATGCAACTTGGATTAATTATGTGAAAAAGGGTTAGTAACAATTAGGGTTTATGCGAGAGCCTCTATATGCCTATTTGTTAATAACGAAAGTTATTTGATGGAAAGCATGATCTTTTATGCCTTTATATGTTACTTTGCATGGTTATCGTTGTGGTGTTGAAACCCTGGCTTTGGAAGTCTTTTAGGATATTGAGTTTATTTCTGTCGAAATTCTGAGTTTTGTTCGAGATTCTGCAAATTAAAGTTTCTGTTTCTTGTCGACATAGAGTAAGCCTTGTCGATCTCGAGTTGACTTGGTCGAGATCGAGTTGCCCTTGCCGGGTTTGCCTGTCTGCTGTGATTTCTGATTTTCTGTTGTCGACTGCTGTGGTCGATCTCGAGTAGCTGTTTGTCGAGATCGACGAGCCCTTTGCTTTGCTTTTAGTTTCTGCTTTGCTTTGTCTTTCCTGTTTTGCTTTGTTCTTTGCTTCTGCTTTTATTTCTGTTTCTTTCGTTGTTTCTGTGTTTCTGTCTTTTCTGCTGCTCTGTCTGTGAGAATTTACAGCTACCTGAGAACTGCTGACATGCTTCCTCGTGGATTCGATCCTGACTATTCTCTTACTACAACGGGAGGAAGTCTTGTATTTATTTGCTGAGACAGGGAAGTCATTCTGAACTTTATTTCATATTTATTTCATACTTGACCATCCTCCTGCAACAACAAGCGGAAGTAAGCAAACAAAGTAAATAGATTGTAGAATGCAGTGGAGAGAAATAGGTTCACCTACAATTTATCACTTCGATTGATGAATTCGATCCTTGTTTCAGCCTCTAGTTCTTGTCTTTTCCTATCAATATCCTTGTCCAGATCTTATGTAAATTACTAGTCCTACGAGTCCTAGCAACCCTTATCTCTAAATAACCCTAACGCGGTTAAGATTTAACCTAGAGATAGCATTAAGAATATGAATTAACCAAGGTACATGCAATATCAAGCTACGAGTCGATATTTAACATATATTCAAATTCCTACACATCCAATTAGTCCTACGAATTCTAAAGGGATATGATTGTCACTTGGGTTAAGGTTCGCTACGAGGAATCTACAAAATCCTAGCAATTGAATAAATCTACTCTAACTAGTCGGCCAGGCCAGAGAGAATAAAACACATTCAAGCAATTAAGCACAAAGAAGTCAAAACATTGGAATAGGAATAAGAACTAGATTAAGAAACTCACAATTCAACAATCAAAGATCCAACCTGTAGGCAAAACCTTGAGAGTTTAGTTGTTCATGCTCAACGACGCTCTCAATAATGGAATAAAGTGCATAAGGTGAGTGAAAATAATAACTAGAAAAGTCTTAAATAGTCTATAGAAAGTCAGCTAAATAACTTAGACCAAAACCCTAATTAAAATCTGGAACTGATGTTCAGTTTCTGCACAGGCCGCGGGGCGGCCGGCGATCAGCGAAGTCCTCCATTTCCCTTCGAGCCGCGGGGCGGCCAGCGATACTGCGGGGCAGCCTATGATTCTTCCAAGCTCTCTTTCCGTTACTTCAGCAACTCCTATGCATCTTCCTTAGCTTATTTTCGCACTTTTCAAATTCATTTCACCTCCAATCTACTTTACCTGAAATAAACCATAAAATCATGTAGATTCCGCCTCTTCTAACTCAACCAGTGATAATGTAAATGCGGCTAAATATATGCAATATTCACACCTAAATTATGCTAAATGCAATCTATTATGCAACACTAAATATGCTCTATCAAATTCCCCCACACTTGAACCTTTGCTTGTCCTCAAGCAATAGAAAACTCAACTCTACAGCCCCACAGAATAGAAATTCATGTATCCACACCTCAATATTCTTTAAGTGCATGAAAAACTAGCAAACACAATAGATTAACAACATCATAGCACATAATTGGAATAATTAATGAAATCAGGCAACCATATTCATTTTAGACCTCACAAAGGATATGTGTTTCACTCACGCTCAAGTGTTTAGGTTTAAATGTTTACACTCCAAACTCAATCTTCAAAAACTTAGCTACAAGAGTCTTGCATCAGTGTTCTAATTCTCCACCGATGGTGACTCTACACACACAAAAAATCATGAGTTCTTTTAATTGGGTTGTAATGGGGTGCTCACAATCCGGGAACTAAGGAAGATATCAAATCATAAAACCACTCATAAACTTCTCATACCATATCTCTATAATGCCAAACAACACCAATCTCAAGCATAAAACTTTACAAACCATACTCAACTCATTCCTTTATTCTTTTCTTCTTCTTTTTTTCTTCGTTTTTTTTCCTCTTTTTTTTTTCTTTTTCTTTTTCATTCATGCTATATCAAATGATTTTCCTTGACTTTTGCCCCTAAGTGAATTTTATCCTCCTTAGGTCCTAAGTAATAAATATGCTAGCAAGAATCAAACATCTCGTAAATACACCTCAAACATACAATCCACCACTACATACCATCATCCACACTATAGATATTCACCAACTATTCCTAAATTCCCGGATGGGGTCAGCCTATCATTGGCTATGGAAAAATCTTGTGGAGCTATAAAAGAATAGGCAATTAGGCTCAAACTGGCTTCAAGGAGAGGACAATATGTAAGGTGGGAATAGAGTCAAATAGGGCTAATAAAGGTGTCTCAATCATATTTAAGTCATGTGCAGAAATCATAATATGCACCCTTGAACAAGATATCTAAATGCAAGTCAAAGAGGAAGCAATTGAAGAGAGTACACACAACAAGCAAGAGGACTCAATAGAGTGTAGTCATGAATAGGCCAAAATAAGCTCACCGGGACATGTCTAGAACTTCAAGATCACCCAAAAATTCAAGATTTTATGTGCTCAATCATTAATCAATCATGCCCACCAAATAGTATAGAAAACATATATCGAATGCTTCAACAATCCAAGCACATCATGGGGCATAAATCTCAATAGATAAAATGGAGGACAAACGGTATCCATATGGGGAAATAAGACCTATTCTTAATAACGCAAGTACTAAAACTCTTCTTTCTCTTTTTTTCATTTTTTTTTTCTTTTTAGAATAGGAATAACAATGGTAGAAACTAAATATGTATACAACCAATAGAAAGAAACATGCAGACTTAAAAATCAAAATGCAGTGCAAACCAAAATACAAACGTGATATGCAAGTCTTCTCCCCCACACTTAGTTCTGACATTGTCCTCAATGCAGAAAAGCGAACAAAAACATCAAAATAAAAAGAAAAGGGAAAAGAAAATAAACAACTGACATGCTCACTGAGGAAGTGGTGGCGGCGGCGGGTAAGGTGGAAACTGTGGATACGCATATCGATAGAAGTCTTCCTACCTCTGCCACATCTGCTCCTGCATCCGTCGAATCGCTGTCTGGCTCTCAGAGACATCCTCCAAGCGAGAAGTCCAGCCACGGACATCCCGATGAATGTCGCCGACATCCACGTACAGCTGCTGCTGCTGGTCCCACATCACGTCCTAGTGCTGGGACATCCGCTGCTGGTGCTCCCACATGGCGTCCTAACGACGGGCCATCATCTGTTGATGCTCCCACATGGTTTCCTGACGGAGACACATATCGGCCTTTCGCTCCTCCAGCGCGTAGTAGTTCGGACTAGCACCAGCTGTGCCAGAAGGTCCAGCTCCACTACCTCCAATATTCGTCTGAACTGTGGGAACATCATCAACATCTTCCTGCTCAGCATCAGGAGTATCCTCCTCCTCATCATCATCATCAGAATCCTCAGCCATCTTATCCCCCATGTAAAAATCAGCTGTTGTAGGGCCAAAAGGGAGATTTCGGGGCAATCTCAACTGAATCCTTCCCTGATGGCCTGCCCTCTTGATCCACATCGGCGCCCTGCCCTCTAGGTGGCCAGCTTTCCTCAGTTGGGCTTCATCATACAGAAATGAGCCATGTTGAGCATCATGGGCAGCGCTCACACCGATGCATGCGCGAGCTATGAGGGTGATAAGACCCCTAAAGCTGATTGTCGCCTTGTTGCGCTTGTCCAGGATGTCCTTGCAGTTCATCAGAAACAGATACACCCAACCTGGAATCACTGGGCTCTCTGGCGTCAGACACCACAGAAATGACATATCCTTAAGCGAGATCTTGTTGACCTCAGCCTGTGGAAAGAAGGTTTTTGCCAGAACCTTGTGAATCAGTCATAATGCAGAATGGCAAATGCTCGAATTGTATTGGCCCTTCTTGGCCTCAAAAGGCACCCTAGTAGATGCCATCCAAAAAGCCACAGGGCCCTCTCCCTTGCATACATCAAGCCAACCAGCAATAGGCGCAGCAGTAATACCAAAAATCTGTGCCAATCTCTTCTTCGATAGCGTGAAATCTCTCCCAAGCAATCGAAAACCAATAGATGTATGCCCCACACTCAAAGTTGCTAAAAATTCTTTACATAAGCTTGGATAAGTAGGAGCATTATTCCCTAAAAATTGTCCTAAGCCCCCATGCTCTAACAATTGCATCGTGCATACATCCATTTGTAACAAACTAAGCGTAGGCTCATGAAAGAATTTTGTTACAAACAAATTTCTAGTGTTTAGAGCATTCCATCTCTCCTTCTGATTTTGACTCATTCCATGTGGTCTAGACATTGTGAATCCGAGCTAAAAATTACCACACAAGAATGAAAGTGAAGGAAAACTCACAAACGGCGAGTCACTATAGAGGTCGCGGGGCAGCCGAGGTTGGCGACAGGGCGGCTGGCGACAGAGGTGGCCGCGGGGCGGCTCGGTAGGTGACGGGGCGGCCGGGGATTTTGCCGGATCTGGAATATCCGTGCCGGATCTGGTCTCTGATGTCGTCGCTGATCTCTCTCTTAGTTGGATCCGAAAGAAACCCCTTGAAAATCTTTGGAATGGGCGATTTGTGTGTAGATCTAGGAGAGTGAGGTGGTGGGGTGGAGTTTTTATCTAGAAGGAAGATGGGAATGAGAGAAAAGAGTTGTTTTGTGGAGATTTGGGTGAAAGTTGAAAGCTTGGAGGGGGAGTTTTAATGGAGTCTTTGGGAGGTTTGAATGAGGAGGAAGAAGATAGAGGTAGGGGGCTCTTTGGCAAGGGGGTGGCTACTGAAGAAGGGAAAGAGAAGAAAAGAGGTGGATAGGGTTTATTTAGATGTGGCAAGCGGGGGCCCACACGGGCCCCTAAAAAATTTTCCATCCGGAAGAGGCCGCGGGGCGGCCAGTGTGGGCGACGGGGCGGCCGGCGATTTCGCGAAGGATTTTGCTGGGCGCCTTGGCCGCGGGGCGGCCCATGCTGGCGACGGGGCGGCCTGTTCATTTTTCTCCATTTTCCTTCTCCGTTTCCTTCCTGCAACGTTAGTATCCCAAGCCAACCTAAACTAAACTAAAAAAAACTTAATGTAAAAAGAAAAAGAATACCTAAACTATTACATTGGGTTGCCTCCCAAGCAGCGCCTTTAGTTACTGTCGTTGGCTCAACGTTATGGCTCCCTAATGATCCTCAGCACTAGGTTCAGTGAGAACCAACTCATCACCGTCCTGTTTGACAAAGCTTTCAAAGTATGGTTTCACTCTATGGCCATTTACCTTGAAGATGTCTCCATTCCTCTCATTTAGTAGCTCTACTGCACCATGAGGAAAGACATTAGTAATCACATATGGCCCTGTCCATCTAGAACGAAGCTTACCTAGGAAGAGTTGTAGGCGCGATTGAAATAGTAGAACTTTCTCCCCAACTTTGAGGTCCTTTCGCAACATATGTTTATCGTGACATGCCTTTGTCTTCTCCTTATAGGTGACGGAGTTATCATAGGCATCCAATCCCAATTCTTCCAACTCCTGCAGCTGTAGTTTCCTGAACTCCCCAGCTTCATCAATCTGCATGTTGCACTACTTCACCGCCCAATATGCTTTATGTTCAAGCTCGACAGGAAGATGGCAAGCCTTTCCATTGACTAATCTGAACGGAGACATCCCAATGGGAGTCTTGTAAGTCGTTCGATAAGCCCATAGAGCATCATCAAGTCTGACACTCCAATCCTTCCTGTATGGGGCAACAATCTTCTCCAAGATAGTCTTTATCTCGCGATTAGACACCTCATCTTGCCCATTGGTCTGGGGGTGGTATGTAGTAGACACCCTCTGAGTCACATGATATTTCTTTAAGAGCGCACTCACAGTCTTGTTGCAGAAATGGGTCCCTTTATCACTGATTAGTGCTTTTGGAACTCCAAAACTAGAGAATAGCTCCTTGAGGAAACCTGCAACTACTTTTGAATCATCAGTTCTAGTGGCCTTCGCCTCCACCCACTTGGAGACGTAGTCCACCGCAAGCAAAATATATAAGTTTCCAAAGGAGTTAGGGAATGGTCCCATGAAGTCAATGCCCCAAACATCGAAAATCTCACAAAATATCATGCGAGTTTGTGGCATCTCATTCCTCTTAGAAAGATTCCCAACTCTCTGACAGCGATCGCAGGATTTGCAAAAAGCATATGAATCACGAAATATATATGGCCAAAAGAATCCTGCATCAAGTACCTTCCTAGCTGTCTTTTGTGGTATAAAGTGTCCACCACATTCATGGGAATGACAAAAATTAAGGACAGATTGTACCTTATCGTCGGGAAGACACCGACATATCACTTGATCTGCGCAATGCTTCCATAGGTAAGGGTCATCCCAAACGTAGAAGCGCGCATCGTGGCGTATCTTCTCCTTCTGAGCCTTCGAAAAGTTGGTGGGAAACACTTACGACACTAAAAAGTGAACTAAGTTAGCAAACCAAGGGCGTGGAAGAGAACTTACCTTGAGCAAAGATTCAAATTCGGATTCTGCAAGGGTCGCGGGGCGGCCAGGGCTAGCCGCGGGGCGGCCGGCGATTGCGAAGGAAGTCTTCTCCGAGGACTCGACCGCGGGGCGGCTGGCAATTGCGAAGACTTGTAACAACTCTTTGTCAGGAAAGCTCCCCAATATGCCTTCTTGTCCATTCTCCCCCTGCACAATACGACTTAGATGGTCAACAACTAGGTTCTCAGCACCCTTTTTGTCCCTGATTTCAATGTCAAACTCGCTTAAAAGAAAGATCCATGTAATCAGTCTTGGCTTGGCCTCTTTCTTTGTCAAAAGGTAACGAAGTGTTGCATGATCAATATACACAATAACGTTTGTACCAAGAAAATATGATCTAAATTTCTCAAGTGCAAAAACTATAGCAAGAAGTTCCTTTTCTGTGGTTGAGTAATTCCTTTGAGCTCCATTCAGGTTCAGAGATGCATAGTATATGACATGAGAGCTTCTCCCTTCTTTTTGTCCAAGCACGGCTCCCACAGCGTAGTCACTAGCGTCACACATCAATTCGAACGGCTAAGACCAATTTGGTGCTTGTATGATTGGTGCACTTGTAAGACAAGTATTTAACTCATCAAACGTTGTCCTGCACTTCTCATCAAAAGTAAATGTGACCTCCTTCTTCAGCAGCTCGCACAATGGTGAGGTGATATTTGAAAAGTCCTTAATGAACCTGCGGTAGAATCCTGCATGGCCTAAAAAGGAACGCACTTCACACACATTAGTAGGATAAGGCAATGATTTAATGATGTCGATCTTTGCCTCATCAACCTCAATCCCTTTATGGGAGACAATGTGACCCAAAACAATGCCTTCATCAACCATAAAGTGACACTTTTCTGAATTGAGCACTAAGTTAGTGTCAACACACCTTCTGAGTACAAGCGCCAAATGGTTGAGGCAAGTATCAAAACTATCACCATGGACTTTAAAATCATCCATAAAAACCTCAATGAATTGCTCTATATATTCAGAAAAGATACTTAACATACACCGTTGGAATGTCCAAGGAGCGTTGCACAAGCCAAAAGGCATTCTGCGATATGCAAAAGTGTCAAACGGAGAAGTGAATGTTGTCTTTTCTTGATCCTCTGGTGCGATGGCTATCTGAAAGTACCATGAATGTCCATCTAGAAAGCAATAATATGGACGACTAGCAAGTCTTTCAAGCATTTGATCAATGAATGGTAAGGGAAAGTGATCTTTTCGAGTTACCGCATTCAGCTTACGATAATCGATGCAAACTCTCCAGCCTGATTGGACTCTGGTAGGGACCAACTCACCTTCTTGATTCTCAACCACTGTAATGCCTCCCTTCTTTGGTACTACCTGCGTTAGACTAACCCATTGACTATCAGAGATGGGATAGATCATACCTGCCTGAAGGAGTTTGAGCACCTCCTTCTTTACTACATGCATCATAGGCGGGTTGAGTCTCCGTTGAGGTTGCCTGGAAGGTTTGGCTCCCTCTTCCAACAAGATCATGTGTATGCTAGTAGCTGGGCTGATTCCCTTGATATCCGCTATGGTCCATCCCAGAGTTGTCTTATGCTCTTTGAGCACTCCTACCAACCTATCTTCTTGTTCTTTTGTAAGCTTGTTAGAGATGATGACAGGCAAGGTGTCACCTTCCTCCACAAATGCATATTTCAGATGCTCAGGAAGAGGCTTGAGCTCAACTTCAGGTGCCTGTACGATAGAAGGTAAGAGCTTTTCATTTGGAATGGTTAATTCCATAAAGGTACCTGCCTGTGAGTATATAGGTAGGGAAGACAAGTCTCTCATAGTCTCCTGCAGGTTAGTAGACAAAACATAATTCAATGAGAACTCCTTAATAGGAGATTCTAAAGCTACCTGCAGGTCATCTAAACAACTCATATGATGTGCTCGGACCCGGGCTTGACCAAAAGGACCGGAGACGAGAGTTCCGAGAAGTCGGGAAATTGTGGACAGCTTCTGAGGCAACAGATCAGTCTTCAAAGATTTCCAATTTCCCGTCGATCGGCTTGGCTATTGAGGACATGCCCTAATTTTGTAGATCTTGAAGTCGCGGTCGCAGATTGGGGCAGATCTCGTCAATTGGAGGTCAGACGAAGCGAGAAATCACGTTTTACGGAGACGTCGCTTGTGTAGAGGCGAGTCCAAACGGGGCTTGTTTGAGAGGGATTGAAGGGCTGCTTTGGGGTGACGTTTTGGGGGTGAATGGAGGGTGATGATGGGGCTGTGTAAGGCCTTAGAATGGTGGTAAAGAAGGGGATGGAGGTTGAGGGATATGTGATGCAAGAGCGCTCTCGGCCTCGCACTCCGAGCTCTCTCCAACACTCGATCTTCCACACTCTCGGCCTCGCACTCTGAGTATTTCCGACCCTTTGATTCCGTCGTCTCTCACTAAGGAATCTCTTTCAGCCTCTCACCGAAGGTTTTGTTCCCGGCCTCTCACCTAAGAACGAGATTCTTGACCCGAATCACTAGAAGCTAAAAGGCTCACTTTTCTCAAATTTCAACTTGTTTCAAATGAAAAGAGTTTACATATATATAGGAGTTTATTAGCATCTCTATGTGTTTTTAGTTGATGTGGGATAAAAAAGACTTCAAATTTGGTTCAGCTTAGAGCTTCTGCAAAGAACGAGATTTATGACCCTCTTCGGAGTAGAAATGGTGGGAAACGTCTTGAACAATGACGTAGCCCTCGGACCCAGCTTTCCAACGGGTCCTCTTGCGTCTTCGTCATACGAACACAACTCCAGTTAGAGGCAAAATAGCGAGCAGATGTCAGTTCATCAAGTTATAAGACTTTGATGTCTTCTTCTTCCGGAAATATGATGTTGTCCAAGGTAAGAGCTTCCGATGTTGGCTTGTCAATGCTAGGATCACATGTTCATCCCTCCAAGATCCATCAATGGTGTCATATTCTCCTGCAGGTTCATCGACCAAGCTACCATTGTCGAGGATCACATCATCCTCCCTTCCTTTAAAAGGATTCGACCTCGAATACGGTGGGTGTTGTGAGCTGAATTTACCATATTTTACAGTAACTTTAATATCGTTTTCTGCATACTTTACATACATTTGGGTTAGCTAGTACAGAATCTATGTAGTTTATGTTTATTTGCCAAATTATGGAATCTACACCAGTTTTTGTTTAAATTCGCAGAATTCGAGACATTTTACAGCAACTCTAAGGAAGGTCAGAAAAGCTCGGAAACCCACTACAGAAGTCCAAGGTCAAAGAAGCAGCGGAACCAGTCGAATCAAGACGAGAGCCCAGGCTACTCGATCTCGAGTAGGCCTTACTCGATCTAGACGAGCATGTCCGAGCACAAGCCTTGTCGACTAGGAGCAATGTCGAGAGCCAGACCAACCCAGCTCCGGAGCCCTACTCGATCTCGACAAGCCCTAGTCGAGATCGACGACGCCTCAGCGCCACACCTGGAGTCGACGAGAGGGGAGGCAAGCCGAGGAAGAAGACGACCAGGCAACACTCGCTACCAGCGACTAGACTCGCTGCAGCGAGCCTCTCGCTGCCAGCGGGATGCACCAAGACGAAGCTCGCCAACTCGCTCCATCGGAAGGGAGCTCTCGCACCTGCGGACGGACGGACTCGCTGCAGCGGAAGAAGCGGCTCGCTGCAGCGGAAGAAGCCACGTCGAGGACCTGCTAACCAAGACGACAAGCCAGCCCAGTCGACGACTTTCCTACTCGACATCGACGAGCCCTAGTCGACATCGACGACGAATCCAGAAGTTGTTGACGTGGCTTGACGAGTCCTACTCGGAGTTGGAGTCCTTGGAGCCGAGGATAGCCTAGTCTATCCGAATTATCTACATCTACCATGAAGAAGAGAGTTTTATCCACTTAAGACATTTAGATATATTTAGATTTAATTTCTTTATCGCTTTTATTTATCGCTAAGCATTTAGATATAGTTTTAGATATAGATATAGATATTCTATCCTTGAGTAGCAAGGTATAGAAGGCTATAAATAAAGCCCATGGGGCTCAGTTTTAGATATACAATTTCAGAATTAGGGAAGTAGTTCACAGAGACAGTTTAGGGGGTTCAGAGGTTTTAAGGTTTTGGCAGTTTACGAGAGTTGATTGCTAGGATTGTAAAGTCTTTGAATTTAGTTAATGCAAGTTGTTGTTTCTTTCCAATCAATGTCTGAGTTTGCGATGAGGCGTGAGTAGTCCACCCACTTCTAGGGTTGGGGCAAGCCCGACGATAGCCATGCGCGCTTGAGGTAAAAATCCGACCTTTATCATGTTTTGAGCATTTTCCTACTTGTTTATGTGTTTATTACCCGTCTAATGGAGATCCATGTTAACAACTTGGATTATAAACATAAAATTGGTAGAGACAATTAGGGTTTCTTGAGAGAGTTGTCTAATTGTTGGAAAAGGCGAAAGCTTACTCCTTTGATGCGATTTACATGATAATTTGTTTGGTTCTGCCTTATACATGCTTGGTTATCGTTGTTGCAAACCCCAATCTTGGAAGTCCTTTTAAATTAAGTTTAGTTCGAAATCCCAAAGCCTTTGCATTTATTTGATTTCGTTTTAATTTCTGTCTTACTCGAGATCGAATAGCACTCGTCGATCTCGACTACTAATCTTCGACCAAGGTCGCTGTAGCTTCTGTGTGCAGGTACTGGACGAGACGAAGCGAAGTCGACGAGGACTGTACTCGACATCGAGTAGACCCTCATCAATATCGACGAACCTCTGCCTGCGACTGCTGCGCTGTGTTCGACTGTCCGATTTTCTGTCGACTACCCTAGTCGAGATCGAGGACCCTGTTGTCGACGTTCGTGAGATTCCACCGCTACCTAGGATCCGCTGACACGCTTCCTCGTGGATCGATTCTGACTTCCCACTGCTGCATCAGGAGGAGGTCTTGTAATTATTTGCGTGGGCAGAATCTGGTTTGATTTATTTTGTTATATTTCATACTCGATTTCCTCCTACAACAAATTGGCGTCGTTGCCGGGGAAGCTATCATTCGCGCCTTAGGTAGTTAAATCTCACATCTGCTTTGAGTTATTATACAGGTGTATGCGCCGTTCTGGTCTACCACCTGAGTTTGACGCCTTAGAAGAACCAGAGCGTTACCTACACATCCACTCTAAACTCAAAAGGATCATGGCGGCCGCTGAAACACAAGAGCAACTGGTCGAAAGGCTTACAAGGGAGCAAGCAGAAGCTGAGCTTGCCCAATATCCAACTACTGCAGAGGATTATATGCATCCAGCTCTCGTCGTGCCTGAATCGGCGATTCTAATCCCTGATAACTCTTTTAAAATTCGCACTCAATTTTTGATAGAGCTTAAAAATAATGCTTTTTATGGCAAATTTAATGAGTGCCCTCTTGAACATATTACTAACTTTCATGATATGTGTCATACTCTTACAGAAGGTACAACTCTGGAATATGTCAAGATGAAATCTTTTCGCTGGTCGCTCGCTGGACCTGCACTGAAATGGCTTGAAGGGCTGAAGTCGAGATCTCTCACCACCTGGGCCCAAGTAGAACAAGAGTTCCTGAACAAATACTTCTCACCCGCCAAAACAGCACTTCTCCGTCAGAAAATCACCGCCTTCAAACAGAAGCAAGGGGAACCGCTGGCAAAGGCATGAGAACGCTACAAAGAACTACTGCGATCTTGCCCTACTCATGGACAGCCACCCTACGTCATCCAGGAGATCTTCTTCAACTCTCTGGATCAAATCACTAAGGATAGGATCAACCATTATACCCGCTATGAGTATCTGACGATGCCACCAAGCAACGCATGGGGTGTGCTAGAAAAGCTCACTAACTACGACAACAAATATGGGGCTCCTACAAACTATGAGGAGAACTCTTACGCCAGGCCAGCACCATCAATGCCACTATATGAGCCAGCAAAGGAGATTGACCCAGATGTCAGGGAGCAGTTCTACATAGACCAGAATCGCAAGCTCCTCAAGCAAGTCAAATATCTATCTGTCAACCAGCCTTGCATTGAATGCGGATCACAGAGGCACACCACTACTGAGTGCCCACACACCGAGCAAGTCAGGATGGCAGAAACACATGAGCAGACAGCCTACGCTGGGGGTCCAAATCGACACATGGGAGATCAAAGGTTCTATCAACCACAGTGGAACCAAGGTCCTCCTAGGAATCCCCCACCCTACAGAGCTCCAGGACATCCAGAGAGGGATCAAAATAAGGATGATCTGCAGCTGATCCTAGAAGAGATGCGTCGTAATCAGGGCACCATCAACAACCAATTCCAGAATATCACTACAAAGTTTGGGGAATTGGACATCTGGAAAAGGGGAATAGAGACGCAGATGGGTCAAATCGCTGCACAGATCCCACGACCGTCCGGACAACTCCCTGGGAAAACTGAACCAAATCCTAACGGGAAAACCGGACACGTCACAGCTATCAAACTCAGGAGTGGACATCAATTACACGAGCCAGAGGTCGGAAAACAGCAAAGCAAGGCAGAGCAGCAACTCGACGTAGAGCACGGCCAACTCGATCTCGAGGAAGGTATACTCGACATCGACGAGACTCTACTCGACAAAGACCAGAAGCGGAGCTCGGACTCCACTGTGCAGACCAGCAACTCCAGGTCGACCACTGTACACGATGTCGACGAGCCCGTTGTCGAGATCGACGAGCAGCGTCCAGCCGACGACGACGACTCTGCAGCACCTCCGCTGGCTGATCAGGCTCCGAAACTGAAAAAGCCACTGCCTTTCCCTTCAAAGGCACAAAAAGATCCCACTGCAGGTAGGTTTACCAGATTTGTTAATATGCTGCAAGAACTGAATGTTTCTATTCCTTTTACAGAAGCCCTGCAAGAGATGCTTGGATATGTCAAATTTCTCAAGGAAATCCTAAGCAAGAAGGGATCCATCTCAGAGATCGCAGGCGAATGCAAAGCACTCCACTTCCCTGAAAAGAGACCTGACCCTGGTAAGTTTTCTGTTACTGTGGGTTTTGGTCAATATAAATATGATTCTCTACGGGATTTAGGGGCAAGTGTGAGCATCATGCCTTTATCAATCTGGCGGAAAGTAAAGATAGGATGCATAGAACCTGTGGATGCTAAGTTATACATGGCAAACAATACAGTAGTCATCCCTACAAGTATAGTTGAGAACGTCCCTGTCCAGGTTGGTAAATTCTTTATTCCAGCTGATTTCCTTATCATTGACTATGCTGAAGATCCTACTAGCCCTATTATTCTTGGTAGACCATTCTTAGCTACTGCAGATGCCAGAATTAGTGTCAAGAATAGATCGCTCACCTTCACCATAGGCGATGAGGTGTTGGATTTCTCTTTTGGCCCTGCAAAAGAGGAAATTTCATGGCTAGAGGTGAAAAGAATCAGCAACCACGGGACCAAGCAAACAGCGGAGAAAGATGCTGACGCTGTACTCGAGATCGACAAGATCAAATCGATCTCGACAAGGGACCTACTCGACTTCGAAAAACCTTCGTCGATGTCGACTACCACTGCAGAGCCAGAAACTTGCCAAAAGCCTAAGTATGGGGTCCCTGTACTCATGGTCGACCAGCTGTACTCGATGTCGACTAGCCCCAAGCCCAAAGATTCCTGTTTTGGGTCCGAAAAGGCAGGTTCAGGTATGAATCCTACTCCCCCTCAGTCCATAAAGAAAATTATAAATGATTTAAGGGGAGACAAGACGTCGTCGCAAGAGAATCTACGAAAACTGAGAGCTGGAAGGAAAAGGGAGAAAGAAAAAGGAGATGATGCAAGCAACAACCAGTCTGCTGAGCTTGCATACTACCAGCAGGACCTAGATGATCCAGGAGAAGGGCCAAGCATGAGCGGGCCCCACAATAATGGTCCTTGAGTGCAAAAGGAGAAGTCGGCCTAGCGACTCTAAAATCTAGAGCATGTATATAAAACTTTATGATTTTGGGACTTTTGAACTTTTTGTTTTGTTTTTGGTTTTTGGTTTTAGGGTTTTATGTCTTTTAGAATGTTTTATGTGGATAGTCTTGTTTTGTGTGCAATCTAACACTTTTAGGTCGGCAAGCATATAAAGGATCGCGAAAAGTGGAATAAAGAAGTCCCTGAAAACAGTCAGAATCGACGAAGGCCAAGTCGACGACGACAAGGAGGAGAAGCCCAGAAGTTACTCGACCTCGAGTAGACGTACTCGACATGGACCAGCCAGACGCTCCTCGACTTCAGATTCCACCAGACGTTGAGAGCCTATTCGATATCGGGTACTGTACTCGATATCGACAAGAACATCTACTCGACATGTACTGATCCGCCTTCCTCGATGTTTTATCCTGTGAGTTCCTTCCTTTACTCTTGTTTTTATTTAATTTTTATACAGTGAGGACACTGTACATTTTAAGTATGGGGTGGGGGAAGGGCTTACTTCATGCATATTTGACTTTATATGTGCATTATTTTCTTTGAATTGCTATATGGCTATTTTGGAATACATTATTGATTTATGTGCTTATATGCATGACTTCCAAAAGTTTGAAAAATGACCCCCACTAAAATTGAATAATGTCATGGAAGCTTTAATTGGACTCAACGATGCAAAATTGGATTCATTAGAGATATAGCATGAAATTGCCTAGTAAGGGGAAGTCACAATGAAGTGCATATTTTATAAAAACCATGAAAGGAGATAAAATTTGAACTTGCTTTTGACATGTTGCATGATAAGATGATAGAGGACTTTAAATTTCCATATAATGCTCGTTGTTTGAAATCCTAGCCATACCTATGCTTATGCATCACAAAAGCCATAATATGCCTTATTTCAAATATTGCTCCACATGATCTAAATATTTGCCATTCTTTACCTTATCCGGGGATTATGTTGAGAATGATGTTACATTATGGAGATGTTATATGGTCTTTGTGTTTGTGATTATTATCATTATTGGAGTTTGGAAGGAAATCGTTTGAAATATATGGAAAATTTAATGAGTGAAAGAAAATCCAATCACCTCAGGAGATAAAGGTAGATTGACCCTGCTCTCTGAGATAATAGTTTGGAGAGATGGGACACATTGTGAGGAGTCCAAAGCACTAAGTATCCGGGGCCATTCATGACACCCATGTTTGCGACTCGCGAGAAGGCAGTGCTGAGGTTAGAGAGGTAAAAGCATTATTGTTGATAAAAGCATTATGAAAGGTGATGAAACTTATGAAAAGGAATGTGGAAATTCAATTTGGAAATACTCCATTTCCCCGGATCATTAGCACCACATTGCCAGAAATTGCCCACCTTTTAGCCTTTTTACCAAATCTACTCCTTATTTGAGCTTAAATTGAAGTCCTCTTGATTATCAATGCTTTGTCACTTATGAATGTTTTTTGCATAACCCTCCTTTTGTGAGTAGATGTTGCTCTTTAAATTGCACATGCATGGATTTGTGACACTAGTACATTTTCGAGGATGGTAATTGACTGTTGGGTTATATAAGAATGAATCTAATATGTTGAGAGTTTTAATTTCTTCCCCTGAATGACAGATAAAGGTATTGCTTGAGGACAAGCAAGCTTAAGTATGGGGTGTTTGTTGTGAGATGAATTTGCCATATTTTACAGTAACTTTAATATCGTTTTCTGCATACTTTACATACATTTGGGTTAGCTAGTACAGAATCTATGTAGTTTATGTTTATTTGCCAAATTATGGAATCTACACCAGTTTCTGTTTAAATTCGCAGAATTCGAGACATTTTACAGCAACTCTAAGGAAGGTCAGAAAAGCTCGGAAAACCACTACAGAAGTCCAAGGTCAAAGAAGCAGCGGAACCAGTCGAATCAAGACGAGAGCCCAGGCTAATCGATCTCGAGTAGGCCTTACTCGATCTAGACGAGCATGTCCGAGCACAGGCCTTGTCGACTAGGAGCAATGTCGAGAGCCAGACCAACCCAGCTCCGGAGCCCTACTCGGTCTCGACAAGCCCTAGTCGAGATCGACGACGCCTCAGCGCCACACCCGGAGTCAACGAGAGAGGAGGCAAGCCGAGAACGAAGACGACCAGGCAGCACTCGCTACCAGCGACTAGACTCGCTGCAGCGAGCCTCTCGCTACCGCGGAAATCCTCGCTGCCAGCGGGATGCACCAAGACGAAGCTCGCCAACTCGCTCCAGCAGAAGGGAGCTCTCGCACCTGCGGACGGACGGACTCGCTGCAGCGGAAGAAGCGGCTCGCTGCAGCGGAAGAAGCGGCTCGCTGCAGCGGAAGAAGCCACGTCGAGGACCTGCTAACCAAGACTACAAGCCAGCCCAGTCGACGACTTTCCTACTCGACATCGACGAGCCCTAGTCGACATCGACGACGAATCCAGAAGTTGTTGACGTGGCTTGACGAGTCCTACTCGGAGTTGGAGTCCTTGGAGCCGAGGATAGCCTAGTCTATCCGAATTATCTACATCTACCATGAGGATAATAAAATTAGCCATATAAGATGAGGATAATAAAAATAAATTACTAGGAAGCATAATAAGTACCCAAACTCGACTCCCCTGTATAACATCTCGTCTGTCGCAAGAATCGTCGACCTTAGGTAAGAATTGTCTCCCTACGCGGGAATAAGTGACCATCTCCCTCTTGCTTGTAGCTTCATATAACTCTCCAGCAAGGTGCAGTGTGATCCCTAGTTCCTTCTCTTTTAAAAGGGTTTCGATGACCTCTAGTTTGGAGCTAGGTGGGTGGTCCTCATAAACACCACTAGACTTGGGTCTAACAACATGTGTTGTAGGGATCGGTGTGGCCATAGAGAGAAAATTCATAGCGGTGGCCAACAATGTCTTTGTTCGTTGTGAATTAAGGCCAGAAGGATGCTTGGTGGTGCTATCTCGACTAGAGCAACATCGAGAAGGAGGGGCAACGATAGTCTTCTTAAGAACTTTCTCATAGAAATGAGTAGCATGGTTCAAAGCATCAACAACATGGGTATGACGAGAGCGCAAGACAAATTCTGGCACATCTGAATTAAGCCCTACAAGAAACTTAGCAAGTATATAAGCCTCATCATACCTTATCCTAGAAGATTGCAGGAGAGCATGAAGATCTTTGTAGTAATCATCAGGAGAGCGAGGACCCTGTCTTAGCATCTCAATCCGCAACAATGATGTCTGAATGTCAACCTCTTTTCCACGCCTAGCTCGGTGTTGCTCTCTCGAAAGAGTCCTCTCAAAGCATGTAGATGACTCATGTCGAGGCTTATGGTGCCCATGATGAATTCCACTATGTCCTTCTCGGTCTTGTCCCAATTGATGAGAATCATGTATGTTGATATCACTAACCTTGTTCTTTGGTGTAGGAGGAAGGCGTCGTAGGATCTCAGTCACATCATCCTCCATCCGTCCAATTCGGGTTGCTAGCGCCTTGATTGTAGTGGTACCTCCTCCACCATGCACCATACTAGGTTGACCTAAATAATGCGACATCATACAAAACAAGCAAACAAGTTAAGTTAGAGAAAATGTAAATCTCTCTCTCTCTCTCTTTCTCTCTCACTCACTTTGGTGGACGCTCACACTCTCTCACACACTCCGCTCATGTGTTTAAAGTGTTTGCCTCACTATAATGTACTCCAGAAAAGAAAGAGTCTCGAGAACCTGCAAAATGAGCAAACAACATATATAATAGCAATTAGTAGCCATAGATCTCCTCGGTGTTTGGCTCTCCGCTCCTTACTCTAGATGATTCTCTCCTCTCACTCACCTTTTCCAACACTACTCAATGTATCTCTTACCTCTCTTTTTTCTATTGCAACAGGCAACACTCTCAACTCTCTTTTTCCCAGTGCAAGGGCACGACACTCAAGAACCTGAATAATCGCTAGCGACAACTAGCACCAATAATAGTATCCAACCACCTGAAATCCACCAGCAGAAATAGACAACCCAGCAGTAATAATAGTGGCAACGTCAAACAGTGACAAACAATCCAGTACGTAGCACACAACCACACACTAGCGGAACGAATAAGCTAACAACTTGCAAGCAACAAGAAAAAGGCCTTTCGACGAGTATTTACCAAAACCCTCTATGATCTTTAGGCAATGCAAAACAAGTGATCTAGCCCGACCAAAAAAATGAAATTGCAATGCCGGGAAAAAAAACTAAGTAATATACACTAATCTAGGAAGGCAAAGTCTAATTCACAGAACAGTGTAATAGGAAAGATCAGTGAACAACAAAACCGACGTGTGAGTGTCTTTAAAAGTTCACCTGCTAGCTTGAACAAACTTCGTTTTTTTTAAACAAGCTCCTTTCTCTCTTTCTTTTATTTTATTTTTTTCACTACGATAGCCCCTTTGCCTTTTTGTTTTTTTTACCGCTTGCTAGGTACAATGCTTTTTTTTTTTTTTTTGAAACGAAAAGAAATTAAGGAGGGCAGTGAGAAGATCAACAAACACATCCAGTAGAAGCACGACGAGCAAGTAGGGGCTCGAACAAGCACACAGGACACATGAAGAATGATGAACAATTGCAATCTCTCAGGCCTAATCGAGCATGTTTTGCAAAAACTAAAGATTAAGCAAAGAGATAGTAATTTGTTGTAGGAGGAAATCGAGTATGAAAAATTAAATATAAATAAATCACAGCAAACCAGATTCCGTCCCTTGCAAATAATTACAAGACCTCCTCCTGATGCAGTAGTGGGAAGTCGGGATCGATCCACGAGGAAGCGTGTCAGCGGATCCTAGGAAGCAGTGAAATCTCACGGTCAGAAGTCGACAAAAGGTGCTAGATCTCGACTAGGGTTAGCCGACAGGAGATCAGGCTAGTCGAACAGCGTAGCAGTCGCAGGCAGTGGCTACTCGATCTCGACAAAGGGCTACTCGAGATCGAGTAGAGTCTTGGTCGACGTCGGTTTGTCTTGTCGAGTACCTGCACACAGAAGCTACAGCGACTTTGGGTCGAAGATCAGTAGTCGAGATCGACGAGTGCTAGTCGATCTCGAGAAAGACAGAGAATGAAAGAAAATAAAAACAATTGCTTTGGGATTTCGAACTAACTGTATGTAAAAGATTTCCAAGATTGGGGTTTGCAACAACGATAACCAAGCATGCATAAGGCACGAATAAAACAGATAATCATGTGAATTGCATCAAGGGACAAGCTTTCGCCTTTTCCAACAATTAGACAACTCTTTCAAGAAACCCTAATTGTCTCTACTGATTTTATGTTTACAATCCAAGTTGTTAGCATGGACCTCCATTAGATGGGTAATAAACACATAAACAAGTAGTAGATGCTCAAAACATGATAAAGGTCGGATCTTTACCTCAGGCACGCAGGGCTATCGTCGGGCTCGCCCCAACCCTAGAAGTGGGTGGACTACTCGCACTTCATTGCAACCTTGGACATTGATTGAAAGAAAATAAACTTGCAATAAACTAAATTCAAAGACTTTACAATCTCGGCGATCCAACTCTCGTTGAACGCCAAAACCCTAAAACCTTCGAACTCCTAAAACTTCTCTTTGGAACTACTTGTCTACTTCTGAAATTGAATTAATAGAAATCAGCCCCATGGGCTTTATTTATAGGCTTCTAAACCTTGCTACTCAAGGATAGAAATCTTTATCTATATCTAAAACTATATCTAAAAAGTTTAATGAAAAATAAATGGAAATAAAGGAATTAAATCTAAAATAGGGAAATATATCTAAAAGTCTTTTAATGGATAGATCTTCTCTTTCCTTGATGTATCTTGATAGATCGGATAGAATCAGCAAACTTCGAGCCCAAGGAATCCCAATTCGAGTAGAACTCCCCAAAACGTGTTACGCGGTTTCTGTAGCCGTCGTCGATCTCGAGTAGAGCCTACTCGATCTCGACTAGGAGTGTTGTCGACAGGGCTTGGCTCGACGTCTCGGGTAGCTCTGCTCGACAAGGCTCGGATTGGTGCTCCTTGGCTCCTCGATCTCGACTAGCTGTACTCGAGATCGAGTAGAGTTGGCTCGGCTTCTCCGTCCTCGTCTTCTCGACTTGGCACAGCTCGTCGACTCCGGACATGGCACTGAGGTGTAGTAGATCTCGACAAGGCCTCCTCGAGATCGAGTAGGGTTCCGGGATCGGGTTGTCTTTGACTCGGTGTCCTCGATCAGCTCTGCTCGACCAGGTGTGCTCGGACAGCCTTTGTCGAGATCGAGTAAGTGTACTCGAGATCGAGTAAAGTTCTCTCAGCTTTCTGCTCTATTTTTGAAACGCATTTTCCCGAGTTCTCGTTCTTCGGATTGACGCATATGACCATGCGTTGGAAAGCTCTTTCCGAGGGCTACAACTCTCATGAAGACATCAAAACTTGATTCAGAACGAAGAACGGTGAAAAATTGCCTTTTCTCCAGCTGCACCATTCTTAGCCTCTCCATGAGTTTCTTTTAAGCTCCAAAGTGCGTCCGATTTCTGAGAAATATAACAAAAACTTGTGTAGACCTCCATATATTGCAAATAAACATAAACTACACAATTTATGTATTATTCTAACCAAAATGCATGCATTGTATGCAGAAATCGATATAAAAGTAAGTGTAAAACATGGCAAATTAGGCTCACAACATAATTCGTACCCCGAAAGCTTGAGGAACTCTTGTCGTTGCTCTGATACCACTTGATGTGCTTGGACCCGGGCTTGAGCAAAAGGACCGGCGACGAGAGTTCCGAGAAGTCGGGAAATTGTGGACGGCTTCTGAGGCAACAGATCAGTCTTCAAAGATTTCCAATTTCCCGTCGATCGGCTTGTCCGTTAGGGACATGCATGCTCTACTTTTGTAGATCTTGAAGTCTCGGTCGCGGATTGGGGCAGATCTCGTCAATTGGAGGTCAGACGAAGCGAGAAATCACGTTTTACGGAGACGTCGCTTGTGCAGAGGCGAGTCCAAACGGGCTTGTTTGAGAGGGATTGAAGGGCTGCTTTGGGGTGACGTTTTGGGGGTGAATGGAGGGTGATGATGGGGCTGTGTAAGGCCTTAGAATGGTGGTAAAGAAGGGGATGGAGGTTGAGGGATATGTGATGCAAGAGCGCTCTCGGCCTCGCACTCCGAGCTCTCTCCAACACTTGATCTTCCACACTCTCGGCCTCGCACTCCGAGTGTTTCCGACCCTTTGATTCCGTCGTCTCTCACTAAGGAATCTCCTTCAGCCTCTCACCGAAGGTTTTGTTCCCGGCCTCTCACCTAAGAACGAGATTCTTGACCCGAATCACTGGAAGCTAAAAGGCTCACTTTTCTCAAATTTCAACTTGTTTCAAATGAAAAGAGTTTACATATATATAGGAGTTTATTAGCATCTCTATGTGTTTTTAGTTGATGTGGGATAAAAAAGACTTCAAATTTGGTTCAGCTTAGAGCTGCTGCAAAGAACGAGATTTATGACCATCTTCGGAGTAGAAATGGTGGGAAACGTCTTGAACAATGGCGTAGCCCTCGAACTCAGCTTTCCAACGGGTCTTCTTGCGTCTTCGTTGTACATACACAACTCTAGTTAGAGCCAAAATAGCGAGCAGATGTCGGTTCATCAAGTTACAAGACATTGATGTCTTCTTCTTCCGAAAATATGATGTTGTCCAAGGTATGAGCTTCCGATGCTGGCTTGTCAATCCTAGGATCACATGTTCATCCCTCCAAGATCCATCAACGGTGTCATATTCTCCTCCAGGTTCATCGACCAAGCTACCATCGTCGATGATCACATCATCATATCAAAGGTATCATGCATACAAGTATCAATCGCATCCATAAAGCATAAGGAATGATCATCAGAAGGGAGTTTCATTGCATCATATATATTGTATTCAACCTTCTCACCATCAAATTCCATAGTCAAAGAACCAGAATACACATCAATTTTTGTTCTAGCAGTCTTTAAAAAGGGTATTCCTAGCAAAATAGGAGCCTCTTGGTTACCATGCTCCATGTCTAAGACAGAGAAATCAGCAGGAAAGATCAAATTGTCAACCATAACTAAAACATCCTCAACTATGCCTCTAGGAAAAGCATTTGATCGGTCCGCTAATTGAATCACCGCTCTAGTCTTATGCAAAGGTCCTAAACCCAATGATTCATACAGAGAATAAGGTAAAACATTAATAGATGCACCCAAGTCTAACAAAGCTTTATCAAACTTAGTCTCACCTATCACACATGGGATTGTGAACATGCCAGGGTCGCTACATTTCTTAGCCATATGCTTTTGAAACACAGCAGACACATGTTCGCTTACCTTAATTTTCTGCTTCCCCTTCAACTTTTGATTCCTCTTTATTGTGCAAAGTTCCTTGAGAAATTTGGCATAACGAGGAATACTTTTAATCAGATTGAGTAAGGGGATATTTACCTCGCACTTACTGAACGTCTCAAAGATCTCTTTGTCATTGTCTGGTCTTTTTGTGTCTCTGGGTACTTCAGGAATGGAAGGAATAGGTTTGAAAGAATTAAGAGGAGGAAAATCAGGTCGAACGTACCCGTCATATGAGTTACTGGAGGGGCCGCGGGGCGGCTGGGCTTGGCCGCGGGGCGGCCCGGCGATTTCTGCAGCGTCAAAATCGCCTTGGCCTCTTCTTCTTCCTCGTTCGTTCCTGTTTCAAAATCCTCTATGTTAGCATCATTATGGGGAGTGGTGATCAGTTCCTTACCACTTCTTAGCGTCACAACGCTGACGTTCTCCTTGGGGTTCACCACCGTTTGAGATGGTAGCTTTCCTGAGTCCTTCGCCTACATTTCGCTCATCAATTGAGTCAATTGGCTAATTTGCTTCTCCAAATTCTTTTGGCGCTCAGCTTGACTCTTTTAGTGCTCAGCTTGACTCATGATGATCTTTATGAGAGCTTTGATAAGATCCTCGTTGGATTGATCATCAGTTGGTGGAGGTCCTCTCTGTCTGGCATCAAATTGTTGCTGAGGTCTGAAATGGGGTCCTCCTTGTGGATTGAAAGGGGCTTGGTTATTACCATAGCCATACCCCTGGTAACTTGCATTATAGTTATTATTGTAATGATTGGGATTAGCATAGTTACCATACCTGGGTCGCTGCAGAACAAAGTTCCCCATGGCATTCAACTCTACATTTGGCTCCTGCAACATTGGACAAGTGTCCGTCGGGTGATAAAGATCAGCGCAAATGCCACATGCCTTAAGTTGTTGTGGGGTTCCTTGTAGCATGAACCTTTTCATCATATCCTTCAATTCAGCCACATCGTTGTGTAATGCGGAATTTGAGGAGTCAACGGTGAGTACCCCTTTAGCATGAAGTCCCTTGCTGAATTCTCTAGAGCCATCAACAAGCTCTAAAAACACCTCCCACGCAGCATTGGGTGTTTTGTTCAAGATGTTGCCTCCACAGGCAGAGTTCACCGTCTTGCGCTTCTCGTCAAGCAATCCATTAAATAGCAAGAGCACTAAATCCTTCTTTGAGAAACAATGGTGAGGGCAACTAGAGCAAGGCTTCTTGAAGCGCTCGAAGTACTCATAGAGTGTCTCTGTAGCCTGCTGGTCAATGCTGCTGATTTCCTTTTTAAGATTGTTCAACTTGGTCGCAGGAAAGTACTTCTCTAGAAAGAGATGCTTTAACTGAATCCATGTTGTTGCACTACCTGGTGGCAAGTAGTAGAACCACTCATTAGCAGTGTCCTTAAGCGAGAAGGGGAATGCCCTCAACTTGATTTGCTCCTCCGTGACACTGCCTCGAGTAGCCCTACTCTGTATTGAGTAGGATTCGTCGTCTGGCTGGCTTGGTCGGGTGGCTCTGCTCGACAAGGCTCCTATCTGGGCTCACAGGTCTAGTCGATCTCGAGTAGCCCTACTCTGTCTCGAGTAGATTTGCTCATCGACTAGGTCTTCCCGGGTGGATCTACTCGACATGCTCGGACCTTGGCTCCGGGCTCCTCGATCTCGACTAAGCCTCTTCGAGATCGAGTAGAGGTGGTCTGCGTCTTCGTCCTCGGCTTCTCGATCGGCTCTTTCTCGACCAGGCTCTCCTCGATCTCGAGTAGAGTGTACTCGATCTCGAGTAAAGATTTCTCAGCTTTCTGCTCTGTTCTTAAAATGCACTTTTCCGAGTCCTCGTTCGTCGGATTGATGCATATGACCATGCGTTGGAAAGCTCTTTTCGAGGGCTACAACTCTCATGAAGATATCAAAGCTTGATTCAGAACTTAGAATGGTGAAAAATGGCCTCTTCTCCAGCTGCACTATTCTTAGCTTCTCCATGAGTTTTCTTTAAGCTCCAAAGTGCGTCCGATTTCTGCCAAATATAACAAAAACTTGTGTAGACCTCCATATATTGCAAATAAGTGTAAACTACACAGATTCTGTATTATTCTAACCCAAATCTATGCAATGTATGCAGAAATCGATATAAAAGTTACTGTTAAACATGGCAAATTAGGCTCACAACAAACACCCCATACTTAAGCTTGCTTGTCCTCAAGCAATACTTTTAATTGTCATTCAGGGGAAGAAATCAAAACTCTCAACATATTAGATTCATTCTTATATGTCCCTGCAATCAATTACCATCCTCGAAAAGGTACTAGTGTCACAGATCCATGCATGTGTAATTATATCAAAGCAACATCTACTCACAAAAGGAGGGTTATGCAAAACATTTATTCGTGACAAAGCATTAATAATCAAGAGGACTTAAATTTAGCTCAAATAAAGAGTAGATCGGTAAAAGGCTAAAAGGTGGACAATTTTTGGCAATGTGGTGCTAATGATCCGGGGAAATGGAGTATTTCCAAACTGAATTTCCACATTCCTTTTCATAAGATTCATCACCTTTCATAATGCTTTTATCAATAATAATGCTTTTACCTCTCTGACCTCAGCACTGCCTTCTCGCGAGTCGCAAACATGGGTGTCATGAATGGCCCCGGATACTTAGTGCCTTGGACTCCTCACAATGTGTCCCATCTCTCCAAAATATTATCTCAGAGAGCAGGGTCAATCTACCTTTATCTCCTGAGGTGATTGGATTTTCTTTCACTCATTAAATTTTCCATATATTTCAAACAATTTCCTTCCAAACTCCAATAATGATAATAATCACAACACAAACACCATATGATAATCTCCATAATGTAATATCATTCTCAACATAATCCCCGGATAAGGTAAAGAATGGCAAATATTTAGGTCATGTGGAGCAATATATGAAATAAGGCATAATATGGCTTTTGTGATGCATAAGCATAGGTAAGGCTAGGATTTCAAACAATGAGCATTATATGGAAATATAAAGTCCTCCATCATCTTATCATGCAACATGTCAAAAGCAACTTCAAATTTTACCTCATTTCATGGTTTTCATAAAAATATGCACTTCATTGTGACTTCCTTTTACTAGGCAATTTCATGCTATATCTCTAATGAATCCAATTTTGCATCGTCGAGTTCAATATAAGCTTCCATGACATTAATCAAAATTTTCAATGGGGATCATTTTTCTCAAACTTTGGAAAACATGCATATAAGCACATAAATCAAATAATGCATTCCAAAATAGCCATGTAGCAATTCCAAGTAATAAATTCTAAATATGCACAAATAATGTCAAATATGGAAATTATGCATGAAGTAAGCCCTTCCCCCACCCCATACTTAAACATTACAGTGTCCTCACTGTATAAAAAACAAGGGTAGAGAAAGAAACTCACTAGACTGGTGTGCAGGGCCTCTTAATATTGAATAAGGAATCGCCTGGGCCGAGTATGAATATGAATATAGCTTGCCTCTATCCATGGACCTGAAAAGTGTAGAAGACATATACCCATAATAGAAAAACTAAAAGTGTTCAAAACCAAAAACAAACAAAACAATGTCCAAAAACGTCTCAAAAAGTCTATGTACAAGCTCTAGATTTTATAGTCGCTAGGCCGACTTTCCATTTATGCTGAAGGTGGCATCTGTAGGGCCCATGTAGCTTGGGCCTCAAATAAGACTCCATTCTTGTCCATCAGCTGCAATCCTCCAGAATGGATTTTGTTCACCACGAAAGGTCTCATCCGCTTCTTGTTGAATTTATTAGGGAACCAATGATCCTTTGATTTAGAGACATAGAGCTTGTCTCCAACTTCATACTCCTTGGGCTCATCATTGGATATCCTACATAAGCGCACATACCAAGGCAAACCTCTCCTATGTATAGATAAATCTTTAATGGAAATAGGAGAAGAAAGATCCATACCTTGGCTTACCTTCGCAGAGACGGAATCGAGGACCACAGTGTTTCGTCGATCTCGACTAGGGCTAGTCGATCTCGACGAGTCTACAGGTTCTGGTGGTGGGCTGCTCGAAGATGCATGAGTCGACGAAGGGAAGGGCTTGTGGACATCGAGTGGCCTACTCGATCTCGAGTAGAATTCTGCTCCTAGAGGCTTCAATGTCGAGGAAGCAGGAGCTGGGCCAGCAGGTTGGTGGTCGATCTCGAGTAGCGTACTCGATGTCGAGTAGCCCTCGGCTTCTGTATTGCTGCTCGATGACGCTGGTGCTGGTGGAGGCTTCTGTTTCTTGTCGAGATCGACTAGTGTCCTCGATGTCGAGGAGTCTTGGTCGATCTTGACCCCATACTTAGTTCCTGTCAAGGCATCCGAAAAATAATTAGTCCATAACGACGTACCTTGGTTTGTGTCGATTGGATTTTCTGCGTCCTCTTTTAGAATTGCCATGATCTCCTCCACCTGGGCCTCCATGTCCCTTTTTTCCAGCTCCTCAGTGGTCATATTTTTGACCTTGGGTTCCCCGCAGGTGATATATCCAGCTGAGATAGATTTCACCTCTTCCATTGGACCTGTATGTCTTTCAGTTTTATTAAAGGAATACTCAATTACCTCATCGCTGATGTTGAAGGTGAGCACTCCTTTCCTTACGCTTATGTTGGCATCCACCGTCGCCAAGAAGGGTCTCCCTAGAATAATTGGACAAGCAGGATCTTCTTGCATATCAACAACTAGGAAATCAGCAGGGACAAAGAATTTACCTACTTGTACTGGCACATTGTCCACCATGCCTGTTGGGATGACTACAGTGTTGTTGGCCATATATAGTCTAGCATCCACAGGCTCTAGGGCACCTATCTTAATCTTGGACCAAATTGTTAAAGGCGTTATACTCACACTAGCTCCAAGATCACATAAAGCATTAATTTTGTATGGACCAAATCCAATGGTTATAGCAAACTTACCTGGATCTGGCCTCTTCTACAATATGCCCAAATGGCTGCATTCTTCTGTAATTTCAGCCATCGACCGCTTTTTGCTCAGTATCTCCTTCAAGAACTTGACATAGGATGGCATTTCATTGAGAGCTTCTGTGAAGGGGATGGTGACGTTGAGTTTCTGAAGCATCTTGATGAAGCGCTGAAATTTCTTTTCTGACGGGTCCTTTGGAGATTTTGTGGGGAAAGGCAACTTCTTTTTCTGATTCAGAGCTAGAACAGATGTCAAAGGTGCTGCAGACTGCTCGACCTCGGGTTGGGTGTCCTCGATATCGACCACACCCTTGTCGATCTCGACCAGGTTGGGTGATGTCGAGTTGCTGTGCAGTGCAGACGAGGGCTTTTGCAGTTTCTCATCGAGATCGAGTAGACCTTCCTCGATATCGAGTAGACCCTGGTCGACGTCGACCTGTTGTTCTTCGTTGTTCTGCTGCTTTCCGATCTCTGGCTCTTGTAGTTGATGTCCGCTTCTGAGTTTTACAGCAGCGATGTGTCCAGTCTTTCCCTTAGGATTTGGTTCTGAAGATCCAGGGAGCGCACCTGACTGTCTGGGGATTCCCGCTGCCAGCTAACCAATCTGTGTATCAACTGATTTTCGCCATATATCAATTTCCCCAAGCCTAGAGTTGACACCCTGCATCTGAGTGTAGACGGAGTTGAAGGACTGCCTAGTTTCTGAGTGATTTCTCCGTATTTCCTCCAGGACTGTCTGTATATCATCCTTTTTCTGGTCCCTTTCCGGATGTCCTGGAGCTCTGTAGGGCGGGGGGTTCCTAGGGACACCTTGGTTCCATTGTGGTTGCTGAAACCTTTGGTCCCCCATGTAGCGATTGGGACCCCCTGCGTAAGCTACCTCCTCGTGGTGTTCTGCCATCCTGACTTGCTCTGTGTGTGGGCACTCAGGAGTGGTGTGCCGTTGCGATCCGCATTCAATGCAAGGATGGTTGACAGAAAGATACTTCACTTGCTTAAGGAGCTTCTTGTTCTGATCTCTGTAGTACTGTTCCCTTACATCCGGATCAATCTCCTTAGGAGGCTCATAGAGGGGCATGGATGGTGCTGGCCTGGCGTAGGGGTTCTCTTCATAAGTTGCAGTAGACCCATACTTGCTGTCGTAGTTGGTGAGCTTCTCTAGCACACCCCATGCGTCACTTGGCGGCATTGTCAGATACTCATAGCGAGTATAATGGTTGATTCTGTCCTTAGTGACTTGATCAAGAGAGTTGAAGAAGATCTCCTGAATGACGTAGGGTGGCTGTCCATGAGTAGGGCAAGATCGCAGCAATTCTTTGTAGCGCTCCCATACCTTTGTCAGCGGTTCCCCTTGCTTCTGTTTGAAGGCGATGATTTTCTGGAGGAGATGTGCTGTTTTGGCAGGTGGGAAGAATTTATTCAGCAATTCTTGCTCTACTTGGGCCCAGGTTGTGAGTGATCTTGCTTTCAGCCCTTCAAGCCATTTCAGTGCACGTCCAGCGAGAGACCGGCGAAAAGCCTTCATCTTGACATATTCCAAAGTTGTACCTTAAGCAAGAGTACGGCACATGTCAGAAAAGTTTGTAATATGTTCAAGAGGACACTCATTAAATCTACCAAAAAAGACATTATTTTTAAGCTCTATAAGAAATTGAGTGCGAATTTCGAAAGAGTTTTCAGGGATAAGAATCGCCGATTCAGGCACGACGAGAGTTGGGTGCATATAGTCCTCTGCCGTGGTTGGATATTGGGCAAGCTCAGCCTCTGCTTGCTGCTTTCTCAGTGGCGATAGCAGCATCTTTAGCGGTCAATTCCCTTGTAAGCCTTGCAATCAGCTGTTCCTATGTCTCTGCAGCTGCCATGGCTCTTTGTAGTTTAGCTCTGATGTGAAAAAGGCGTTCCGGTTCGTCTAAGGCGTCAAACTCAGGTGTTTGACCAGAACGACGCATACACCTGCAAAGTAACTCAAAGATAACGTGATTTTCAACTACCTAAGGCGCGAATGATAGCTTCCCCGGCAACGGCGCCAATTTGTTGTTGCAGGAGGATGGTCAAGTATGAAATAAATATAAAGTAAAGATCAGACTGACTTCCCTGTCTCAGCAAATAAATACAAGACTTCCTCCCGTTGTAGTAGAAGGTTGTCAGGATCGAATCCACGAGGAAGCACGTCAGCAGTTCTTAGGTAGCAACAGATCTCACAGACAAGCAACAGAAAAGACAGAAACAGAAAAGACAAAGCAAAACAGAAACCAAAGCAAAGACAGAAAATAGCGAAAGAAAGTAAAGAACAAAGCAAAGACAACAGACGTACTCGATCTCGACAACTACCTACTCGAGATCGACTACCAACAGTGAAGACAGAAACTGCAAAATCGACAACAAAACCAGAAACTCTACTCGACCTAGACAAGACCGTACTCGAGATCGACTAAGGCCTACTCGATCTCGACGAGCTCCTCCTCTGTATCGACTGGAAAGACAGAAAACTTAAATTGCAAATTCTCGAACCCAAAACTCAGAATTCCGACGAAATAAATTCAATATATGAAAGAACTTCCAAAGCCAGGGTATCAACACCGCAACGATAACCATGCAAAGTAACACATAAAGGCGTAAAAGATCATGCTTTCCATCAAAATAACTTTCGTTATTAACAAATAGGCATATAGAGGCTTTTGCATAAACCCTAATTGTTACTAACCCTTTTCACATAATTAATCCAAGTTGCATTAAGATCACTTTCGCTTCAATAACACAAACAAGGATCACCTTCAACTCTCGCAAAAGAATCATGCTCATAGGGATAGAAGATTAATTGCATAACAAGATCTGACCTTTACCGCATCACCTCACATGGCCACCGTCGGGCTCACCCCAGCCCCAGAAGTGGGTGGACTACTCACGCCTCATCGCAATCGCAGACATTGATGTATAAAAAGATACTTGCATTAAACTATATTCAAATCCTTTACAATCCCGGAAATCAACTTTCGCAGAATGCCAAAACCCTAAAAACTTTAGAACTCCTAAAACTTCTCTGTGGAACTACTTGTTTCTGACTGTAATTGAATGAATGAAAAACCAGCCCCTAGGGCTTTATTTATAGGCTTCTAAACCTTGCTATTCAAGGATAGAATATCTATATCTATATCTAAATTTAAATCTAAAACTTTAAAAGATAAATAAAAGCAATTTAGGAATTAAATCTAAAAGGAAAATAAATCTAAAATAGGTAAGATGTCTTCCATGTCTTCTCCATAGATAGAACTTGATAGATGTTGATAGATCTCGGCCAAATTGGATAGAATTGGATCCAAGGATTCCCAATCCTAGTAGGACAGCGAAACCGCGTAACGCGCTCCCGGGTCGATCTCGACTAGGGCTCCTCGAGATCGAGTAGGATTGTCGTCGACGGGTGTGGCTCGGCTTCTCGGGTGACTGGTGCTCGACAAGGCTCGGACATGGCACGGAGGTCTAGTCGATCTCGAGTAGCCCTACTCTGTATCGAGTAGGATTCGTCGTCTGGCTGGCTTGGTCGGGTGGCTCTGCTCGACAAGGCTCCTATCTGGGCTCACAGGTCTAGTCGATCTCGAGTAGCCCTACTCTGTCTCGAGTAGATTTGCTCATCGACTAGGTCTTCCCGGGTGGATCTACTCGACATGCTCGGACCTTGGCTCCGGGCTCCTCGATCTCGACTAAGCCTCTTAGAGATCGAGTAGAGGTGGTCTGCGTCTTCGTCCTCGGCTTCTCGATCGGCTCTTTCTCGACCAGGCTCTCCTCGGTCTCGAGTAGAGTGTACTCGATCTCGAGTAAAGATTTCTCAGCTTTCTGCTCTGTTCTTAAAACGCACTTTCCCGAGTCCTCGTTCGTCGGATTGACGCATATGACCATGCGTTGGAAAGCTCTTTTCGAGGGCTACAACTCTCATGAAGACATCAAAGCTTGATTCAGAACGTAGAATGGTGAAAAATGGCCTCTTCTCCAGCTGCACTATTCTTAGCTTCTCCATGAGTTTTCTTTAAGCTCCAAAGTGCGTTTGATTTCTGCCAAATATAACAAAAACTTGTGTAGACCTCCATATATTGCAAATAAGTGTAAACTACACAGATTATGTATTATTCTAACCCAAATGTATGCAATGTATGCAGAAATCGATATAAAAGTTACTGTTAAACATGGCAAATTAGGCTCACAACAGTCGCTGCAGAACAAATTTCCCCATGGCATTCAACTCTACATTTGGCTCCTGCAACATTGGACAAGTGTCCGTCGGGTGATAAAGATCAGCGCAAATGCCACATGCCTTAAGTTGTTGTGGGGTTCCTTGTAGCATGAACCTTTTCATCATATCCTTCAATTCAGCCACATCGTTGTGTAATGCGGAATTTGAGGAGTCAACGGTGAGTACCCCTTTAGCATGAAGTCCCTTGCTGAATTCTCTAGAGCCATCAACAAGCTCTGAAAACACCTCCCACGCAGCATTGGGTGTTTTGTTCAAGATGTTGCCTCCACAGGCAGAGTTCACCGTCTTGCGCTTCTCGTCAAGCAATCCATTAAATAGCAAGAGCACTAAATCCTTCTTTGAGAAACAATGGTGAGGGCAACTAGAGCAAGGCTTCTTGAAGCGCTCGAAGTACTCATAGAGTGTCTCTGTAGCCTGCTGGTCAATGCTGCTGATTTCCTTTTTCAGATTGTTCAACTTGGTCGCAGGAAAGTACTTCTCTAGAAAGAGACACTTTAACTGAATCCATGTTGTTGCACTACCTGGTGGCAAGTAGTAGAACCACTCATTAGTAGTGTCCTTAAGCGAGAAGGGGAATGCCCTCAACTTGATTTGCTCCTCCGTGACACTGCCTAGTTTCATTCCCACCACGACAGTATGGAACTCAGATAAGTGCTTGTGGGGGTCCTCACCACTCAACCCATGGAATTTGGGTAAGAGATGAACCGCCCCAGACTTTAGCTAAAAATTGACACCTTCATCAAGTTCAGGGAACACGATAGTCAATGGTTGTTGGGCTAAGTTTGGTGTTGTGAGCTCCTTCAACGTTCGATTATCATCGTTAGCCATCTCTTCACTCTCTTCTTCTCCTTGATCGAAAGGTAACTCACGAAAGTGATCACGAGCTTCTCGCCTCAATCTAGAGAGAGTCCTCTAAATCTCTGAATCTAAAGACAATAAAGATAAGTTAGTAGCACGAGTGTGGACCATATAGGTGGTCCACACCAAGATTAGCAATTAAAATAACACGAGAATTCAATAAGAAAATCCCCGGCAACGGCGCCAAATTTGACAAGAGGAAAACCTGTCGTTGTTCTTGCCAAAGAATACTCAAACTCACAACTAGTATAGTGTGTAAGCAAGAGATCGATCCACAGGGAAATCTATTCAATTCAAGTATAATTCTAATCACTAGTAGAGAATATGGGGGTTTTTGGTGTGTAAAAGGTCCGCCTTTTATCAAAGCGGAAGTAAGCAAACAAAGTAAATAGATTGTAGAATGCAGTGGAGAGAAATAGGTTCACCTACAATTTATCACTTCGATTGATGAATTCGATCCTTGTTTCAGCCTCTGGTTCTTGTATTTTCCTATCGATATCCTTGTCCAGATCTTATGTAAATTACTAGGCCTACGAGTCCTATCAACCCTTATCTCTAAATAACCCTAACACGGTTAAGATTTAACCTAGAGATAGCATTAAGAATATGAATTAACCAAGGTACATGCAATATCAAGCTACGAGTCGATATTTAACATATATTAAACTTCCTACACATCCAATTAGTCATACGAGTCCTAAAGGGATATAGTTGTCACTTGGGTTAAGATTCGCTACGAGGAATCTACAAAACCCTAGCAATTGAATGAATCTACTTTAACTAGTCGGCCAGGCCAGAGAGAATAAAACACATTCAAGCAATTAAGCACAAAGAAGTCAAAACATTGGAATAGGAATAAGAACTAGATTAAGAAACTCACAATTCAACAATCAAAGATCCAAATTGTAGGCGAAACCTTGAGAGTTTAGTTGCTCATGCTCAACGGCGCTCTCAACAATGGAATAAAGTGCATAAGGTGAGTGAAAATAATAACTAGAAAAGTCTTAAATAGTCTTTAGAAAGTCGCCCAAATAACTTAGACCAAAACCCTAATTAAAATCCGGAACTGATGTTCAGCTTCTGCACGGGCCGCAGGGCGGCCGGCGATCAGCGAAGTCCTCCGTTTCCCTCCGAGCTCTCCTTCCGTTACTTCAACAACTCCTATGCATCTTCCTTAGCTTATTTTCGCTCTTTTCAAATTCATTTCACCTCCAATCTACTTTACCTGAAACAAACCATAAAATCATGTAGATTTCGCCTCTTCTAACTCAACCAGTGATAATGTAAATGCGGCTAAATATATGCAACATTCACACCTAAATTATGCTAAATGCAATCTATTATGCAACACGAAATATGATCTTTCAAAGGCACAAGATTTTGATCCATTTCAATTTGAAAATCATTGTATATATCTATTTAATACTATATTAATATATACTTTTTTACAGCAAAATATGTATAATATTTTTTTTTAATTTATAAATTAGTTGCAAAGAGATACAATTCAAATTTTAAAAATAATTTCAAAAGGTAAAGTAATAATAAAACTCAAACACACCATCTAATATCATTTGAAATACATATATAATTATTATCATTAGGATAAACTAAAAAAAAGAAAATTTAAGCTATGATATAATTGAAAAACTGAAAAGAGTGGGTAATTATATAAAAAAAAATATAAGAAATGATATCGACACACATGTAATATATATTCATTTTATTATTTTTTCAGGAACCAAATTATCAAACTATATTAATAAACTTTAATCCAGATTTTCTTCCTCAATCTAAAGGCAAACTACCAAAAAAAGGGTGACAACGAAAAAAAGGCTAAACAAATATATTTAAAAAGGAAATAAATATATTTAAAATAGGAAATAGATATTTTAAAATTTCAACAATAATATTGATCAATAAGAAAATATCAATTGAATAAAAAAAATGAACTTAAATTCTGGGCGTGACACGTCAGCAAAATGCTAGCAGAATTAGTAATATTAATAGAAATAGATAGATTTCCTAGTCAAAGTCTAGCTTTATTATTGACATGTTGACTCGGTTTTAAAAAAAAGGGGGGGGGGGGGGGGGGGGGAAGTTGGACACCATACCCAGCGACAGGCCAAAGTGGTGATCGACTCCGACGTCACAGGATCGCACTTGAGTTGGCGCACTGCCCCTGAACGCCGATTGAACTCCTTTTTTGTTTGTCCAAAACCCAAACCGGGAGGGCTTCAAAATTACCGAAATCACAAACCTAGGATTTGGAACGAAATTGGTTAAAACTCACAAATTGAGCATAAGATTAGGGGGAAGGGCGGAAGAAGAGTATAATTTGTGCTTTAATTTCTTAAATATCACCCAAATTGAAGATTTGGGGCTGAAATTCGCAAAACAAGAAAACCCTAGCACATACCCGGGACTGGAACGTCTTCCGTTCACCCCACTCTCGCATCAACCTACAAAATATCGGCTCAAATTGAATCCTCCATCAAACTAAGAAGTCAAGCCCGTTAAATTGTTATGTGGCATCAACCTACAAAATCCACCAACCAAAAAAATTGATGTAGTGGGCCGATCGAAAGTATGGGCTAGAATTAAAATCGAAATGGGTTTAACTCCATTTTGGCAAATGTGAAGCCATGTCCGATGTATAAGAAAGCATGTATATGCATTCTATCAAAGTATATAAATGCATTTTATCAATATATATACTTAGGGGGTGTTTGGTATCGATTACTGGGAATAAAAAAAGGGAATGGGAATGCTTGATTCCCAATTTTGTTGTTTGGTATTGCTAAAAATCGGAATGGGAATGATTACCGGGAATTAACTCATCCCCAATTTTAAGCTTATTTCATCCCTGGAGAAAAGGAGGGGGATCCTCTCATCCCCAAACCCAAAAACTTGCCCCCATCGACTCTCATCCTCTTGCAGCCTTCACCTTCTTCTCTCATCTTCCTAGTGCCGGAGTCATCCTCGTCGCCGTCACCACCGTCGCCGCCATCTCTCAGATTCGTCGATGTCGCCACCACCGCCCCTGTCTAGATCTACCGTTGTTGTTGTGCTCCGTCGCCGCCGTCCTCATCCTTCGTCTAGATCTCCCTCTGACTCTACAGTCCTCCCTCCGTTGTCCAGATCGTCATCGTCCTCCGTCGTCCTCTTCCTCGCACTACATCTGACCGTCTAGATCTAGCTCTCTCTCTCTCTCTCTCTCTCTCTCTGCGCAACCCCCTCCCTCCTTGTTGCCACTGTCCGCCCTTCCAGATTCGCCACCACCCAGCCATGGTTGCTGTCCTCTCCTGCTACCCATGCTAGATCGTCATTGCCGCCCTCCTCCCACCACCGTCCTCTCCAAAACACCTTGTTGTCGCCCTCCCACCCTCATACCCCCAACTCGACCTTCCTCGACGGAGCAGATTTAGGGTTCCAAATCCCCAAATTTGGAAGCAGGTTCGAAATCCCCAAATTGGGAGCAGATTTGATGAATTTTTGGAATGGAAATGTTGAATTTGTGTAATTTGATGTTAATTTTGAGAAATTGGGAGTAGATTTGATGAATTTTTGGTAGATTAATTTTGTATATTTTTAGGTTGAATTTGGAAATTTTTTATTCCGACATTATACCAAACAACATGCTTGAGAAATGACTCATTTCCAATTTTGATTCCCATTCCGATTCTCATTCCCATTCCGATTACCACACTCATACCAAACGGGGCCTTACATACAGACATAAGTCGTATGAAAGTTTCCAGACACATGGCTTAATTACAAAATCAGTCCATTAAAAAATATGGAAATATATAATTGGCACAAATTAGAAATTGGGTTTAACAAAATCATAAAGTTAAACTCGTAAAAGTTCATGGCCAATTTATTCTAAGGGGTTGATTTCAAGAATGACTTCTAAGCCAAAACGGAGTCAAAACCCCAAATTAAATTTCCCCAAATTCAAACGGTTCTTAACAGAACTACGTAAAGACTTGACGTCTTATATCGGCTACGTAGGTAACTCGATATTAAAGCCTAAAAATATATCGGGTACAGTCGTCAACCTCTAAATTCACTTTTAAATGAATATGAGGTTAAATCCCACTAAATTAAATCAAAACTTTCTGAACTACGTAAGGTTTGATTCTCTTCCAAGAGATACGTAGGCAACCCGCTAAAATTCAGGTGCAGCCCAAATCACCAAAACCACTCAAATCTTGGTATCGATATGACTTCGAATCAAGAGGGTAACCAAAAGGGGTCGAACTTAAATATTAAAAATCAATTAAAATGTGTTGTACGGTTATCGCGCATTTTTGTTCAACAAGGCCTCTAAGTGTACTCATTGTGGCTGGAAGGAACACACATTTGACCAGTGTTTTAAGTTACATGGGGTGCCTGATTGGTTTAAAGAATTGAAGGAGAGTTAGTGCAACAATCCACCTGGTAAGAGCTCAGCTAATGCAGCAGGGTCTATGAATGGGGCTATGATGAATAACCCTCTTGAAGAGGGTCCAGGAAACACAGATGGACAGATTGATAATGTTATGATGAATGATGTCTACTGGCCAAGAAGTGCTTAAGAGGATGAAGGGCAAGGGCCGATCAGATAGTGCTTTTGCTAACTTTGCAGGTAAAGTTGGGAAATTATTAGATGATAATGAACTGATTGTTGTGTTTACTCATACATCTTGTTATATTCAGGACCCTGGAACTAAGGAGGTGACACTATCTGGGGAGAGGAAACATGGGCTTTACAGGGTGCTATCAGTTGATCAAGCAAAAAGCTGGAGAATTAAGAAGCAACATCATGATTTACCTTCAGTTTCTTGTAATAAAGCTCGATGTGATTTAGATGTAATACATGCTAGACTTGGACACAGTTCAGTTTCAAAAATGACACACTTGCAGTTTATGAGACAGACAGACTTAGATAATTTTCATTGTGATACTTGTGCTTTATGCAAACATCACAGACTCCCTTTTGAAAGAAATTTGAGCAAGGCAAATAAGCCCTTTGATCCAATCCACATGAATTTATGGGGACCATATAAGAATGTCACTTATAATGGTTTCCAATATTTCCTGACTATTCTAGATGATTGTTCAAGAATTACCTGGACATTTTTTCTCAAAAATAAAATGCAGGTGTATAAAATGGAAGAGTGGAGAGGAAGCACAGACATCTTGTGGAAACTGCCAGAAGTATGAGATTACATGCTGGTTTGCCAATTAAGTTTTGGGGAGAATGTATTTTATCTGCTTTTTGGGGAGAATCCTGAGATGGAAGTCACCCTATGAAGTGTTGTTTGGGAAGTCTGCTTCTTATGATGACCTGAAAGTGCATGGGTGTTTGTGTTATGCATCAGTGAACCAACCAGGGAGAGACAAGATGTCTGCTAAAGCCAGAAGATGCATTTTTCTTAGTTACCCACATGGGCAGAAAGCCTACAAAGTGTGGGACCTTGAATCCCGAACCACATTCATTAGCAGGGATGTGGTTTTTCAGGAGAAATCTTTTCCATTTAAAGAATTGAAAGAGCCATTGCAAGTACCCTTAATCTAGGAAAATCAAGCATTACCCCTTGTGAAACCTGCCACAGATACAACTTCCCAAACACATTATCATAACCCCTTCATTTCACCTCCACCTAGTCTTATACATAGCTTTGCTGATGAAGTGGTTCCAAATACAACCACATCATCTACCACACACAATACTTCCTTACCATCTTCCCAAACACATACCCATACTCTTAACCAAACACAACCCTATACCAGTTTCTTGCATGATCAAATTGAATTTCCTCCCTTGAGGAGATCATCAAGGAACATAACCCAACCAAAACACCTGCAAGACTTTGTCTGTCAGACCAGAAGAAGCAGTTCCTCTCATTCACAAAGTTTTCTTGCCACATGCCTTGATCAATCTCATGACAGAGATCCTACATTTCTTCCATCCTTTGCTCTTATGGCAAGTATCCATGAGCCTGTCCACTCCAAACATGCAGTGAAGGAAGATCATTGGGTACATGCAATGAAAAATGAAATTGAAGCTCTTGAAGCTAACAGAACATGGGAGATGGTGGATCTCCCTCCAGGAAAGAAAGCTATATGAAGCAAGTGGGTGTACAAGATTAAATACAGACCTGATGGATATGTGGAAAGGTTCAAGGAAAAGTTGATTGCCAAGGGATATAATCAGATAAAAGGAGAAGATTTTAAGCATACATTCTCTCTAGTTGCAGAGTTTAGCACTGTAAGGTTGGTATTGGCTTTAGCAATAATTAAGAATTGGCCATTGCATCAGCTGGATGTGAATAATGCCTTCTTACATGGGCATTTAGAAGAGGAAGTATTTATGCAGCCACCTAAGGGATATGCTCTATCAAAGCCTCGTCAAGTATGTAGGCTCAGAAAATGTCTTTATGGGCTCAAGCAGGCGTCTAGGCAGTGGAATGCTGAGCTTTGTAAGTTTCTTATCAGTTTGGGATATGAGCAATGTCTTGGTGATTATTCCCTTTTTGTAAAGAGAGTGCAAGCTGGGATTGTGACAACTCTTGTATATGTTGATGATTTTCTCTTGAGTGGTGAGGATGAGGAGTGCATACAACAACTAAATTGGCCCTGCATCATGCTTTCACCATCAAAGACTTGGGCTATGCACGATATTTCCTTGGATTGGAAATCTCTAGAAATGACTCTGGCACTCACCTTCATCAAAGGAAGTATGTGGTTGATATATTATCTCATTGCAATATGCTAGACTGTAAACCAACAACATTCCCTCATCCTAAAGGATTGAAATTATCCATTGATGTAGGGGAGGTTATGGTTGATCCTGAAGTCTACAGAAGACTAATAGGGAGGCTATTATTCCTCAATCTCACAAAACCTGACATCACTTATGTTGTTCAACATCTTAGTCAGTTCATGACTGAACCAAGACTTCCACACTATGAAGCTGTTTTGCATGTTGTACGTGAGATATTTGAAATGCCTCTTCTATCCTATGTCTTCCTCAACAAATGTTTCAGCTTATTGTGATGCTGATTGGGGCACTTGCCAATTTAGTGCAAAATCATTGACTGGTTATTGTGTATTCTTGGGCAATAGCCTAATATCTTGGAAGACAAAGAAATAAAAACACAGTTTCCAAATCTTCTGCTGAGGCCGAGTACAAGAGTATGTCCACCACCACTAGTGAACTGATTTGGGTGGATGGTATTCTTCAAGCACTGGGGATTGATGTGCCAAAACTCATACCTCTGTATTGTGATAACAGATCTGCCATTCACATAGCAGAAAATCCAGTTTTCTATGAGAGAACCAAGCATTTGAAGATTGATTGTCATTTCATACGCCAATATCTCATATCTGGATTTGTTCATCCCCAACATATCAGAACAGGAATACAGCTTGCTGATGTTCTTACTAACCCATTGGGAGAAAAACAACACTTGTTCTTTTCTCTCAAGTTGGGTCTTGTAGGATTCTCAACAAACCCAACTTGAGGGGGGATATGAAAGTTATGTATGCATTCGCATGCAATGCATATAGATCTTAGCTTGCTCTAGCTCATACATCTTCATTTATCTCTCATTTGAGCTGCATTTCGTTTTGGACTGTAATAAGACAGCTAGCCTATTTTGTCTACTTGTGATCGTCCAATCATGGGTGAGAATTCCATGCTATATAAGCTGGTCTCATCCACTGATTTCTGTAGGGTTTTTTGGTAATGGTGAAGGGAAGCAAGGGCTCCTGCCGCCTTTGAACTTTTCCATTTTGGATCAATGAAACAGTGATCCATCATCACTGAGTTTACAGCTTCTTCCTCTTAACATTACCTTATTTGTTGCCTTGTGCAATATAAATTTGATCTTTAAACACATATTTCACACTCTTCAATCAAACATAGCCTAATATAGATTATTTGCTAATACTCTACCTTGTAAATGTAAATATACTTAAAAAAAAAGGTAATGGCTTGAGATATCATTTTCGCGCAGAGGTATGAATAGTGGAAGACTGGAAGTAGTACAGTAGAGTAAAATATTAATGGTACTGGACTTTGTACTAGACACTTTACACTTATTAATTCAACTCCATCTCTATCTCGATCTTCTCTATTTATATTAATTCACTTTGCTGCATTATATACAGTAATTATATTTACTTACAAAAAATATTATATATACATACATACAATACAGAGTCCTGGAAGAGCTGCGGATCTCTCATCTCTTGATGGGGTGACTCCTTTTAATTTGTGGGTAAAGGCAAACTCAGTCACAATACCAACATCCACAAAGTTAAGCGCTCTATCTTTAATTATTTCACTTCTGATTTTCTCTTCTTTAATTTTTCCCCCCTCTCATATCTGTCTATTTAATTTTGTTTTCTTTAATTATTTTCGGGACCGTACCACAAGTTTTTCTACTTTCTTCTAGCTTCTAATTCACGATATAATATATCGATCTGTGAATCATGCTCTTGCCTCTTGTAGTTGTAGGTGTAGGAATTAAGAACATCCACCTTCATTTATACAGTACTGTACTGTACGTATATAGATATTGCTGTACTATCATTTTAGGGGTTGAATTATGAACTCAGACGTTAAGTTTAGAGACACACATTTTGAAATATGCATGATTAAAGGGTGAGCTAGCCACGTAGTCGATCGTACTGGTAAAGGCCGGTGGAGTATATACCAGCTGATCCATATGCAAGTACTGTTCCTAAATGAACGTACTTGTACTGCAGGCTGTTTAGGGCACTTGTACTCCCGACATTGCTACTAATATTATACTCCGGGCGCGGTACTCCGTAACAGGTTTAATTATTTTTAAAAGGGAATTCCGTTTGGTACCCCGGGCACGGTACTCCATACTCTAATTAAATAGGGTTCTTTATCTTCTTTTTTTTTCCTATTTTAAAACTATTCTACTTGTCCTTGAATAGTCACGTAGTTTGGTTTATAGTTTTGAGTTTAGTTGAATATGTTTCTTTCACTTCCTAAAACCTTCTCATATAAATATGATGCACCTTTGTGTGATACAAAAATATGTATGCTATAAATATATAATTAAAAAATTATATTTGTGTTTTAAACAATTGCTAGTATATGTTTCTAAAAAAAATTAGATGAAAATACATTTGTACAATTTTTTTTATAAATGAAAGATAGATTATTTTAGAATATGATTTTATAAAAAATTATATTAAACATGTATTTTCATCAAAAAAAAATCACAAGCATATACTAGCATTTGATTGAAACTTAAATATATTTTTTGAATTTTTTTTATTATATATTTATAGTATAAATATTTACAGCATAGGAGGTTGTAGATATGATCTTATTCCCTTTTTCACCCTCTTAACCTTTTTAAGATTTAAGTTAACACAGAGGGTTTGATTAAAACATAAATATATTTTTTGAAATATTTTTATTATATATTTATAGTATAAATATTTACACCTTATAAATTATCTTATTCCCTTTTTCACCCTCTTAACCTTTTAAAGATTTAAGTTAATACACCCTCTTAACCTTTTAAAGATTTAAGTTAATACAGAGGGTAAAAATAAGAGGCAAAAACGATTCGAACACTGGTGGTTCAACCATTAAACACAAAGATACAACCAACTGCACTAAACTAATTGTGTATAATTAGCAATCTTCCTATTTAATATGATAAATACACCACAAATCTTGCACGTCGATAACGACGTGCAAGGCTGAAGGGGATTAATTAATTAGAAAAAAGTGTTAATTAATTAAAAAGTCTTTCACGTTGAAATGAACGTGTATTTAAAAAAGATTATTTACGGTGTATCTATCAACCCTCTTCATATATTTGAAATTTTAGGGTGGGCTACTGGGCTGCAACAAATTCTAGCCCACTCTAGGTCCGTGCTTGATTGCAACCCTACGAATGCGAAATAAGCTAAGCCTCTTCTGTCAACCACGAGGGGATTTTTTATTTTTTAATTCTAAAATTAAAACTAGGTCCGTTGACAGAATGCATTATGTTTTTAATACATTATCTCTTTGTTATTTGTTTACTCTTTTTACTAATTACTCACAGTAGTTTATCCTCCCTTTTTTGTTTTATTTTTTGTTTTAATTATATGAGCTAGTTTATTAAAGAATTGATTTTGTGGACAACGACATAAACAAATGCCAAAAAGTACAATCATCCTCCATTGTTGAACACTTGAATGCCATAGATCGATGTTCCCTTTTCCTCTTATTCTCTTTCTTCTTCTTTGATCATCCCTACAACTCCTTGATCACGAATTAAACTTCGATTTCTTAGTTACAAATACAACTACAAGATACTGATTGCAGCGTAATACACACACACACACCAAGTACTGATCATATATGCATAAAGAAAGTCAATTCCTCTTTCAATCTTTTCCCTTGAATTTTATGTACTAGCTCTTAAGTTTGAAGAAATTCATCAACACACATGTCTTTACCGAATCAGGGGTATGAAGATGGAGATGACCCAGATGAAATTTGCCTATTCTATCCCCCTCTCCCACCCCATCTAGAACCTCCATCCACAAGCTTTCTTGGAGTTTCCCCATCATCAGCCCCTGCAGTTTTGTTTCCTCAACAGGACTGCAACTTGTTTCTTGATGAGTATACCCAAAACCACAACCCTAATCTATTGATTGAAGATTTTCTTATAACCCATCCGCACCAGCAGGCAGTTGAATTAGGGCAAGAACAAGTGCAGGAGCAAAGAAGAAGGAAAGGAGAAGGGCCCATACAAACGTCGTCGACGAGCTTTTTGATGATGATGGAGCAGAAGAAGATGGATCACAACGCTAAGGAGAGAGTTAGGAGGCTCCACCTTAAATCTGGTTACATGGCTCTCCGGTCTTTGTTGCCTGATGAGTCTAAAAAACCTAAGGTTAGTTGTGGAATTTCATTTTCTGCTGTAGTTTCACGAGTTTATATATATAATACCATCTTAATTGGTTAGAAAATGAAGTCGGTGAAAGAAAGTTATTATGCAAAGCTTATAATTGTTTCCATTCTTTTTCAACATTATGTTAGTAAAATGGCTTGTTGCATTGTTGTTTTTAGATCAATAAGATGTTTTGTTTGTATGGATGCCTTTGGTACATTCTGTTATAGCGAGAATGAAAATAGGGAATAACAACACAGTAATTTACGTGGTTCGACAAAGATGTGTTGCCTACGTCCACAGGCAGAGAATCAGTTTTCTTATTAGAGGAAGCAAAACAGATTAGGGTTACAAGGGGTCAAAATAGATAGACGATAGACTGAAAGCCCAAAATAGATAGACGATATGCACGTTTACAATAGATAGACGAGACCACCGCCGGGGGGCCGCCCCCGGACCCTCGATGCGTCACCGGTCAACGATGATTCAAGGTACATTAACAAATGTCCACCTTCACTTGAATCCTCTCATAAACAGACGCACCCATGACAAAGTGCCCAGACGTTCATCTGCCTCAGATTGGTCCTTGATGAAGGACCTAGACTACCCCGCAGGGCAACTCACACAGCTGGTGTTGTTAAGAAAGTCCAAATAGTATTGGAACTTGCTCTCTGGAACTAGCTTAGTGAACATATCAGCGAGATTATCAGCTGTTCCCACCTTCTTCACCCTAATTCTCTTCTCATTCCTCGGAAAATGGTATCTAACATCAATGTGCTTCGTCTTCTCATGATGAACTTGATCCTTTGTTAAGCATATTGTACTCAAGCTGTCGCAATATACTAAAGCCTGATCCTGATGTAGGCCTAGATCATCGACCAAGCCCTTAAGCCAGATTCCCTTCTTAGCAACTTCTGTCAACGCCATGTACTCTGCCTCAGTGGTAGACAGAGTGACTATAGGTTGTAGAGTTGCTTTCCCACTCACCACAGAACTCCCAAGAGTGAAAATATAGTCTGTCATCGATCTCCTACTATCCATATCGCTGGTATAATCAGAGTCTGAAAACCCAGCAACCAAGCACTCTATATCATTCCCATAGCACAAACCAACGTCATTTTAACACTGCAGAACCACATCAGATCCTTTGAACACACGCAACTTTCCACCATAACCTGTATAACTGAACCCCTTATCGTTTGTTTAACACTATTAGGGATATCAAATTCTTCGTCATGGATGGAACGTGCTTGACATCCTCCAATGTGCGAAATTTCCCATCATCTGTCTGAAACCTATCATTTGTCTGAAACCTGGTTGAGCCAGTCCCAACAACCTTGCAGAGGGCATCATTCCCCATGGATACATTTCCCCCGTCAGCACGTCTATATGTTGCAAACAACTCCCTTTTAGGACATATGTGATAGGACGCCACAGAGTCGAGATACCACACATCAGCACGGTGTGTGTGATTATCAACTAACATAACAATATCGTCCTCAAAAGTATTTCCACGATCAGCTACTGCTGCAGACCCGGATTTCTCCTCCTCTTGCTTCTTCTTCTTCGGACAGTCATTCTTCCAATGACCTTTCTCCTTACAGTAGTTACAGACATCGTTTGGTTTAGGGTCTGATTTGCGATCTTGTCAATGCTTCTTCTTGTTACCCTTTTTACCGTCAAATTTGCCTCTGTTTTCCACAAGCCCGGAAGCCTGATTGTCTGTAGCCCACGCGGTTGCCTTCAGACGCAACTCTATGTTGTGAAGCGACGATCTAGCCTCTTCCAGCGTGATGGTATCTTTCCCAACGACGAACGACTGAACAAAGTTCTCGTATGTGGGGGTAGGGATACCAGCAGAATTAGGGCAACATCTTCGTCCTCCACCTTAACATCAATATTACGCAATTCAAGTAATAGCGTGTTAAGTTGATCAAGATGATCTCTGAGTTGTGTACCTTCCTACATACGCAGCCCGAACAACCATTGTTTCAGAAGTAATCAGCGACTTTGTCATGTACAAACTCTCCAACTTCAGCCACAACTTGCCTACGGTTTCCTGATCAGCAACTTCTGTTACGACATCGGCTGCGAGACACAACATAATCGTCGAATGAGCCTTCTCCTCTAGAAGGCCGTACTCAGCGCTGGTTGTATATGTCCCCTTCTTGTGGGCGGTTAACGCTGCCCATAAACCTTGCTGCTTCAGCAAAGCCCGCATCTTGATCTGCCACAAACTGAAATAATTTCTTCTAGTAAATTGTCGATCTTCAACACATAATCAGACATCATTCTCGGCGGAATCAACAACCAAAGCTCTTATACCAGTTTGTTATAGCGAGAATGAAAATAGCGAAGAACAACACAGAGATTTACGTGGCTCGGCAAAGGTGTGTTGCCTACGTCCACGGGCAGAGAACCAGTTTTCTTATTGGAATAAGTAAAACATATTAGGGTTACAAGGGGTCAGCGTTTCATGAGTATATGAAGAGACTCGTGAAACCCTAAACAGACAATGAACTGAAAGCCCAAAATAGAGAGACGATAGGCCCGTTTACAATAAACATCGCATACCGTAAAGACGGGGTGGCGCTGCCCACCAGCGGACCACCGTCGGAGACTCCGCCACCCGGACCCCCCGTTGCGTTGCCGGTCAACAATAATTCAAGGCATATTAACAAATTGCAATTCAACCCGGCCTCCAACACACACAACTCGATCTTCCTCGGTTACACTTGACTTATTGGATTTTCTTCATGGGTTAATTATGCTAATATAACTAAACCGTCCATATCTTCAAACTAATTAGAGTTTCTTACATAATCAAATTACGAACGTCTTCCTTCAAATTAGATAGGAAGTGAAATTCATTTAAAGCACTTATAGTAGCCTCTTGTCATGTATAAATAGAATCGTTGATGTAAAACAGATTTCGATTCTAAACCCTAACATAGAGATGAAAAAAAAAAAGGCAACACAGACAAATGAAAGCAAGAGAAGACGAGATTTGGTGACGCAGTTTGGTTTCCCTACTCTGTGAACCCTCAAGAGGGAGAGACTCAAACCCAATAATCCACTAAGTATAATAGAATACATATCGTGGATACAGATGAACAGATTATAAACAAGAAACGATTCTAGATCTAGCGGCTCGAGTAAGACGCAGTCAAGGAGAAACACGAAATAGGAACAAATACTCCCTTTCACCCCATCTAGGATGAAGATGAATTGAAGTTGATGAAGAGTTGGCCAATGGACTTGAAAGCATCATCTTCTTCCTACTCCGAGCAAGATCTCCTTGAATATCTCTGGGAATTTGAGATTCAAGCTGGCCAAGGTGAGGAAACCATATCGTCGTCGAACCGCCTTCTAGCCTTTTCAGAATCTCTCTCTTTCTTGTGAGCGGAAGCGAAAAGTGAATTTGGCTAGCTTTAGAGTTTTTGAAGGTGAGGTTAATTATATTGTCGAGCTCGGACTAAGTAAAACGCAGTGTTCCACTTAGCAAGGAAAAAGAGTTGTTGAAGCATCTTCATAAAGCATGGGCTAGAAGAGATTGGGCCATCCACAGTAATGGGCCGAAGACAAAGAGCTAAAGCTTTGTCTTCAACTCATTCAAACACATGGCGTCAAGCCCTTAGCCTTCGGTTCAACAACTTGTTTTTCAGTCGAGCCACCTGAAACCTAAACCCAGATCCTAGTTCAACCATCACACTTGTATCCTTATGATCCTAATATACATGCATCTAGATTATTAAGGCATTATAATTGAGATAATTAAGGGAAAGGAATGAAAATGAGAGAGAAATCCAAGTGCACGATATATATAATAATATACATTGGCTGAAAGGTGTTAAATTTCTTCTCTAGGTCTTCCAACTTTTCTCTTTTCTTGTTTCCAATCCTTGGGTGTATGGTTAAATTATCCCAACACTACCATCAATGTGGGTAATTGAGTTGTATCAAGAGAGCTAATATTATATTCAAGATCGAAATCTATCTTGCTTGTATAGTTTATAGTATGATCATGTTCATTGTCAGCCCATTAATTTAAAGCATGAAACAAGCAAGCCAGAATTCAAGTGCTTCCTCATACTAATTACGTACTAGAACTTACTCTAGTCTTCATTACAGTTCTTGACATTCTTTGATTTCTCTATGGCATTGATTGAGTTGACGAAATATATATTGATGATTTTGGTAACAAATTAGAAATATGAATGATTCAGGTGTCTGATAAACACATGATTTGTTGTATCTTTTGTGTTTATGTTGCTAAAACCACTTAATCCCAGCGCAATTACATCAACATTGATGACGCCTTACATACTTGATTGCTTGCGCAAAATGATATTGCAGAAGAAATGGAGTGCACCATATCTAATAGATAGAGTTGTGAACCACATTCCCCAGCTCGAGATTGAGATAGGAAAGCTCAATTCCAAGAAGAAAGACTTGTTGTCGGAACTAGAAAAGGTTGACGAGCTCAACCACGATGAGGAAGCAGAGAGGCGAGACAAAATTCCCTCTGTTTCCATCAATGAAGTTAAAAAAGGTAAAGTCATCATCCAAGTTTGCCAACAAAGAAATCGGGTTGATATCTTTTCCGAGATCCTTGACAAGCTCGAGTATGAAGGAAGGCATGGAGGTTTTGGATGCTTCGGTGTATGATTCTTCTGAGGATAGATTTTGCCATCATATCCATGTCCAGGTCAGTTTCGTATAACAACCTCCTATATAGAGTAACTAATGAGCTATAATGTGCATGTGTGTGTGTTCGCGCCGCTACCTTTTAATTGGCATTTTTTTTAGTATCATAATGTATAGAAACAGATATAGCCTTTGATAGATGAAGTTGTCTACATTTTGCAGACGGATGAAAGTTCAGTTGGTGCTGACTATGTTGCAGAATTGAACGCAAAACTAGTTACATGGTTGACATAATCTACTTATCAAACCTTGCATTTGCTTGTGTATAGTTTCAGTATTTCTATTTCTATTTCTATTTCTATTTCTATTTCTATTTCTATTTTTATTTTTATTTTGTTTTGGAAAGATGAGTAGTCAGAAGTATATTCCTTGTAATTTGATGGAGGAATCCGAATATGGTGGCTAATTTGTAGAGTATTGCTGTATTAGAGAAGTTAGAAGGCAATGAATGAAGATCATCATTAATTTAATATTATATGTATAGATATGTATATTGTATAGATTCATATTTGTAAATTACAAAATGCATGACAACCATATAACATGCATACAGGGGGCAAGTTAATTATGTCGGTGATTTTTGATATCATTTGCGTACACATAGCATCTCTTCTTGTTTGAGGGAACCCTCTATTTGCTCAGGCGGAACCTTCTTTAATTTGTATGGCCTGGAACTCACAAACTAATTCGGTATCCTTACAAATGGATTTTGGATCCTGAATCCCAGCTAGGACATTCAATCCTCAATCCTTTTGTTAGGCCCAAACACATCGGCCCATGACTTAGGGCTCGTTCAGTTACAAACCCCGAATTTGTTTCCGAGGTAGGGAACCGAGGATCGTTCCTACTGAAGGTAAATCCAATTAGACTATTACCCAAATTTGTTTTCGCATTAAGTTTTCGAGCGAGGATTTATTCTTAGGATAAACAAGAATGGGGATATGGGATCCCCTTTGGCAAAGATCCTAAGAGGGGAAGAACATATTTGTTGGGTCGTTGTTAACTAGTACCGAAAATGATATAGTTGCATTCCATAACCCAAGTGATGAAAGTTGGGTGTAACCCGAATTGATCTAAAATATTTTTTTGTGAAGTTTCAATCTACACTATCGTACGCTTTCTCCATGTCTAGTTGAATTGTCAACCATCCCTCGTGTCCCGTATGCGATCTAAAAGAGTGGAAAATTTCTTGGACTATCATGACATTATCTTGAATGATCCTGTTTGACACAAAAGAACCCTGCAACGGGTGAATTTATTTGCCGATATTTATTTGAATTCTTTCCGTAAGAATTTTTTGTAAATGATTGTATATAATGTAGAACATAATCTAATTGGGTGATAGTAATTGGTAATAATATGGTTATCCTGCTTTTGTAGTAAAGAAATGAATGTGTGGTTTACTTGTTTAAGAATTTCCTTGGAGTGGAAAAAACCCTTTACATCTATAATGATAGAGACACCTACAATATCTCAGCATTTCTTATAGAATTCAGTTATAATGATAGAGACACCTAAACATTGCAAATTTTATTTCATTGTTGGATGGATGTTGAATGAGGAATTCATTTTCGGCTATAGTAATTGAGGGCGGGATTAGATTAAGCATTTCATTAAGAAGTCTATTATCAATATGCTCTTTTGTGAATCGAAAATCATTTTGAAATCCGTTCATGGCATTTTCCTCTCTTATTAATAATTTCATATTTGTTAGTAAGAAGCATAAAATTATTAAAAACAAATTATGAAAAAACTAATTTTATAGGATTTTTATCTAAGATATCAAAAGTGTTGAAAGAAAGTCTAATTAATATATAAAGATATCGAAGATATCCATACACTAATACAAAAAATACTAGATATAAGACGTGCCTGGAAAAAAAAAACTCTCTTCTCTCTTCTTTGGGAGAGAGAGAGGCCAAACCTGGTTTTTTCGACCAGTCCAACCGGTTCCGGTCAATACAAACTGGCTCCGGCCGCCACAAATCAGCCTGGGTTGTATCAATCGGGTCTTCGCCCCTGTCTTTTCTTGGTGGCCCGCTTCAGCGGCGTTCCACCTCCACCCTGGGTTAGGCCGGCTCAATCGGCAGATCGTTGATTGGTCTTGCTTAATCTCCTACCCTTTCCTCTATCCCGGTTGTCAATCGTGGTTTGCGGCCAACCTTACCCCTTCCGTGGTCGGGGTGGGTGTGTCTCTTCCCTTCAAGGTATAAAATTGAATTGGGGCTAGCTCCTTGTGGGTATGGGGTTTCGTCCAATCCCGTAGGTTTCGCCTAGCTCTCCTAACCATCAATACCCCTCCGTTCCGTCGTTTCGGTAGTGTCGGCGGTGGGTTTGTTTTGCCCCGGTTGTCGTTCTCTTCGGTATGAGCCCTTCATCTCCTCACACTGGGCTTTATCGCCCCTCCCCCTCGACATGCTGTCTTTGTCGTTCTGTGCGGCGCCGACTTCTTCCGGGGCCGTCGTGGCTCCTTTTGCGATGGCATCTGTGTTTCTTTGGGTGATGTTCGGGTTTCTGTCCTTGGGCCCTAAGGAAATTCCTTGGGCCCGAGGATGTCTTGACCCGGCCCGTAGTGCTTTGGGCCCAAGTTTTCTTCTTGGGCCCGTGGCAGACCAGAACTTAAAGAAAAAACAAAAAAAGGAATAATTGTGGATGTGCAGATATTTATAAATCCCAAAAGGGCTTGATTAAATCCCAAAAGGGTTTCAATTAAATCACGAAAGGGTCTCTTGGTGCGTTGTATAAGGGTGGTTCTCGGCTGCTAGTCTGGTTGTTCGTGGTGTTCTTCGTCTGAGTTGGAGCTCTAGCGTCCGATGTCGGGTATGGCTGGGGTCGAGACAGTGTGTATCGAGGCGACTCCGCATTACAGATATTTCCTTGGAGGATCGTCTTCACTGTCCACATGGACTCCTGATGTACCGCTGGCTAGCGGTGCCACTGCTTAATGGTGCTTGGCGTCGGCTCTTAGTCTACGTTGTCTCCAACATGGTCGGGCTTGGTTCGGTTGTTCGACTGTTCTTGTGTGCCTCCCTCGTTTGTACTGCACCTTTTTCTGTTTTTATGATGTATTTTTCTGATTCTTTGTTGTATGTTTAGGCGGTTAGCCGTCTGCCGACTTTGTCGGCCTCTCGAGGTTTCGGGTTTGTCCGGTCTAGAATTATTTCCTAATACAAAAAAAATACAAACACTAGATATAGATATAGATATAGATATAGATGAGGTTAGTTCTGGTGTACTCACACCTTAATGTGTATCATGTCAACAAATCTAGAGCGTTGAATGATTAGAATGGATGGTTGTGATTATTAGGCATTTTTTATTTTCTTTTTTAAATAAAAACGGTGGATCCCACCAATTTATTTGACAAACTTGCCTAAGTCTGGCGCGTGTGGGGAGTGAATTGAAATGGATGGAGTACGACCGGTGTATTTGTGGGGCCCCAATTGTAAGTTTTTTTTTTGTCTGTTTTTTAATTGTTTGAAAACCTTGTAGATTTTTTGATTGTGTGAAACCTAGTAGATATATGTTGAATAACTTGAATTATAAAAAGAGAAAATTTGTGCCGAGGGCATAAATTTTCGTCCTAATTTAAGTTTTATTCTAGCTTTTGTAAAAATTAGTGGAATTACCCTTCTCTAAACTGAAAATCCCTAATCTGATTCTCAATTTGTGAAAGAGAGAGAGCGCCGCCTGAAATTGGTGAAGGACGAGCAGGAGGAAGAAGATACAGATATCTCGCCACCGTTGCCTCATCGTCGTCGCCGGAGAAGATGCGGATGCGGAGAAGGGCGAGGGAGCGGCAGAGGTTGATTCAGATCTCAGAGGCGAAGAACTTCCCATTGTATGCCTCGCTTATTGACGATTGAAGAACGCCGTCCACCTTCGCTGATTGACGACTGAAGAACAGTGAGCCTCTCTTCCTCACATCACCTGGTTAGTCCTCTCGCTTGTACAATCCATAGCGATTTTGTGCAATCCTGACTATCTGCGCATCAATGGCGACGAGCAACGGTTTCCCTGGCTCAGATTTCTTTCAATTCAGTTGTCGGCTTCGGTCCCATGGTAACCCTCTTTCAATTCGTTGCTTCTGAATTTCGACTGATGCAGAGAGTTGTTGTCATTACTTTCTAATTTCGATTGTTGTCATTGCTTTGCTTGATTTATGTTTCTTGCTGTCATTGCTTTCGATTTGTGTTTCGGTAGAAGTGAAATTAGAGATCTTCGAATTTGCTGCTAATTATTTCAATTCTGCGTGCCTTGCTGCTATCTGCTGAATTTTAATTTGCTATGAAATTTTTTGTACTATGCCCGTTTAGTTATGCAGATTAACACCAGTACTATGATTAACCTTCCTATTCTGTTGATGGATAGGTGCTCTTAGACATTCCCTGCAGGATAGGCTGAGCAAGGGTGTGTCTGGCAAGAGTCGTGATGAAATAAGTTTGAAACTTCGCACTAGTATAGGTTTGTATACTGCTTATTCAATAATTCTGTGCTCTTGAATCCTGTGATTATTTGTGCTAGGACTCTCAAATGATTAGTATTCATGTTTTCATTTTTTTTATAAAAGATATCATATGCTTAGGCATGCTATGTGGTATATGTGCATCTGTTTTCCCTTCCCACTTCGTCTAGTTTTTTACTAAATTTTGGAAATCTGAAATGTCAAAGATTTAGCAAGTCCAATTCTAATTCTTAGAGCTTTAATTACAAAAAAGTGCAAAATCAGAAACATAGACCATTATGTACTTTCACGGTAGTGCTTCTCGTGTTTTTATGACTTGCACCTATCTGCTGTAGGATGCAAGTGCTCAATTGACCGATTTGCATGTCTTAAACATGCTAATCTACTGTGTTCCTATGAACCGACATACCATTATGTACTTTCACGGTATACAATGGATAGATTAAGAATGATGGCTGATGCCTTGTAAGGGAGTTTAGACGCTGCTAGAATTTGGAGATCAGAAGTTCTTGATGCAATAATATCTGTTTATGATAGTTGTGCCAGCACATCCCAGTTCAATAATGAGGGTGCAAAATCCTCACTGCTTTGCCAGTTTGTTGTGGATAGTCCTTGCTTGCGACCATTGAATGGAAATTCCCAGGTTAATGAACCCTTTGAGCTTTATTGTGTTTCTTTGCAAGAATTTGGCTTGGAACACAAAAAAGAAGGAAAACATTCCCTTGGTTGTGCTGAAAAATCAAGAAACCGGAATGAAGCTGGAAATGGGATACTGCCCCCCAACCCCGAAGAGAGTGAGCTTGATGGGAATAGATGTATTGATCTGAATTTTGATCCAGTAGCTAGCATAGATGAGCTTAAATTTTACAGCTGTGCTTCGACGCTCGTGCTTAGAAGATGTTGAATGATCAAATTGTTCTTTTGTCAAAGCGTCGTGGGCAGTTGAAAACAGGTCTGAGATAAAACAGTCTTTGGGAGAAAGTTTTTTTTTTTCTTGAGAATTCCTTGCTAATATCTATTCTTTCATCACAGGCTGTCACTGCAATGGTGCAGGAAGTAATGCAGTACATTGATCAAACTCCAGATCTTGACACTCGTATAGAGCTCATAAAGACACTAAACAGTGTTGCAGCAGGGAAGGTAATCTAGTGTCACTATGGCTATTCTGTCTGCTTGCTGCTTGAATTTATTTTCTGTATGCCTATTGATTCTGTCTGTTCATCGATTGAATATTTTCTGCTTGAATATTATATATGCATCTGTTCATGATAGCTTGATTTTGAATTTGAGGCACTTTACAAAACTCTTACATGTGCAACAAAAAAACAACTTATACAGTGGCAAATTGATTCCTGCCCCTGGACATCCCTGATGCTGTGTACCTTCATATGAAAATATTTTCTGTTTTCTATTCGTCTTAATTTTGCATATCTGGAAAAAAATTCAGGGAGGACTTTGATGAGGAGAAAGAGCCCGATGGCATGGTTCTCATCGGATGGACAGCAGCTCCTGCGGAAGATAAGGAGAGCAAGGCTGCAGTGGAGAACGGAGAAGGCACATCATCAGTCACAGCTGAGCCTGTTTCTCTAGACGACAAAGGTGACAGATACAACTTCTGTGTTGACAGAAGCTATTGGGTATATTCAGTTCCTTCAAGATCAGATCCATGTGAGTCAGTCCATGCCCACTAGGGCTTTTTATTTTTCTGGATCTGTGTGAAATAAATGAATTTTTGAATGTGATACATCAAAAGGATTCTTGAATGTGATAGTGATTGGATATGCAAATTTAGGTTTTGATCGAATTAGCTACTGATATCAATTCCTTTCATCTAAATGTGTTGTTGTTGATCGAATTAGCTACTGATATCAATTTCTTATAGATTGATATAGTCCCCACCATTTTGTTTTGTCATTAGAAAGTTCTCAATGCTCCTATTTGTCAATTTTATAATGAAATTTTCCTTTGTCAATGTTGATGAAATATTTCTATTAGTCAATGTGCTTTATGTCGAGGGATTCTGTTGATCTTTAAGCCCACCATTGCTGCCCACATCTCTTCATATATGTCGATGATGTGTGAAATTGCACATCTAGTACACCAGTTTTTGTGTCTATTTAGGGCGTTTTCAGTCCTGAGTTCTGATGCTGTGTGAAATTGCCCATCTACTACATTAGTGTTTGTGTGAAATTAGGGCATTTTTTGTGCCAACACCACCATTGCTTTCCACATCTCTTCAATGTTGACATCTTCAGTGTTGACATCTTCAATGCTGACATCTTTTTGAGACTTTAGAAATTTATTAAAATCTTCTGGAAATATATCTATCTTATATCTATCTTCAATATATCCTCCTTTTTACAGTCCCAATTTTTTTCCCTATCCTATTTTAATAAAATATATCTATCTTATAAAATATATTTCTTATTCCCACAAGTTCTATAATTAACTCTCTGAGTTTGTCTTAGTCACAAACTTTTATTCTAATTATGAGGTTGTTATAAAAAAGAGTTGAGGAACATCTAAAGCTAAAATTGAAACTTTTAGCTGTATAATATGTTGCTGACACCAGATGTCAGCAGTAGCTATATAATATTTGCATTCAAGAGTATATCTATGCAATAGTACTATAAGCAGGCATAGACATGATCTATTTGTCTCATTGATGGTTTTATATGATTTTGTCTCATTGATGGTTTTATATTTTCATTCATGATTATGCCCCTAGATGATGAGGCTTGTCTTGAATCATGTCTGTTTTGTCATGTGGAAGTTCAATGAACATTTTTTTGAGGCTGACCTCTTGTGTTTCTGTTTAGCTTAAGGTCCATGAAGTTTGGTGTAGGGAAATATGATTTGATTACACCTATTGCAAGTCTTTGTAGAGTTTATTTTGATTTTGATTTTGATTTTGATTTTGATTTCAGCTAACTCTTGATGAAGAGTATGTCAGCAGAGCCACCTGAAGAATATGTCAGCAGAGCCACCTTGCAGTCGGTACATCTCAACTTTTGTTGTTCATCTGGTTATGTACTTTCCTGTTTGCACACATCTTTCATTGCAACTCTCCTTCTAGCCGCACTTCCCTTTCTTCCGGTTCCTTAACTAGGGTTCGTAGTCGTTCAAACACACTAGCATTTTTTGCCAATTCAGCTTCATAAGTTTTGTCCTTCTGGTCAACTATAGATTTGGTCTTGGCAGTGAAGTTGCCTCTCGAAAACGGCATATCAATTCCATCAGATAAAAGCTCCTCAAATTTAGGAATGAGCTCATCCTCGTCTGTCCGAGTAGCTGCTAACGCTTGCCTAGTGTGCTGACATGGTCTTTGTGTTTTTCTGGCATTGGATCTTGCTGCGCTGTATTTTATTTCAAACAAACGCGTTTAGAGTTGGTATCTATTGAGAATTTGGATATAGCTTTTGGGATTGTGTACATGACGACTACTATAGAATGTGATTACCATTCTTTGTATTGGATAGATGCAATCTGGGAGTTTTACTGTCATGTGTGTATCACGTCTATTATCTACTGTGACTATGCTAATGATTCGATTTTGTATGCTGAAATGCAGTTGAAGATGGATCGTAGGAGTTGGCCCTGGAAGAGAAAATCATCTGACAAGTCCGCCGCTGAGAAGGCAACTGTTACATTGGATTCATCTGGTGTTCCGTTACCTTCAGGAGGATCTCAAAGCAACAAGGTTAGTTTACCCATCCAATTACATGTCTGATTTTTCCATTCAATTCGTTCCATTACAACACTGCATATTATTTCTAAACTTTCTTTTGATTATGACCTAGACCTTTGGTCCCCAGCTTCTGTTTTCATACTCCATTCTACTTATTTGCGCCTTGGCCTTTTCTTCTTCCTTCCTCTCTGTTTGGATCCTTTCTCCGGGGCAGTTTTATCATATTGAAATTAGCTGCTTGTTTACGTTAGAGGGGTGGTTTGTTTTCTGATTGCAAATTCACATGATTAGACGGCAGGATTAAGTTTCTGTGCTTCTGTTTCTTTGTGCTGTAAGCTGTTTGTATGCTCTATTGCACGATTCAGTGGGAAGGGGGGGGGGGGGTGTTCCTCTTCCAGTTACATACTGATTACCAATTGTTTGTTTGGCAGGATAACTACAAAAAGCCCAATTATGTTCAGATCTCTGTTGAGTCATATGAGCACTTGACTGGACTTGAAGATCAAGTGAAGACCTACAAGGAGCAACTGAAGGCATTTGAAGATCAAGAAAAGAACTGCAAGAAGCAATTGAGGGCATCTGAAGATCAAGTTAAGACGCACAAGGAGCAATTGAAGGCACATGAAGATCAAATAAAGACATATGAGGATCAATTAAAGACGTATGAAGATCAACTGAAAACATTAGATGACCAGATCGATGAGTTGAATGAAAAACTCTCTGCTGCTCATACAAAGATGACCAACAAGGAAGAGCTTGTGAAACAGCACGCAAAAGTAGCTGAAGAAGCTGTATCTGGTATGATGTTTATTAATGTTGCAGTGGACACTAGATATTGGTCTATGTGTTTATCTCTGCAATCAATTGTGCTGTTATTTACAAGGAGCAATTGAAGGCACATGAAGATCCAATGCCAGAAATAAAGCTATATCCAAATTCTTAAAAGTCCTCATTATTTTGGTTGGTTTTGACTGAATTGAAATCCGGTTAGATCTTTGTGTTTTCCCCAGTTTTGCACATGAATGAATTGATCTGTTTTGTCATGCTTGTATGTACAGGTTCTTTGTTACTTGTCAATGAAAAATTGGTCGAGATGTTGTTCGAATTGCTTTGACATCGATTTTGCTCCTATTTGCATCTGTTCGATTGTGCTGACATGTTCGATTGTGCTGACATGTGCTCTTTTTATGCTGACATGTTCTCTTTTTATGCTGACATGTTCTCTTTTTGTGCTTGAATCTGCATATTTAGATCTGAATTAAATGGAAAATGTGTAATGAATGTCATATATGATTTTAAAATTAAGAGGGAATAACAATCTTGCTGACGGATGTCAGCAGTTTCAATTTGCATAACAGAATGTTATATTTGCATAACAGATTGTTATATGTGCATATCATAAAGTTATATTTGCATAACAGTAACTTATATTTGCACAACATAAACTTCTTATTTTTTACTTTTTTTTATAATTAACTTCCTCTTTTTTCTTTTTTCTTTTTTTTGGTTATGTGAGAACATGTGCTGACATGATCTCTTTTTATGCAATTCAAGTTGATATGTATGTTTTTTTCTATGTTTCTAATTGTGTGCTAAAATGGCCTCTTTTTGTGCAAATGTGTATATAAATGTGTACTGTTTATTAGGAGTTCCTACTCTTTTTTTTCTCCTTTTTTGGTTGTGGCGTAAACATAACTCTTACTTGTTTGTTTGAATTTTATCTTAAAAGCATTTTAGCTCAATGGTAGAGTGATGTGCTTATGCGCAAATACGTGGGTTCGAATCCCGCATATGCTAAAATTTATAATAATTCTAGTAAGTTACAAAATTTTCTAATAATTGTTCAATAATAAGATATATTAGTTCAATTTTCTAATTGCATATTATACTTTTACATTTGCATATTATACTTTTACACTTGCATATCATCACTTTATATTTGCATATTTTAATCTTATATTTGCATATCATCAATTTATAATTTTATATCATACTTTTACATTTACATACCTTTACATTTGCTTTTATATGATTAGTTCATTTTTTTTATATGATTTGTCACATTATTTGCTTCAAATTAAGAGGCACAAACAATGTTGCTGACATCTGGTATCAGCAGTAACAATTTGCACAACAGATTGTTATTTGTGCATATCATAAAGTTAAATTTGCATAACAGTAACTTATATGTTGACATTTAAGCTTAAATGTTGACATTCTAGCTTAAATGTTGACATATAGCCGTTGATGTGCAAAAACTTTATCTTTTACCATTTCTTTTATTAGATGATTATAGAAGTTTGATATTCTCATCTCATTTAATATGATATCAATTTTGGAAATTATCTTTTATTTAATGTTGACATTTAGCTTAAATGTTGACATTTAAGCGTTGATATGCAAAAGTTTTATCTTTTACCATTTCTTTTATTAGATGATTATAGAACTTTGATATTCTTATCTCATGTAATATGATATCAATTTTGGAAATAATCTTTTTTTGTAAACATTATCTTTTATTATATGTTAACATTTAGCTTAAATGTTGACATTTAGCCGTTGATGTGCAAAAGCTTTATCTTTTGTCATTTCTTTTATTAGATGATTATAGAAGTTTGAAATATTCATCTCATATAATATGATATCAATTTTGGGAATGACCTTATTTGTAACCTTTATCTTTTATTATATGTTGATATTTAGCTTGAATGTTGACATTTAGCCATTGATGTGCAAAAGCTTTATCTTTTACCATTTTTTTTATTAGAGGATTGTAGAAGTTTGAGCTTATCATCTCATGTAATATGATATCAATTTTGAGAATGATCTTATTTGTAAACTTTATCTTTTATTATATGTTGACATTTAGCTTAAATGTTGACATTTGGCTTAAATGTTGACATTTGACTTACATGTGCAAAAGTTTTATCCTTTACCATTTCTATTATTAGAGGATTGTAGAAGTTTGATATTCTCATCTCATGTAATATGATATCAATTTTAAGAATGATCTTATTTGTAAACTTTAACTTTTATTAAATGTTGACATTTAAGCTAGCTTAAATGATGACATTTATCTTAATTGTTGACATTTACCCGTTGATATGCAAAAGCTTTATCTTTTACCATTTCTTTTATTAGATGATTATAGAAGTTTGATATTCTCATCTCATGTAACATGATATCAATGTTGGGAATAATCTTTTTTATAAACTTTATCTTTTATTATATGTTGACATTTAGCTTAAATGTCGACATTTACCCGTTGATATGCAAAAATTTTATCTTTTACCATTTTTTTATTAGATGATTATAGAAGTTTGATATTCTCATCTCATCTAATATGATATCAATTTTGGGAATAATCTTATTTGTAAACTTTATCTTTTATTATATGTTGACATTTAGCTTAAATGTTGACATTTACCCGTCGATATGCAAAAGCTTTATCTTTTACCATTTCTTTTATTAGATGATTATAGAAGTTTGATATTCTCATCTCATGTAATGTGATATCAATGTTGGGAATAGTCCTTTTTTGTAAACTTTATCTTTTATTATATGTTGACATTTACCCGTTGATGTGCAAAAACTTTATCGTTTACCATTTTTTTTATTAGATGATTATAGAAGTTTGATATTCTCATCTCATCTAATATGATATCAATTTTGAGAATGATCTTATTTGTAAACTTTATCTTTTATTAAATTTTGACATTTAGTCGTTAATGTGCAAAAGCTTTATCTTTTACCATTTCTTTTATTACAGGATTGTAGAAGTTTGAGCTTCTCATCTCATGTAATATGATATCAATTTTGAAAATTATTAATTTCTTTTAGACTTATCTCTACTAATTTCTTTTTAGTTTCAATACAAAGAGTAGTAACTTCATAAATTTAAATCTAAATTTGTGCCGAAGGCACAAATTTTACTTCATTATATCAAACGTCAGCAGTGTAACCGATTTTTACATTAATTCAATTCATTCTAAAATCAAAAATCAGATTTTGGTTGTGCATAATCATTACAAGCTAGTAACACAATATCTCACTGCATTTTAGCATTACAAGCCATTCAACCAACACATTAGACCGAGCTCAACTATCACTTGTCAACAACACCAGATTTTTGCATAAGTATTAATTAGTAGTAGCACAACTATTATTTCTTTTAGACTTATCACTACTAATTTATTTTTAGTTTCAATACAAAGAGTAGTAACTTCATAAATTTCAATCTAAATTTGTGCCGATGGCACAAATTTTACTTCATTATATCAAACGTCGGCAGTGTAACAGATTTTTACAGTAATTTAATTCATTCTGACATCAAAATCGGATTTTGGTTGTGCATAATCATTACAAGCTAGTAACATAATATCTCACTGCATGTTAGCATTAGAAGCCATTCAACCAACACATTAGACCTAGCTCAACTATCACTTGTCAACAACACCAGATTTTTGCATAAGTATTAATTAGTAGTAGTACAACTATTATTTCTTTTAGACTTATCACTACTAATTTATTTTTAGTTTCAATACAAAGAGTAGTAACTTCATAATTTCAATCTAAATTTGTGCCGAAGGCACAAATTTTACTTCATTATATCAAACGTCAGCAGTGTAACAGATTTTTACAGTAATTTAATTCATTCTGACATCAAAATCGGATTTTGGTTGTGCATAATCATTACAAGCTAGTAACATAATATCTCACTGCATGTTAGCATTAGAAGCTATTCAACCAACACATTAGACCTAGCTCAACTATATATTGTCAACAACACCAGATTTTTGCATAAGTATTAATTAGTAGTAGCACAACTATTATTTCTTTTAGACTTATCACTACTAATTTCTTTTTAGTTTCAATACAAAGAGTAGTAACTTCATAAATTTTAATCTAAATTTGTGCTGAAGGCACAAATTTTACTTCATTATATCAAACGTCAGCAGTGTAACAGATTTTTACAGTAATTTAATTCATTCTGACATCAAAATCGGATTTTGGTTGTGCATAATCATTACAAGCTAGTAACATAATATCTCACTGCATGTTAGCATTAGAAGCTATTCAACCAACACATTAGACCTAGCTCAACTATATATTGTCAACAACACCAGATTTTTGCATAAGTATTAATTAGTAGTAGTACAACTATTATTTCTTTTAGACTTATCACTACTAATTTATTTTTAGTTTCAATACAAAGAGTAGTAACCTCATAAATTTCAATCTAAATTTTTGCCGAAGGCACAAATTTTACTTCATTATATCAAACGTCAGCAGTGTAACAAATTTTTATAGTAATTCAATTCATTCTGAAATCAAAATCAGATTTTGGTTCTGCATAATCATTATAAGCTACTAACACAACATCTCACTGCATTTTACAATAGAAGACATTCAACCAACACCTTATATTGAGCTCAACTAATACTTGTCAGCAGCATCCGAGGTTTGCATATATATACTACATAATAGTAGTACAACTGGTATTTCTTTTATACTGATCACTATTAATTTCATTTTAATTTCAACACAAAGAGTAGTAACTTCATAAATTTCAATCTAAATTTGTGTCGAAGGCACAAATTTTACATCATTACATCAAATGTCAGCACTATAACAAATTTTTACATTAATTCAATTCATTCTAAAATCAAAAATCAGATTTTGGTTGTGCCTAATCATTACAAGCTAGTAACACAATATCTCACTGCATTTTAACATTAGAAGCGATTCAACCAACACATTAGACCGAGCTCAACTATCATTTGTCAACAACACCAGATTTTTGCATAAGTATTAATTAGTAGTAGCACAACTATTCTTTCTTTTAGACTTATCACTACTAATTTATTTTTAGTTTCAATACAAAGAGTAGTAACTTCATAAATTTCAACCTAAATTTGTGCCAAAGGCACAAATTTTACTTCATTATATCAAAAGTCTGCAGTGTAACAGATTTTTACAGTAATTCAATTCGTTTTGACATCAAAATCAGATTTTGGTTGTGCATAATCATTACAAGATAGTAACATAATATCTCACTGCATGTTAGAATAAGAATCCATTCAACCAAGACATTAGACCTAGCTCAACTATCACTTGTCAACAACACCAGATTTTTGCATAAGTATTAATTAGTAGTAGCACAACTGGTATTTCTTTTATACTGATCAATATTAATTTCTTTTTAGTTTCAATACAAAGAGTAGTAACCTCATATATTTCAATCTAAATTTTTGCCGAAGGCACAAATTTTACTTCATTATATCAAACGTCAGCAGTGTAACAAATTTTTATAGTAATTCAATTCATTCTGAAATCAAAATCAGATTTTGGTTCTGCATAATCATTATAAGCTACTAACACAACATCTCACTGCATTTTACAATAGAAGACATTCAACCAACACCTTATATTGAGCTCAACTAATACTTGTCAGCAGCATCCGAGGTTTGCATATATACTACATAATAGTAGTACAACTGGTATTTCTTTTATACTAATCACTATTAATTTCATTTTAATTTCAATACAAAGAGTAGTAACTTCATAAATTTCAATCTAAATTTGTGTCGAAGGCACAAATTTTACATTATTACATCAAATGTCAGCACTATAACAAATTTTTACATTACACTACAACAGAAATGCCTATTAGCGGGGAATTTTTTCGTCACTGAAAATTGATTTTTTGTCGCTAAAGAGGTTTGGCGAGGAAATGCATTTCGTCGCTTGTTCGTCACGGAAAGCTCGTCAAGGAAAGGTTAGTCGAGGGAAAAAAATTCATCGTTGAAACTTTTAGCGATGAAATCATTTTTTCCTCGCAATAACTATTAGCGACAAATATTTTCCTCGTAAAAAATCAAAACTTTTTATCGCCAAATACGTGGAAGGATTCAAAAATTGTCATTGAATGTTTTTGGCAACAAATACAATTTCATCGCTAACTTGTTTTTTCCTCGTTAATGATGACATCAAATTCTGTCGATTTTATTGGCGACTAAAGTTTTCATCTCAAAAAAGACAAATATTTCCCCGCAAAATAGGTGAAAGATTCGAGAATAGTCACTGAATATTATAGCGATAAAAATGATTTCCTCGCAAAAATGTTTAATTCCTGAGTAGTAAGTATAACTTTTTAAATATAAAAATTTATAAAAATAGACAATTTGCGACAAATATAATTTGTCAATGTAGATAGTTTTGGCAAGAAAATTGTTTTATCGCAATAAGTGTTTTTTAGAGAGGAAATTATTTATAGCGAGGAAATTTTCAAGAGTATACAAAATCGAGGGAATCACAAGCCTATTACACTTTTAAAATAATAAAATACTATAGAAAAACATATAAAATTAATAATCAATAAAATATAACATGAATATTATATTATTTATTTCCCTAAAACAACAATACAGAGCTTGCATAGTCTCAACTTAAATAATTCGATGAGTTTGGTCGAGCTTCTCTTGTATTTCTATATAGCACAAATTCCTTTCATTGGTTGAAGGTTGAAATGGGTGTCCTGTTCCAGGGCGACAACCACAGCCTTTTATGTAGTCGAATTTTGCTACTTGGACTTGTTTGTATATTTCATCACCCGAGAACCGGATTCATTCGAATTTCATCTTCTTGCATTGCATCAAAACATGGTTGCACCATATCATCCTGCAAGCACATTGAGCATAAATAAGCGTGCTAAATGTTTAACACGGTTCACATAGAAAACCATGCTTAATCTCAATTTTTAAAAATTTTAAAATAAATTGATAAGAACCGTGCTTAAGCTAGTTTTTGAAAAAAACAATACAGAAAATGGCCTACAACGCCCAAGAAATGATGCTAACTGCTCATTTGCTATTGCTCAAAAGAAACAACTACATAGCTAAAAAGAAATAATTCAATTCAAATGCACGGAACAAAAGCTGGACGTCTAAAGCTCCAAAGTAATGCAAGCTAAAATGGGAAGAAATAACAAGGTAATAGTGCATTTACAATTACTCTCTAAGTCCACCATCAATTATCTGGTCCAACAAAAATGCACTTAAAATAGAACTACTTATTCGCTAGTCGCTACTGATGCATAATTAATTCCCTCCTAATAGCTCCTATGTAAAACCAAGATGACACTACCTCATAGGATTCAAAAATATATTTCATGAAATACTAATAATCAAATTCATAACCTACCTTTAGAGCTTGAAATCAATATCAGCCGGTGTATTGGAGTATAACTGCAAAAGCATAGAGATAATAACTGGAAATCTGGATAATTTTAGTATTTTACACACTTGTACATTTAATGCATTTCCTGTTATTCTCTAAACTACAAAAAAAAAAAAGGCAAACACTGTGTACAACGCTGTGATCAGCTAACCTGGGCAGAAGATAAGGCGTATGCATTGAACGTGTAAATATAGCAGCTCCAGACAGATCACCCCCCTGAAAATTACAGATTATCTCATTAACTCAATTCTTCTCAAATACAGTAGTTAACTGAAGGAGAAAAACTTTTCACCTGGATATGATCAAGAACCAATCTCAAATCTCAAATACATCTTAATACTAAACCCTGATGAAAGTTTATAGCTAACACCATGATAAAACCTTCAGGGGTTCATTAAAATGTTGAACTCCTGTTATATGTTGTGTACGATGAAAAAAAAACATTATGACTCAATTAGTTCAAACAATCTTGCTTAATCAAAAGGTCAACCAATCTAATTCTAACTGATGGGTTGTTAATATTTAGCTACAACTAAGTGATAGAAGCACATCATGAACACAAATCTCATGATTACAGTTTCGCATGCATGATGGATAATAACTCATTAAGTCAAGAAACCTTAGCAAAATTGTTAGTATATATTAAACACAATATGTGCATAATACTCTCCCTGTCTCCCAGATCAATGTGTTCCTCGATGAAAAATCCAAAGCAGCTAATGTTGCTGAAGTTACGCCTCAACGGTTTATATCCATTCAGATTTAACCAACTCTAAGACGATGCATTGCCTTATCAACAGTTTCGGTATAACATAAAGCCAAACAAAAAGTGCTAAATTAGAAAGAGAACGATTGAAAAGGAAGCATAATTACCTTGGAGATAATAGGGGCAAGCTTGATCAAATAGTTGCTCCAAATCCTACTGAAAAACAAACACATAAATCGAACACAAAAATAAGTAATTGGCTAAAGTGAATCTATGAATTGAAGAGTCAAAGTCTAGAAATTTGACAATGGTTACACAAAGGAGAGGACCCTAGAGATTTGCAAATATAAATTTAGGGGAAATGGAAAACCCTAGAAATCAGTGTGATATCGAATGAGAATTGAAGCCTACCCGATGGCGAAGACGGAAGAATGCTGGGGTGGGACAAGCAACAAGGTGAAGAGGGATGACATACCTACAATTACTTGGTCGGAATCGAAGTGAGGAAAATTCGGAGTCGCTTGGATGAAGGCGAATTGAAGCCAATCGGGGGCAGCGGAGACCTACCTCCGAGAAGAGGAAGAAGCGGCATCAGGTGAGATGAGCGGAGGCGGTGCAGTGGAAGCGTCGTCAGATTGGGAAGGAGAAGGCCCGCGATGAGGTGTCGAACGAGGCCTCCGAGCAGAGGTGCGACGATGGCGATTAGGCAGTGGGTAATGTCGGTGAGAGAGCGAGACGGGATGGGTGGCATCTCTGGGTTCCCCATAGTACCGATTTCTGATAGGGGAGAAGAAGCCGATTAGTGTTCCGACGGAGAAGTGACGAGAAGAGGTACCGGAGAAGGAGGCTAGAGCGAGACGAGGCGAGAGAGGAAATCAGATCCAAAAATGGAGGGCCAAAGAGTAGGGTTTTCAAAGTTCAAACGTGTTGGGATTCAGGGCTTTGAAATATTTTATAAAAAAAAATAACATCAGAAAATTTGAAAGATTATATAACGATGTTTATATTTTTTTTAAAATGGCAAATATGTTATAAAATCATTTAGTATCATGTGTGTTTTTTTTATAAATGTAAATAAGGTGATACAAATAATATAATTCTAGAATTTTTTTTTATAGATGTACTATACTAAAAAATTAAATACTAATATAAATTTAATTTATAAACATGTAACATTATAGACGTTTATATATCCTTTTTAGCAAATAGGATTGGGTCGACAAATTAAATACAAGTATAATTTCACCGATAAATTATTAGACTGAACTTTAGGTTTATTTACCAAACTTAAGAATTTTAATATTAATCCATAATAACTATAACTTTCTAGAATTATATATTTTGTTATAAAATGAATATATATATAATTATTCTTCAAACTAAAAAATGTCAATAAAAATCTAAAATATATTGCCAAATTTATATTATTTTTAAACAAGATTTAAAAAAATATTAATAATTCGAGATTATAATATATTTAATGTTTTTTTACAAGTTTAATTTTACCTCTTTACATTAGACAATTTAGACCACATTATAAAGAACTATATATAATAGTATATATGGTATGTATATTCAAAGACACCATGTGTCCATGTAGACAATAGTTTATAAAATAAATATAGCATATATATATTTTTTATATCCAGGTATCCCAAGCTTACACTTAGACTAGTCCTGAACCCCAAGTCTATAAAATAAATATAGCATATATTTTTTTTTATAGCATATATTTGTAACCATTTGAGATGTTCTAGATGGACGGAGGTTATAAAATATACTTAAGCATGAAAATTTGAAAAAATAAACTAAATTTACTATAGACTAATCAAATATAATGAAAATTTATTATATTTAAAGTAAAAATATTTTAAATTTCTTATAATATACAATTTTTGAGATTATTATAATCATATGTAGGATTACATAAGATCCTATCATTTTTTATATCTAGATTATATTTAGACTATATGATCATTTCTTTAATAAGATTTTACATATAAATATATTAGTGGTAATGTTAAAAAAATACTATGTTAAATTTTATTTAATTAAAAATAGGTAAAATAATGAAAAATATAGATATAAATAAAATAATAGCTATTAAATAAATAATTTGGATATAAATAATTATTCCCACCAAAAGCTAATCTAGATATAAATAAAATAACACCAATCAAATATTTATCTATTAATAGTTTTAGTAAGTATGACTACGAAATAGTTTTGATTTATATTTTTATCAATTAAGCTAGATAGATAGATAGATAGATATTTTTTTTCCAATTAAGCTATATAGATAGATATATTTTTACTAAACAGAATGTGGACGAAGACGACAAACGAAGCCAAGCCCTACGCAGAAGCAGAACCGTATGTCAGCGATATATCATAGAAGATTTAGTATAGGTATATAGATAGATATATGTATATGCATCAATTTTAGGACACTAAATTAAGCCTAAATAATTCTCTCCACCAAAAAAGAATCTAGATATAAATAAAATAGCACCTATCAAATACTACATATTTATCTATTAATATTTTTGGTAAGTATGACTATGATTTTTTTTATATTCTTTTTTCAATTAACTAAAATATATATAGATAGACTGTGGGTTATATAACTTTATATAAACTATGAAACATATTATTTTATTATTTTTTTCCACTAGGATTAACCACAACACGCCACATATGATTTTTTTCACTAGGATCAACTACAACGCGCCACATAGGACGCTATGCATCGGATATATATATATATATATATATATATATATATATATATATATATATATATATATATATTTATATATATATATATATATATGTACTAGTGTAGGTCCCGTCCCGTATAGGGAGAATACATTAATACATGATTCCAATAAATAATAATAAAAAATCTAAATACAAATCATTTTTCCACTAAAACATAATATTGATATAAATAAAATTAGTTCGACGGATTATAAAAATCTAAATATCTTTTATTTAGATTATCTCTAAATATAAACAATATTCACATTTACTACGTATAAGGTAATTTTTTTTCTAATCTACCATTAATCGAATCTCATGTAATTTAATATTTAAACGTTTTTTTACTAATATTTTAATAATTTTTTTATTAAATATATTTATTATGTTAGTTTACTAAAATATGTATCCACGGATGGATTGTGGCTAGATAATATTTTGATAAATTACTTTGTCTCAAAAAATAATATAGATATAAATAAAATAACAATGATTAAATAATTAATTTTGATATAAATATTTTTTCCACCAAAAAATAATCTAGATATAAACAAAATGACACTTATCATACTACATATTTATCTATTAATATTTTTGACAAGTATGACTATGAAATATTTTTTATTTACATTTATGTCAATTAACTAAAATATAAATATATATAGATAGATTGTAGCTTGTATAATTTTCTATAAACTATGATAACATATTATTTTATTATTTTTTTTCCTAGAATCAACTACAACGCGCCACATAAGATTTTTGTTCATAGAATCAACCACAGCGCCGCCACATAGGACGTTATATATACATCGGTTCCGTTTCTTCTTATACAATACTAAAATATTTTATCTCAAAAACTTTGCACTAGTTAAAAATTTCCATATACAATATCATTATTTAAATTTTTAATCATTATTTATACATGTTAAATTGTTAATCAACCATCCTAAATTCCTAATCTGTGGACTTTCGTGCTCCTCCTCTCATACCGTCGGCGCCTATCCACTACATCTTCCACATGCAGCCCAATCCAGGTTTTCGATTGCAGCCTCTCCATATTGTTCGAATTCGATTCTCTCTCATTCAAAGCAGCTCATTATTTCCCCCCTTCTACAAAGCAGCTCATGACTCACTTGCCATGTACATCTCTCCCATTGCCAAGACGATCGGCCTAACGGTACGATCATCATTCTTGTTTAGGTGCAGTACTTTCGAATTTGATTCAATTGAGAGGCATGTTTAACTGTGTTTGATGATAGGTGAAGATTTATTGGATTGAAAGCTCTTGAAATTTGAGGTGAACATATGTAATTTTGGCATGCATCCTACGTGTTCGATGAAATGTCGCCTAGAGAACTATGGGAAAAACGAAACCTGATATTCAATAAGATTTTGTCTCCTTATCTTTTGCAATTATAAGCCTGATTTTATTAAGATTTGAATTTTTGTATAAGCAATGATCTCACATATCACTGGGAATTCCCAATTGAAGGGTGTTGGATTTCTACTTCAGCTCTGCAATTCAATCCCAGACCATTTTGTGGGTGGGTGTGTGGGGGGGGGGGGGGGGCTAACTTTCATTTTGTGAAGGCGAAAAGTATGATTCATGATTTACTTTTTCTCCAAACATATCTAGGGCTGTGGTGCAATTCAAACTAAAGCATCATGGAAGTTGCATTATTTTGAGCTTATCAATCCTTTTTTTTTTTTTTGTATTTGTATATTTGATCTGAAAATCGTTTCAACACAAGGAGATTATTGGGGAATAGAGAGTAATTGGGGTTATGAAAAGTTGACAAATCTATCTAATTTTTTCTGTTTTCTATATAGAATTACATTTATGACTTATTATTATTCTAGAAAACGTTTTTCTTGCATTTTCGAACCAAGTTGGAAAAGTTTGACCAATTTTTCTTCATTTTCTGCAACCTTCAATGAGTCTCATTGTCTCATTATCCATATTTTGTCAGTCTCCATCTCTCCTAATTCCTAAATGCTAATACAAGAAGTGGCTGAGAGTATATAAAGAGCCCCTGGATACAGGATCAGTAACTTGTTTTGTCCAACTGAAAGTTAATGAGTTAGTGCAATAGGTATACATGTATAAAGTTACACATTAGCATGTCCCTGCTATTTTTTAGAATGTAGGGTAAATAACATGCCACGATAAATGTACTGATGATGTACATTTCTATTTGCCCTGTCAGTATCTTCTGTCTCCCATGTGTTTGATGAGATGCTTCATGGAGCAAATATAAGCATCCAGGTTAGCCTTTGTCTTTTTGATTTCATGCCTTCTTGATTTCCCCTTTGATTTGTGAAAGGGGCGGATTGAGCCAAGTGTGTTTAGGATATCTTCTTTACCAATTTGAAATGTCACGTGTGGATGATGGATTGAACTATGCTGTAGTATCTGTTAACTATAGATATGGCAAGGGGATACCTTCATAAATCATTGTAAGGGACTTTGGAATTCATTATTGAAAATGGAACAAGTCCCTATCTTTATATTGATTGCATGAGCAACGAAAATTTAGAGGAAAATATTTCATGATATTGCAATAATAATGACTTGATCTATTGATGTTTTATCTTCAATGGAACTTCCTGAGCCCCAAGTTTCATCTGAACTTGTTATATTCTATATCACACAAGACACGTAGAGACATCCACTGCTTCCTGAACTGAAATCAGGTTTTTTACTCTACTATCATCAGTAAATGATTATGTACTCTGTTTGATATGTGGTGGACTGGTAGTCAATGATTGGGAATGAGATTAAGTTTTTATTCATGCTTGATAAAGCTTATAAAATTCCATAAAAGGAATAAAGTTGGCTGGTAGAATGATAAAAAGGACAAGTAAGACGTTGGAGTGAAATTAGTCTTACCATTTGGATGTTTGGCCATGGAGGGATTAAATTAGTGGATAAAACAAGGTCTGTTTTTTAATATTTTGTTGTTTCTTATTTGTGTTCAAATTTATAGCCATTTAGGTTTATATTTGACAAGACGTGATAGTGGCATTAGTCTTACCATTTTGCTTTTGAAATGAACCTAACTACCAAAGAATCTTCTTAGTCAATTGCTAAGGGATCACTGATCATATTGTTTATATTGTCACATCTGAAAATCCGTTGTTCTATTCTAATAATGGAGCTGATGTAGTTACTACATCATCTGAAAATCCGCTGATGTAGTTACTGTTTTGAATTTAAAGAAATTAGGCTATGTACTTAACGTCTGAGTAATGTTTAAAAAAACCTGAGCAGATCGAGAGATAATTTGCTGCCTCAGTAGTAGGATATGATAAGAATGTGGGTATTGTATTCGGTGCTAATTTTCTTGTAGCATTTCTTGCTGGAAGCACAACGGCAGCTACAACATGCCCACTAGATGTTGCAATGACAAGAAGGAAAATAGAGGTTATTCTTTTAAGATCTGATTACTCGTTGGATTTGTAAAATTTTTAGATTGAATGTTTCCTTTCCATCGTGTGCTGTCACTTAAAAGGCAGAGAAATCAAAAAATATTTTAGAAAACCCAACGTATGAGAATAATCGCTATTCGGCTTGATATCAACAACTAATAATCAATCAAATTTAGTGATGTATACTTATGGAACTAGTTTATTACCATTCTCAATGGTTAAATTGGGCTAATTTTCTTTTGACTTGCTGATTTTTATCAATTGGAAAATTTCAGGAGTTTCAGCAATGACAGGGGAGGAAAGACTGAAGCGTCAAAAGGCAACACAAGAAATCGAAACAAAAGAGTTGTATGCCATGTAAATGCAAAAGGAAACCTCGCAACGAGTTCAAACATCTTGAAAATTATTGAAGAAAGCATGACAACAAATGGGGGAAGAAAAACAAGAAGTATGACAACATATAAGAAAAGTAGGACATTAAAAGGAAAAATATGTATGACAGAAACTATAGGGGTCCTATTTACTACATATCTGACTACATTTTCCCTGGTTTCATATGTTAAAAAGTTTTCCTTGTTTAGTCGGATTTTTATAAATAACTTTGTATCAATTGTCAACATTTAAAATTTCATTTATTCACTTGTCACACAAGCCGTGAAAACCTTTTGAAATGCATACCCATTTCGATTATGGTAATTTTCTCCTTAAACAGCTACTCAAAAAGCGACTACAACTAAACATGGAAATAATATTTCCTCGCTAAATGATATGTTTAGTGATGAAAATGATATATCCTCGCTAAATGGTTGTTTCAATGATAAAAATAATCCTCACAAAACAAAACATATGATGAGAAATTCAAACTTTTCTCGTTAATGAGCGTGAGTCATTTTTCTCTATTTTCACCTAAGCCAATAACGATAAAAATGGCATTCCCTCACTAGTAATATGTTTAGTGATAAAAAATTTCCTCGAGAAACACATATTTTTAGCGAGAAATTAAAATCTTTATCACCAAATATATACAAACAAATTTGGATTTTATCATATTTTCCCCTAGCAACGAAAATGTTATTTCCTCGCTAAATGGTTGTTTCAACGACAAAAATATTTCTGGTAAAACATGAATATATGACGAGGAATTTAAAATTTTCTCGTTAATTACTTTGAGCCATTTTCTCTATTTTTACCCAAGGCAATAGCGATGAAAATGGAGTTTCCTCGTTGATTAATACGTTTAGCAACAAAAAAATTTCTCGAGAAACACATACTTTTAGCGAGAAACTACAATCTTTGTTGCTAATAAATTTGGCGGGTTTTACATAATTCCCACCCAACCTATAGCGACAAAATTGGAAAATCCTCGATGAATGTATTTTTAGTGATGAATACAATCCTTGATAAAAGCTTCAAATGTGTCGCGATTTTTCTTATGGTTTAGGCGACCATATTATGATAACAATTAGCGACGAATTAAAAAATTTGTCGTTGAATGTTACTTTTAGCGAGGAATATAAGTTTCTCTCTAATGTTCATGCCCCCTTTTATGAGGAGCGGATATATTCGTCGCCAAAGGCCACATTTACCGAGGAAAAATAATTCGACACTAAAACTTTTGTCATCAATAAACCTTTTTGTTGTAGTGTTAATTCAATTCATTCTAAAATCAAAAATCAGATTTTAGTTGTGCATAATCATTACAAGCTAGTAACACAATATCTCACTGCATTTTAGCATTAGAAGCGATTCAACCAACACATTAGACCGAGCTCAACTATCATTTGTCAACAACACCAGATTTTTGCATAAGTATTAATTAGTAGTAGCACAACTATTTTTTCTTTTAGACTTATCACCACTAATTTATTTTTAGTTTCAATACAAAGAGTAGTAACTTCATAAATTTCAACCTAAATTTGTGCCGAAGGCACAAATTTTACTTCATTATATCAAACGTCAGCAGTGTAACAGATTTTTACAGTAATTCAATTCGTTTTGACATCAAAATCAGATTTTGGTTGTGCATAATCATTACAAGATAGTAACATAATATCTCACTGCATGTTAGCATTAGAAGCCATTCAACCAAGACATTAGACCTAGCTCAACTATCACTTGTCAACAACACCAGATTTTTGCATAAGTATTAATTAGTAGTAGCACAACTGGTATTTCTTTTATACTGATCAATATTAATTTCTTTTTAGTCTCAATACAAAGAGTAGTAACCTCATAAATTTCAATCTAAATTTGTGCCGAAGGCATAAATTTTACTTCATTATATCAAACGTCAGCAGTGTAACAAATTTTTATAGTAATTCAATTCATTCTGAAATCAAAATCAGATTTTGGTTTTGCATAATCATTATAAGCTACTAACACAACATCTCACTGCATTTTACAATAGAAGACATTCAACCAACACCTTATATTGAGCTCAACTAATACTTGTCAGCAACATCCGAGGTTTGCATATATACTACATAATAGTAGTACAACTGGTATTTCTTTCATACTGATCACTATTAATTTCATTTTAATTTCAATACAAAGAGTAGTAACTTCATAAATTTCAATCTAAATTTGTGTCGAAGGCACAAATTTTACATCATTACATCAAATGTCAGCACTATAACAATTTTTTACATTAATTCAGTTCATTCTAAAATCAAAAATCAGATTTTGGTTGTGCCTAATCATTACAAGCTAGTAACACAATATCTCACTGCATTTTAGCATTAGAAGCGATTCAACCAACACATTAGACCGAGCTCAACTATCATTTGTCAACAACACCAGATTTTTGCATAAGTATTCATTAGTAGTAGCACAACTATTCTTTCTTTTAGACTTATCACTACTAATTTATTTTTAGTTTCAATACAAAGAGTAGTAACTTCATAAATTTCAACCTAAATTTGTGCCGAAGGCACAAATTTTACTTCATTATATCAAACGTCAGCAGTGTAACAGATTTTTACAGTAATTCAATTCGTTTTGACATCAAAATCAGATTTTGGTTGTGCATAATCATTACAAGATAGTAACATAATATCTCACTGCATGTTAGCATTAGAAGCCATTCAACCAACACATTAGACCTAGCTCAACTATCACTTGTCAACAACACCAGATTTTTGCAAAAGTATTAATTAGTAGTAGCACAACTGGTATTTCTTTTATACTGATCAATATTAATTTCTTTTTAGTCTCAATACAAAGAGTAGTAACCTCATAAATTTCAATCTAAATTTGTGCCGAAGGCACAAATTTTACTTCATTAAATCAAACGTCAGCAGTGTAACAGATTTTTACAGTAATTCAATTCGTTTTGACATCCAAATCAGATTTTGGTTGTGGATAATCATTACAAGATAGTAACAAAATATCTCACTGCATGTTAGCATTAGAAGCCATTCAACCAAGACATTAGACCTAGCTCAACTATCACTTGTCAACAACACCAGATTTTTGCATAAGTATTAATTAGTAGTAGCACAACTGGTATTTCTTTTATACTGATCAATATTAATTTCTTTTTAGTCTCAATACAAAGAGTAGTAACCTCATAAATTTCAATCTAAATTTGTGCCAAAGGCATAAATTTTACTTCATTATATCAAACGTCAGCAGTGTAACAAATTTTTATAGTAATTCAATTCATTCTGAAATCAAAATCAGATTTTGATTCTGCATAATCATTATAAGCTACTAACACAACATCTCACTGCATTTTACAATAGAAGACATTCAACCAACACCTTATATTGAGCTCAACTAATACTTGTCAGCAGCATCCGAGGTTTGCATATATACTACAAAATAGTAGTACAACTGGTATTTCTTTTATACTGATCACTATTAATTTCATTTTAATTTCAATACAAAGAGTAGTAACTTCATAAATTTCAATCTAAATTTGTGTCGAAGGCACAAATTTTACATCATTACATCAAATGTTAGCACTATAACAAATTTTTACATTAATTCAATTCATTCTAAATTCAAAAATCAGATTTTGGTTGTGCCTAATCATTACAAGCTAGTAACACAATATCTCACTGCATTTTAGCATTAGAAGCGATTCAACCAACACATTAGACCGAGCTCAACTATCATTTGTCAACAACACCAGATTTTTGCATAAGTATTAATTAGTAGTAGCACAACTATTATTTTTTTTAGACTTATCACTACTAATTTATTTTTAGTTTCAATACAAAGAGTAGTAACTTCATAAATTTCAACCTAAATTTGTGCCGAAGGCACAAATTTTACTTCATTATATCAAACGTCAGCAGTGTAACAGATTTTTACAGTAATTCAATTCGTTTTGACATCCAAATCAGATTTTGGTTGTGCATAATCATTACAAGATAGTAACAAAATATCTCACTGCATGTTAGCATTAGAAGCCATTCAACCAAGACATTAGACCTAGCTCAACTATCACTTGTCAACAACACCAGATTTTTGCATAAGTATTAATTAGTAGTAGCACAACTGGTATTTCTTTTATACTGATCAATATTAATTTCTTTTTAGTCTCAATACAAAGAGTAGTAACCTCATAAATTTCAATCTAAATTTGTGCCGAAGGCATAAATTTTACTTCATTATATCAAACGTCAGCAGTGTAAATTTTTTTTTATAGTAATTCAATTCATTCTGAAATCAAAATCAGATTTTGGTTCTGCATAATCATTATAAGCTACTAACACAACATCTCACTACATTTACAATAGAAGACATTCAACCAACACCTTATATTGAGCTCAACTAATACTTGTTAGCAGCATCCGAGGTTTGCATATGTACCACATAATAGTAGCACAACTGGTATTTCTTTTATACTGATCACAAATAATTTATTTTTAGCTTCAATACAAAGAGTAATAACTTCATAAATTTCAATCTAAATTTGTGCCCAAGGCACAAATTTTACTTCATTATATCAAACGTCAGCAGTGTAACAGCTTTTTACAGTAATTCAATTCGTTTTGACATCAAAATCGGATTTTGGTTGTGCTTAATCATTACAAGCTAGTAACATAATATCTCACTGCATGTTAGCATTAGAACCCATTCAACCAACACATTAGACCTAGCTCAACTATCACTTGTCAACAACACCAGATTTTTGAATAAGTATTAATTAGTAGTAGCACAACTATTCTTTCTTTTAGACTTATCACTTCTAATTTATTTTTAGTCTCAATACAAAGAGTAGTAACCTCATAAATTTCAATCTAAATTTGTGCCGAAGGCATAAATTTTACTTCATTATATCAAACGTCAGCAGTGTAAATTTTTTTTTATAGTAATTCAATTCATTCTGAAATCAAAATCAGATTTTGGTTCTGCATAATCATTACAAGCTACTAACACAACATCTCACTGCATTTTACAATAGAAGACATTCAACCAACACCTTATATTGAGCTCAACTAATACTTGTCAGCAGCATCCGAGGTTTGCATATGTACCACATAATAGTAGCACAACTGGTATTTCTTTTATACTGATCACTATTAATTTATTTTTAGTTTCAATACAAAGAGTTGTAACTTCATAAATTTCAATCTAAATTTGTGCCGAAGGCACAAATTTTACTTCATTATATCAAACGTCAGCAGTGTAACAGATTTTTATAGTAATTCAATTCGTTTTGACATCAAAATCGGATTTTTGTTATGCATAGTCATTACAAGCTTGTAGCATAATATCTCACTGCATGTTAGCATTAGAAGACATTCAACTAACACATTAGACCTAGCTCAACTATCACTTGTCAACAACACTAGATTTTTGCATAAGTATTAATTAGTAGTAGCACAACTATTTTTTCTTTTAGACTTATCACTACTAATTTATTTTTAGTTTCAATACAAAGAGTAGTAACTTCATAAATTTTAAGCTAAATTTGTGCCGAAGGCACAAATTTTACTTCATTATATCAAACGTCAGCAGTGTAAGAGATTTTTACAGTAATTCAATTCATTCTGAAATCAAAATCAGATTTTGGTTGTGCATAATCATTACAAGCTACTAACACAATATTTCACTACATTTTACAATAGAAGACATTCAACCAACACCTTATATTGAGCTCAACTAATACTTATCAGCAGCATCCGAGGTTTGCATATGTACTGATCGCTATTAATTTCATTTTAGTTTTAATACAAAGAGTAGTAACTTCATAAATTTCAATCTAAATTTGTGTCGAAGGCACAAATTTTACTTTATTACATCAAATGTCAGCACTATAACAGATTTTTACATTAATTCAATTCATTCTAAAATTAATAATCAGATTTCGGTTGTGCATAATCATTACAAGCTAGTAACACAATGTCTCACTGCATTTTAGCATTACAAGCGATTCAACCAACACATTAGACCGAGCTCAACTATCACTTGTCAACAACACCAGATGTTTGCATAAGTATTAATTTGTAGTAGCACAACTATTCTTTCTTTTAGACTTATCACTACTAATTTATTTTTAGTTTCAATACAAAGAGTAGTAACTTCATAAATTTCAATCTAAATTTGTGCCGAAGGCACAAATTTTACTTCATTATATCAAACGTCAGCAGTGTAACAAATTTTTATAGTAGATCAATTCGTTTTGACATCAAAATCAGATTTTGGTTGTGCATAATCATTACAAGCTTGTAACATAATATCTCACTGCATGTTAGCATTAGAAGCCATTCAACCAACACATTAGACCTAGCTCAACTATCACTTGTCAACAACACCAGATTTTTTAATAAGTATTAATTAGTAGTAGCACAACTATTCTTTCTTATAGACTTATCACTTCTAATTTATTTTTAGTTTCAATACAAAGAGTAGTAACTTCTTAAATTTCAATCTAAATTTGTGTCGAAGCCACTAATTTTACTTCGTTATATCAAACGTCAGCAGTGTAACAAATTTTTACAGTAATTCAATTCATTCTGAAATCAAAATCAGATTTTGGTTCTGCATAATCATTACAAGCTACTAACACAACATCTCACTGCATTTTACAATAGAAGACATTCAACCAACACCTTATATTGAGCTCAACTAATACTTGTCAACAGCATCCGAGGTTTGCATATGTACTACATAATAGTAGCACAACTGGTATTTCTTTTATACTGATCAATATTATTTTTTTTTAGTTTCAATACAAAGAGTAGTAACCTCGTAAATTTTAATCTAAATTTGTGCCGAAGGCACAAATTTTACTTCATTATATCAAACGTCAGCAGTATAACAGATTTTTATAGTAATTCAATTCATTCTGAAATCAAAATCAGATTTTGGTTGTGCATAATCATTACAAGCTACTAACATAACATCTCACTGCATTTTACATTAGAAGTCATTCATCCAACACCTTATATTGAGCTCAACTAATACTTTTCAGCCGCATCCGTGGTTTGCATATGTACTACATAATAGTAGCACAACTGGTATTTCTTTTATACTGATCACTATTAATTTATTTTTAGTTTCAATACAAAGAGTAGTAACTTCATAAATTTTAATCTAAATTTGTGCCGAAGGCACAAATTTTACTTCATTATATCAAACATCAGCAGTGTAATAAATTTTTACTTCATTATATCAAACATCAGCGTCAGCGCTTACACGGAAAATGTTAGTGGTGTTCGCAATGTTAATGGTGACAGTGTCAGCAGTGTCAACAATATTAGTGCTTACACGAAAAAAAGAAGCGTTGGCACAAAAAAAAAGCATCTTCGACGTCGGTGTCAACAGTGTTCGCAACATCGATGTCGGCGTTAGCCGACATCTCCGATGTCAGTGTCAGCAGCGTCAACATCTCCGATGTCAGCGTCAGCCGACATTAACGTCAACGCTAATACAGAAAATGTTGGTGGTGTTCGCAATGTTAGTGGTGACAGTGTCAGCAGTGCCAGCAATGTCAACAATGTCAGTGTCAACGGTGTCAGGAATGTTGGTGTCAGCAACATCGGGTTTGACATTTATGCAATTTTAAAGCCTCTTATGTCAATAAATGGTAGAGCGATGTGCTTATGTGCAAATAAGATATATTAATGCAATTTTAAAATACATATGGATTTGCATATTCTTCTCATAAGGTTTTTTAAGCTTGCATAACATAATATTATATTTGCATATCATAATATTCTATTTGCATAACATTGGGTTATAATGGCATATCTGAAAGTGTTGACATGTAAAATTTTTTTTTAAAAAAAAAAACAGAAAAAAAAAAAAACTGAAGGAGTTGGTCAACGTTGACCGGGATCAGTCAATGGTCCAGCGAGGGGGGGCCTGGGGGGCACCGAGGGGGGGGGGGGGGGGGGGACAGGAGGGGCAAGGGGGATGGACACTTTTGCAAAATTTTCAAATATATGGATACTCCTCTAATTTAGCCAATTTTTATGGATAATTCACTAAAGGCCCCTTATAAAAATTATTTGATGGTATCGCTAGATTATTCGATGGTGCAACATTATTATTTGGTCACTTATGTTATTTTAACAAATAACAAAAATTATTCGATGATATCGCTGGATTATTCGATTGTATCGATTGATAATTCGATGGTATCGATGGATTATTCAATCATGTTACAGTATTATTCGGTTACTTATACCATTTTAACAAATAACTAAAATTTATTCGAAGCTATTGCTAGATTATTCAATCGTATCGACGGATTATGCGATGGTATCGATTGATTATTCTAAACGGCCAGCACCCTGAAAACTCCCTTAACTTAACTTTTAACTTTTAACTAAAAATTATTCAATGATATCGCTTTATAATTCGATGGTATACAAGATTATTCGGTTACTTATGTCGTTTTAACAACTAACTAAAAATTAATCGATGGTATCGTTGAGTTAATTCAATGGTATCACATGATTCGATGATATACGTTAATTATTCGATGGTGTTACATTATTATTCGGTCACTTATGTCATTTTAACAAATAATTAAAAATTATTTAATGGTATCACTGGATTATTCGATAATATCACATTATTATTCGATGGTATCGATACATTTTTCATTCATATGACCGTTAACCTCAAAAAAACCCAGTCTCAAAAGCACAAAATTTTTTCATACGTAGGAATAATACGACTTTCCCCCCGAATACGTACCTTTAAATCCCATAAAAATATATCAAATCGACCATTCTAACTCAGTCGTTCAATCGGTTATCAATCAATCGGAAATTTCGATAGCTAATTCCTTGCCGAACCATGCTTATCAACTCAAAAAGGTCAATTTCACATTTGATCAAATTGTATTCAGAAATCTTGAATAATTGAATATACAATCACTTTCAAAGAAGCAACAGACAAGAAAATAAGAAGAAGGATGTTCCTTGTTCGCACAATTTGAAGTGATCTTGACCAGATGATTGAAAACTCTCACACAAATTGAACAAAAAAGCACCGCCAAATAAACACACTGGAATAATGAAATCCACCAAAAACAACTTGTAAACCAAAATTCTACACATCAATTGAACCGAAATTGGGGTAGATTACCGGATCAAGACGATTGTCTAGATTGAGAGAGCAAGGAGTCGTCACCTTCTCCGCCTGCCATCACCTTCACCTCCGCCATCTTATTCGAGTTCTCTTTGTCTTCGATGGAAGACTCCCCGTGCAAGTCTTCAATCCAATTGAAGCCCGATGTAGAGGTGGCATCATGGGATCAATAAGGAGGAACCATGGGAGCCATCGCCGCTCCGCCGCACCGCACGGCGTCTCCTCTTCGAGTGGCTCCTCCTTTTCACCGGCCTTCACCTCTCGCCGCCTCCCACAGTGTTGATGTTCCGCCCTCCCACCGGTGAATCGTCGGCCTTCGCTACCCTCCCACTAATTTCGTCCGTCGGCCTGTGCACCCGACTCACCTTCGGTATCCACTGGGAAGAAGGCGATTAAAAGAGGTAGTGAAATCCTAGGGTTTTATTCCTTCACACACCACGCGCTCCACGCCTCCACATATTTGGATTGGGCTTCTTTTTCCCAATTTTTTTTTACAAAATCCATCTAATACGTGGCACAATCCTGACCATTTATTTTCTTTAAATCAATGGCTTTAATTTGTTCACATGATACACATTAAAAGCTGAATACCTATGATCTATCGTATAGATATAGATATAGATATAGATATAGATATATCGAACCGGTTATTAAAAATTTGTTTTTGAAGACTTTTTTTCCCCACTGACCACTATTACCAAAAATAATCAAGACTCCGAACAGAAATAGTAAACCAAATCTAGGATGAAGTAACGTAAAGCCTAAGCTGAGCTGCTGAAGAGATAGTTATTAGTTACACAACATTAAAATCATATTGTCAGACCAACCCTACCCCTATTTCCGTTGCTCCTTCCGCCGCCAATCCTCTCTCGCACTTTTCCGGCCAAAGATGACCGGAGAGCTCGCCGGCAATTCGCCGGATTTTGACATAGGGTCGCTGTTGGCAAATCTGCAGCCGTCCGAGATATCGGAATTGTTCACCGAAGCGTGTTGCCCCGATTGCCAATCTGTTCTTCGAACTCGCCTCCTCAATTTTGTGCATCAGAGTAAGTTCTCTGATTTATGTTCATAATCTGCCCTGGTTTGTGTTCCTATTTTCGCAATTGAGTTCGAAATTTATAGAATCAGTTGGGGTTTAGGTGAATTGAAGACCTGCGTGTACCAATCCCTTCGTCTTTTGGCTGGTTGCATCGATTGTGTTTTATAATGGCGTTCGGATTGATCTTAATCTGTCAAATATGCATTAGTGAATTGTTTACTTCAATTAGCGATTGAATTGTCAATGAGACTGATAACTGACCCAATCAAGTTAACAAATTTATCGGTTACTTTATCAGTTTATTTGCCTCCCAATTAGCAGTTCTTTGCCAATGGGGCAATGGATAATCAGCATGATAGCTAGATTCAATCATCAATCGCCACTGCAAATTCTTTAAGCTGTTTGTATCGGTTTATCAACTATTGTTCTTTGATTCGCAGAAAAAACTAGCAAGTTGAACACACTAATGACAAGTGAATCAGAAGAACTATTAAGAGCAGATCTGACGCCTACTTCATCAGGGAAAGATACAGCACCTTCTCCACATAGTAGTCTTTCTTGGGGTAACGGATATGGCCACCCGTTGAAGCAAAAGGGGAGTTCTGCTGGCTCATCTCCTGCATCAGTTAACAGCAGGAAACACGTGCCCGTTCTCAATACATCTTTGCCTCAAGTTGGAGTAGAATTCATGTCTCCAATCAATGTGTCATCAGAGGATCAGATGGAGTTGGCTAGGGTTTCCCAGGTTGGAAGGAAGAAAAAATTTGTTCACTACGAGAAGGTAGGAGGTAAAAAGGTCAATATCCTTCAAGGACTCGAGCTTCACACTGGGGTTTTTAACGCGGAAGAGCAGCAGGATATAGTCAATTTTGTCTACAAGCTGCAAAATATGGGTCAGAATGGAAAGCTTAGAGGTATGGCATCACAGTTCTCTATTGAATCCCTTTCTTTGTCTTTACCATTACTAAGCTGAGCAACTTGCTTTCTTTCTCGACTGTTGACAGAGCGCACATATACAGAACCTACAAAATGGATGCGTGGAAAAGGTCGAGTGACTATTCAATTTGGTTGTTGTTACAACTATGCAGTGGTAACTAACTGTTAACTCCTTTACTGTTGGAATGATTTGCTTTTCAATTTGATCATTCTTCCTCACGTTTCAATATTTGGTAATAATAAAATTGCGTTCAGGATAAAGATGGGAATCCACCGGGCATTATTAGGGATGAAGAAGTAGACCCCCTGCCCGCTCAGTTCAAAGATATGATAAAGAGGCTAGTGAGGTGGCATGTGCTGCCAACGACATGTATTCCCAACAGTTGCATCGTCAACATATATGATGAAGGCGATTGCATCCCCCCACACATTGATCACCATGATTTTCTCCGCCCATTTTGCACGGTCTCATTCTTGACAGAGAGTAACATACTGTTTGGGTCAAATCTGAAGATTGCAGGCCCTGGAGAGTTCTCGGGGCCAGTCTCTATTCCTCTTCCTGTTGGGTGTGTATGCAGTCAATTTTAGTTTTTGGTTTGATATATGGCATATGATTTTTTTCAACAATTGCTTAGAAGTTCTCTTGTCATTCGTTTGTTGCAGATCGGTTCTCATTCTGAATGGTAACGGAGCTGACATCGCCAAGCATTGTGTGCCTGCTGTCCCTGGGAAAAGGTATTTCTGATTTTCTGCATATTTTAGTTTTTCTTTCGCATCTTCAACTCTTCTTCTACATTGCCATTTCCCCCAAACCGGTTCCCATTTTTTATGTAATCCCGTTGCATACTGTGTGAATTGTTACAGGATATCTGTCACTTTTAGAAGAATGGATGATAGCAAACTTCCTTTCAAGTTCTCTCCTGATCCAGACTTGCTGAATATAAGGCCTCTGTTGAGATCATTGCCAACTCATTCACCAACCATGGTTCCCCATCCGATTCAGATCATCAATAATCACTCTAGCAACACTAAAAATGGAAAGGATTCAAACTCATTTGTCATGGAGAAAGACGATTTTCCACCTCTGGGGTCGTGAGAGTAATGTTCTAGTAATGCATAAAGTAGGTAATGGAGTTATTATCTCTCATCCTTCCTTCCACTTTCTTCAATTGCTTACTTCTTTCTGGATAATCTCGTATCAAGAAATAGCCAATGGACAATAAAAATGTTATAGAAGAAATTGATTGGCAAACTAACATATCGGCCTGGGATTCTAATGCTGATTTGATATGATTTTTCTAGGATGACAAATCTCGAAACTGTCAAAGGTGATTTCAGGCAGATCGATGGAAGAGAACAGAGTTTCCGAATCAGTTAATGTGCATCGGACTGCAGATTCTTGTTCAAGTTTACACAGTTAATATTCCTTCCTGTTGCGTTCGTTTCAAGTATTTACCATGAAGCCAAGCCTGAACAGTCTCCGATCTATATGATTATTGTAAATTTAGAGTTCCATTGTACAACAGGTGAGGATTTTACTAAAGGTTGACTACTTTACATTTGACTGTAAGTCTGTAACATTGCTTTTAGTCTTGCATAATGAAATAAAATAAAATAGGTGAAAATTTGAGAGTATACCTTTCACTTTTTTTTTTAACTATACCCTTTAGTTATCATTTTAAAATTAAAAAAAATAAATAGATATGGATAAGATTGTTTATCATAGATAAGATTTGTTTACAAGATAGTTTACCAAATTTGTTTACATATTGAGAGAGACCTAATTTCAATTCAAACAAATTCCCAATCCCAACTAAATCTCAATTTCAATTCCCGTATCCAGTCTCAACACATAAAAATATATAATCAATTCAAACAACTAAATTTCAATATTCAACAAATCAAAACCTTAATTCATCAAAATCAAGCCAAATATCAAAGGTCAAAATGTTAGCATATATTATTTTATATATCATGTACAGTGACGATTGTACCCTCAGGATTTTCATCCATTGATATACATATATACATATATATATATATGAGTAGATCCCAGCCGTCGCCGCACCACCTCTTCTCTTCCGCCGCCCCACCTCTTTTGCTTTACGATGTCATCCGATGTGGACTCCACAACTCCCCCCAATAACTCTAACCCACCGCCGCCGCCACCAAACCCCACACCGCAGCCCCACTACCCTTTCCACTCCGCCCAATCCGTTACTAACATCAAAAACCAAATTCCCTAACCCTAGACCTCAAGAAGGTTCAATACCACACCTGGACGGACCTCAAGAAGGGTCAGCGAAGTGCGTCTCGTTCTTCAACTCATCAACGACCTCTCCACCAAATTTGATGTCGTCGGTGGCATGATTAGCAACATCTCGTCACTGCCGACTTTCATGGTGCCTCGCAGCATGCTCTCTAGGGAGGAAAGTCGTTAGGGCCGCCCTCAAGCACCATACCATGTCCTTGTGTCCTCCAAAGACTTCGTGTCGACGGACCCGTACCCCCAACCCCCCCTAACAACCAGCCCCGGTCGAACCAACAGCGCGGAAGCCGCGAGAGAGGAGGCGGCAGCAGTAATGGTAATCAAAACAGAAAAGTTGGGATTACCATTACCAACCGATTTGCAATTGGTTGGTACGATAATTACCAACCAACTACTACCAATATACATTTAGATTTTTTTTAATTATATTTTAATTGTTTTAAGATTACATTAAGTTGGAGTATATATTGTTTTTTTGGTTCTAAGACTTGCTGTTTTTTCTTGCTGTTTGTTATTCAAATAAATAAGTACTTCGTATTACCTATTTCTTTTTTATTTGTTATTTTGTTTTTGATACTAGTATTACATATTAACTTGATTTCTTTTTATATTTTATATTTTTATAAATTGTTTTTAATCAAGGAATGAATACTAGCTCGGCTTCGGTTCAAACTAAAACATAAATTTTATTTGGAAGCTAGTGAACATGTTATTTTGAATATTATCGGGACTATTGAAGTCTTTATATTGCTTTGTGCTTAAATATATGAATAATTTAAGTATTTATGTTGCTGTTACTTATAAATTTTAAATTTTATTTAAGTTGTATAGTCTTTGATTATTTGTATGCTTTTTTCATCAACACCCAAAACATGGTAAAATACCATTACCAACACGTTCTAACCAACTTAATTGGTAACCAATTATGTTGGTACAACCCCTTTGGTGGTTGGTAATGGTTTGAATTTTATGATTACCAATTATAATTGGTTGGTATGTGGTAACGACAAAAACTAATTGGTATTGTACCAATTCCACCCCTAGCCGCATCACACTTGGTACCCGCAGCAGCCGTAGCCGCAACAGTAGAACGCCGCCCCGCCGCCTTGCCCCTATCCGACGTGGGAGGGCTACCCTCTGCCGGGAATGGTTTTTCCGCCACGCCAACCACCGCAGCCGTCGACCCCCCTGCACACCAATCTCTCCGCTGCATTCTCCTCCATGGGACTTCAGTAGCCGGACGACAACTATTATATGGATATCGGGGCCTCCTCTCACATGACGAACGCGCCAGGTAACCTACATACTGTTTTTAATTCTAGTACTTTACCGTCTGTCTATGTCGAAAATGGCGCACCCCTTTCAGTTGTCGGTTCGGGTCAAGCAACCCTCCCCAATGGCCCACCGCTTCGCCTTAACAATGTTCTACTTGCCCCTGACCTTGTCAAAAACCTCATCTCTGTTCGTCAATTTACCATCGATAATCATATGGCTGTCCAATTTGACCCGTTTGATTTTCTTGTGAAGGATCTTCGTACGAGGACCCCAATCATGCGGTGCAATTGTTCCGGCGACCTTTATCCTTTCACCGCAACCCGCCAATCGCCTCTTGTCGCCTCCACCACCCTTGTCACCTTTGGTTCTGACTTTAGCACGCTCATCTTGGCCACCCTGGCGATCACGTGCTTCAATGTCTCCGCTCTAGCAATTTTATTTCATGTAATAAAGCCTCGGGCGTTTGCACTTCTTGTGAAATCGCCAAGACCAAGAGACTTCCTTTTGGCGTTTCTCATTCCCTTACTTTTTTTTTATCTTTTGACATTATACATTGCGACTTGTGGACATCTCTTATTCCGAGTGCTAGTGGTTTTCGATATTATTTGGTTGTTCTTGATGATTTTACCAATTTTGTTTGGGTCTTTCCTCTACGCCACAAATCGGAAACACAAAGTCATATTGCTAATTTCCACACGTTTGTCCGCACCCATTTTAATTTGCCTATCAAGTTTATTCAGTGTGACATGGGAGGCGAGTTCGACAACACCTTCGTCCGCTCATTTTATTAACAACATGGGATAGCCCTCCGCTTCTCTTGTCTACAAACTTCCCCCAAGAATGGCAAAGCGGAACACATCCTCCGCACTCTCAATGAAAAAACTCGGACCCTCCTACATCACGCCTCTCTCCCCCTTTCATTTTGGGTTGAGGCGCTTCACATGGCCACCTACCTCCACACTTCCCTCCAAAGCCATCAAGAACTCCATCCCAACCCTGACACTCTATTGTCGCTACCCTTCCTATAATCACATTCGAGTGTTTGGATGTCTTTGTTTTCCCAACATGAGTGCCACCGCTCCTCCCAAGCTCGCCCCACGATCCACCAAATGTGTCTTCTTGGGTATCTCCCCAAACCATCGAGGATATCGTTGCCTTCGCTTGGATACCAATCGGGTTGTAACATTACGCCATGTGATTTTTGACGAATAAACTTTTCCTTTCGCCTCACCACCCGCTTCTGCTGTCACCACCCCCCTTACACCACCCAACACCGACGGGTTCCCACCCCTCCTCTGCCATATCCTACACCAGGCAACACCCACACCACCTATGCTGCGGCCGTAGCCTGATGTTGCGCCCACGGCCGCCGCCGCTGCGCCCATTCCCCAATGCCCCCTATGCCGCGCTCGCAGTTTGATGCTGCGCCCGCGGCCGCTGCATACCCAACCCCTTTGCTCGCCGCTCCCCCTGTCCCAACCATGAAGACCCGGTCCCAATCCGGGATCTTCAAACCCAACCCCAAATACAACATCCTCACCCCTTCTACATACATATCACCTCTCCCTAAATCCCCACAAAAGGCCTTACAGGACCCGAACTGGGACCTTGTTCCAAGGCCTCGGGACTCTAATATTATTAACTGCATGTGGTTGTTCAAGCATAAGTACAGATCTGATGGGACTCTTGAGCGTCACAAGGCTTGCCTAGTTGTCAATGGTGAGTCTCAGGAGGTTGGTGTGGAATGTGAAGAGACCTTTATCCCGGTCGTCAAACCCGCTACCATACGCACAATTCTGAGCATCGCCCTCACCAAGGACATGCCTATTCACCAGCTGGACGTCAAGAATGCATTCCTCCACGACAAACTTCAAGAGACTGTGTATATGCATCAGCCGCCAGGCTTCTATGATCGCTCACGCCCCTCACATCTCTGCCTTCTCCGGAAGTCTCTTTATGGTTTGAAACAGGCGAGGCGCTTGGTATCAGGGATTCGCCACGTACCTCACTGGTATTGGTTTTCAGGGCAGTCAGTCCGATCAATCCCTCTTTGTGTTCCATTCGGGGTCTGACACTGCCTATCGTCTACTGTACGTCGATGACATTATGCTCACAACTTCCTCTTCATCGTTACTATCTCGGCTGATGGCATTACTACGTTCGGAGTTTGCCATGACTGATCTTGGTTCATTGAGTTACTTTCTCATCATCTTTGTGACTCACACTCGTGATGCGCTGTTTCTTCATCAGAAGAAATATGCTCTTGAGATCGTCGACAAAGCTCGGATGACGTCCTGCAAGCCCGCCACCACTCCTATCGACTGCAAGTTCAAGCTTGATGCTTCCTCTAGTCCTAAGGTTGAGGATCCTACAACCTACCGTAGTCTGGCTGGTGCCCTTCAGTATCTGACATTCACTAGGCCAGACATCGCCTTCGCCGTTCAGCAGATTTGCTTATGCATGCATGATCCCCGCGAGCATCACCTTCATGCGCACAAGCGGATAATATGGTAAATTAAGGGCACCAGTGACATGGGTTTAAATCTTTGTCGTGGTCGTTTCGACACCCTCACTGCCTACTTCGATGCTGGCTGGGCGGGCTGTCCCGAAACCCGCCGCTCCACCTCTGGTTTCGAAGTGTACCTTGGCGACAACCTGGTCTTGTGGTTCTCCAAATGTCAGGCCACCATCTCGCGCTCCAGTGCCGAGGCCGAGTACCGTGGTGTAGCCAACGCCGTGGCAGAGACCTCCTGGCTCCGCAACCTTCTCTACGACCTTCGGGTTCCGCTTCGTGCATCCACCTTGGTCTACTGCGACAACGTCTCCGCCGTTTATCTTTCTTCAAACCCGATTCAGCACCAGCGGACCAAGCACATCGAGATTGATATCCATTTCGTTAGAGAGAAGGTCGCCCTAGGTCAGGTCCGAGTACTACATGTCCATTCTGCACGTTAGTATGCGGACATTTTCACAAAAGGATTACCTACTCCTCTTTTTACTTCTTTTCGTTCCAGTCTTGCTATTCGCTCACGTCTAGCTGCGCCTGAGGGAGGATGTTAACACATGTTATTTTATATATCATGTACAGTGACGATTGTACCCTTAGGGTTTTCACCTATTGATATATATATACATGAGTAGGCCTTTGAGATCCGGCAATGACTCAATTATCCAAACACTTACACAAAAGACTCCATTGTCCTCATATTTGATCAAATGCTTGTGCAATTGCAACCGGTGCTAAGCACCTACATGGATGGCTCACGACGGCTATCGTCAAGGCTGGCTCCAAGCAGATCGTGTGACTCGCATCTGGAAAAGGAGGTGCTGAATCCATGGTTTTTGCTCTTCCCTCTGTCTCAGTATGTGGGCGCTGAAGCCGACAACAAGGAGACGATGAGTGTTCGCCATGACATTTGTCGATGGATAAGGTGGCTTCGGTTCAACAATGGAGAGGGTGAGCGAGAGAGCGAGAGATCAAGAACGAGATTCGAACCGGAGAGCGGGGGAAAGCGACTGAACGAGATGAGAAAGAGATTTGGCAACCATGGATGGAAATGTGGATGAGATCTCAGATCTAAATCAGGGAGAGAGAAGGTTGAAAGGCAAAGTGATTCGCGATTGAGAGTGGGAGTGCCCATTTCGACACCATACAAAACTGTTAAATTATTGATGGGTATAAAAAGCGTCGAGATAGGAGCGTAAAGAATGTTGTGCTTTTTTTGTAGTGAATGCAACCTATTCTAAGTTATTTTGGTTCACATTTTGTTTATCAGTAGTTTTTTTTATTGACATCTCTAACAGATTCGGTAACCCTTATTTTTTAACCCTATTTTGCTTACTTGAAATAGCATTTTTGAGACCTAATTTATCCTACAAGAAACCTAATTATTGTAACTATTATTTCTTGAAACCTTATTATTCTTGAACCATATTTTGCTTATTTGAAACGACATTCTTGAGACTTAATTCATCCTACAAGAAACATAATTATTGTAACCATTATTTCTTGAAGCCTTATTATTCTTGAACCCTATTTTGCTTACTTGAAACGACATTCTTGAGACCTAATTATCCTACAAGAAACCTAATTATTATAACCATTATTTCTAGAAACCTTAGGATTTTCAAACCCTATTTTTCTTACTTGAAACAACATTCTTGAGACCTAATTTATCCTATAAGAAACCTAATTATTGTAACTATTAGCAAAAACTTTAAAATAAATTGCTGGATGAGAAGAAGCCGGTGTATTGAGTGATTTATTTTAATCAATTTGGGATTTTAATCGATTTAGGAAGATGGAGATTGGCAATTACACTATATGTGATTTAAGGAAGATATTTTCTTAATTATTTTTTTCTTTCTATGGACAAATCGGCCATTAATAACAAAAAAGGTACAATTAGGGAAAAAAAAAATACTCCATGAGTATAATCACTCATAAAAAAACTAAAATAGGTATATTCACCTAATTATCCCTAAAATAATTCCTAGAACGGTCTTTTTAGGTTCTGCACTTCCTATATGTTCCTGCATTGCAATTTTCATATTAAAGAACCACACTTGTTTATGTGATTGGATTTTGGGCCTTTGTTTGTTGATTTTTGTTCTTTGAGTGTTTTCTGCCAAGTCCATATAATACTTGGAGGGGGTCCAACCTGTGTTACTACATAAAATTGCACATGATTTTGATACTTCGTAAATGTTAAGCTATCATTCTATACTTGTAAGTTCAGTTCGATGGTATTAATTTGCCTAGATGGAGAGCAAAAGAGGGGAGTTAATGCAGATCGGTGGGCTATACGAGTATAAGAAGACCTCGAGTGTCAGAAGGTGCAGTTCTCGATAAAAGTGATCTCAGGCGTCCAGAGTCCGATGTCTTATTATGATACCTTTTTGAATATGGAATTACACCACGATTGAAACTCGCTGCATTGTAGTGATGAATTGGTTTTCTAGGGCATTTGAGGTCATTTCAGGGTTTCAATTAGGTTTTTTTTTTTATGTTTTTCGACAATTTTGACAACATTCGTTATTTTTATCTTTTATCGTGATCAACTATAGGGTTTCTTTCCTTTTTCATGTTTCATAACGTGCAACCCTGAGACATTTTTTTAAACCAAAAGGAATTCGATGCACTGAATAAGCCTAGCAGATTGAAATTAAAGGCCAAAAATTTTAGCGATGGAGTAACCATCATCAAAGCAAAGCATACCATAGAAGGGAAAAAAAAAGAAACCCTGAAAAGAAAAAGCTGGAAATAAGACTCTAGCATGGACAACCGATGGTGGACCAAGAACAATGTGAGTCAAGACTTTCGTCAGTTGGTCGAGGCAACACAGGGGATCCCTGAGGAACAAATATGGAAACCTCATATCTGAACTCAATCATCAACGAGCTGTCAGATTTCGATCACGTCCACGACCTCTCTTGAATTTGTAAATAAAGAGTGGCCATATCCGGGGTTCGAACTAGGGACCTTTGGGTACTCCTGCAGAAAGACAAAAGACAAGTACACATAGAAAAAAAAAGAATTCCACTACCAAAATTGAAGCATCCTACTCCAAAAAAAGTTCGATATAAAACTTCAATGGAAATAATTTTTTATACAAGTAAAAATTCGAGAGATCAAGCAACAAACTTGATCAAGCAACAAAAGAATGCCACGACCTCTCCTGAATTTGTAAATAATTTTTTATACAAGTAAAAATCCTCGCCTTTGGAAGAGCCCTAACCATCATGCATTATACTAAAAGGTAGAAACTACACAAAACAAAGACCGACAAATTGAGGACGCAAACGAATAACAAAGTCAAGTACCACTATGTAGCACCGTTGGCCAACGGTACATCAAGGCACACTATCTCATGTGGACAGTGAAGACGAACTCCAAGGAAGCACATCTTGGAAACAAAGCCATCCTAAACACACCACCACAACCCCAGCCAATCCTGACTTTGGACGTTGTACATTCAACCAAGCCGAAGTACGCCTACGATCACCAAAAACCACATCAACAAACAACCTGAATAAAATGTGCCAAAATGATAAGGCCTTACAAGGGAAGAGTTTAAAGTCTCAATGAATCGAGAGATTCAAGTCTCGATTATAATAGAGGAGTACATTAAAAATAAAATTAACGTAACTAATATATATAACTATATATAAATAAATTATTTTTATTCCTCCTTGGAGGCTGTAAGGCAAGGGAAAACCTTGTGAGGCAAGAAAGATAGTTAGGGTGGCCTTCGTGTCGTCCACATCCCCACTTGTTATACCGGCCATCTCACAAAATAGGGAAACGAAGAAGGAAGAAGAATATGGAACGAAAAAGGAAGGAGGAAAATGGAAGCATAAGGAAGAAGCTCACCTGACGACGCGCGTGAGGAAGAAAGGAGAAAGAAGAAGACAAGGGGGTGACAAGTATAGGGTGCGTATATAACCTAGTTGATACGCACCTTGGGTGTGCATAACAAAAGGGCATCTACCTATTTGCATTCTGGGTGCGCATAAACCATTTCAAATTCCATTTTTGTTTTTGTTGTTGGTCTATGCGGACCTTTCAATGATATTTTGAAAAATCAAATGATTTATATACTTGGTGCATATAAACCGTAATTTTGTTTACAATGGAAGATATATATGCAAGGCGCGGGTAAGCATTCATATGCATCCAAGGTGCATATTCGGGTGCGCTTCGAAGAATAGGTCATATATTGACATTATCAAACTCAACTTTAAATATAGTTTGTAAAAGACAAAAGGATTAAAACACCCATATATTTTAAAGACTAGAATGACGTACAAAGTATGTGGATATTTAATACATTATATAATTGTTGATTCTTTAAACAAGGAAAACCAGCCCATGAAAATAAAATTTAAACATTGAATGGAATTGCATACAAGGGAGTAGCTTTCTGCAGAGTAATCCCGAACACGTCATCCATTTCCATGACTTCAGGAGACGCTTCATATTCAAGCTTACACTCGAAGAAACTTATTAGATTTCCGATCATTAATGGTAAAATCCTGATTGCAATTGGCATCCCAACACAGATCCTTCGGCCGCTACCAAATGGGAGGAGCTCAAAATGATTGCCCCTTGTATCAATTTCAGAATTCAAGAACCTCTCTGGCTCAAATTTATTAGGGCTCTTCCAAAGGTGAGGATCCCTCCATATGGCCCATTAATTTACAAGAGCCTGGGAATCTTTAGGGATAATAAGGTCTTCAACCTCTGTGTCGCACTTTGATTTTCTTGGAAACAATAGCAGTGTTGCCGGATGCATCCTAAATGTCTCGTTCTATACTGCTCGTAGGTATGGCAACCATGCAAGATCATCTTCCTTTACGAAATTCCCTCTCCCCACAACACTATAGAGCTCTTCTTTCGCGACTTTGAGCTTGGTTGGATCTTTAAGAAGTTCCGCCATTGCCCACTCTAGCGTGGTTGACGTTGATTATGTGCCCGCTATGAAAATTTCCTACAATTATATATATATCTATATATATATATATATATATATATATATATATATATATATATATATATATATATATATATATATATATATATATGTATATATATGTAGAGTTTCAATTCACATTGTTATTCCTTTATAAACAAAATTATAAGATTGAAAAGGATTGATTTGTAGTGCAGTACAAGAAGGAAATGGCAGATTTTGCCAAGCTTGAAATCCTCAGTCTTATGTTGGCAAACTTTGAGAAGAGAAACAAGCACGTCGTTAACCTGAGGAGGTCTGTCATTTTGGGCAGCCAATCTCTTCTCAATAATAAGGTCACAAAGATTGTATAACTTTTTGGAATGAAACTCCAAAAATCTACAACGTTGGGTTTTTGCGCCACCTTGAATATGATCGAAGTCAATTGCTTGTACTTTCGTGAAAGCTCGGACTTGGGATCTACCAAGTCCATGGAGAAGAAAATGTTGGACAGGATGTTGAGGCTCGTGTAGATGGCTACCTTGCTGACATTCATTGCAACTCCGGCCTGACTACAGCCCCTCACATACGAAACAAGATCCTCCATCTTCTTCATTCTTATAAATTGACTAGCATCCACCATTTTGTTCGAAAACATCTGCGATAGATTCGTTAATTTAGCATTAACAACATTGCTTGAACTAAGAAAGTTAAATAAGTCAAATCAAACATTGTAAGATCTAAACAGATCCATATACACTTAGTAGTAAGGTTTTTGAGAGGTTTAAAAATTTTGACATCTTATCATCGTAAGAGTGTCTGAGGTGAAGTTTTGAACTAAAAAGATTCATTTACACTTAGCAGTAACATTGTCTGCTCTCTATCCACATATAACTATCCTCTATAGAAATTAAAGAGCTAGTCTCTAGCCTTTCTCTCCAATTCTCTCTCATGGTGTGTTGGATTTAAATTATAGGTTCTTCGCCGTTCTTAAATCTCTAACGAGATTATGAGCTATGGAGATCTACTTGGTGATCAAATTCGAAGGCAGCATGATATTGATTCCACTTTTGCTATTTGAGTTAATTTGTTTATCTCTTAAATTCTACCAACACAGAATGGCCACTCGTACATAAGTGTCTTGTTAACCTCCTTCACAATTCTAGCAAGCATTTTAGTTTCAAGAACTAATATCAAAGAAATACCATGATCCAAAACATAAGTAGCAATAATATCATTTTTCTGGGGTTGTTCAGTCCCCTTGGTATTCCATGCTCTAATGTTGATCTTATTCGTGAATTTTCTTGTCGTGAGTGCCACTCTGATCTCACCATTCACAATTGACATCAATGCATTGATCGAACTTCACTTGAAGACACTCCATTTGCATCAACTCTTCATCCTCAACACTTTATAGAAAGTCAAATCCCCTTATTTCTCTCTATTTATTATCAAACAATTTACTCCCTTCTTCCTTTTTCTTCCTTTTAGCATTTTCTTCCTATTTATTTCCCCCATTCTTATTGGCATATGTTGTTATCAATGGAAATACTGTCAACTTGTTGTGTCAAACTTTCATCAACACGTTTGCCTCCAGCTGTCTTGCCTTTTACCTCATGGTTTTCAATGGTACCCGTAGTTATCAAGGCAATCTCTCCATCTTTTGTCATGATCCTACTACTTACTATCTTTCCCTGTCAATTTATAGCAACTGATTGCATAGTATTCGTTCCGACTCCCTAGGATGACTTCTCTTGTCCACTGTCTGTACTGCATTGCTCTTTCTCCTCATTCAGTCTATCTAGCTATAACTGATTCTCCTCCATTCTAGTTTCATTTCTTTCTTCCTACTTCCTAGGCTCTCAAATATGTGTGATCACATTTCTTTGCTTGTTTCTCAACTTTGGACATCTTTCCTGATCATGTCCAAAAACATTGCACTCATGATAGATCCTAGGTATCCATTTGAACACAACATTTTGATTATAGGTAACTGATAATGCATATTTTATATAGGCATTATAGGTAGGTCTTAGGTGCATTAAGTATTCGTATTGCATGTTTAATAAGCTTATTCATATTATTGGCCATTTGGTATCCGAAGTGAGAAATCTACGGTTTCTAGTGTTTATTTGTAGGTTACAAGATCTGGCCTTGAAAGGTAGAGAAAGAATGGAGAAAATGGACAAAGAAGAGCTAAGGAACAAGAGCAGAAACGGAGAACATGGAGAAATCTCATCTTTAAGATTCTGAGAAGTTGGAATTAGCTTCTGAGGTCTTCATGAGAATCGTAGTGCTTGGAAAGAGCTTTCCAACGCATATTCATATGCGTCAATCGGACAAAGGATGACTCCGGAAAGTGCATTACAATTTCAGCTTACCGAAGTTGTCAGCACTGTACAAGCGGCGCCCGCCGCCAAACCCACGGCGCCCGCCGTCCTCGTCAGATCCGGATTTGAAAAGTTTATCTTTATGGTAACTTTTATCTTCACTTATTCTAGGGTTTGTCCGACGAAAGAAGGCCTATATTAGGTCATTTTTAGTAGCTTTCATTGAATCAAGTTTGTTCATTAACTCAAAGAGAGATGAGAGGATTTAAGTTTAGGGATTTGAGGCATGTTATGCTTGCCTAGAATTATGGTGGTTTTTCTATGATTCAAGACTTGGTTAAATGATTGTAAGACTTGATTTCTATATATTCGATGTTTGATTGATTCAATATCTTTGTTCTTCAATTGATTGATTGCATATATTTTCTCTTGATTAGCTACCTTGACGGAATTTTCTCTCTTGATAGGTTTGATTATTTCTTGCGATTTGATTGAATAGGTAGCACAACATAGCTAATTGATCCCCTGAAATCATCGATTGGGTGTGTAGGGGATATTGACAATTATAATTTATCAATTGCATCGATTAGGGTTAGCCGGTTAGGGAGTTGCACCTCTATCTTTGGTTGCTTATGTTATTGATATTGTTTAATTGCTAAAGATTTGGAGTGATACAAGTTTGGATGAATTAAATAAGAAAAGGTAGGATAAAGTCAAGGATTAATGACCTAACCAATGTTGCGAATTGTATGCGAAACTGTACTCTTATCTTTTGTCTTCTCTTTGTTCCTATTCACATCATCGTCATGGTTTATTTGGATTGTCTTTCTTCATTTGTATTCCTATTATATCATTAGTGTCATAATTGGTTAATACACATTGCATTGAAGTACTTGTTTCTCTATGGGTTCGACCCCTTGCTTATTCGTTATACTATGTTGCTAGTTAGTTTATTTGTTTGAGTTATGTCTTGTTATATATATGTGTGTATGTTGTGTGTGTATTATATGTATGTAATTAGTAGTGTAACATGAAATATGTTGCACACCTACCATCATTTTAATACATCATTTGACCAAAAGAGAAAGAAAAGAGAAAGTGAAGAACGCGCTGGGGGTAGTCCCCCACGTGCCCCCAACTTATTTGTGCCTACCTTCTTCCCCAAATCCATGGCTCCTCAACCACTACTATAGCCCATGCCGGTTTCCGTCGGCTCGTCCCATATCAGGCCATCACCACTACGCCACACCCTTGTCATTCCTTGTACACTACAAGCTTACCACCTCCCCGCCCCGACCGATTAATTCAATCACCGGTATCGCCTCGATTCAGTTTCGCTTGGTGCCTCTTCGTTTCGATTCAATGTCGATTCGGCTTCATCCTCCGGGAAGTCCCTTTTGTTCCCTCCGATTCATCCCGCGACGATCGCCTCCTTGTGAAACGCCCTCTAGGACCAATAACCTCCCTCCAGGGCTCAAAATCAAACCCAACTTATGAATCTGTGTTGTCTATCGTGTCGCTGGGCTCTACCGTCACCATCGGTTCGGTCGGTGCGCCTGCGGGCTGAGCGCTCTGAAACCTACTCCTACCTTTGGGTCTAGGCGTTCCCATTCCTGTTGTGGCCTCGGTCTCCGCCGTCTTGGCGTCGTCCCTCTCTAGTTGGCTTCGGTGTCAGTCTGGTGGTGCTCCGTCGGCGCCTCGCCGATGCTCCGTGCTTGCTCTGTATCACTGCTTGGCATGCAAGGATTAAACTTCTCCTTGCACGCCAAGCATCATCCGAATAATAATAAAAAATTATACTATATATTTATTTAACTATATTTACATACATTTACAAATCCATCCGAGATGGTTAACTAATTCCCGAAAGGGCTTGATAAAAATTCCGAAAGGAATCTAATAAAATCCCGAAAGGGTTTTCAGGTGCTTGGTACTTGGGTGGTTCTCGGCTACTCTTTTGGTTGGTCTCATCGATCATTTTCTTAGTTGGGGCTCTAGCGTCTCGGAGTCGGGTTTGGCTGGGGTCGAGGCGGTGTGTATTGAGGCGACTCCATGATTTGGAAATTTCCTAGGAGGTTCTTCTTCCCTGCCTAGATGGACTCCTGATGTACCACTGGCCAGCGGTGTCGCTGCTTGGTGGCGCTTGGCTTCGATTCGTAGTCTATGTTGTCCCAACGTGTTAGGTTTAGGTTTGCTAGGCCGCTCAAAATTGTTTGGTTGTTACTGCGTGATTTGCACCTTTTTTTTTTCTTTTCGTTGTATGTTTGACGGTTCACCGTCTGCTGACTTTGTCGGCCACTCGAGGTGTCATGTTTGTCTAACCCTCAAATTCTTACCCGATGAAAAAAAAAGTAGTGCAAAATGAAATGGTTAAGTGTAATGTGGCTTAGGGTTTATGGCTATCCTCGGGAGTTAGCAAGCTCGGACTGGATCGAATTGAGCTCATTAGAGCTTGATCTCCTAACCGAGTTATGTTGCCAAGTCTAGGCATAGCCATAGCCCATTACAAGACCTAATCTCCTTGAGCTGGTTGCTTGGAAAGCTAATGGAAGCCTTGCCTCAAAACGCCGCGTTCCGACTAGGGTTGCTCCATAAAGAAGATGCTTCACCTCAGCTCGCGCGTCATCTGACTTGCACCGTTCCTCGAGCTTCCAAAAGAAAGAGAAAGAGTGTGTAGCTGAGATGGCGATTTGGATTCGGGTTTTCTATTCAAGCCCTTCCCTCTTCCGGCCATTGAAGATCTTCTTCTCCGGCGAAACCACGGAGTGCTTGAAGATCGAGGGCTCCTCCGACGACCAACAACTGCTTGGTGTTTGGGTTTTCTTCTTGGATCTGAGTCCATATCCTCATATTTGAGACTTTGAAAGAAGCTCTTCTTCTTTCTTGCTTGTTTTAGTGTTACATTTTTTTGCTTTCGCTTAGATCTTTACTTGTATTCTAGGATTTGTTGCAATCTGTATTTTCTCTTTTGATTGGTGGATTAAGACTGACTCTTGAGGTCCCGGTAGAATGGCTGATCTGAATCTCGTAAAAAAACCTCGTGTCCTTCTACCTTCTCCGCTATTGTTTTAGTACTTGTTTTCTGTTTCTACGAAACCAAAACTAGCGATCTTGCTTTTTACCTATCTTCAGCCATTGCAGCCTTGTGCAATTCTTTGATTATTTATCCCCAGTCGTTGCGAGTTTGTAAGTGGATCTTACTCGTTTGATTTCGATTTCATACGACCGATGACAGATTAAGGGCCTCTTTGGAGGTAGCGTTTTATAGCGTCAGATACAGCGTGAGAGAAAAATGTTGTTTGGCAGTCACTAGCGTTTTCAGAAACGCTCTACGTTCATCTCCCTAGGAAGCTTGGGAAGGGTTTCCTCAGCCGCTCCAGATTGGAAGCGTTCGATGAAATTTGGAGGAGCGTCTCGACGATGAAAAGAAGACAGAATCTCTCTCCTCTCATCAGTTCCACTCCTCTCGACAATCTTCATTTTCGTCTTGGCAGAAGCTTTTGCAATCGATTCCATGAGAGTTCCATGGCGACAAACTTCGATCTCGCGGTAAGGTTTGCAAGCTTTGCAATCGATCGATTTCTCAACTTGCTTGTGAAAAAAACTGATATACTTCCTTTTGTTGACTGAGGCTCTTCACAGGTTCCATTTTGCTTTCTCCACCAAGCAATTTCGCTTTCACGTTCTTCAGGTAATTGTGAAATTCATCTTTCTCGCTCTCTGTTGCCCACTTTGATGCAATTTTGATTTGCATTAACCCTAAATTTTGATTTACATAAAACCCTAATTTTTTATTTTCATGGTTTGACTGATTCGAATTACTAAATTAAGACTGAGTGTTTTTGCATAAACAAACTAGAATGAAATTGGTTTTCTAGAGGGATGAATAGAATCAAAGTATTGCTGGAATTTTGCCATTATTTAGGGCTTTAGAGGGATGAATCAAATTGGGTTGAGATAGAGCGTGAGATAAGTAATGCTAGGCCATGAGAATCAGCTAAATAAATGTTCTGCACATTCTAAGTATTAAGAAAAGATCTGCATGATTTTAAACTTTTAGTAGTTGATTTCTGAATTGCAAATGTATCAGAAGTTGTACCCAATACTAAATAAATGTAGTGAGGTGAGAAGATAGCCTTCTCAAATCTTCATGATCCATATACTAACATTTGATTTACTCTCTCACTGCACCGCAGAGAATCATGGGAACAAAAACATGTAGTTCTCAAGTTGTTGTCATATGTTAGAATTTCTAAGTGCTGGTGTCGTTTTTAAGTTTCTGTGATATGAATGATGCACATAAGTTGCTGTCATTTAAGTGTTGCACAACATCAAAAACATGTAGTTCTCCTACTTGAAATAGCTTTTAAAGGGTTTTTTTCCTGGTACTTAAGTTTCTAGACCAATTTGCATGAATTGCCACCCTCCTTGTTTGACAAATTTGTATGTGGTTGCTGTCATGATTTAGAAACTAAGAAGACCAATTTACACCGACTATACACTTGGTAGTCATAGACTCTAATTCGAAGGAGCATCAAATGGGGAAAATAGGAAGGAAAAATCTGAAAAATAGGAATGAAGCTTTGTGGAGGCTTTGATTTATACGAGGCAATAGGTAAAATTAAATAAAACATTCTAGACAATAGGTAAAATTAAATAAAACTAAGAAGACCAATTTACACTGACAATAGGTAAAATTAAATATATTCTTTGAAGTCAATGAATGAGTAACATGTTGAATCACCTGGAAAAAAGAATGCAAGTGTGCTTCTGAGTATTGAGTAATTTCTGTCATACCTTTATCTTTCTTAAAAGATAGATATATTATTGAGCTCCTATTCTTCTTGAAACTCAAAACTAAATTGAAAGTGATCCTTTTATTAAAGGTAATTGCTTAAATTTCTGACATCTCTTGTATGTAAAGAGCTTTTGTTTCTCAGAAGCTCTTCACTGAGCCCTTACAGCTACTTTATGAGCTCAATTTCTCTCCCTCTTTGTAATATGTGATTTTGTATGCAAACTTGGAATCCAAATTTATTGTTTTTTGTTAATCAAACGATTTGGAATTTGAATCGAGTGGTGATTCAAATTCTTGATACAAAATTCTCCTTTCTTATATTTTAGTCATATAGAGAGCTTATTTACATGGACAAAACACATCAGCAGAACTTAGTCATATTACTTTTTAAAAGTGGTTAAATCTTTCAGGATACAACTCTTGTTAAATCTTTCTGTGATCTTTGGTTGGTTTATGTGTTTCTGCCTTTATGGTTGGTTTATGTGTTTCTGTAGTAAAATGACAGCTTTTGTTTTCCCCATTAGCTGATTAAAATTACAGCTTCTGTGAATTGGTTTATGTGTTTCTGTAGTAAACTGACAGCTTCTTTACAAGGATTGGACACTATTCCTTATACTATATAAACCCTTCTATATTCTATATTCTTAAATCTTAAATATTTATAAATGTTATAAAAAGGGTTTAGAATGACTTAGGCTTCATGTTATAAAAAGGGTTTAGAATGACTTAGGCTGCATCTTCCATTGGTACATGGAAGATCCTCTAGATATTATATTGAGATAGATAAAAGAAAGTCAGAGATACTATGTAGTCTGTGTGAACTTCAACGGTCAATGCATTCTTTCAGGCCTTTTCCATGAAGAAGGTGGAAACATATAATAGCCATAAGTCTTCTTAACATTGCAGGAAACACTTGTTTAAAGAGTTAGGATGTTTTGACCACTTCCATTCTTTGATTGTGCAATGCTTTCATGTCGTTTCTTATGTTGGAACTTTTGATAGGTGGCAAGAGTTTGAGAGTCAGCTAGCATAGTCCATTTTAGAAGGAAATGGCAAGCTTGCATTAAAGAAGCTTGCAACCGCAACAGTGGAGTCTCTAATGCCAAGAATAGAGGGGAAGGGAGAGATTGGGCATGCTAGATGGAGGTTGGTGTATGCGCCCCAAATCCCAAGCCTGCTTTCAGTCGACTCGACTGTAGACCCTCTCAAGTCCCTTGCCAGCAACATATCATTTGGCATGGAAGTGGAGGTTCAGCTCATAAAGCGTCTTCATGTTTGTGTCCATTTACCCTCTTGTTAGACTTTAAGGCTATGTTCTGGGTGTGCTTGTATAGAAAGGGGTAAAGCTGTCAGATGAAGGACTTGACTTATATGGGATGTGATGGTAATGACTTTTTTTCATTTCGTTATTTAGGCATCTAAGGTGAGACAGATGAAGGACCCCGAAATGGAAATGCAGTGGACATTGATCTATCAGCTGTCAAGCCGCCTTCGGGTGCTTCTACAATCTGCTCCCTCTAGACGCCTTATTTTCGAGTACTCGAGCACATCACAGGACTAGAGATTAAAAAAAGAAAAGAATTGTGGCATCTAGCTTCTCTATGGTAAGCTGAACTCGATCACGGTCAATCGCCTTTGTCGCCTTGTTCAATGGCTCTGATCGGGATAATTGAAAGCAGTATCATCATTGTGCATATAGCTATCACATTCTTTGCTAAGGTAGGAAATAAAATAAGTAGTTAATTGCCAATCCAAGATTGGTAAATATGTTATTTTTGGGGAGGGAGGTTTTTGTTTCATGTTCTAGATGATGCTGATCTTTAGGGCTTTAGAAACAAAATGTAAATCATGCTTTCTTGAATTTCAATTACTTATTTCTCTAGAAAAAAAATGGAAAAATGGAAAATGTTATTCTGTGTTGTCGTAGATCAGATCTTGGTGTTCATCTTTTTCTCTTGGGTGGTGGTTTAAAAAAATTAAAAAAAATCCCGGTGTTCATAGCTTTGATTTGCAGAAAAATGATCCAATAGTCCTAATGAAAATTGACAATGTATGATTTTGGTTTTATAGCCCGGGCTTTTTACTAGGCTATAAAGTCATTATTTTTTCTTTTTTATAAAGGAACTTTATAGCTCAGGTCAAATATGACCGGACTCTAAAGTCATGCATCAAATAAACACTACAAGAAAAATTGGCTATCACAACGACTTTTTGCAACGACATAATTATTGTCGTTGCCAAAGATATTTTTTTGCAACGACTAAAAATTGTCGTTGCTAAATGTTGTTGCAATAATAGAGAATTTCATTTTTCCGCCTTCCCCAATTTTGGCGGGCGGTATGAAATTTGAGTTATATGTTTTGCAACGACATTATCGTTACAATATAGCTTTCATAGGTAACACAACGATAAGTTTTATCGTTGCTATACATGAAATATTTTTGGCAACGACAATCTCCGTTGTTAAAACTCAAATAAAAATATAGCAAGAAAAAGTTGTTGCTATAGATAAACAAAATTTTATAGGTAAAATAAAAGAAAATACTTATCAGATCACCAGTTTTTTTTTTTTAAAAAAAAAAAGAGAAAACACCCAAATCGGGCCCCAAATGTAAGTATGAAACCCTAGCCCTCTTTTACCCATTTGTTTTCCTTCGTCTTCAAACATAAGGCCATGGTATCGGTGACGTTGAAGCTCCGTAGAGCCCCCAATGGCAGACGCCGGTGTTGTACATATGAAATTGAAGCTCCGCCGTGTGATCGACGAGTTCAACCGCCATCACCGCAAGGTATTTCTCTCCCTACTTCTCATTCCTGTTTTCAGAAATTGGAGTCTGCCAACTGTTCAAACTCTTCTTCTTCTTTGATTGTTGCATAGATCACAACCCGTATAAGGGACCCTGAGGCGTTTGACATGGACCCTTTCCAGCAAACGGTGCCCTTGAAATTTCTCTTCTACTATCGTTCTCCGCTAGCGTGGTCTTCTAAGACCTGTACTCCTATTTCTCTCTCGCTGCATTCTTTTTCCCCTATCGACCAATTTCTAGGGTTTATAAATTTTATCGATTTTTCTCTTATGTAATCTGAAACCCGTGTCTTTTTCTGTATTTGATTGGTGTCACTCAGATGGAACAGATGCGAACGAAGAACCGGTGCCCAAGCATCGACTTTCTTCGGCAGTTGTCAAGGTAGAGTTCATCTATTAGAACCTAGCTTCTACCTTGAAGATTCGATGGTCGATTTCAGATTTTTATTCTTTTGAAGGATTTAATGTGAAATAGAAAGGCTAAAGAGAGTTCAAACAACTGTTTTAAGGGGTAATGATTTCATATTTTTATTCTCTCTTGCTACATTCGATGGTTGGTGAAGACTTGTTGCAGCTAATGGGAACGAGACAAGGCCTCGTGGTTTTCAGCAGAACATTAATTTTTTGAGGAGAGATGGCAATTCCAGATTAGGGAAGGTAGTCAAATTTGAAACTTTGTTTCATTTGCTTACTTTTCTAGGACAAAAAGAGTTACACATGAGCATGGAATTGACAATGGACTTTTCTAGGAAGATGATTATCAAGCAGAACAACCTATTCCTGGAGTTTTTCCTTAAAATGAAGATCCAAATTAAGCTTGTGAATAAGAACAGGAGAGTGTTTGGTCAGCTTTTGGGAACATTAGAGGTATGCCTTGTAAATTTTTCCCTTGTATGCAGAGGTTTATGTTTCTCTTCTGGCTTAGCCTTATGTGTCCTTGTGATGCTCATATAATCGGATGCTAGATTTTTCATTGCATATACATCTTTGGTGAAGGACTGGAAGTTGTATAACTTGTTTTTAATTAAGTGATTTGGGGGAAGGTTGTGTTATTTTTATATTTGGCTAACAAAAGGAATGCAAACTGAGAAGGAAGATTTCTTCTATAAGAGTGGATGAAGAGTATCTTCTCCCATCTAAATTCTTCTCAAATTGCTGTCATTTACAAATTTTACCTTTCCTACATTTTGGCACATCACATTGCCTAGTCTACTAGTATCATATTTTTTACGAAGTAGCATTGTTATCATCCTTGTCATAAAGTACCACTCTTGCTAAGAAGCTCATCTCAAGAGAGAACATATACCTTTATGACTTATCTTTCTTGTTTCGGTCTCTGGTTTGTACTTTTTAGTTGATGAGGAAGTCTTCAAATTTTTTGATTGACTTATCTAAGGATTGTTTTCCATTTAATTCTACGGCCTGGAAATTATAGATAGAATATTCCTATAGTTTTGATAGGTTTCTTTAATATAGTTTTAAGTTTCCTCAATTTTTAAAGTCTTATTTGAAAATTTTGTTGTTGGGATCCTAAGGTTGTTCTTGATGTCATTGCTTTCCATGCAAATGGTTGTGATGAGAACCATGCTTGATGTTATTGCTCTAGTATTATCTTTTTAAATATTGTTAAGATTGTCTTACTTTAATAAAAGCTTTATTAATGCAAACCTAAAGGTCTAGAATTCCTTCCGTAAGACATCATCAATACCTTACTGAGTGTCACAAGGTTATATTTATGAAGATGGTTTAATGAGTGCTGAATGACTTTCTATTAGCAAAGAAAAAAAATGTTGATTTACTAATCTCTCTATACTTTATTAGAAACTTGTAGTTGCACTTGATTTACTATCTCTCACATATCCCTCCTATTGATGTGTCAAATAAGGAGATGGAGTACAAGATATGGAGTGGTCCTACTTCCTAGTGAGCTTATCATACTCTACTGCATGGTAATGCTTGAAGTTATGTTCATTGATGCATGCCAATGTTTATTCCTTTTTCATAGCACCTTGGATGAGGTTTTGTAGTTTTTGAATACCGCTACCCATACTTTGAAGTTACTGGAAGCTTATTCTAACGTGCTTTTTTATTTTCATCTGGTAAAGTATCCAAAGCTCACTTTATCGAGCCAATTCTTTCTTTTAAAACCACGAAGCACCTATTTTCGTAAATACCACAAATGTTCCTTGAGATACCAGGGTGTTACCTGGCCTTAGAAATTTCTTGAAATCCTATTGAGTTTTCTTTTCTTTTTGGTTATACCATACAAAGCTATAGATGTGTATGCTAGTCTTAAGACAAATTATCCTTCATGTGTTAACCATTTATTAAATCTATGAAATTTCAGGTGCATTTATTTTCATTACTATCTTCCAGGGTCAAGAAGAGGAACTGCTAAATATGGTTTCTTCAAATCTATCACTTGTGTCAACCATTTCTCAAATCTATAACATGTAAGACTTTTACCTCTTGGCCAGTGTAGACTCCCTCTCCCTGTTGGCTTGGTGGAAAGATTGGTTATAACATCTAGTTTTGCATATTTTTAATGTGCATTTAGTTAAGTTTCATGCATCATTTTAGAGTAGTTTAATTGTCTTTTTACTTGTTTTGTGTATTATTTATGATTTAAATATCTACACAAGTGTTGTTCGTGTTTTGTAGGTATGGGTTGGTGATTCGAGCCGAATTTCATGCATCTAATGGAATGGGATTGAAAGACAAGCAAAAGAAACGGACCATAAAGCAACCGTATCAATTGGATCACTCTATAGAGCTCAAGTGACGTCCCACGACTCGTGGGAGACCTTCACGAGTCGTGACATGTGGATCTGAGTATTTTGTGAGCTGCTGAGAAGTCTCACGACTTGTGGGAGATCCTTCACGAGTCGTGACAGGGCCAATTACCCGCCCAACCTTTCATATTTACGGGTATTTTTTTTTATTTTTTTTTGGATTATTTTAAGGGGGGTTAAATACTAAGAATTTTGTCTGAACAAAGGGTTTCATTGTGCATGAAGGGGCTTAAAACTCAAATTGGGTTTTTTTTTTTGGAAAAAGGGATTATCAGTTGAATGATAAAGGATTGCAATTAGAAGCTTTGAGATGATTTTCGCTATAGAAGATCAAGTATTTCTCTTACTCTTCTTAGCTATGTCATCTTATTTTTCTTTGGATTTATTTTTATTCATCATATTTAGCTAATTTGATTGTTCTAGGGTTAGGCTAATCCCGCTATGTTGAGATGGATAGTTACTTACTATAGCTTGAATGTGGTTTGATTCTTGTTTGATTTAATCCTATATATTGAGCGTATAGGCATGATAGGTGTGTTGAAGCCAGAACCAATACATTATTTACTAATTTCTCCCTGATTTCCAAACTTGTACAAGATCCTAAGTTAGTCGTATTGCACATCTACTACAGCCTCCGTTTAATGAATGTATGTGTGCACATTTCATTATATAATATAATATAATGAGATGTCTCTTGGATTCATCCAAATTTCATAATTTAATTAGATACATTGATTGACCTATTCTTGTCCATTCTCCATAAAAAAGTTCATCGTTATAAGATCGATATATTGAATTTCCTTAGTTTAATTTTTCTTCCTTAATTTATTTTACAACCCACTAATAGTTATCTTTTAGAGAAAAAACACATTCACTCTACCATAGTACAACAGACATCTCCTCATCTAACTTCAATTACATTTGTTGGTGCAGCTTTTGGTAAATATCTCCATCTATATTACTACGATCTGACTGCTTGTTGAATTTGAATCAAAGAGTGTCACAGAGTCTGGTAAGATAATTTTTATCGCCTCTTTTAGGTTAACATTTTTTTTCAAGCTATATGTCATTAGACTAGAGATGGCTATGTTAGTGAACAAAACCATAAAAACTAATTAAAATCCACCATATGTCACCTAGAATTCTCATATTTATGTCTCCATCTAATATCTTGTCTACTAAATTTACATTGACATATAAATTAATAGACGTCAAATTTAGAGTCGAAGTATAAAACTGAATGTTTTTAGTGGTAGGAATTGAGACACTGCCATCATAAGAATTTTAATTATGAAAAGAACTAATGTACTTGGTATATATGTAAAAATTTGAAAAGGTGTTGATTAAAATTTAAAGATGATTGTTAAATTTGAAGTAATGTATCCTTATCATGTAAATTTGTTCATCATTTCATATGGCTTATCATATAGTAGTGGTAGTGGTAGTGGTAGTGGTAGTGGTGGTGGTAGTGGTGGTAGTCGTGGTAGAAGTAGTAGTAGTAGTAGTAGTAGTAGTAGTAAATGGTGTTGATGGGTTCATCATATAATAATAGGCTATGACTTTAAATAAGGATTGGGTAAAAATAAAGAATTGTTCATCCACTGGTTATGTAAATGGTGTTGATGGGTTTTTGGAATTCACTCTTTCTAGTGTGCTCGAAGAAGATAAATAAACTATAAACTAGTACTATTATGTTATGAGAAGTTATTAATGTCATTTCTTTCTTGGTTGATTACCTAGCTTAATATAACTTTTTATTGTGCTAGACAAAGCAAAACAACAATGTGAAGCCTTCTACGGATGTAGTATCGCTTGTGGAGCACAAAAATAAAAATTATAAAGGCGAGCTTCAATGGGCATATACTAGTTCCAAAGAAATTCATGTAATATTTCATACTATTTTAATCGTTGACACATTTCATACTTAGGAGGTCATCTTTGTCTATGTCACTTTACTTGACTTTTTCAATCTAGAGAATGAAGTTTTCACTTTGATTATAAAATATATTTTTTTGTTCTTTTGCAAGATTCGAAATAATGAACAAGGATAATGGATGCAAACTTTTTTGGGTTACTTTGCATACGAAAAAATTTATATTTACATTTTGCCTTATACATGAATTTTGATAAATATAGTTTGTCTAGCTAGAAAAAGGATTTGGAAATATAGTTTGCTAGTTAGTTTGTCTATGGAAGTACATGTTTATATTTTGTATATGGAATACTTATGATATGATTATTAGGATTGAAATGAAAGGTTGATGTGATTAGTATGGATGAAGTTATGTGTTGGAAACACGTACATTTTGTAAGGTCTTTGGACAATCTATGTATATGGTTGATTTGAAGGAAGGCATGTGTATGAATGAATGTGTTTTGATGAAACTGTAAGACTGCTTGTAAAACAAGGAATTGCGAAAAAAAAGTGACAAAAGATTTCATTTTATCATAATATAACCTTTCGCAACAACAAAAGTTGTAAAAAACAGAGTCTATAGCAATGATTTTTGGCGTTGCAAAAGGTAGTATATATAGCAACGACTATGATCATTGCAATACATTCCTAGAAATTTTACACTTTTTTAGCAACAACATTTTCGTTGCAAAATGTAGTATATATAACGACAAATGTTGTTACAAAAGAATTATACCTATTGCAACGATATTTTTGTTGCTAAAACATCCCATTATTTTCCTAGATACAAGTGTTTTGCAATGATAGATGTTTTGCAACAACATTTGTCGTTGCAAAATGTCTTTTTTTTCGCAACGACCAATGTCGTTGCGATAGCCTTTCGCTACGCCCCGGCCCGCAACGACCCCGCAACGACAAATGTCGTTGCAATAGCTCTTTATGGCAACGACAATGGGTTTTCGCAATGACTTTTGCCGTTGCCAAAACATGTTTTTCTTATAGTGAAAATAGATCCATTTTGATAATTTTACCATTTCATCTCCAAAAAGCTTGGACAATCAATAGACATACCAAACAAGATGTTCAATTTTAAGCTGGATTATAATCTTAAGCTGGATTGAAATTATCATCTAGATTATAATCTTAAGCTAGATTAAAAAATGTGTATGTCAAACATGCCCTAAAGAGTCGGGATTCCTAACTTGCCAATTTCCGTACTTACTTCCACACATGTGTGTCGCCATTTTCAGCTGCAGTTCAATCCAATCCATACTCGTCGGTAAGTAAACACAAAGTCTGGCCCTTTTGTTGGTTTGGATCGACTAGCAAGCAGGAGCTCAAAGATTCAACTCTTGTAGTGTCTATGTGTAAACAATCAATAGGGTTTTGTAAATTGTGATTCTTGATCTCTTCATTAACTTGGAAGGAATATATAGATACAATGCTTGGGCTCCAAGGCCTATTGGATATGCACAGCGGATATGGAAAGATATACATAATACAAAAGGATAGAAATATATCCTGACTAATATTATATCCTAATACCCCCCGCAAGCTCATGGAGGATCACGAACATGGAGCTTGAAGCACAGGGAGAGGAAACGAGCCGTATCGACCGCTTTGGTGAAGATGTCAGCAATCTGATCCTGACCACGGACATGACGAACAATCAGTGAGTCATCCTCAACTTGCTCACGAACAAAGTAGTAATCAATCTTGATGTGCTTAGACCGCTGATGGAAAACTGGATTGGCGGACATGTAGGTTGCACTTAAATTGTCACACAAAACGATGGGAGGCCGAACAGCTAGAGCTCGCAGTTCAGATATCAATTGTTGGATCCAAATGAGTTCAGTGGCAGCAAAGGCAATGGCCCTGTATTCAGCTTAAGTATTGGATTTGGCGACAACATTTTGCTTCTTAGATGCCCAACTGATAAGATTACCACCATAATAGATGGCAAACCCATGCTGAGAGCGACAGTCATCACCATCAGATGCCCAACCGGCATCAGAGAAGGCCACAAGGCGATTGTTAGTAAGGGGACGGAAGACAAGACCAGAGGAAATAGTACCTTTTAGGTAGCGCAGGATCCGTTTAACAGCGGACCAATGAACCTCAGTAGGGGGGTGCATGAACTGACAAACCCGGTTGACAGCATACGAAATTTCTGGCCGAGTGATGGTGGCATACTGAAGTGCACCAACAATGCTCCTGTAGAGGTGTGGATCCGAGTGAGAATCACTGTCACGAACTAACCGAGAGGCCGGCTCAGCAGGGGACGAAATGGGGCGAGCATCTTGCATTTTGCTTCGCAAGAGAAGGTCGCGAATATACTTCTGCTGAGATAGGACGATCTGATTTGGTTGGCAGGTTAGTTCAATGCCGAGAAAGTAGTGAAGATCACCCAAGTCGCGCAAAGAGAACGTCTGATTGAGAAGCGCAATGAATGTATCAATCTCTCCAGACACAGAGCCAGTGACAATGAGGTCATCAACATAGACTAAGACGAGGAGAGTGGATGACCCCTGACGCCGAATGAATAGCGAGGTATCTGACTGGCAGGGACGGAAGCGATGTTGTAAGAGAAATTGTCGAAGCTTTGTGAACCAGGCACGGGGCGCTTGCTTCAGGCCATAAAGAGCTTTGCGAAGCAGACAGACAACATGAGGAGAAGACTGATCAACGAACCCCGGAGGTTGCGCCATGTACACTTGTTTAGAAAGATCACCATTCAAAAAGGCGTTATTAATGTCAACCTGTCGGAGAGGCCAGGACTGATGGAGAGCCAGGGAGAGCACAATGCGAATGGTGGTGGGTTTGACAACTGGACTGAAGGTGTCAAAGTAATCAACCCCTTCTTCCTGATTGAAGCCCTTTGCAACAAGGCGAGCCTTATAACGCTCAATGGAACCATCAGCGCGACGCTTGATTCTGTAAACCCACTTACAACCAACAATGTTAGCATGCAGAGGGCTTTGTACAAGAGTCCAAGTCCCATTACGTATGAGGGCATCAAATTCAACTTGTGTGGCATTCTGCCACTCAGGTGATTTGGAGGCTTGAAGGAAGGTTTTTGGTTCATTATACAAGTCAGGAACAGAGGGAAGAGGGTGATTTGTGGTGATATGAGCTTTGGGTTTCAATTTATTTGTTTGGGCTCGTGTGAGCATGGGATGGGTGCTATTAGCGGTAGGGCGAAAATATGATGGAATGACGAGTTGCTCAACATGGATAGGAGAAGGAGACGTACCTTGAGATGGAGACACTTGAGCAACAAGCTCCTCCTCTAAAGACCGTGAGACCAAGCCGGGAGTGGTGGTGGGGTGTCGGTTGGAGATTGTGGTAGGGGAGGCAGCTGTTGTAGGGGTGTGGCCGAGTGCAAGGACTGGTCGGAATGCAGCGGATGGGATGCCGTCAAGGGAGTAGGGGCTGTCGGCGGGGACAGTGGTGGGGAGAGAGGCGATGGTAGCCAAGGGGAGGAAGCCTGCTGTAATAGGCTAAGGGTGGGGAGATGCGAGTCTGAGGATGGTGTGGGGGAGTGAACAGCTATATGAGATGGGTATGGGAAGGTGGCATCATCAAACATGACATGACGAGCGACATAGACTCGATTTGTGGGAACATGAAGACACAAGTACCCTTTGTGTTTGGAGTTGTAGCCAATGAAAATGCAAGGGGATGACCGAAACTCCAATTTGTTGGAGTTGTAGGGGCGCATAAATGGATAACAGAGGCATCCAAAAGTCTTAAGGAATTTGTAATCAGGGATTTTGCCATAAAGACTCTCAAAGGGAGATTTGTAATGCAACACAGGAGTGAGAGTCCTGTTGTGAAGGTAGACTGACGTGTGAAACGCATGCTCCCAGAAGCTCTGAGACAGTTTAGTGTGAGAGAGCATGGCAAGACCCTTTTCAACAATAGTCCTGTGACGACGCTCAGCAGCCCCATTTTGGGATTGAGTGTGAGGACAGGAGACTCTGTGTAAAATACCTTGAGACTGAAGAAAGGAGGAGACATTTCGATATTCTCCTCCCCAATCTGATTGAAACTGCTTGATTTTGGTAGAGAACTGGGTCTCAACCATTTTATGAAATAACTGAACATGATGAAGGACCTGTGATTTATGAGTCAGAAAATATATCCAGACAAATTTGGTGCAACAGGAGTAGGGCCCCAGACATCAGAGTACACTAATTCAAAAGGGAGCTGACTGGACTCATGTGGACTATTGAGAGGGAGTCGATGACTCTTCCCAAGTTGACAGGACTCACAAACTGTTTTAAGATTATTCAAAGACACTGGTAATTGAAATCTAGATACTAGACGACGGAAAACAGACTCATGCGGATGACCAAGACGCTCATGCCATGTTTGAAGACTTGTCTTTTCTCCAAGGAAGGCTTGATGGGGTGGCCGAGATGGATCAGGTGGTTGGAGATGGTAAAGCCCGTTCTCAACGATTCCTTTGAGGAGGGTGCATCCCTGCATGTCCTTCACAAAGCAAGCAGATGGGTAAAATAACATGTAAACATTGTTGTTTTTGGTCAATTGAGAAACACTCAAGAGACTTTTTCGAATTTGAGGAACAAAGAGGATGTTATGTAAACGTATGGGTTTAGGATTGGCAGGCAAGGAAGAAGAGCCCAAATAAGTAATAGGAAGGGACATACCATTGCCCACTTACAGACCTTCATTGCCAGTGTAATCAGAGTGAACAGAGAGATTACCGAAATCAGCTGTCACATGGTTGGTTGCACCAGAGTCAAAGTACCAGTTGGGATCAACTAGTGTGGACGGAGGAGCACCAACGTTGAAGGCGTGGCGCTGTGGCGAGGGCTGCTGCAACTGCTGTTGAAGCTGCTGCTGGTCGGATTGCTGGGGTGTGCCGCGGCCGCCGCCAGATCTGCCTCCTCGACCGCCTCCTCTACCACCGCGACGACCGCTGGTGTTGTTCGTGGGAGGAAAGTCGTTGGTGTTGAGACGCTGCCAGTAGTTGATGGCCTCATGACCAGTCCTAGAGCAAATCTGACATTGAGGACGTGGTCGAGAGGGATTGTTGGGAGTCTGTTCTGGATGCCCTGTGGATTGGGAGGAGTGGCTGCCACGATAGCCGAGAGGGCCGAGTCATAGGCGGGAACGAGAGACGCTGCAATGTGCTCCTCCTCCCGAAGAAGAAGGCCAAGTAACTCATCAGAGGAAATCGGATCCCTCTGCATGTTGTAGGATGTAAGAAAAGCCGAGTAAGATGTACCAAGGCCGTTGAGAATGCATTCGACGAAGTCAGCATCAGAAACAATGTAGGCGCATTCCGCTAAGGCATCAGAAAAGGAACGCTTTTTCTCAACATACTCGAGAATGGTGAGCGAACCCTTCTGAAGATTTTGCATCTGCTGTTTGAGATGCATCTGACGAGCACGAGTCTGAGCAAAGAACAAACGCTCAAGGATTGCCCAGGCTTCATGAGTGGACTGCGCGCGAGCAACATGAGCGAGGAGCGGTGTGGTGAGGGTTAACCGGATCCAAAGAAGAACCAGACGGTCCTTCTTCTTCCAAACGGCAAAGGCTGGGTTGGGTGGCAGAGTTTCTGTAGAGCCAGATGGGGCATCAAGGGTGGCTGTAGGAGCGTTGGATTTGAGAAGAAAGGGTTCAAGGTCAAACGCCTCGAGGGCAGATTTGATTGTGTGTCGCTAGAGGGTGTAATTGGAGCGATCAAGGCGAACATTGAGATTGGGAAATTAGAGAGCCGGAAGAGGGCTGGTTCTAGAGGCCGCGAGGAGGATGTTGCCACAGTTCTTGGTGCCGTCGGTGGAGTTGGGCGGTGTGTCGGAAACAACGGCGGACGGTGGGGTTTGGTCGGTTGACATGGTCGGCGGCGAAATTGGAAAAGATTAGGAGGATCGGGTAAAGGCTGATACCATGTAAACAATCAATAGGGTTTTGTAAATTGTGATTCTTGATCTCTTCATTAACTTGGAATGAATATATAGATACAATGCTTGGGCTCTAAGGCCTATTGGATATGCACAACGGATATGGAAAGATATACATAATACAAAAGGATAGAAATATATCCTGACTAATATTATATCCTAATACTATGTTGTGTCGCGCTTTGATTGGAGAGGTCATCAACAAGTTTTGATTTAGTTCAAACTAGGGGTGGGCACGAGTCCCGCGAAAGTTTTTCGGGACGGGATTGACATTTTTTTTTCGGGACGGGATCGAGACGGGATGGTGTCTGGACGAGACGGAATCGGGACGGGACGGGCCTTGTCCCGCATATAAAAATAATAAAATATTATATAAATTTGCAAAGTAAAAAATGCTTTCATAATTCATTATTTAGTATAATATGTTGAATACGGTATTATTCTCAACTATATTATTCAATAATAATAATAATAATAATAATAATATTATTATTATTATTAATATTATAATACTATTATTAATTCATACAATGATTGTATAATTAATTATGATGTTCAACATATTTGGCTATATTATCTTACTAGATCAGGACGGAAAGGAATTGAGACGAGATTTACCAATATTGTCTAATTATCGATTGATAGTTAGGAAAAATACCGTATTTAATTAGCTATTTGCCTCTTGTAAATCTAAATGGGTATAATAATAATAATAATAATAATAATCCCACGTTATAATTAAAAATAAAGTAAAATAATATTACTTATTTTTATTGTTATTATTATAAAATAATTATATTTTACAAGAAAAAAATATAATATGATATAATAATAATATAATAATAATAATAATAATTTTATTTTAAATTAATATTATTGTTAAATTATATTATAATATTATATAATATTATTATTATTATTATTATAAATTGAAAATTATTATTATAGTTATAAATAATATTTGCTCAAAATAATAATACTAATAATATATTATTATTATTCTATAATATTATAATATTATTATTATTATAAAAAATATTATTATTATTATTATTATTATTATATGCGGGACGGGATTCGCTATTTTGTCCTAAATCCCACCGGGATTGGGACGGGATCGGGATTTGCGGGATTTGTGCCCACCCCTAGTTCAAACAGTGTGGACTGCAGTAGCCCAAAGATTCATTCCTCTCAGCCATAGTAGATCGAGTAGTTCAAACAGTATGGAATGCAGTACAATAGACCAAAATTAAGTAATTTACCGAAGGATTTGAGATGTAATCAAGCACAAACCATCAATTCAATAACATTTGCAATGGATTATTAATAGTGTGTTTCATAATTTGTAGTGAAGCTGATGAATTATTAGGTAGTGATACCAGGGATAGGGTTTGCGCGAACTAACCACGGATAAGGCGAATTGGAGATCAAGAGGGATGAACCTTGTGAGAGGAGGAGGAGACGGTTTTCCAGGCAGATCTCATGGAGGAGACGGCGGAGTTCATGGCGGCGTCGACGTACTTCTTGGAGGCGACGGTGGCGACTTTTTCCAGCGAATTCCCGAACTTGCGAGCGGTGTCACCGAGCAGGACGAGGCCGCGGAGTTCGGCGGCGGCAGTCCGATCCATCTCCTCCTCGAACCTGCGGAACTCCTCCATGGCGCTCTCCATGGCGGATTCGAGGTGGTCTTCGGCTTCCAGGAGGGAATCGTGAGACTCGTCGGCCTCCTGGGAGCAGCTGAGCTCCATGGCCGCCCAGGCGTTGTAAGACTCAAGCTCGAAGAGCTTCATCAGGTCTTCAATGGTGGCCGGATCGAAGCTCTTGTCTTGAAGCGCGTGGTCCGATAAGAGGGTGAACTGTGCGATCAGATCCTCCATTGGAAATTGGAAATTGGAAATTGGAAATTGGTAATTGCTTGCTCTCTCTCCCTGCGCTTCTCTCTCCTTATGGTTTGGTAATTGGTAAAGTGAGTATCGCCCCAACCGGGTGGGAGAATGTTTAGTGTACCAGGGAGGTAGTCTACCACCCTATTTTTTTAATTAATGTAAAGTAAAAAGTAAAACACTATAATAAAACTTCTATGGTGGTATTTAGAAAGTTAATTATGTTTGTTTTTGTTTTTTTTAGAACAATAAAATTTATTCAAATCCCATAAATTGAATGTATAGTACGTACACGTACACTGTACAACACTTCCCCCCCCCCCCTAATTTACCGTATTGTGTAGTAGTATAAGTGCTTGTTTGGTTGGCAATCAAAAGACCCGGGAAGTAAAAAATCTCATATAGTAGAGTTAATATATGTGTTTGGTTGATTTTTTTTTTGTCTCGCAAAAATCCAAGAAATTGAATTCATGGAAATTTAAATTCCTCCATTTTGGAGAAAGTTTACTTACCTAATCTCTCTAGGTAACTTCCGCATCCACCCTTTTCAATTGAAAACTTCTACTTCCCTCATTTTAATTCTTATATTCCAAAATCAAACCAAAAATCGGTAATACTTCCCTCCTATGATTTACTTAATTTATGAGAATTGAGTTCTGAGGACGTTAAATTCTCAGGAATTATACTTCCCCTATTTAACCAAACGAGCGCTATGTGTATTTTATACTACGTACTTATTACCCTTAATGAAATTAATTAAATTTTAAAAATGTAAAAACAAATGAAGAAAAAATTGTGTATGTATTCTTAAGAACCACCCAAATCCTCTTTGAGTAAAAAAGCGTTTAAAAATATCGGTAATGGTTCCCTTGTCCCGAATTATTTCTTAATAAAAACAAAGTGTTTAAAAATAGATAAGGGCTATCTTATCTAAAATATTTTGATAAACTTAATCGAAAATTTGATAAATATAGCAATATTTTAATTTAATAGATATAATATAACAAATTAAAATGAGGGAGAACCAATAAAGTGGGTATCATACTATGATACTTATCTCAAATAAATTTCTTGGGTTAATAAAAAATCTGACATTTTTTTGTGTTTTTTTTAAAAATTATCTATGGTACATTGGTACCTAGAGTATCATGGATAAATATAGTCTAATTCATATAACCAAATGGGTATATTCAATTCAAAAAATACTTTAGTAAATACAGTACATACAACTATACAAGTTAGGGGTGAGCACAAATCTCGCAAATCCCGATCCCATCTCGGTCCCGTTCCGATCCCAGTGGAATTTCGAAAAAAAATAGTAAATTCCTTCCCGATCATATCCCGCAAAAATTATGCTTGACGGGACGCGGGACGACCTATCTCAATTCCGCAAATCCCGTCCCGTCCCGCATATATCTATATATAATATATTATAATATTATATTATACAATATATTATATATAATAGATATATAGTGTACATATATATTTGATTCATATGTACAGTGTGTACATATGTATAGCCATATAGGTATACAAAGTGTATACTTTGATCAACTATACATTTTTAGTAATTAATGTACATAACTATACTCCGTAATTATTTCAAAAAAAAAAAAACTATACTCTGTAATTAATAATTGTAGTGGTTTACTTTTTATTTTACATTAATTAAAAAGATAGGGTGGTGGACTACCTCCCCGGTATACTAAACATCCTCCGTTGTGACCTTGTGTGCGAATACGTACACAGTCGCAAGTGGACAGTGGTGGGAACCAACAACGCTCCTTTGTCGGCTGATAATTGCACCCTCTCTCTTTCTCTCTGAATATTTGGAATTTTTTTTCTAAATATTCACAAAAAAATAAATAATTATAAAAATATTCACACTTTTAAACCATTTACAAAAATATTCATTTTTGTCAGATTGGACAGAAAAACGCGACCCCAGACCGCGTTTTATTCGCAAGGTCAAAAATATGAAATTGGGTGAAAAGGGGACGAAAATCAACAAAAGAGACGCGGCCTCAACCCGCGTCTCTTGATTTTTTTTGTTTTTTTTTTCCAAGAAAAATTGAAACGGGGAAGAAGGCCTGGAGGGAGGCGGAGGAGAGAGGAAGGGGCGGAGGGAGGGAGAGGAAAGGGCCGGAGGGAGGCGGAGGGAGAGAGAGGAAAGGGCCGGAGGGAGGCGGATGAGGGAGAGAGAGGAAAGGGCCGAAGGCTCGGTCTTCCTTCGCGAATCCGATACCCTTCTCGCGAATCCGAGGCTCCGTCTTCCTTGGATCGGGCGTCGACGGCTCGGGAGGGAGACGAAAGGCGAGGCAAAGGCGGCCATGGGAGCCCCAATTTCGGATCTAGGCACCTCCGGCTGGATCTCCGGCGCCGCTCGCAATACCTCCACGCCCCTGCCTCTGCTTCATCCTCCCCCTTCTGTTCATCTCGGGCTCCAGCCGCCTCTCTCCCAGATCTCCACCGGCTGCTTCTCTCCCCCAGATCTACGCCGGCCGCTTCTGAAATGGGCCTCTCTCCTCCGGCCTCCTCTCTCTCCGCCGACCTCCTCTCTCCTCCGACCTCCTCTCTCTCCGTCGGCCTCCTCTCTCCTCTGGCCTCCTCACTCTCCGCCGGCCTCCTCTCTCCTCCAGCCTCCTCTCTCTCCGCCGGCCTCCTCTCCTCTCTGCCTGTTGAGACCGCGTCTCTTTTGTTGATTTTGGTCCCCCTTTCACTCAATTTTAGATTTTTAACCTTACGAATAAAACGCGGTCTGAGATCGCGTTTTTCTGCCCGATCTGACAAAAATGAATATTTTTGTAAATAGTTTAAAAGTGTGAATATTTTTGTAATTATTTATTTTTTTGTGAATATTTAGAAAAAAAATTCGAATATTTGCTCTCTCTCTCTCTCTGAATATTTGCTCTCTCTCTCTCTCTCTCTCTGAATATTGGGCCTTTTGTGAAACTGAAATTCATACACTGAATAATATATCGATGTTTACTCGAAATGTTTTCACAATCACGCATCCCGAATATACTGTGAAAACTATTTTTATTACCCGCACCGTTGTGCGGCATTTTAATAAATTATATTTACTCCTTATATTAGTGGAAAAATGGACAAAAATAATACCAAGTATCAACTTTTGGCCAAAAATAATATGAACTTTGAAATTGACCGTTTTATATACAAACTATCGCCTTATTAACCGAAAATAATACATATGTGTATTTCGGTGAACTTTTCGACCAAATACGCCACGTGGACGCCGGAAAACACACATGAAATAAATTTTTGCCACATCACCAAACTTGTAAGTTATGCCATGTCATAAATTTATTTTTCTTTTTTTTTTAAAAAAAAAAGAAAAAGAAAAAATAAACAAATAGGCAAATATCTCCAGTACATTTCAAAACAATGGAATCGAGGGTGGGCATCTTCACTTTCTTCTCAATGTTATATGCTCGTTCTCTCCTCCATTGTTTCGAAAGGTACTGTAGCTATTTGCCTATTTGTTTAATTTTTCTTTTTTTTTTAGAAAAAAATGAAAAATAAATTTATGACGTGGCATAACTTACAAGTTTGGTGACGTGGCAAAAATTTATGCCATGTGTGTTTTCCGGCGTCCACGTGGCGTATTTGGTCGGAAATTTCACCGAAATACACATATGTATTATTTTCGGTTAATAAGGCGATAGTTTGTATATGAAACGATCAATATCAAAGTTCGTATTATTTTTGGCCAAAAGTTGATACTTGATATTATTTTTGTCCATTTTTCCTATATTAGTCATAAATGTTTAATTATATGTTCACTTTTAGGTTAAAATATTTTGGTTGAAATTTACTCATGGGGTCTTTCAAATAACTATAAGCTAATTAATTAAGACTACATTCAATTAAAATCAATATAACCTATATAAATAAATAAATTATGTTTAGTTGAAACTAATGCAATATATATATATAGATAATAAATTTCGTTTAGTTGAAATTAATATACAATTTGTTAAGAATAAAGAGTATACAAAATTGTAGAATAACTTTAAAACATCTTTCAAATTGTTATGTTCGTTTGTTAATAGTATTTATACAACAATTGATCATGTGTTCCTTTTTATTTTTCCTTATCGTAATTATGGTTATTTTAGTTCTACATCTGACTTCCTATGATGAATTAAATTAGCAACTTCCTATGATGAATTAAATTAGCATGAAATCTGGGCTGCAGCTCATGGGGATGCAATCGCGCACTATGGGATCGTGATTTTGTGCATTCGCGCCTTGCGGGTCTGCAAATGCCTACTGCTGCTTTTTCAATTGAATTAACCCCTTCCATGTAAACTAAAAGGGGGATTTTGATATGGACAATTGTCTTTTACATGAATATAAAATCCATTTGCGTTTTTGCAATAAGAGCTTCAATTTGTGCAACTGCCTCGGTTAATTAAAAAATGGAAGGCCCTATCCGCATACATGCAGTTTAAAAAATAGGTACAACATCGGTTGTGAACCGTGTAAATGGTGAAAAATTCACCGTGTAAATAATAAAGCCCTTTGTAAAATTGGCTAAAGAAAGATAATGAGATCTCTGTTCAGTCCAAGAAAACCTTTGTACGATTTGACTTATAGACAAATATGCTAGCTTAAGTTTCGGGCTTATTTTGAGTATCAATAATGAGATTAACATTCTCGAGAATTGATCTTAGATTTGAACATTTCTTGTTGTTATTTGAGACAATTAATTATCTAGATCTACCTATAGAAAGTCTATCTATAGATGATATTTTTTCTATAGAATGATTATTGTGGATGATTTATCTAAAATACGTTTTAGATAAGATAGGTTTATCTATATCTCGGTTTATCTATAGGGTTATCAATAGAAGGTTCTCTATTATAAATAGAGGCATATAAGGTTGAAATTATGTATCCATCAAAGCATCACAATAATAAGAAATCCTAGCTCCAGAGAGGTTTTTCTCTACAGAGTGTTCTGCGCGGTTCTTGCCAGAACATGGACATCATTTGTGTCCTACTGTTCATTCTCCTTCTCTTTAACGATATTCACTTGTGAAAGTTCACAACAATTGGTATCAGAGCGAGGTTAGACGATGACATCCGGTGCGAAATTCGAGGTTCCGCGTTTCGACGACACGAGAAATTTCGGTCTTTGGCAACGACGAGTGAAGGATCTGCTGACTCAACAGGGAATGTTAAAGGTGTTGAAGGAGACAAAGCCTGAGGCGGTGAAAGATGAAGATTGGGAGGAGATGTGGGAAAAGGCGGCGTCAATCATTCGACTCTGTCTAGCGAACGAGGGGATCTACCATGTAACTGATCTCAAATCCTCGTAGGAGATTTGGGTGAAATTGGAGAACAGGTATACGTCAAAATCCTTGTCCAACAAGTTTTACCTAAAACAAAGATTGTACGGGTTGAAGATAACATAAGGCTCCGAGTTGGTAAAGCACATCAATACTTTTAACCAAGTTAGCGGAGATTTGGCACGACTGGATGTAAAGCTTGAGGATGAAGACAAAACCATAATCTTACTATGTTCTCTACCCTCTTCGTTTGAGATTTTGGTGACGGCGCTGACAATAGGGAAGGAAACGATACCCTTGGATATGGTGAATACGACGTTGCTTGCTCATCATGAGCGACGTCAAAATTCTAACAGCGAAGGTTCCCAAAGCGAAGGATTGTATGTCAAAGGCAACTAGTGAAGAGGGAGAAAGAAAGAGAAGCAAGATGGGGGTGACAGACCATGCTCCTTGGCCACATTCGCGAGCACGACATGACTAAGCTTCACAAATGAGGTCGTCTAGCTGGTATAAAGAGTTCTAAGATGGATTTTTGCAAGTTTTGCGTGATAGGAAAACAGTCCAAAGTATCATTCAAGACATGCAAACACAATACAAGTGGCCTCCTTGACTACGTACATTCTGATGTGTGGGGGCCAACTCAAGTAGAGTCATTAGGAGGATCCAGGTACTTCGTCACCTTTATTGATGGCTATTCGAGAAAAGTCTGGGTGTTTTTCATGAAACACAAATCTGAGGTCTTTAGCAAGTTCAAGTTGTGGAAGGTAGAGGTAGAGAACCAAACAGGGAGGAAGGTGAAGTATTTGAGATCAGATAATGGTACAGAATACACTGACACAAAGTTTCAGCAATTCTGTGAAGAGCATGGCATTCAGAGGCACTTTATAGTCCGAAAGACACCACAACTGAATGGTGTTTCAAAGAGGATGAATCATTCAATTATAGAGAAGGCTCGTTGCATAAGGTTCCAAGCAGGGCTTGCAAAGAGCTTTTGGGAAGAAGCAGTGAGCATGGCGGTCTATCTGATCAATAGATCACCACGGATTTCTCTAGACAGGAAGGTGTCTGAGGAGGTATGGACTGGTTCAGATTTAGATTTGTCAAATCTAAAGATCTTTGGTACTCCTACATATGTGTTGATTTCAAGTGATGAGAGAACGACATGTTGTTGTTTTGTGAAAAGTCATCAATCCATTTGTTTGAAATCATAAATGTTAAGTGTGAGAATTACTAAGAGCATCACTCGGGCTTAGGGTGTGCGGGAGGCACAGCCCATGTGATCGTCCCTAAGTAATTCTAAGATTTTAAGGGGAAAGGAAATCATGAGGAGAGACCCATGCAATGATATCAACATTGACAAAGTCGGTCTTGAGCTTGTTCGGATGCTTTCCATAAAAGTGAGCAATAGGGATATGCTCGGTATTCGATCTAATATGGTTATGATCGAGTTTTGTTCACTTATGGTGAGTTAAATCACTGTCTCATGATTTGTAAAGGAAGAAATTAAGCTCTAAAGCCTTGGTGCAAAATTTGAGAGCTAGCCGAGCTTCGGAACTCCAAAAATGACCTAGCTCTAATTTTGAGCTTGATTAGGGTTTCAGCTTCATTAAAGCTTTAGCTTAGTCATTTTAGCTGCATGGTAGCTACACCCGGCTTCGTATAAATGTCATGCACATTTCATATTTTATGAGTGACCTAGCTCCACCATGCTAGCTTGTCCTTAATTGGGCTAGTTCTTATTGAGCTTTTATTGGGTCTTTATTGGGCCAGCGGTTGGGGTTAGTTATTAGGGGGTAACCGCCCAACCACCATAACTACCCATAACCACCAATAACTACCAATAACTACCCATAACCACCCAAAAACTTTCACCCCATTTTGCCTATAAAAGGCCTTTGCCATCCACTTGGAAAGGCATGAGTTTTTCTGATATCTCTCTCAATCGGAAGAACAAACACTTAAAACACAAACAAGGTATGTATATATGCAATAATGAAATGGGATGCCACCCTTTTATTGTATAGGAAACGTTTTATCCCACAACGTTATTGTAGTGCAACCCTTTGACATATAGGGGCAATAAACGTTGAAGGAAAACTTGATTTATTTGAGTGACTCGTTTTCCATTATCCAAGCCATTTTATATATCTTTTCTAAAGGGCTTAAACACTTAGTTTTGTCGCCTATAAGAATTCGGTGGAGATTGCCTTTTTGGCCTACTCCCTCGGGATTACCTTTCGAGGTCTACCCATGAGATTACCCTTTTGGGTCCACTCAAATTGTCTTGATTATCCATAAGGATCTACAAGAACCGAATTTACCTTCAACCCATTAAAACAACATTACCTATAAACCTAACACGACATTGGATGCAAAGTCTAAGAAGTGCAACTTCTTAGATTATGAGAAAGGTGTAAAAGGTTTCAAGTTTTGAGACCCTGTTGCTAAGAAACGAGTGATCAGTCGAGATGTTGTATTTGATGAGCAGTATATGCTTCAACAGGCCAAATAAATTGAGAGGTTTGTGGTTAAAGAGTCTGATCCTAAGACGGTGGAGGTGAAACTTGGTGAAGAGATTGATGCTAATGCCCTTATATCAGCAAGAAGTGAGCAACAACAACGATAGATGAAGACTTTTGTTTCTGGGAGACCTAAGCGCTTGACACGACCTCCAGTCAGATTTGGTTTTGATGACAGGGTTAACTATGCTCTTATTATTGGCGAAGATGATCCATCTAACTTTCAAGAGGCTGTTCAAAGTTAGGAGAAAGAAGGATTGGTAGGTGCTATGAAAGAAGAGATGGAGTCTCTCAATAAGAATCAGACATGGAAGTTAGTTAGTCTTCCAGTAGGGAAGAAGGCTATGGGGTGCGAATGGGTGTTCAAGAAGAAACAAGGTGACTCACATAAAGAAGGGGTGAGTTTCAAGGCACGCTTAGTAGCAAAGGGCTACTCACAGAAGAAGGGGATTGATTATGATGAAATATTTTCCCCTGTGGTCCGACACACTTCTATTAGATTGGTGTTGACACTGGTAGCTAGTTGGGATTTACATCTTGAGCAAATGGATGTGAAGACAACTTTCCTTCATGGTGATTTGGAGGAAGAAATTTACATGGAGCAACCAGAGGGTTTTGTTGAACCTGGAGAGGAGCAGCTTGTATACAGTTTGAGAAAGTCACTGTATGGGTTGAAACAGGCTCCAAGGCAATGCTACAAGAAGCTTGACTCTTACATGCTTTGAATCGGCTACCAGAGATGTGAGTATGATTGCTGCGTTTATGTGAAATATCTTGACGATGACTCCCCTTTGCTTTTGCTGCTATATGTTGATGTTATGCTCATTGCTGGGAAGAACATTGGTGATATTATTGAGTTGAAAGCCTTGTTGGGGAAGGAGTTTGATATGAAGGATCTTGGTGCAGCAAAGAAGATCCTTGGTATGGAAATTCGTAGAGAAAGAAATTCTGGGAGATTGTCACTACTACATATGAGGTCATTTATGACATTTAAATGATGACGTTTTTCATAAAGTGCCATTAAAAATGTCTTTTATGGAGTTTAAATAGAAAAATGTCATAAATTTGTAAGACATACTTTATTTATGGCGTTTTGCAAACGTCGTTAAATTTATGGCGTTTGCAAAACGCCATGCTATTAAAACTAAATTTGTGAACTAAATTTTGTAGCGTTTTTTAAATGCCGTAAAATTTATGGCATTTTAAAAACGACATAGAATTCGGGGCAATTTTTTTCAGTTCAAAATTTTGGGCCAAATTATTAAGCGACAATAAAAGAAAAGCTATTCGGCGTCTAACATAATTCTACTACCGCTCCTCTCATCATCATCCTCTCTCTCTCACACAGTTCCTTCCCCTAAACCTTCCATTGAACCAGAGAAGCGTTGCGCCATCGTTGTTGCTCTCGCCGACACCGCCCCAACCTCGTGTCATCTCTTCCTCTATCCTCTATAGAAATCGCTCTCGTTTTCTCTCTCTCTCTCTCTCTCTCTCTCTCTCTCTCTCTCTCTCTCTCTCTCGCACCACCCTCGCCAGATCTAGGTGGAAAGATAATACCAGTGAAGAAGGATTTTCGACTACAATCGTTAAGTTTTGCAAGATCTAAGGTAAATCACAATTATCTGATTTGCTAGTTATAACATTGAAATGATGGAATTTGATGGTTATAACCTTCAATTGATGGTTCTTCAATTTTTTCAAATTAGGGTTCTTGGAATTGGAAATCTATTTAGGGTTTCATTTACTAGGAATTGATCATTCTTTCTTTGTTTCCTCTCTACAGATCGTTCCCTCGTTTCCTCTCTACAGATCTCTGTCTCACCCCATTATCTGAATTCTCGATTGCAGGAGTTGCAACAAATCCACTCGTGGATGTGAATCACAAAGGTAGAAATCCATTTCCCCTATTTCCTCTTTCCCTCTCTGTGAAACCCAAACACTAACATGTAAAGGCCCCTAAAACCTTGCTCACCTCCTCCGATTTGTTTCGTTTCCCTTGGGTTCTGATCGTTTCTAGTGTTGTTGTTTGCCTATTTATTGCAAGATCTGTTATTTTAGTGTTTCCCCTAAGGTTCTGGATTCATGTTGATGTTCTATTGGGTTCTTAGTGTTTTTTAGGTTTTTGGTGAAGAAGGCGGGAACAAAGGAGGCCAAGGATCCGAACAAGCCGAATAGAGGCTTCCGAGGGCCTTCTTTGTTTTTATGTATGTTTCTAGTTGGTTTGTTGTTGTTTTTGTAATTTTTAAGTTGGTTTTAAGATCTGAATTTCAATAAGTTTCGGTCTTTGTTCTTTTGATGTCTTATTTCTGATGTTTTTCTCCTTGGATCTGTGATTGTCATTTTTCTTTTTGGTAGATGTTGACAAGTTCCAGCATTGTGCAACTGTGTAACCATGCTTAACACACTCTTTTTTCTCTACTTTTGTTTATTGCACTCTCCTCCTCTCTTTTTAGGAATTTTTTTCTTGTTCTTATTTTGATATTGAATCTTGTATGTTTATGAATTTGTTTTGTTTGATAACTCAAATGTTTTTTAGTTCTTTTATGCAAGCTTTAAACATATGAGTGAGAATCATTTTCAGTTGTGCAAGGAGATGCTCTCCCTGCATCATTTTCTTTGATGAGATGTGCGTCTCTACGCTTCTCTTTGCCTTGTCTTCGGCTTCCTAACATACTTAGTTTTTGACCTTTTATGCATTTTTTGTAATGCTTGCTATACATCTCAAACTAAGCATATGTCTCTTGGTTTACTTTTTTGATCGAATACAAGGCAAAGAGGGTCTCCTTGCAAAATTGATGAGATGTGTAGTTTTACGTTGCTCTTTATCCATGTTATACAGGTCTTGTATTTGCCTTGTATTTGTGAAGGTTAGTATAATGCATGTTTATGCTCTACATTGTTCCATCTCATGTAGATATGCTGATAAGTAGGTTTGTATTTGTGCAGGTTAGTAAAATGCCTTGTATTTGAGGGTTGGACATAGCATAGCATCCATCTAAGATTTGTATTTATGCTGATAAGTAGGTCTGTATTTATGCTGATAAGTAGGTTTTGGAGTGTGTAGTACTGACATATATCATCATCTCTGACATATTGGAGAATGTGGGGGAGCTGCATTTAATGTCTTCTGGATGATATTTGTACAGAAATGCCTTATTGATTTTCATTTATTGCAGATTTGTGATTGAGATGGAGGATAATGTTTCTTGAAGAGAGTTGAAGACAATAAGTAATCTGCTCAACACTTTGTGATGAAGATAGAGGTCAAAACATAATTATGAAGTTAGAATTATTTTTTTTGTAAGAGAACCTTATGCATGGGTTTGAAATTTGAAGAGATGATTGTAGTTCTTTTAGTAACCGATTGAGCACTGTAATTTCTATATTTTGATTATATTTTTTTTAAATAAATACAGATCCATGGCGTTTTTAAAATGCCATGGATTGTGCAACTTTTTAATTTTTTTAAATTTTTAAAAGACATCTATGGCGTTTAAAAAACGCCATGGTTTGGTTTTCTATGGCGTTTGCCAAAACGCCATGAAAAGGTTCACTAAAAGACGGCGTCGGTTTCGACGGCGTTGAGGCATGGCGTTGAAAAACGCCATGTTTACGCTTTTATGGCGTTTTTTAAACGCCGTAAAAGGGTATATATGTACTAGTGTGTGGCTATCTCAACATAATTGTATTGAGGAAGTGCTTGATAGATTCGACATGGAAAAATGCAAACTTGTTAGCACTCCTTTGGCGAACCACTTCAAACTCTCTTCCACTCAATGCCCGAAGTCTGATGAAGAAATAAGAGACATCTCCAAAGTTCCTTATGCTAGTGTAGTTGGTTGTTTGATGTATGATATGGTGTGCACAAGACCTGATCTGGCTCAAGCTATTAGTCAAGTCAGCAAGTACATGTCTAATCCTGGGAGGGAACACTGGAATGCATGCAAGTGGATTCTTAGGTATTTGAGGGGTACTGCTGACCTTGGGATCATGTTTGGTGGCGAAAAGTGTGGTCTTTCCGTCAAAGGGCATGTTGATTCAAATTATGATAGTGATCTTGACAATCGGAGGTCCACTACAGGGTATGTCTTTACTCTTGATAGGGGGGCCTATTTATTGGAGATCTATTTTTTAGACTGTGGTAGCCCTTTCTACTACCAAGGCAGAATACATGGCTTTAGCAGAGGCATCCAAGAAGGCACTATGGCTCAAAGGAATTGTTAAGGAACTGAGTGTTGAGCAAGATGGAGTTGAGATATACTGTGATAGTCAGAGTGCTATATATCTGGTTAAGAACCAAGTATATCATGCTCGGACGAAGCACATTGATGTGAGATTTCACAAGATCAGGGAGCTTGTAACGTCTGAAGACATCATCTTAGAGAAAGTTCACACCTCTCAAAATGCTGCTGAGATGTTAGCCAAACCAGTCACCGCAGACAAGTTCAAGCTCTGCTTTAATTTGGTTCAGATTACTCGATGTTAGTCGAGTGAGAAGCCCCGGGGAACAAAGCATAGGAAGACATGGGGTAGACAAGATCCTGGAGATGTTTTCGTTCGTTGCTATAGATATAGATTATTTTTCTAGGTGAAGATTGTTGTTTGAGACAATTAATTATCTAGATCTATCTTTAGAAAGTCTATCTATAGATGGTATTTTTCTATAGAAGGATTATTATGGATGGTTTATCTATAATAGGTTTTAGATAAGATAGTTTATCTATATATAAGTTTATCTAGATAAGATAAGTTTGTCTATATCTAGGTTTATCTATAGGGTTATATATAGGAGGTTCTCTATTATAAATAGAGGCATGTAGAGTTGGAATTATGTATCCATCAAAACATCACAATAATAAGAAACCCTAGCTGCAGAGAGGTTTTTCTCTACAATGTGTTCTGCGCGGTTCTTTCCAGAACACGGAAATCCTTTGTGTCATACTGTTCATTCTCCTTCTCTTTAACGATATTCACTTGTGAAAGTTCACAACACTTGTCATTGTCTGTCGCCTCGCTACATCCCTGAAGTAAAACATGTCATACTTTTTTTTAGCCTAACCAATAGAATGAACCAAACAATTTCTCTCTTCTCTCTCTGGAGGTTATAAATGGGTGTTTGATTTCATGCATTATGCTAATATGCATACTATGAATCACACGGTTACGACACCAATTTTCTGAAATCGATACACATTTTTTTCCCTAAAAACAATCTAAGTTTCTAAGCTGGCAGAATATTCATCTCCTCAATAAACCATTGTCAGCAGGCTGTTTTTAGACAAAAATAGTTATCGACTCTGGAAGCCGGTGGTGTGACCGTGCACTTAACAAAAAATTCACCATGTGAATATCAAACCGTTGTACAAAATTATTTGAGTTTATTTTTCACGAGAACACAAATAAACCTTCGAATGATTGGCGACAATTTGCCCCATGCATACCGACCCCAAGATGTAAACATTAAACCTTACCCTTCCAATTTTTCTTATAAATGGGAAAAGATTCGAGAGATCAGATATCATACTACTTGATTCCTAGAGTGGTCGACGGATTGGCAGACTGACTAACTGTCAGGATATAGTACAAACTAAAAACACAATACAAACAAAAATAAAGGCACATCTAACAATCCAAATCCCCAACACCAAAAGTGGATCCAAGACCAAACGAAAAATCTACTAGTCATAGTAGCAGACGAAGACCAAGCTAAGCACCACCACGTTAGCACTACTAGCCAGCAGTACAACAGAACTCAAATTCCTCTGGGTAGTGAAGATGGTACCACGTTGTAAAGGCTCGGATTTTTAAATCTTAATTTCTCGAAAAAAGGAAAATCAAAATGAATTTAAAAGCGAAATTTAATGGAAAATCCTCTAACTCGAATTTTGAACTCATAAAGCGGATTCTATCCTAATCCAAAAATTTTGAAAACTATCATGGCAACCTTGATTATTGGATTTTGAATTCTAATTTTGAGAAAGAGAGAGCGGAATTTAGGAAGCTAACGTCAGAAACTAATTTCGGGACGCCCATCGGGATTCAAGCTCGCAACGTCGAAACAAGGTTCTCGCCCTCACTTCTCCTAGTCCTAGCCGAAATCCTGACCCAAACCCTAGCCATGTTTTAAAGCATGAGACAATTCAAATTGGTCAAAGATTCCCATTATCCAAGTTAGTTAAACATCAACCATGCTTTCCTCTCTCCTTTTTCCATGTTCACTCCAAAAGAAGCAAGGATAGAAAGTAGCTTCCATCCAATCCTTTTAAATTACATTTTGGCTCATCCAAGACCTCCTTTTGCTTCTTTAAAATCAGATTTATAGGATCACCACACAAAGCAAAAACAAACCCCAACCAAAAACACCAAAACCTTATCCAATTAATGAGTCTTATCCCTATGCTCCCTTTTCTTTTCCTTTCTTCCTCCCTTTTCCTCCTTTGATGAGAGATTCCAGCAGCCCTGAACACTCCCATTTCATGCTGAAATCACCCCCACAAAATCCCTATTTCACCATCCCCTTCAACTCTCTCCTTCATTTCAAGTCAAGGAAGCTTCATTCCATCTCTAAAGCTCAAGCAAGCCAAAGCTTCAACTCCCTCCCTTTTCTTTTCCTTTCTTCCTCCCTTTTCCTCCTTTGATGAGAGATTCCAGCAGCCCTAACCACTCCCATTTCGTGTTGAAATCACGCCCACAAAATCCCAATTTCACCATCCCCTTCAACTCCCTTCTTCATTTCAAGTCAAAGAAGCTTCATTCCATCTCTAAAGCTCAAGCAAGCCAAAGCAAGATCCTTTTCTCTTCCTCCCTCCATGAGCAGAAACAACAGATCCCTCAGCACCCCATGGCATCATTCAAGTGGAAAAAGAAGCCCCAACAGCCCGGAGATCCAAGATCCGAGCCCCGGAGTCCTTTTGCTCGGTTTTGAGCCAAAGAATGGTATAATGTCTCCATTTCTCCTCCTTTCACTTCCAAACCCTCAAAGTTTTCTCTTTTATTCCCAAACTAACTCCTTTCCCTCACCCAACAAGCAGATCTATGAGATTCAGCCTCAAATCACCTCAAGAGCCACACGGGAGAAGAGAAAGTGAAGCAAGGAAGTGTTGGGTCAGAAATCTCTTCAAATCCTCAATAATATTTTGAGCTAGTTTTGGACTAACATGTGCCTGGGTGTCATGGGAAAAATTAGGAAAAATAGGAGCTTCAAACAAGTTAAAAATAGGCCACAAACGGCCCTTAAATCAAGGATTCAGGGTCGTATTCGCCGTCGCGGGAAGGAGCTAGCGACCGCGAGGAGGAACAACCTGCCTAGGGTTCTTGCTCACGACCGCGATAAGGGTGACTCACGGTGGCGAGATGGAGATTTGGGGTGTCCTAGGAGGGGACCCTAGACTCGTAACCGCGACCCAAGCCTTGCGGGCGCGAGATGCTTGCGGTTGTGAAGGGTCTCTGAGGCGCCGAGTCTCGCGGGCACGGCGATCGTTTTCGCGACCTGTTTTCAACGCTTTTGGGGGGATTTCAAGGACTAACTTAAGGGTCCGAATTCGGAGTTGTAGGAAATGGATTTCATAAGCTTTTAAGGTCAAACATTTTAATCGGTTACATGGTTTTTGAATCGACTTTTGGGACTAACTCGGGAATTATGTGATCGGTGACTAACTAGCATGATTGATGTGAATGCTTGCCTAATATCATGATTGGTATGGACTAAGGGCATGATTGATTGACTAATAGAATGATGAAATTTTAGACCTATGTATCGTTAACTTATGCCTTATGAGATATGATGAATATGATGATCTCGAGATATATGCGGATTATTATTATTACGGGATTTTCACCTGGTGCCCCTGAGGTAAGGCTAAATTTGCCGGGTGTACGAAAGTTTTACATAATTCGCGAAATGCCCCTGAGGTTTATAATTTTTTCCCGTGGTGCCCCTCCGTCCATTCTGTTCACATTTTTGTTTAAAAACAGAATAGGGTTTCTCACCCTCCAGTTGCCGCCTACTTTCCCCTTCCTTACCCAATTTGCCGACCAGCCTTGCACCGCTCTATCCCATCCACTGCCCACTTGGCCCTTATGGAGGTAGTGCCCTCCACTTGCAATCCCAAAATCTTTCGAAAAAATCCTGGGTGAAAAGCCCTTCGAATTCACGAAGTGTTCACAAGCTACTTGTGCTATCAAGTATAAACTCCCTCTTCAACCTCCGGGTGGGATAGCTGTGTTATCTGGGTTCTAAGCCAAATATTGATGGGATCATCGGGATCTTTGGATGGGCACAGGGTTGTGGACCTGTGGTCGTGCATTTTGTTCGTCGATTTGGGCGGTGGACCGGTTTTTTGTTGCTTGCTCGTTGTGTTTAATTGTGATCTATCACTTGCTGGGTTTCTTTTCTATGTGGATCTGTGTTTTTTTGCCTTTATTGGCTGCTATTTTCTATATTGGCTGCACAATCTTGATTGAAAAATTGAAGAATGAGTGCATAGTCAGAACACCCTTTGAAGAATAAGGAACCGCTTATTCCTTCAGATTCGAAATTGATGATTGATTAGTTAGATAGGGTTCTGAAAAAAAAACTTCTTACATCTTGATTTCATTTAGAATAGTGATGTCAATAAATTACTCGTTAGCTACTACTCTACTTATGTACTCATGTGATTAGTTTAATTGGTAACATCTAACTATTCCATTATTCCTAGCACAATCTTCATTTCAAGGCATAAATTACAAAGTAGCAATTATCAGTCTTTTTAAGATTTGTTGGAAGTTTATATGGAATGCGATCCTGAATTATCTGCATTTAGCTTCTCTCTGTATATGTTTGTTTTAGATTTGTTTTATCCATGTATGTGCATATCAATCTTTTTAAGAGTGATTTGTTGAAAGTGTATCTTTTTCATGTTACTGAAATTTTATGTACGAAATGTATTAGAGATGTTGCCTAGAAAGCATTTATATCTAAAAATACTTGCTGTCATTTTGCAGGGAGGATTAAGATTAGTGAAAACGCAAGGAGTTCGACCTCTAGAACTTTAAGGATGCAATAATTCTGATAATATTAGATGTAGTGCAATGAACTCAAAGCAATTGTCAAGTTATATAATCTTCAAACCTCCTAACGTTATAGATTTCTAGGTGTTAACTTATTCTTTTTCTTTTTGTGTAGGCTAAATGCTTTGTTGTGAGGACTATTTTTACTACATCATATTTTACTACAATAATTCCGATGAGCCACCTGTAACTTGAATTCAATTTCTATAGAAATTTTTTTCATCTGTGTCTAAACTTAGAGAAAAGGGATAGCAAAACTTCTTGCTCGGTTGTGTAGCTAATTTTTGGCCTATTAGCTCAATCGGTAGAGCAATGTGCTTAGGCATAAAGATGTGGGTTCGAATCCCACATAGGCTATTGGGATAATGAGTTGTTATCATGTTTGAAAATATATCCACACGCATATCATAGTGAAATGAACTTGAGAATTCCACTCTTTTCAACTCACACCATCAGAGAATACTCTTGTTGAAAAAGATGGGAAGATTTGCTGTAGACACCACCTTTAGAAAAAATGTAATATTTTTTGGACATTAAATTCTTGAATTCTATTTCCACACATAAGCATATAAGAGAGGAGAGAATGGCTTCTTGTAAAAACATAAGAGTTCTTTTAAGCAACTATGGTAAAGAGAAAACTTAAAATTGCCCAAAAGGATATATCTTATAGCAATTGTTCAAAGGAGACCAAGGTAATTAAGCAACATGATAAGTTAATGGGGTACAAGTGATTTTTTTTTGTTTGAACAACCTCAGTTTACTCCGTAAATTGAAAATGAAAAAAATTCAGTTTCAAGCATTTACTCAATCGAAATATGAAATCCCTAAACAAGCCTATGTGGGATTCGAACCCACATCAATGTGTACAACACATCGCTCTGCCTTTTGATCTAATAGGCTAATTTAACATAAGGTAGTGATACATGAGTTGTTGTATGATAGCAAAGGGCTAATTTAACACAAGGTCATGAGTTAAGTAAGAACATGGGTACTTTTTGAGCTGTTGTATCATAGTCTTTTTGAGCTGTTGTATCACAGTAGAATGAGTTGCTGTATCAGAACAGAATGAGTTGTTGTATGTTGCCAAAAAGCATACAAATGTCGCCAAAAAATTGTATGACAGCTGGTGTTGTGTTGGCTGCTCTAAAACCGTATGACAGCTGCTATAAAAATGTATGACAACTACTGTAAACTGCTGGAAAATAGAAAAAAAAAGTCTTGAATAAAAAAATGCAACTAAAAAACACACTTGAATACAAAAAAATAGAAAGACAGAAAAACACAACTTAATACAGAAAAACACACTTGAATACATAAACCCAATGCACAATTGAATCTTCAAGATTTATCTATTTCTAATAAAAAGGTAGATTACAATGATTTCCAGAAAATATTTCTATTGAACAATGGTTTCGATTCCATTTGCATCCACTTTATGTGCCGCTTCTGATATTGATGTTTTACCATCTTTGGAAAATTTGACAGCTTCTAAAATAAAAACTTCAGATTCTTGATTCTGAAATTTTGAGCAACTTCTAAAATTTTGTTGTCATGTGTAAAACTTTGTTGTCAAGTTATGTTTTTGTTTGACTTGTTAGCTCTAACTATGCATTTGATTGCTTGAAGTGTGAATTTATTTTAAAAAGGGCATAATGTCATACATGACTGCTAACTTCATAATTTGGTGCTTCTGATCCACTTTCTTCTGCTCATGCCAATTTAATGATGCAGGGTGTAGTAATGTAGTATATGGCATGGATTTGGAGTTAATTTGTATCAAATGAACCAACATTCAGGTTTTTAGAAGTTTAGAACCTCAATATTTATTATGGGAGTAAAGCCGCTGATAAATCATAGTTCCAAAAACTTATAAAGCCCTAAATCCCCAAACCTTAAATTCCATAATTAAGAATGGAATCAAAATCAAACACGTGCCACAAAATTAGATACCTTTTGTTCTATAAAACCAACCAACAAACCATCATTCGAAGTCGAAGATCCTACAACTATAATCCCCTAAAATCCCAAATCGAAAACCCTAAATCCTGAGATTGTAAACCCCTAAAGTTGAAATTGAGAGGAGAGACTTACCTCAAGAGCAAGGGCAGACGTACATTCCTACCTCCTCCCTCCTGAGATCGGTGAGTATAGCTTCTCCTTCCTAGCATAAGGCGTTCTCTCCCTTCGGTTTCAATGGAGTCAAAGGTCTGTGAGTCGCTTCTTTCTTTCCTTTCTTTCATCCGTTTTAATTTAACTCCATTTTAACGCTTATGCTTAACAAACCAGCCGAGGGGTATTTGGCAAAAAAATCACAAACCTTAGGGGTATATGGCGAATTATCCAAAAGTTTTGTATACCTGGCGAATTTGATTTTACCTCAAGGACACTAGACGAAAATTCCGTTATTATGATTATTGCGGATATATGAATTCTATGAACATATGAATGTGGATAAATGGAACGATGAGAATGATGTGGTCTTGCGGAATATGGTAATGTGGTGAATAGTAGAACTTGATGGAATGACGATTGCGATATGGTTGTTATTCTCGTTGAATGACGTATGCTTTAAGTGCTTGAATGATTAGACGTAGACTTATATATGTGTTATGATATGTATCTAGGTGATACTTTGTGATTATGATTGATGTGTGCCGGACCTTCTATTATATTGTTCTACAAAGACAGGTAAGTCTCTTCGGAGCATACTCAGATCGACAAAGACAACTCTCTGTCTTATGTGCATGATATACTAGGTGCTTGCATTCACGATCAATATGCCATGCAGTATCATGCTAGGTTACATTGACCATTGAGTTTTCTATTTCTTCATGCATGTGTAAACAAAATGGCCGTTATCTGTGAAGTATCTAGGGTCTTTGCTAGGGTCATAGGATGGCCCAGTCTCATCGGGTTCGTCCTGAGTAGTTCGAGTCTTAATTATCACTTTACTAGTACTTTATTCATTACTCTTATTTTACCTTTCACATTATATTATTCATTTTCTCCTTTAAGTCCACATTTATGATTATTAAAAAGACATGCAAACATGGGGGCGGGTACCAATACGGACCTCGCCCCATTTATGAATTGGAATGCATTCGCGAGCTGACCAATTTCCGCCCTATCGGAAAGGGGGGCGGTGGTTAGGAAGCGGGATATACCACTTGGTATTTTGTATTAAGGCCTTTATTATTATTATGCACTTGAACTTAGGGGCATGCTAGTGTGTTAATATTCCATCTTGCATCTAGAAGAATGATTATTAGGTATAGCGTATGTGTGTGCTTAGGGCAGCGGAAAGAGCAGGTGGGCGTCATCTGATCCTGCTCACCATTAACATTTTTAGGTATCTATTACGCTTATCACTATTTTTGCTTATTGGCTCCATGACTGCGGGGTCTAACATGGCGGAAAGAGAGAATCGAGACTCTGCCTTCACCAATTTATTAAAAGTCTTGCATATTTTGATCATGTTTTGACCCAGCTCCGCTGTGGCACTCTTATGTATGATATGGAAACTTTCTTGGTTGTATGATCAACGAATTTCACGACTTAGGTCATAGGGCAGGTACAAGGGACTTGTCCCGGGGATTTCAACGATCCCTCTCGGCTTTTGGGTGTGAAATCCCACTTTCAATGCAAAATTGTTGATTTCAAACCTTCAACCTTTACTCGGGGCGCAAGATCCTAACGAGGGGTTTCATCTCTCGAAACGTAAAACAGGAATCATAATCTCAGGTCGTTGCAAAGGTGGTATCAGAGCTAGGTTTTGCAAACTGAGTATGATAGGTTGAAGTGGTTTTGACAAGTGGCCCAATGGTTTCAAATGGTTTTGGAAAATGTTTTCAAAAGAGCTAAACGAATTTAATTGGACCTAACGCTAGACTAACCAACCTTTAGGATCAAACTCGTGGGTAGAGACCCAAGTGGTAGACATTCCTTATGGATGTAGAATTCGGGGAACGGTAGGCAAAATACTAGGTTTCTTTTATATACGGGTTTCGAAGACTCTCTTTTTCTTTCCATCAAATAACTTTCGTCATTAACAATTAAGAATATAGAGGCTTTCGCATAAACCCTAATTGTTACTACCTTTTTCACATAATTAATCCAAATTCATATTAAGATCACTTTCGTTTCAATAATACAAATAAGGATCACCTACTACTTTCATAGAAGAATCATGCAAATTAGAGATAAAAGATGAACTCGCATATAAAAATCATACCTTTGATGCATCACCCTACATGGCTACAGTCGGGCTCACCCCGACCGTAGAAGTAGGGAGACTACTCGCTTCTCATCATGGTAACAAACATCAAAATCATAAAGGAAATAACTAATTGCATTAAAATAAACTAAAGCTTACAACCGAACAAAGCCACAAAATGCTCTCGCTCCCACAACTCCTATCGGCCCAAGCTCTCTCTCTCCTACTCTCTATATTGTTTGACTATGTAAACACAATTGCTTGTGTGCTGGAATGTCTAAAATCTCAGCCTCCAGGGCTTTATTTATAAGCTACGATCCTTGTTATCCAATGAAGGAACAATTCTATCTCTATCTATTTCTATCTATCTAAACCCTAATGATAAATGTTTGATAAATAAATAAAATAAAACAATTAAAATCCCCCTAAGTAAAAGTGGGAGTTAACTAAGTTGGATAAAGTCTTCCATGTAGATAAAAACATATCGTGCCTTGGTGTGGAAGTAATGTCCAACTCGGATTCCTACTCGAAATCGACTCGGACTGCTATTGGACATCACTCGATATCGACCAAGATAAGTCGATATCGACTCAGTATTCTCAGCTCACTCAATCTCGGCTTCTAGAGGTGATGTTGACTAGGTCTCCACTCGATATCGACCATGTTAGGTCGATATCGACTCCTTCCTTCTGCTGGTAGATTTATGTCCTTTGGCACTCGATTTCTGGGGCTCTTCTCTACTCGATATCGACCATCGACTGCTCTAGACAGTTTTCTCCTCTTCTCCGAATTGCTTGTAAAATGTCTCGATTTATGCAAAATTAAACAAGAACACATGTAGATCTCTATAATTGCAGATAAGCATAAACTACATAATTCCTGCATTATTCTAACCCCCGAAATATAAAATATGTACAGAAATCGATATAAATGTTAATGCAAAACATGGCAAATTAGGTGCACATCAACGCTAAGCATCCATGGCTGAATGGTTAAAGCACAAAACTCATAATTAGCAAACCCAAGCCTCGCGGGTGCGAGATGCTTGCGGCCGTGAAAGGCCTCTGAGGCTCCGAGTCTCGCGGGCGCGAGGGCCCATCTCGCGGTCGCTAATGACTCCCTGTCCGAGCGTTTTGACTCCGTTTCTCTATGTTTTCGATGATCGTTTTCGCGACTTATTTTCAACGCTTTTGGGGGATTTCATGGACTAACTTCAGGGTTCGATTTTGGAGTTTTAGGAAATGAATTTCATAAGCTTTTAAGGTTGAACGTTTTAATCGGTTACTTCGTTTTCGAATCGACTTTTGGTACTAACTCAGGAATTATGTGATCGGTGACTAACTAACGTGTTTGATGTGAATGACCAACTGTACTTGATATCGACTACTCCAGATAGCTTTCTTCTCTTCTCTGAATTGCTCGTAAAGTGTCTCGATTTCTGCGATATTAATCAAGAACTCATGTAGATCTCCATAATTGGCAAATAAGCATAAACTACATAATTCATGCATTATTCGAACCCCGAAATATAAAATATGTACAGAAATCGATAAAAATGTTAATGTAATACATGGCAAATTAAACGCACATCAACGCTAAGCATCCATGGCTGAATGGTTAAAGCGCAAAACTCATAATTGGCGAACCCAAGCCTCGCGGGCACGAGATGCTTGTGGCCGTGAAAGGCCTCTGAGGCGCCGAGTTTCGCGGGCGCGAGACTCTCTTTCCGAGCGTTTTGACTCTGTTTCTCTACCTTTTCGACGATCGTTTTCGTGACTTATTTTCAACGCTTTTGGGGGATTTCAAGGACTAACTTAAGGGTTCGATTTTTTAGTTTTAGGAAACGAATTACATAAGCTTTTAAGGTCGACTGTTTTAATCGGTTACTTGGTTTTCGAATTGACTTTCAAGACAAACTCGGGAATTTTGTGATCGGTGACTAACTAGCATGATTGATGTGAATAATTGCCTAATATCATGATTGGTATGGACTAAGGGCCTGATTGATTGACTAATAGCATGATGAAATGTTAGACCTATGTATTGTCAACTTATGCCTTATGAGATATGATGAATATGATGATCTCGAGATATATGACTATGCGGATTATTATTATTGCAGATATATGAATTCTATTAACATATGAATGTGGCTAAATGGAACGATGAAAATGATGTGGTCTTGCGGAATGTGGCAATGTGGTGAATGATAGAACTTGATGGAATGACGATTGCGATATGGTTGTTATTCTCGTTGAATGATGTATGCTTTGAGTGGTTGAATGATTAGATGTAGACTTATATATGTGTTCTGATATGTATCTAGGTGATACTTTGTGATTATGATTGATGTGTGTCGGACATTCTATTATGTTGTTCTGCATAGCTAGGTAAGTCCCTTCGGAGCATACTCAGATCGACAGAGAGAACTCCCTATCTTATGTGCATGATATACTAGGTGCTTGCATTCACGATCAGCATGCCATGCAGTATCATGCTAGGTTGCATTGACCATTGAGCATTCTATTTCTTCATTCGTGTGTAAACAGAACGACCGTTATCTATGAAGTATCTAAGGTCTTTGCTAGGGTCATAGGATGACCCAGTCTTATCGGGTTCATCCTGAGTCGTTCGAGTCTTAATTACCACTTTACTACTACTTTACTCATTACTCTTATTTTACCTTTCACATTATGTTATTCATTTTCTCTGTTAAGTCCACATTAATGATTATTAAAAAGGCATGCAAACATGTGGACGGGTCCCAATACGGACCTCGCCCCATTTATGAATTGGAATGCGTTCGCAAACTGGCCAGTCTCCGCCCTATCGGAAAAGGGGGCGGTGGTTAGGAAGCGGGATATATTAATTGGTATTCTGTGTTAAGACCTTTATTATTATTATTATTATTATTATTATTATTATGCACTTAAACTTAGGGGCATGCTAGTGCGTTAATATCCCACCTTGCATCTAGAAGCATGATTATTAGGTATAACGTATGTGTGTGCTTAGGGTAACAGAAAGAGTAGGTGGACATCATCTGATCCCACTCACCATTAACATTTTTAGGTATCTATTATGCTTATCACTATTGTTGCTGATTGGCTCCATGACCGCGGGGTCTAACATGGCGGAAAGAGAGAGTCGAGACTCTGACTTCACCAATTTATTAACGGTCATGTTTTGACTCAGCTCCGTCGTGGCACTCTTATGTATGAATATGGAAACTTCTCTCGGTTGTATGCAGTGTTCTAAAAATCGAACCCTAGGCGCTATGCGGGACGAGACCAAGGAATTTTTAATCCTAGGCGGGCCTCTAGGTGGAAATCCATCTAGGCACCGCCTAAGCCTCGCCTAGACACCGCCTGGGACCGCCTAGGCGCCGTCTAATCCCGCCTAGTCCAACGATTATTCCATTTGAGATTCTAAGCATGTGATTTGTTGACTTAGGGTTTTTTTATCCCCCAATTTGGGATGTATTTGCTTTTTTGTCGAAACTATAGTTTTGAATTTTAGGAGGTTTAGAGTTGTTAGTCAGATGTTTAATTTTGCGTTTATTTACTTTAGTGTTAGTTAAACACCGCAAATTTGGGTTTATGAGTGATATTATGGATTATTATTATATTATATGAATTATTGACAAGTGTTATTCGTCAAAATATAAAGAAATAATCAAGTTTGTTCTAAGTCCGCATAGCCGCCGCCTGGGCATCCGCCTAGGTGGCCACCCGCCGCCTAGCGACTTTTAGAACATTGGTTGTATGATCAACGAATTTCACGAGTTTGGTCATAAGGCAGGTACATGGGACTTAGCCCGGGGATTCCAACGATCCTTTCGACTTTTGGGTGTGAAATCCCACTTTCAAGGCAAAATTATTGATTTTAAACCTTCAACCTGAACTCGGGACACAAGATCCTAATGAGGGGTTTCATCCCTCGAAATGTAAACCGGGAATCATAATCTCAGGTTGTTACGCACATTAGTACTATTATGTCTCTATATGAGTGAGACTCTTTTTTTTTTGTCAAAAATATGAGAGAGACTCTAGTGTAAACATTAGAGCAGAGATCCATGCCCGGATGCGACATCCGGCGATCTCCGTGTGGTGGGGGAGTCGGGCCGCCGCAACGACAAGTATGGTAAAAATGAAGACCTTTTGGAGTCTAGAGTGTGTCAGCGGCGACAAAGATGAGGTTCATCTTGTACAACACTAATGGGCACCCTCACACGCAAACGCGGGCAAGGATCATCACCACGAAGAGCAACACCATCACCAATAGTCGTTCCCCTTTATCATATTCAATTTTCGGGTTTTAAAAATTGATTTCTTGATCTCAACTTTTGAAAGAATTCATAACATGGAATTGGGATTTCATAGATAGGGTGCATGAGAGAAGAGATCAGGGGATGTGATGGTGGTGCGGTGGTAATAGTGGTAATAAGGTTGGAGGTTTCGGATGTTAGAGGTCATCCTGTTTCAAGATTGAACAAGCAAGTTTTGGCCTTCATGTCACTCCATTGCTTACACGCTTGAGATTGAAAACCAAAATCTTCCTTCCGTTTTGAAGGGTAGTAGTCCATGCCTGTTGTGTGAAAAGAAAATTCTTCCCTTGCATTGTCTTTTTTTGCTCCTGACCGGGTAAATATAAGACATTTTGCTCTCGGACCTCTAAACAGGAAAGTCTTTGGTTTGCAGCTAAATCACTTATTTGCTTTAGTTCCCTATGCCGGTCATCATCATTGTTTTGATATTTATAATACTAATAAAAGAACATAATGTAGTAATTTAGCATCCATGTTAGTAATTCTTTGCTGTTGTAGTTGATTGATGAATGATTGGTAGTTCCCCCACGGTGGGGGAACTAATGTAGTAAGTTTTCATCTTCTGAGCAGTATTGTAAGACTGTAGTTAGACGGGGTCCCGTCTAACTACAGAACTTCTGGCCATGAATGAGGAGCTCAAGCAAGCTAGGAGAGCCTTCGAGGTGGATGAGTCACAGATTTCCACCACCACCACCGACTGATCCCTCAAGACACTGCCAATTTCTAAAGGGAATTCCTTTTATTGATTGAAGACCAATAATAGTTACTATATATATATATATATATATATATATGTGTGTGTGTGTGTGTGGTTTGGGCATAAATTCGCGGGAAGCTCTGGACCTGCAACTTGTATACAGAGCTGTTTTCCTTTTACTCGATGTTCACATAGTTAATTTAGTGTTTTGACACTATATTATTCATAACCTTGCCCACTTGTGAAGATTCTCATGACTAACTTAGAAGGGCATTACCCCATTACCTGCAACTCGTGCTCCATGTATGTCGCTGCCTATCTGTTTTATTGAGACTTTGTTTCAATAAACAAGTACTTGGTGATTTAGTCCCCTTGAAGGCAGGGATAAGTAAAAAAGAGAGCTGAACAGCAGAAACACTGTTTATTAAAAAATTTGCAAAAACAAAGCGCTCTTAATTGGCCACATAAACAAACACCCAACCTGTGACAGAGCAGGTCTGAGTCGGCCTGCCAATGTCAAAACCATGCACGGTATGGAGTATCGTCTTGCTAACGGTACAATTCCAATTCTGTGATTTATTCAAACTTGAGCTGTTGTGGGTCTTCGGGTTCCAAGATGAGATGTTGTTCTCCAACCACCGTTTGCTGAAAGGAGTAACCGCAGTGTCCAGTTGAGGACCTTGGGTGCAAAGGCGCGGTACAGAAGGAGAGAGTCATACCATCTCAGGTACTTCACATAGGATAGGAATCCCCTCTGCACGCGCCATCCACAATGACATGTGCATTATTATGAAAGCATTCAAGCCTACACTTGATCTACCTTATCTAAAAGCCTGCGCTATAAATCATAAGACTACTTACTTCCCTTTCTTCTTTCCATTGCATCTCCGCTGCACCTTCGTCCACGGTGAATTTCCCGCGGGTTACTTGAGCGCCAATCTAGCCATGGGTTGCAATCGTAATTCCAATGTCCTCTTTCAGTTCAACCCTTAGTGTCTCATAAAAGTTCACCAAAGCAGACTTTGTAGCCTTCACCAATCACCACCACATTGAAATAGCAAAGAAATAGATTTTGAGTTTCTTATTTCTTACAATAACGTATATACATCATATCACATAGAAAACGAACAAGTTTGTACTTACCGAGTACAAGCTCGATCATTGTTGGCAACGCTAACCAATTCTCTACTGATGCATTGATGATTATCCTACCTCCGTTTTGCCTCAGATAAGGAAGGGCATTGTAAGTTGGGTAGACGTTGCCCTAGAAATTTATGTCTTGAGAGCCCCGGATAGGATACAAAGCCCACGCCAATGTTTAGTATCTTCACAATTTTGATCAACTTATCATAGACAAATTCAGTTGCCTAGTTGGTAAGGATTTCTCTCAACTAGCTTACCAATTACCATCAAATGGTTGTCGCATTGACCAAATGATCCACTGCAGAGGTAATCATGACAGCATTATACGCAATGTTTCGTTATGCACAAAGGCAGTTACCATTTGTATGTGAACTTATGATAGATTTTATAATAATGTAAATTCCAGAGGACATATGATATGTATATATATACCGCGTCCATAGAAGTTAACAGCTTCAGTGATGAATCGCCGAGACATTCCTCTTCTTTGACGATATGTGCAGCTACAATCATGACATGCTTTGCACCAATTCTTCTTGCATTATCACTGATCCCTCTTAGCCTGTTCTCCCTCTTTGCTACCGATACTAGAATTGCTCTTCTTCTACCATACTCATACGCGATTTGCTATTAGATAAAACAGTTGTTGTACGTTAATCAAAGGGACAATTACAAAACAGAATAACAAGTCAAAAAACTCACTGATTTAAGTTTTCAATTAATAAAACGTATTATAAAGTTAGATTTAATCAGGGCAGCCCGTTGGCTTGACAAAACGTGTAATTGCATAGGGTCTCAATTTTTTTTGGGCCTCAAGTTTTTTTTTTAAAGAATATGTATAATGTATAATTAATATAAATAAAAAGAAAAGATATAAAGAAATAATAAATGATTTAGTGTTTTTCTACTTTTTAAGTGTAGTGTTCTAATCCCCTTATTCCCATTTTTCTGCCTTAGTCCCCGCAAGGCCGCAACAGTCTCTCGAGCTATATTCCTTGAATTGGTAAATAAAGAGTGGCCATATCCGGGGTTCGAACCGGGGACCTATGGGTACTACCCACAAGTCTTTTCCGGTAAGCCATTCCGGAATGGTTTCTCAAGCTATATTCCTCTCCCATAAAGAAAAAGGAAAAATTTGCCAAACAAGCACTTTTTTGTACAAATTGGTGAATTGTCCAAGGTTTGGGACAAATTAGTGGAGTGTTTAAGGTAATCTCTTCCCATCAGTGCCCAATTCCTCTACTGTTCATCATCGATCATTCCTCCCCGCTCATAGTCTCCGATGCACCAGATCTCGCTCCTTCCCGTCTCCACAGATCTCTCTTTCTCCGGCCATCAGATCCACCGAGATCCGATGCCACCTCCGATTCTAGATCCGAGATCTCGAAATCGATCCAGATCGCGCGGCCACCAGATCGCTCCGGCGTCGAATTGGAGGTCTCGATCTCGATCTATGGCGGCGAGATCTCGATCTCGATCGATCTATAGAGAAGAGATCGAGCCAGATCGAGGGAGCGTGGCGCCGGAGCCGCTGTATGTGGCGAGATCGATGTAGCGAGCGGCGGAGCAAGCGCCGGAGGCCAGAGCGCCGGATGCCGGAGCGAGCGGGATGCTGGATCTGATTCCAGATTGGGGGAGGTTAAGGATGATTTTTTTGTTAAATTACAAAACTGACCTCGTAAATATGGGAATTACAAAAAAATCTATATTTTATTACAAAAATCACGATATAAATATAAGAAATTAAAAAAACTATCTATATTTTATTATGTGATCCATAATCTATATTTTTATTTTTATTTTTGCACAACATATGGTTATAGTTGCACATCGTACTCTTATATTTGCACGACAAAATGTAATAAAAAAAAAACTAGACTTGGGTCATATTTGCACAACTTACGGTTATATTTGCACACGCACAACGTACTCTTATATTTGTACAACAAATGTAAAAAAAATAAAAAAAAACTAGACTTGGGTCATATTTGCACAACTTACGGTTATATTTGCACAACGTACTCTTATATTTGCAGGACAAAATGTTAAAAAAAAAAATAAAAAATAAAAAAACTCCACTTGGGTCATATTTGCAAAGCTTACGGTTATATTTGCACCACATACTCTTATATTTGCACGAAAAAATGTTAAAAAAAAAAATAAAAAAAAAAAACAAAAAAACCTAGACTTGGGTTATATTTGCGCAACTTATGGTTAAATTTGCACAACGTACTCTTATATTTGCACAGCGTAATCTTATATTTGCACGACAAAATGTAAAAAAAAAACTAGATTTGGGTCATATTTGAACAACTTACGGTTATATTGGCACATCCTACTCTTATATTTGCACGACAAAAAATAAATATTTGCACAACATACGGTTATATTTGCACATGCACAATATACTCTTATTTTTGCACGACAAAATGTAAAAACAACACTAGACTTGGGTCATATTTGCTCAACATACGGTTATATTTGCACAACGTACTCTTATAATTGCACGACAAAATGTTAAAAAAAAATTAAAAAAAACTAGACTTGGGTCATATTTGCACAACTTACGGGTATATTTGCACAACGTACTCTTATATTTGCACGACAAAATGTTAAAATATATATATATAAAAAAAAATAGACTTGGGTCATATTTGCACAGTTTACGGTTATATTTACACAACATACTCTTATATTTGCACGACAAAATGTTAAAAAAAAAAAAAAAACTAGACTTGGGTTTTATTTGCGCAACTTACGGTTAAATTTGCACAGCGTACTCTTATATTTGCACAACGTACTCTTATATTTGCACGACAAAATGTAAAAAAAACAACTAGATTTGGGTCATATTTGAACAACTTACGGTTATATTTGCACATCGTACTCTTATATTTGCAAGACAAAAAAAAAATATTTGCACAACATTCGGTTATATTTGCACATGCACAACATACTCTTATTTTTGCACGACAAAATGTAAAAAAAAAACACTAGACTTGGGTCATATTTGCTCAACATACAGTTATATTTGCACAACCTACTCTTATAATTGCACGACAAAATGTAAAAACTAAAAAATACAAAAACTAGACTTGGGTCATATTTGCACAACTTACGGTTATATTTGCACAATGTACTCTTATATTTGCACGGCAAAATAAGGTGAAGAGTGAAGAGAGGTGAATAAGTGGGTTTTCTTTCTTGATATGTAGTGTTGTGAGCCTGAACAAAAGAGATAGGGTTTTTTAATTGAAGTTGGCTCTTTCCCAAATCATTGGTCAAGGGGGGGAGGGGCTTAGATTTCGGATCAATAAAGAGGAGAAGGAGATATAATTTGTAGTGTGGTCCCAAATCACACATTCAAAATACCCGAAATAAAATCCTGAAATCCGCTCTCTTTTTCGCGCAATTAGAATTTGAAATCCGGAAATCAAGGTAGTCATGTTAGTTTTCAAAATTTTATTTAGGTCGAAAATCTGCTTCAAGAGTTCTAAAATCCGAATTAGCGAGTTTTTCGTTAAATTCCGCTTTTAAATTCATTTTGTTTTTCCTTTTTCCAAGAAATTTAGGATTTAAAAATCCGAGCCTTTACATCATCTACCTCTAAAAAAAAGTCTCGTCCCCGAGACTAAAACCAAAACAAGGTAGGGGATGAAGTCTAAATAGGTGAGTCCAATGACCATTTCATTGATCTCGTAAGTGCCTCATAAGTGCCCCTATGAGATTCTCACAGTATCGTCGTCATCGGCATAATATCCCCGATAGGCCGTAGCGAGAGTGTGATATGGGCCCTTACCACATCATTACCCCAACTTCTCGGTTATATCATAACTCGAAAAGCATTACAACATCTCCACTAGGTCTTAGCAAGCAGTCTATAAGGGCTCCTATAAAATGCTTGTATCCACTTCGTGGAACGTCCTAATGCAAGCTCGGGTCAAAAAAGTTTCAAAAGGGTTCCTCAATTTGAAAAGGATTGGTCTTAAAATCATTGAAATTCTCGATCGCGTTTGGTTTCTCAAAATCCAAGTTTAGTCATTTTTAAACACCATCCAAAATCCATTAATCCCGACGTTAGTCAAGCAAGTTTCAAATTTCATAAGGTGGAATCATTCGCCTCTAAGGGCTAATCCCATATTTCCTTCCTATGTTCCAAGTCAGAATCGCATTTCATCAATTTGGTTCTAGGATGCTAGCAATTCCAATTCTGGTACCATATATCATAGCAATCGTATCACTCATTCATAATCAAATCATATTCAAGTCAAGGATAGTCACATACCGTAAAAGATCTAGCACAGCATTGTAAATAGTAGGATCCATCATATCATATCACAGAAGTTGCACCTCATATAAATTAGATAAACACATTATACTTACACCAACTACCAAGTATCAAAACAAGTACTTCCGCACACTAGCATTTCATCAAGTTCAGGGGATAACTATTGTTAGTACTAACAACTCGCTATTGTCTATGGTGATACATCAAGGAATCAGCATCGTCTAAGCATAGAATTCGCAAAACATTCGGCCCCAAGTAAAGCATACACTAGGTCACATCCTCAGGAGAATCTGCCTACAACTACAGATCATGACAAGACACGACCACTCCTCATCATCTCTCGCAGCAAGATCAACCTCACCTAGGTCTACCAACTCAAATCTGATACTAGTTCTAAATACCATTGCATCCCGCTCATATACAAACTCTCTAGCCTCATAATTATCCGCAAGTCCAGGCCTACATCCCAAACCAACTACTAAGTATCCCAACTCATATGCCCTCAAGCCATCTAAACTCATATCTTGGAGTTCCCAATCACAAAATTCCTTAATCCGATAGGCTTAACACCTCGACCACCTACCAAGACTCTCCACGCACCTCCTCATCCTAGGGGTTCCCTACCAGTCCCATCTTTACCCTTTAAGAGAAATCTCGAGTCCTCAATTGAACTGCTTTCACGATCAATCTAGGTGCTCCTTAACAATCTCGCTTATTCTTCCTAGGTTCTCAAGACTCCACCTGACCATTATCTCCCAAAGAGACATCTCGAATCACCTTGCTAACCTGATCACATTTCTCGTACCACTACTCACTCTCACTAGCCATCCACCTCTAAGAACCCAACTCATACTGACCATCTCACACCTGACACTCCCATCCTTATCCTCGACATTACCAACACAAGCATCCTACCTTTCTAGAATCCACTTAACCGCATACTTTCGACAACTCTAACGCAGAAAACCGTCTAGTGCCAACTCATAACCACGAATCACCGAGTTCCTCATCTCCCGCGTCTATCCTCAATGACCAATCACAAACTCTAGTTGTCCCATCCCGAATCTCACGAAACCTAACATCCACGACTCATCAATCAGCCTATTCTAAGTCCTCGTCTCAGTATATTTCCAAATTTCCTTATTCCAATTCTTACTAAACTTTAACCGTTCAAAATCCTCGAGTCGTCCTACTCCAGTTCCTCATCTCTTCATATTCCTAACATGCCTAAAGATCCAACTTCTTAACCATAACACCTTACCATCCAAAGCCCTCTTTTACCGATCATTATTTCCACAAAGTTCCTATGACAACTCATCCGAACCTTCCCAAGTACCGCAATTCCTCCACACCTTCTAAAATCCTTCATTCTCTAGTGCTCTCAATGCCATACGCTTGCCTGGTTCCCAATTCCAAGCTCAGAATCTCCCTATCTCATCCTCAAGTCTACAGTCTTACTAGATTTATCAACGACATCCTTGCCTAGCTACCAACCTTTCCTCGAAGACTTATCTCACATCCTCAAATACCTCACTAGCCACAATAATCTACACACATCAATCTCAATTCCTTCCCTATGCTAAAATCCTCGAACAACGCATCTAGAAGTCCTTCACTTATGAATTCTCGAAGCACTACCAATTCTATCCAAACAATTTCCAAATACCCATATCACACGTAAAGTCATAATATGAACAACCTAATATTCAAGAACGAAGATTTCCCAAATAAACTCATACTACTCATCCTTAGCACTTCCTCAATCTCATCCTTTACTAAAACCGTTCCCAAATCACCGCACATACAATCTAGTTCCAAATTCTACGATTCCTTAGACATTCCTTAACCGATCATCCTCGATGCCACCCACGATCCGCTCCTAGACTACCTGGACACCTTCCTTAGTACATCAATCTGTCTCACAACACTTCCCTCAAGAATCCTTTCGATCCACTCCTAACTCTCTCGTCCACCTCTAGAACTACACCAACTACCTATACTCACATCCACTCTCAAGGTCACCCTAATGCAACTAGGCTAGACCTCCGCCAACTACCCTCATATGCCACTCGCTCACACCACACACCCACTACCTACCGACACTTCTAGCTAGTACCTCTCCCTTGAAATCTCGCCATACTAGCTCTACTCCTCACCTAAGACCTACCTAGAGGATCAACTTTACTCGCCGACTACTATCTCCGAAAAATCCCAACTCACTCGGTTCTACTCTTGTCGACGCATCTTTCCTGCACCCCATCTCACACAACCACTGACCCAATGCGAAGACCTCAATTTACCTACTACTTTCCGACCTGTCTCACCAAAGAATCTCATGACTCAAGCTCAAGAGGAAAACACCACCACCTATATAACCCATAACCGATTTACTAGCAGGTCAGTACACTTAAACATAAAGGCACATCATCATAGACATAAGTTAGTCAGGCAATCATTCACTATCAGCTCAGCATATCAGTCATCACACATCCAACTATGTCAGCTCTAGGCCTATTGCACTATGCCAATTTCAATTGAGATAGAAGAATCCACGATTTGAATGGAGAATGTCCTTCATTGAGTCATCCAAGAGAATCGCGTCCACAACTATCATCTTCGAATGTGTTTTTCCTTTGTATACCTTTGGCGACGTCTATCCTGTGGTCTATGGATTATGGACCCATCACACTTCTGTTGCGCCGCTCTGGTGCCACTTGGTCGTCAACTATTTCCTTCATGTTGGCGCTCGTCAAGGGATCACAAGGATTAGAAGTTAAGGAGATAGGGGAGAGACAAGGGCGGACAACACGACTTCCTTAAGGATTCATACACGAACCAAGACTAGGGTTGACGAGACCAAGATAGAATCCCCACCCGAGGATTACAATGATGTCATTAGGGTATTCTATGAGGTTGTAATTGTGACACACAACACATAATACTCATGAATATCATCACATCATTCCACACTAACATGTACCTAACTCAAGGGGTAGCGATTTATACATTCATCACATATTCATATAATCAACTTTTCATGCACGTGGAACAAGCTAGAAACCTATCGTCTCATTCACTAACCATGCTCGATATATATTAAGATCATATATGCACAAACCGACAATAGACATACACAAGATGAGTAATGTATGACATAGCGGGCATTGTAGAATGTCACAGGTATGATTCATCACTCATTTTAGAAACATAAGTAGATCAAGACAATGCGAAGTCAATTACGAGCATGTTGAGATGCATCCTAATAATCATGCTAGAGGATATGGTAAGGTCATATGGGCATAGTAACTATCACATCAAGTACAACCATGTACGTGTAGTATGACAAGTATGACACCTAATTGCATGATGGTTCAAAATTAGGAGACGTATACCCTACATGATACTACCAACACCCATTAAGAAAGTACATGGTCAACGAGGTTCAATTTGATCAACTTAACATGCTAGGAATTTATTTCACATGATACACATACAAGAGAGTTGACCACACTATCATGGACCTAATTCAATGGAGAGTAACTATCATGGAAATTCATTCATGCGGCACATACTCATTCACAATTGCAATCATGCAAGATATGAGACAAGCCATGCTGAAATATATCAATGCATTATGTTATGCACATAGAAGAAGGGTTACTATTATAACTAGACAAAATTCTCCAATGACAACAACCGACTCATTACCCCGTTTCCCATGGGACACTAGTATGACTCTCTCGACAAGACACAAGGACCTTCACACTATTCCCGAGAGGTGAGGATAGAACTCGTGTTTGGACTCTTGTGAAAAGAAGACATGGTTGACCATTACGATGATCAAAAGGGGTGACTAGCTCCATGAGACAACTCACTCCTAACTCGAAACTACTTCAGTCATCACTCCTACTAACATACTCAAGTAACCCTCACATCCGACACAAATTCCGAAGGTAATTAGTTAACCAACCCAAATTTCCCATAGAAAACACCAACTTCCGGTACAAGACTCGGTAAAAGCATAGATGGTGGGGTACCAAACAAGACTCAAAATGGGGAGAGCGGATGCTCTTCGACCCTTGCTAACATGCCTAAATGTTTTGGTGGGACGGTTGACGGAGTCAAAATCATCAGGGGCTGGAATTATAAAAGGGCTATTCCATCACGACAGGAATTCCGATGACATAAGAACGAGGTACTCTCCCGCTATCCTGTTTGCACAGTTATTCAATACACGATTCAAGTCAAGACATACTGATTAGTTATCTATCCTAAGCACAACAGCACTCAGCATGGGAGCAATCAACGGGGTTAATATGATCCTCTTCGAGGAGGATCGCCCTCGGGCCCAGTTGGATATAATGCATATAATCACCGAGATGATCTATGCCGTCCTACGAGGGACAACTGACCGGAGGGGCAAATACCTCATGGCCTCCTAACCCATGTCACTCCATCCTTCGGGTTCCTTGGAGTCTTCAAGTCCACCTGTAAAATAACAAGCTATATTTTGCCTACCCGTTCCCAAGTACATCCAATAGGGATGCTCTAGCGCCTTTACTACCCCATCGTTTCCCTTTGTTTGATTACCGAATTTATTAAGTCGAGCTCATATTTAGTACATTTGAGTTAGCCATATTATATTCATTTTGCCCTTTCTAAAATATTTTGAAAAGCCATTTGAAAACCTTGGGCTATTTTCAAAACCACTTCAACCTATCATACTCGGTTTGCACAACCTCACTCTGATACCAACTTTGTAACGGCTCGGGATTATAATTCCCGGGTTACGTTTCGAGGGATAAAACCCCTCGTTAGGATCTTGCTCCCCGAGTACAGGTTGAAGGTTTGAAATTCTACTCTAACGTTTTCAAGTGGGATTTCATACCCAAAATTCGAAGGGATCGTTGGAATCCTCGAGGAAGTCCCCTGTACTTGCCATAAGTCTAAGCGTGGAAAACCAACAGTCAGGCAAATAGTGGAATCAAGGTGTAATACAAGAGGGTGCCACGGCAGAGCCGGGTCAAAACCAAATCAATAAGCGTATTTATCGAAATCTAAGGTTAGACCATTTCTTTGCAATCGCCCAAGAGAGTTCCCACGTTACAAAAGAAAGGAACAATCATGATGCAAAACAAACCTAAAAAAAATATGTATACGGGGCGATGTCAGATCGAAGCCCTACGCAATATAATCCCAAACAAGCATACACATACACACGCTAGTCCTAATAAAGATGCTTCTAGATGCAAGGTAGAATATTAACAGACTAGCATTGTCCTAAGATCAAGTGCATAAATATAATAAGGCCTTAGCACCGAATACCAAGTGGCAAGTGGTATATCCCTCTCCTACCTCCACCCCCTTCCAATAGGGCGGAGACTGGCCAGCTCGTGAATGCATTCCATAATAATCGGGCGGCACGCATGCCCAACCCGTATCCACAATAAAGCCCGCATGCAGCTCATAATATAAGGAAGTTCCATGACTCGATTGACTCAAAACGGGACCCGATGGAACTGGGCCATCCTATAACCCTAGCAAAGACTCTAGTTACTTCACAGATAACGGTCGTTCTGCTTACAAAAGCAATGAGTAAACGAATTCTCAATCATGAGTGCAATCCTAGCAGGATACTACATGGCATGCTTTATTATGAATGCAAGCACCTAGTATGCACATGGCTACAAGTAGGGAGATCTCTTTTCAAATCTGAGTGAGCTCATATAGGAACTCACCTGGCTATGCAGAACATCATAATTGAGGATCAGGCATACATCATTCATAATCACAAAGTATCACCTAGATACACATCAGAACATATATGTATAAGTCTACGTCTAATCATCCAAGCACTCAAGCATATCATTCAACAGGAATAGCAACCATATCGCAATCACCATTCCGTCGAGTTCAATCATTCATCATATTGCCACATTCCAAGTGACCATGTCATTCTCATCATTCCACTCAACCACATTCATATATTCAACATAATAAATCCGCAATAATAAATCCGCCTAGCCATCTATCTCAAAGTTCATCATATTCATCATACCTCATAAGGCACGAGTTAACGATACACAACTTTAACATTTCATCATGCCATTAGTCAATCAACACGCCATTAGTCCACACAATCATGCTATTAGTCAATCAATCATATCATCATGCTAATTAGTCATCGATCACATAATTCCCACATTAGTCCCCATAACCGTTTCGAAAACCGAGTTAACTATTTAGAAATTCTTACCTTGGTAAATGTTCGTCGAATCCCCTTTTTTTTCTAAAACACAAGTCTCATAATGTCACATTTTTAAATCACCATGATATTTTATCTTTAAATCTCAATAATAATATTTTATATTTTAGATACCATTTTATTTCTAAACACTTTCATAAAATATTTTCAAATCCCTTAAAATCCCAACCACTTTTATTTATTAAAATCATTCCTTTATTAATCTACCAAAACCACCCTTATTTTATAAAAACTATAAACCGACCCTTCATTTTATATCTACTCAAAACCGGCCTTAATTTGTCAAAACTCCAAAATCCACATTTTTGTTAAAACAGGCCCAATCCTCTTTTTGTTATAAAAAAAAAACAGATCTGACCCAAATAAAAGAATAGGCCCACAGCTCTTTAAAAATCTGATTTGCTTTAATGAACCAAACCGAACCACCCTTTTATTTTAATTACCCGAACCGGACCAGGGAAAGAAAGAAAAGGAAGGACCGACCGCTCCTTCTTCAAGCTCTTATCGAACTGGGAAGAGAAGAAAGAGAGTGGGAGGCTGCTGGCCGGTGACAGCTTGTTCCAGCCACCTGACCCTATGCCCATGGGTCCAAAAACAGACAAGGAAATGGAAGAGGGAGAGGGAGGTCTCACCAAGAGTATTCGAGGGTCGGAAGGTTTCGAGGTCGTCGAAGTCGATTCGAGGCTCGCCGGAGTCGGAATCAGGGATCTCTCGGCCTAGGATGAAGGGAAGAGGTGTAAAGGTGGGGCTTTTCGGCGTTTTAACTAGAAAAGGTGAAGGGAGCTTACTGAGAGGAAGGCCGCTCCGTCGACTCTCCATATTCGTTCGGCTTGTCTTCTACTTGACGTTGCTCGGTCTGGAAGGGATTGGTGGCTTCGACCGGCTTCGGAGGATCCCTGAGCTCCTGGGTCCTCGGAGGCAATGTCCTAGGAAGCTCCTTGGTGCCAATCGCCACTCCGGAAACTCCATGGAAAGGAGAGTTGGTGGTGCCGCCTAGGATGGGAAAAGATCGGAGCTTGGGGGGAAAGCTTGAAGTTTGGGGAAGAAGACGATGATGGGGTGTTCTTGGTGCGGTTTGTGTTTGAAAACAAAGAGGGCTGCTTGGTTGAAGACAGGAGGGGAATTTGGGGTTGGCTTGGAGGCTTGGACTGTTGCCGATGGTTACTGCAGAGCATAGGAGAGAGTGACATGCATAGGTTTTATTTTTTGAAAGGCTATGTTATTTTTTTGTGAGGTTGAGTGTGTGTTTGGGCAATATAAGGAGAAGAGTGAAGAGAGGTGAATAAGTGGGTTTTCTTTCTTGATATATGTAGTGTCAAAGAGAGGGTTTTTTTTATTGGAGTTTGCTCTTTCCCAAAGCATTGGTCCGGGGGGGGGGGGGGCTGAGATTTCGGATTAATAAAGACGAGAAGGAGATATAATGTATAGTGTGGTCCCAAATCACAAATTCAAAATACCCGAAATAAAATCCTGAAATCCGCTCTCTTTTTCGCGCAATTAGAATTTGAAATCCGGAAATCAAGGTAGTCATGTTAGTTTTCAAAATTTTATTTAGGTCGAAAATCCGCTTCAAGAGTTCTAAAATCCGAATTAGGGAGTTTTCCGTTAAATTCCGCTTTTAAATTCATTTTGTTTTTCCTTTTTCCGAGAAATTTAGGATTTAAAAATTCGAGTCTTTACACTTTTGACATATCGCATGATAAGAGGATGGAGGACTTTATATTTTCCATATAATGCTCATATTGTGTATATTCCCAGCCATACCTATGCTTATGCATCACAAAAGCCATATTGTGCCTTATTTCATATTTTGCTCCACATGATCTAAATATTACTCATTCTTTACCTTATTTCCATCCAGGGATTATGTTGAGAATGATGTCACATTATGGAGATTATTATATGGTGTTTGTGTTGTTGCTATTATCATTATTGGAGTTTGGCAGGAAAGTTTCAAATTTATGGAAAATTTAATGAGTGAAAGAAAATCCGGTCACCTCAGGAGATAAAGGTAGATCGACCCTGCCTACGTTGAGATAATAGTTCCGCAGGATGGGACACTAAGGTGAGGAGTCCAAATCACTAAGTATCTGGGGCCATTCATGACACCTATGTTTGCGACTCGCGAGAAGGCAATGATGAGGTTAGAGAGGTAAAAACATATAAGTGAAAAAAGCAAAGAGTGAATTATGAGAGGATGAGTGATGTGGAAATTATTGAAGGGAGAAAGTGCATCAAAGCAAGAAAGAAAGTTTGAAGAAATTCTCCCTGGATTTAGCACCACATTGCCTAAAAATAGCCCACCACTTTACCATTTACCTTTTCTCCACCATGAGCTTAAATTGAAGTCTTCTTGATTATCAAATGTTTTGTCACGTATGAAATTGTTTTGCATAACCCTCCTTTTGTGTGTAAAGTAGCTTTTATTGCACATGCATGGATTTGTGGCATATGTACCTTTTCAAGGATGATAATTGATTGCAGGGATATAGGGCAATGAATCTTTGAAGTTGAGAGTTTTGGTTTCTTTCCCTGAATGACCATTAAAAGTATTCTATGAGGACAAGCAAGATTAAGTATTGGGTGTTTGTTGTGCGCCTAATTCGCCATGTTTTATATTGACTTTTATAATGATTTCTGCATGGATTTCATACATTTGGGTTAGAATAGTACAGAATATGTATAGTTTATGCTTATTTGTCAATTATGGAGGTCTACACTAGTTCTTGTTTAATTTCGCAGAAATCGGACGCACTTTAGAGCTCAAAAGAAAGTCATGAAGAAGCTAAGGATGGTGTAGCTGGAGAAAAGCCCACTTTTCTCCATTCATCATTCTGAATCAAGTTATGATGTCTGCATGAGAGTTGTAGCCCTCGAAAAGATCTTTCCAACGCATACTCATATGCGTCAATCCGACGAATGAGGACTCGGGAAAGTGAGTTTCAAGTACTTTAGTCGACGTCGAGTAGAATGCTGAGAGCTGAAAGTTCTACTCGACGTCGAGTACTTTAGTCGACGTCGAGTACATCCAGTCAAATTCACCAAGTTCAGCACGAGCAGAGCCACACTCGAGAGGACAAGACTACTCGACGGCGAGTACCCATCGCTTGTCCGAATCCTACCCGGGCTCGAGTGTACACGAGGAGAAGAAGACGCTACTCGACGTCGAGTACTATCCAGAAGCAATCAGAGTCGAGATCGAGTGGAGTCCAAACCCTGTGGATTACTTGCAAGCTAAGGCACGTTAATTCTATCAACATCAAGTGAAGATCTATCAAGATGCATGGAAGATATTTATCCACTTTAGATATATTTTTTTTAGAGATTTATTTCTTTTATTTATCAAGTTTTATCTTAAGATTTTAGATAGATAGTTTTAGATAGAGATAGATTCTTCCTTCCTAGAATAGCTAGATGGAGCACTATAAATAAAGCCCTAGGGGGCTGATTTTCATTCATTCAAGCAAAGTCGTCTTCAGACGCAATAAGGTAGGAAGGAGAGAGGAGAGAGAGAGAGAGAGAGAGACGAGTGGGTGAGAAGGAGGAAGAGATTGGAAGGTTTTGTAAGTTTTAGTTTGGTTTTAATGTTGAAGTTAGTTTCTTTTATTATGTTTTGTTTCTAGTTCCCCCCTTCTAGGGTCGGGGTGAGCCCGACGATAGTCATACACACTTGAGGTAAAGTTTTGATATTTATTATGTTTTGATCATCCACTTCCTTTTATATGTTTATTGCCTACTCGAAAGAATAGAGATTCATGTTAACAACTTGAATTGTAAACATAAAATTGGTAGATACAATTAGGGTTACTTGAAAGGGTTATCTAATTGTTGGAAAAGGTGAAAGCTTACTCCTTTGATGTGATTACATATCTATTCTATCTTATCTTTTGTGTGTTTGATTATCGTTGCGGTGATCCCTTACCTTGGAAGTTTGCACCTCCATTACTTTATTTCTTTATTTACATTCTGCACAGATCTTACCGAACACCAACCACCATTCCCCATCCATCCCTCGACATCGATCCATTCTTAGCCGACGTCGACAGCAACCCTCATCACATTTTCCTGCTATACCCAAACCCCGAAACAACTAAACCTAGAACTGATGACTTCTCTCCCGAGGACGAACCTGACTCCACTATCCTATAGCGGGGTTTTGACTATAAATTTATTTGGTCGAGAAACCCCTCTCGTCATGTGTTTCCCATCAAAATATATCAAAGTCACCCAATTAAAGATATGTAACATGATTAATTTTAAGGTAAATTTATAGAAAATTAGCACCCTTTAAATATGGGTGTTTTCACTTAACCACCCCTTAAATTCAAAATTACAGAGAACCACCCTTTAAATGGTATTTGTTTACAACTCACCATCCCTTCATCTATTTTCGTTAATTTATCCTTAATATATTATATTTTAATATTTTTAAACTCAAATTTTATTATAAATATATTCAAATTTTGAATTTCAGAGATCGATTATATTTTAGGGATCATTTTATTTATTTTGAAAAAATAATAATAAACAAAGCCTAGAAATATTATCTTAATTTATGTATATATTAAATATACATAAATATAGCCTAGAATTACTATCTTAATAAATATAACCGAATCAGATTCAATAATTATCTTTAAATATTTTTTACAATGTATATATTAAAATTAAGAAAATAATTCTAGGCTTTGTTTATTATTATTTTTTCAAAATAAATAAAACGATCCCTAAAATATAATCGAGCCATTGAATTCAAAATTAGAATATATTTACAATCAAATTTCTGCTTAAAAATATTTAAATATAATATATTTAATGATGAATTAACTAAAATAGATGAATGGGTGATGAGTTGTAAACAAATACCATTTAAATGGTGATTTTTTGTAATTTTGAATGTAAGGGGTGGTTAAGTGAAAACACCCATATTTAAAAGGTGGTTTTCTATAAACTTCCCTTTAAAGCATTCATAACTATTGACGAGATATGGGTATGATATTGTTAGGTTAAGGAAAGTAAAGGGGAGAGGAAATTAAAAAAAAAAAAACAAGAAAAGAAATGAACCTCGTCGATAGCAGAGGAAGCACCGGTAATGATGACAACCCGGTCTTCCATGTCTTGGTGATAGAAGAAGTCGTAAAAGCCACTCGTAGGCGTTGAGGAAGGGGAGAGTGGGCCATGACATGACCAACATCCGCATGCTCGCCGGCGGCACCACCAAATTCAGCACTGAGTTCAACACATCCATCTAGCTACCTATTATATATCGATCGATCAACTGAGATCCCTATGCTTAATTAGTTATCAGAAATTGAAGGATAACAACCGGTAACAATTCAGGAAATAGCTTGGGGGGTTTTTGGGTGGGGTCGGGAGGGGCTAAGCTAAGATGGAAAGACCGATGAGTATTAAGAGGGTGGTGATATGGTACACACCATTGTTTCATGCATACATGCACGATCAGGAGCGCAGGGAGGGGGGCATGCGGTGGCTCAAGCCCCCCCCCCCAGAAAACCATACTTTTGTATATATATATATTTAAGTAGCAGCTTACGACAGAATTTTAATGCAGCAGAGTTGGTTGGAGGGGTGTATGGTGATAGGAAAGGTCCAAATTTCGATCCACCTTCCACCCTCAATATCTAATATTTTTTTAAACTCCTTCTAAACATTGTTTGCCTCTTCTTCTTTTTTTTTTAAAAAAAATTCATTTCCCCATTCCTTCTAAACCTTGTTTGTTTGAATTTGGATTTTTGATCTAATATGGTATGAACTTTGATATATGAATTAAATTTGTGTTTTGTGGTCTTTTATTTATAGGATTATGGATAAGTTTATTACACAATCTAAGAAGCCATCTATTGCAATTTTTTACGAACTAGCGAATTTTTTTTTGAGCCCCCCCCCCCTCAACATATTCCTGGCTCCGCCCCTGTGCATGATGCATGTAGAGTGGGACACGTGGACGGAAGAAGCACGACAAGGGTGATAGATGGTATAATACTCGATTCGTCCATGGGTTGCTGCCTGCCGACTAGCGTTTCCCCCCCCCCCCCCCTCGATATGGATGGATATGCTTTCAACTTTATCATCATCGTCCTCCTCCTCCTCCTCATCCTTTTTGTCACTACTCTTCAGTCTCTGGCGAAATAAATTTGTCCATCCTATCCTATTTTTATACCCGGTCGAATTCTATTTAGTGTAGGTTATAGTTATTATTTAGTGTTAGTAGAAATCATTAATAATCAAATTGATAAACTCATGATATCCGAACTAACTGCCTTATAAATAATTTTGCGCCCCGACTTGCACCGTGCAAGTCGGGTATTGGCATCGCCCCTCAATGCTACACATCGCCCTTTAAAAACGTGCCCTTGCAATCGAATAAATGGAATCAACAAGAACTTAGAACGCTTTTCCACAGAGACAAAAGGTGAAGAGTAGGGCTGGGCTTCCGGTCTAGACCGGATCGGACCGGACATTACGGTCCCGGTCCGATCCGGTTGACCGAAAACTTTGGAGGCATGGACCGTGGATCGGACCGGGACCGGGATATATGATCCCAGGTTTTCCGGTCCACTGACCGTTTGGACCATTTGGTCCGGAACTCCCTCTTTTTAATTTTGATGAAGTAAAAGCAGCCCCTTTTCCACTTGAAATCGAATGCAAAAATATACAAATTATACATACATATCTAAAGATTAAACTCAAAATATACCAAGAAAATCTGAAACAGTGAAAGAGGAGAGAGAACGAGAGATGACTGCAGTGCAGAGTAATAGAGATGGAAGTACAAGGGTGATGAGCGGCAATGAAGGGCGAGGATGGCGGAGATGGGCAACATCGAAGGGCGATGGTGACTGGTCGATGGAGACAGTGCGTGAGAGAGCGGCTAGGTCGAGCACCGAGCTTTGGGCGATGAAGAGGAAACTAAGGAGACGGAGGTGAGAGAGAGTCAAGAGAGGTTGTAGTTTGCAGTTGTGGGCTTGGCCTTGGGCCTTTTTTTTTTTTTTTTTAAGAAAGTGGTATTTTTAAAAAGAAAAGGAAGCAAGAAAAGGCTAGGAGGTTGCAGGCGCTCCCAGTATATACGCCGTATATTTCTTTTATATAAAAACACAATCCGGTCCAAATTCGGTCTGACCCGGAAATTCCGGCTTGGTCCCGGGTTTGGACCGGAAACCAGAATTGGGAATTTCTTAGACCGTGGACCAAACCGTAATAATTCCGGCTCGATCCAAGACCGTAATTTCCGGTCTGATCCCGGTCCGATCCAATTTTTGCCCAGCCCGAGTGAAAACCATCTATCTTTTTTGGAAAATTGAAAACCAGATTTAATGAAACTAAACGAGGGTGAGAAAGACACTCTACTATCCCTTCAAAATCAACTAGTCAAATAAATCAGTTAGCAATAAAAAAATACAAGTTTTAAAAATATTATTTTTTAAAATGAATTATAAAATCGCACAAATATTCTCTTTATGAACCACTTTCCAAAAGGCCTTCACAATCAATGTGTGAGGATGATGTGATCTTAATCGTCAATGAGTTTGACTTCTTTATCTTACAAAACTTTATCGCTAGAGCCAAACATCAACTCTCGTTTGAGAAAACTGCGTGGCAACACCATAGTATTTTGGCTCTCTTGGGCTGCATAAAATTCCGATTGATGTCGATGAGCACTTGTTGTAAAGTTATTTTAAGTGGTTACAACTTACATGAAGGACACTTCTCCTAAATCACCTCGAAGATGCTCGAATTTGATGTTCTTTTTAGCAGTTCAAATATGGACGTTTTTTTTTTCATGCTTTCATTTCTATCAAAATAAAATCCCCCATGGATTAGAGATGCTTGGGGCTATATTTTCAACATATATATTGCTTGTAAGAACTTCATTGTAAATCAAGTCAAGTTGAGTTGAGTTAAAAGTTAAGTCACTGATAGCTTCATATGATTCCGGGTTAAGGATCGAGTTCTTGGTGAGAGGCTAAGAGTGAACCCTTTGGTGAGAAGTCGAGGGTGACACCCTAGTGAGAGGCAAATATGTCAAAGGGTTGAGATCATCAAAGTGTGATTCCGAGAGGATTGAGATCGAGTGTAGGGGGTTCAATGGTGAGAGAGAGGATTGAGATCGAGTGTAGGGGATTCAAGGGCAAGAGGCTTGTGAATATTTCTCCACATATCGCTTTTTTTCAGTTTCCATAAACCCCAAAAATTAGCCCCATAAAAAAAGTGTTCGAAATCTCGAGATTTGGTCAATCCCGATCCTCGGGTCTCATCAAAGGAGAAAATGGGTTTTAAAACAACTCTAAAAACAACGTTCTAAGTTGGTTTGATGGTAGAGATACTTAAATGTTGGTGAACAAGTCTTGAAGAAACACATAGTGAAGTTGAGTGACTCCGTCATCATAGAAGTGAACAAGTCTTGAACTACCTTATTCGAGAGATAATTTTAACAACACATACCTCAACCATGATCCTGGTGATTCCGCAATAAGATTCGTAAATATGTATATGGTCATCTCATACCTTGGGTGCTGAAGAGTGCTCTAGAAAAACCACACTAGTCTTCCATAAGGTGACCAACCCCTTTACATTTCCTAGGTGACTCCATCAAGTCTATCTCCCATAGAACACCCTTATTAGGATTATATGACCATTAAGAGCCGTAAACTCATCATCTTCTATATTTGATGAATCCATCAAGTCCTTCTCAATAGGACCACCCAACTATGTGCTATGGACTCATTAAGACTACATGACTCAATCTTACTCAATACACCTAAAATGGGAATGAGAAGTATTGTATCTCTGCTCATATGTGTTTGAGTCTCATTCCATTAGACAAATCAAGGACTAGTCTCTTATTCATCCCTTTTGTCAATAGATCATCAAGTTCCTCTCGGACCTCTCGGGTTTCAGTCTAAGTGGGTTCGGGTGAATCAGGTTTTAGTCACAACGGTTTTGGTTGAATTGAGTTCAGTCAAATCGAACCCGCAAGAATCATATTAGATAAAACAAATCAACTTTTTTGTACCTATGAGATATTTATCCTTCTATATAGATTAAGCTAATGTTTATCAATTTTTAATCAATACTACATTCGTTAAAAAAATGTAAGTCTTCTCACTTTTTATAATATTTTTTTAAAAATCAAAATCATATAAAATATTATTTTTTTAATATTAATTTCATAGTTATTACTCATAACTACGAAATTATAAAAATAACAAAAAATTGATATTTATATAGTTTGGGCGTCTTAAAAAATGCTAAAAAATAGTTTTTTTTAATGGAGAGAGTACAAAATTATATTTAATTATACTATATGTATGATAAGTAATCAAATACTTAGGTTGTTTTGAGTATTTTAAGAAAAATGCTAAGATTTTTGTTGATTTCGGATATAATCGGGTTTGGGTTATTTCGAGTGTCGGGTATAATCGGGTTCGGGTAATTTCGGGTTTCGGATATGCTCGGGTCGGGCAATTTCGGATTTCGGGTTGATTTCGGATCGGTTCATTCGAATATAATCGGGTTCGGGTTCTTACTGGATTCGGATTGCTTTCGGGTTCGGGCTTAACTTGAATCGGGTCGGTCGGTCTCGGATCCAACATTTTTTTTCAATTATTCGGGTGTCGGACGGGTTCGGATCGGATCAATCGGATCGGTTTTCTCGGGTCGGGTCAGGTATTGCCAGCTCTAAGTGTGGTAAGGGCATCTTTAGACACTAGATCTAAAGGGAGTTGTACTTTCTTTACATGATTTCTTCTACGTATTTGAAAGCTTTATCTATTTTCACACTTCAAGGTTAATTTGAGATATTTTTAATGAAATGTTAGGATATTATAATTACTTTCTTCAATTTAAATACTGTAATTAATTAATGAATTGAAATCTTTCAAGATATTTAAATATGGAACACCATTATTTCCAGAAAGGAAATGAAATACAGTATAAAAAACAGCAGTTAGAACAAGTACATCACACGGTTCATAATGATATAGTAGGTGAAGTGTCAACTTTTATATCACTCTTTGAGAACATCTACTTTGTTACTGTATACAATTACTTCTTCGTAAACAAAATCACAGAAACCCACAAAATTATACAAATAAAACACTTAAAATTTCAAGTGCGTAATTAAATTTAAAAGTCCGTACTTTAGACTGACTGTCCAAATCTACCCTTTCTCTCTCTATGCCTTCATAGTAGGAGTGGGTAGCCGAGCAAACTCTACCCAGAGAGCAACCCCCAACTAGCCATGGATTTCGGAGCTCCCGCACTCCAATTCGGTCTTCTTCTTCTTCTTCTTGCCTTCTTCTCATTCCCGTTCTGCAAAGGCTCCTTGCACGTCTACGACCACGAAGCTTTTAGAGAGGTCGGAAACTCCCTCCTCCTCCCCGGCGGCAGCGAAGGCATTGTCGCATCTCGATCTCCTCTCTCTTTTTCCTCCGCCGCCTCATACAACGTCCACGATGGCCGCTCCTTTATCCGGTATGCTCTCTCTCTCTCTCTCTCTCTCTCTCTCTCTCTCTCTCTCTCTCTCGAGTTTGGAACTTCGGTTGCTTAGGTTTGATCCGGTACTTTTCGGCTTGAATTTTTTTTTTTTTTTTTTGCTATTGCAATTGGATCTGTTGAGGATTGTGAGCTTGAGATGGAAGGTTTCGTAGATCTTGATTAGGGATGCTGATTTCGGCTTGTGTTGCTAGCTCCTGTCGGTAAGATTCGAGTTCTTATAACAAAAATTGAGTTAGGTTTCTTTCTAATTGGTTCGTTCTGGGGTGGATCTGATTTGAGGATGTGTCGGTTACTGATAAATGTTGAGTTATTGGTTTTCTGGATTTGTTTACACTTGTTATTTGGCATTTGAATGTTTTGGAAATGTGTTATCTACTTATCTTTCAAGTGAATTGGATCATTACTAGAGAAAGTTTAGTCTATATCCTTGTTTATATTTTGAGTTTCATGCAGTAGTAATCTGAAATAGCCAGGGCTTCTTTTTCTATTTTTTTTTCCTTCTTTTGAGATCCCAAACATTTTGTGACATATCTTTGTGCACTAGATTCGAGAATATCACATTCTGGAGAAATAAAGAAGCTTCTGATCGGCACACAGATGAGGAAGGTAATTCTGGGTTGATACAAGTTGTAATCTTTGAAGCTGCTGATCGTGATGATATTGGTGGATCTGCTTATGGTGGGCAGAGATCTTTGTGTTGTACACCTGATCTTGCAAAGCTTGAAGGTTGTAAGCAAGGGGAAGTGATAAAAATAAGATCATCAGCAGATGACAAATGGCCTATTGTCTTGGATGTACATTTTCACGGGGATTCTCTATCTGCTGAGATGGAAAATAGAGATGTTACAATCACAAAGACTGGCATGTACAACTTGTTCTTTATATCATGTGACCCAAAGTTGAAGGGGTTGGTCATGGATGGGACAACCTTGTGGAAGAACCCTGATGGTTACTTACCTGGTAGAATGGCTCCCTTGATGAAGTTCTATATTATTATGTCGCTTGCTTATGTTCTCCTTAGCTTCCTATGGTTTTTCCAGTATGTGAGGTTCTGGAAGGAGATATTACAGCTGCAGCATTGCATCACACTTGTTATTGCTTTGAGTTGGTTTGAAATGATTCTTTGGTACTTTGATTATGCTAACTTCAACAACACTGGCATTAGGCCAGTTGCAATTACAGCTTGGGTTGTCACTGTTGGAGCATTAAGGAGAACAGTCTCACGTCTTCTTATACTTTGTGTTTCAATGGGTTATGGGGTGGTGCGGCCCACTCTTGGTGGCCTTACCTCCAAGGTGATTCTCCTTGGTATCACATACTTCTTGGCAACTGAACTTCTTGACATTACCGAATATGTGGGAACAATCAATGATATAGCAGGAAGAGCAAGACTTCTCTTTGTCCTTCCTGATGTGTGCTTGGATGCATTTTTAATATTGTGGATTTTCACGTCTCTTTCAAAAACACTAGAACAACTACAGGTATGTTACAATTCTTACTATCAATCTTGATTATTTATGCTGCAGTTTTAAAATACTGAAGTTTGACAAATAGCATATTAATTTCCTGGAGTGCTTGCATTCTTTTACTTTGATGACATTATAACATAGTTGCTTGGATTACAAATGAAAGTATTTGTCATTGGGTAATTCCTACGAGAGATGGAACATCAACTGCCACTCTAACATCACCATTCGTTATGTCATGACCGCTCTGGTATCATCATAACCTATCACTATGTCCAAAATATGTTGCATTCATTTCATGTTTGGTTTTTAGTTCTTCTATCTAGGCGGGTCATTTTCATCCCAATGGTCAACAGTGTGCAGTCTCAAACTCTCAATGCTAACAATGCTAACATCTTTCTGTTCAGAACCTACCAAACATTGTTAGATCCCTCTACTTATGAAATTGTCTTATTATGTATTAAATTAAATATTAAACTGAAAAAAGAATGGAACTACATGTTTTCTTCCTTTTTGTTCATCTGATTGGTTTCATTGGTAATCCCTGATCATAGTCAAAGTGCAGCTTTCATTTCATATTCTTTAGGAGAAATCAAATAAGGGCTTAAGTATGTTTAATTTTAGCATGCATTTGGGATAAGGACTTGAGTGTTTTTATATTTTCATAGAATTTGGCTTTGATTGTTGAGTTATTCTTCTGCAGGGAAAACGGAGTGCGATCAAGTTGGATATATATAGGAAGTTCTCAAATGCATTAGCTGTAGCTGTTATTGCTTCAGTTGCTTGGATTGGCTACGAGGTATACCCCCTTATGTAATTGCTGATTTTGTTCTGATGAACTACTCCTGGGTTAGGGAGGATTAATCTGTTCTGCTCATGACTGGCATAGCTATGGTATCCATAAAGTTTGACATGTCTGTTCGTATAGGTTTACTTCAAGGCCACAGACCCATTTAATGAGCGGTGGCAGAGTGCTTGGATTATCACTGCTTTCTGGGATATCCTTGCATTTGCTGTCCTTGGTACAATTTGCTCTCTTTGGGCTCCATCTCAGAGTTCTCAAAGGTGTGCATTTTGGCTTTATATACTTTAATTAAAAGATTTAGTCTCATATGATGCTTCATTTTATCCTCATTTTCTTTGCAGTCTTTCTTTTCATATGCTTTTCTGTGGGTATCTATTGCAAAGGGATAGTAATTCATTGCTAACTGGTGAAGATGCTCTTTTAATGACTGAAAATTTTGAATCATGGGTATCTGAAATTACATTAGGAAGTGGGATTTCATGCGCCCAAAGCTAGAAAATGGCCGTCGCCAGATATTACCTGGTTATAAGCTAAAAGACTCGTGTAGGTTTTCACCCTCTCAGTTTTCATTTTTGCGCTTGTGGTCACTCCTTTATTGTCTCTTACCCCTTGACTTGCTAAATACTGGATATCTTCTTAACTATATAGTGCCACCTCAACCAAATTTGCATAAAAAACTCAATAATGACCTTGAATTGCACTTCTTACTAACAGGTATGCTTACTCTGATGGCATTGGAGAATTTGACGACGAAGAAGCTCAGTCTCTTACCAGATCAGAGGGTGATGTGGGCTTGGTTAACCTGCCGAAGCACGATAGGAAAAATGGCATGGATGATTCTTACGATTTGGAAGACGATGATGAAGCTGGCAAGGGAGAATAATGAGACGAAAGGTATATGAGATGGAAGAATATGCTGCCACATTCTGTTGCTGAAATATCTCCCCCAAGAATCATGGGTTAATCGTAAGCTGGCTCTTGGTTTAACTCTCTTATGTTACTCCCTTAATTTTGTTCATGTAATTAAGGCGGGGCTATATATAATGATTTTTGTATCACGTCAAGGGGGAAAATGTAAGTCTCTGGGAAGGCATTTAAATGCTCTTAAGAACACTGTAGATGTAAATGTTGCTTCTTTTTGGATGTTTCACAGTCATGAATCCATTCATTTTACATCTAGAAGAACATCAGGCACAGACAAGTAAGAAGGGTGAGAAAGGATTTTTTTCATCTGTTGTCCTTTTTTCTGCTTTCTTTTTTATGGTTAATAAATTTCTAAATAATTTTTTTAATACTTTAACACAGCTTATGAAATGTTGCCTGAGCAAGAACACAAAGCAAATCACATATATTGATCAATTAAAATGATTTCATTCCGACTTCCATTGCCTTCATATCTTCACGCATTCAATCGTTCCCTTACCATCATGCCCCTTCCCAAAGAAGTACTTCATGTAGTCACCAAACACAACCTCCTTATAGATTGGCGGTTCCCCTCCCTCTAAAACCTCTGAAAGAGGGGCAACCACCTGGTTAACTTCAGGGCTTATGAACGTAGCCAATGAAATCCGGTTTCTTGTTCTGTTGGCTACTACTTTGTGCTCTATGCTCTTGTACTGACCGTTGCTCAGTATTTGCAGTGAGTCACCTATGTTGATCACAAGGGCCCCCTTTCTAGGTGGAACACTGATCCAGGATTCACCATCTTCAGCCCTTACGTAGAGCCCACCCACGTCGTCTTGGAGGAGGATGGTGAAGCACGAGATGTCCGAGTGTCGGCCAATCCCAATCGTCAGCTCCGGGTTTGGGCAGCGAGGGTAGTAGTTATAGCCGAGGGATATGGATCCGGCAAAGAGGGATGTTCTTGTGTCATCATAGCTCTCCATGTTCAAGCCTTTTAGGAGCACGTTATAGATCTTCTTCACCATTTCCTCGATCCTCTTATAGTAGTCCAGTGATTGATCTCTGGTCAAATTTTATTGTGTGTTGATCAGCAACACTGTTGACAGTAATTCAATAAACAATTCACATTCTAATTGTAAATTTTATTTGATTAATGACACATACTTGCAAATAGGGGGCCAATTTAGGGAGGCGGCCTCATCGGAAAGATACCGGAGATGCAAGTAGTCCTTCCACTCCAGGATCTTCTCAGTGGCAGGGCTAAAACTGGTACCGAAACTCGCAGAACCGGGCACCACAGAGCTTGTCTTATACACGGTCTTCTCCTCCGTTGGCTGCTCGAAAAACCTCCGAGCAGCCTCCTGAACCCCTTCCAAAACCCCCTCATGAATCCCATGGTTGACGATCTGGAAGAAGCCATACTTCCTAGCCGCATTGCAAACCAACTCCACGGTGTTTGGATCGCTGTCCCAGCTGGACACATCGATGATGGGTATGATGGACTCGTCAAGGATCACCTTGGACTCGTCGAACCTCTCCTCCAGCGGTTGGACATAACTAGCAGGAACTGTATGGAGCCCTGTTTCAGCCAGGCCTCTTATTCCGTGACCCTCGTTTACTACGAAGTCGATAATGTCCATGGATTTTGAAGCCATATATGGAAGGTTGTGGCTGTTGTATTGTATGTGGAGGAAGCACACTGTATATCCGTTTTTGCAAGTGTCTCCAATTATTCATCACTATATATATAGCTAGGGGCCTTGCTTGTGGGCAGGGGCGGCCACAGGGGGAGTGGGTTAACTGCCGCGTCCCCTTCGCCCTTCGGTGGAAGAACCTAATATTTTTTTTTTTTTTTTTTTGAAACGGAAAAAATTTGGCTATAGAACTCAGTTTTATCCGCCAAGAGCATCCTTGCGGATGAAACTATGCAATAGAGAGTCGTCAGGTAAGAGAGTCCATTGGAAAGCGAAATTGATATGAGCTAATCTATCAGCTACCATGTTTGCTTCCCTATAGACATGACGAATCTCAACCGAACTGAGGAAGCCCAGCAAGACTAGACTGTCAGAGGCAATCATTTCACAGTCTCCAGTGGGCTTCCCCAAACCTTTCAGACATTTGATGATGGTGATATTGTCCCCTTCTATTATCAGTTTAGTTATATTCAGGTCTTTTGCAGCTAGAAGACCTTTCTAGAGTCCAAGGCTTTCACACCCGCATACAGAGGGGAAAGGAGAGGGGTCAGAACCCCCACAGATAGGCCTTCCTCGAGTGTCCCGAATGATGAATCCATAAGAGCCATTACTATCTGATAATAGGGCTCCATCAAAGTTCAGTTTGTAAATATCCAGGGGCGGAGCTTCCCATTTTGTTCTCCTTCTTTTTCAGTTTGGTTTTGGTCTTTCCTTTTGCTTGTTTATGTTTGTGAATGTTGAGTCCTTTTCAATTTTGGCTGTATTCCAGATGGATTTTTGTTCCGTAATGAAGGACGCTATTCGTCTTACATCAGGCGTGATGTGATCGAATAATGCTTTGTTTCTGTAGTATCAAATTCCCCACCAATCAAAGGCCAGATTAATGAAGTTTTTGGTTCCATTTTTTTCCTTTATATCTATTATTATGTCATTTATCGCTTTGTCCTCTTCAAAGCAATCATGGATCTTTATGAATATATTCGGGTCTTTTGATAGTAATGTATCCTTTGTTATATTACATCCCCAGAGAAGGTGGTAAAGGTCTTCATGACAGGAGTCGCAGTTTGGGCAGTTCGTTGGTATTCCTAGTCTGCGGGATGCAAGCCTGACCGAGGTGGGCACCCCATTTATGAGGATCTTCCATATGAAGGTTTTTATTTTGGGTGGCATGTCAAGTTCCCATACCCATCGGAAGTCCATAGATTTATGTGCTTTTAGATTATGAATCATATTGATAGCAGACTTGGTTGAAAACCATCCGTTTTTACTCCATTTCCAATACAGTCTGTCAGTGTGTATATTTTGCGGTATTGGTGCCATTGATATTGTATCTATAACTTCTCGTGGTAGTATATTTTGGAGTGTGCTTAATTTTCCTTGGTCCCATATTTTGTTACTTTGTATATAGTGGTTTACTTTGGGGTTTTTATCGATTTGTAAATCACTGGATATGAAGGATTTTAGTGGAGTTTTACCCATCCAGATATCCGTCCAAAAGTTAATTGTCGATCCGTCGCCAATTGACCAGCAGAGACCTTCCTTGAAAAGAGGAAGCAGTTTTATTAATTGTGTCCATTGCCACGAGCAGTTTCCTTTTTTTGCGATAACTTAAGATTTCTTCTTGTTTAAGGTATTTTTCCTTGATTATCTGAACCCATGGGTTAGTAGGTTCTACAAGTAGTTTCCATAGAAGCTTTAATTGCAGGGCCTTGTTCATGTCTTCTGAGCTACTGAGTCCCAGACCTCCATTTTCCTTTGATTTACAAACTTCAAACCAACTTATTAAGGGCTTATGGTTGGGTCCTTTGTTCCAAAGAAAATTTCGATTAATTTTATCTAATTCTGCATGTATGGATTTGGGTAGCATATAGCATTGCATTATGTGCAATGGTTTTGCTGAAAGCGTTGATTTAATTAGGGTGCATCTTCCTATTTGAGAGAGGCAGTTTGCCTTCCATTTTTGCAGTTGCGATTTCTTGCTAAGTAGTAGTTCTTGGAAATCCTCTTTTCTTGTTCTGCCTGAGATGATTGGACAGCCCAGGTAGTTTCCAAGGTTGGGCGTATGACTTATATGCAATTCATTGCGAATAAGGTTTTTTTGGGTTGTTGTTACGTTATCTGATGTTTGGAAATGAGATTTATGTCTATTTACTTTTTGACCTGAGATAGAAGAGTATTCTGCTATAATGTTGTTGACATGGTCGCATCCTGTCTTTGTAGCAGATGCAAAGATGACTATATCATCTGCAAAGGCCAGAAAGGGAATTCTGGTTCCATTACGTGTTAACTGGATCCCAAGGTGGCTGCGAGGCTTGGTCGATTCCAAGTGCAGACCCCGGGCTAAGACTTCTGCTATGATTAGGAATAGATATGGGGACAGAGGATCTCCTTGTCGAAGGCCTCGAGTTGGTTGAAAAAGTTCAGTTGGCTCATTGTTGACTAGTATCGAGTAGGAGACAGTGGTAATGCATTCCTTGATCCAGTTTGTGAATCTTGGCAAGAATCCCAGTTTGTTCATTGTCGTTAGTAGAAAATCCCAATCAACCATATCGAAAGCTTTTTCCATGTCTAGTTTAATTGCCATCCATCCCGAGCTGCCTTTTTTCTTTGAGAAGGAGTGGAAAATCTCATTTGCAATTAGTATGTTGTCCTGGATTGCTCTTCCTGATGTGAAAGCACTTTGTAGTGGGTGGATAATCTTTGGGATAACTTTTTTGAGTCTAGCTGATAGAACTTTGGAAATTATTTTATATGTTGTTGAGCAAAGGCTTATAGGCCTATAATGTGATGTCTTCGTAGGGCTGTCTGTTTTTGGTATTAAGGCTATAAAAGTGTGATTTATTTGTTTCAGGATTCTTCCACTGAGGAAGAAACTTTTCACGGCTTTGACTATGGTAGGTTCAACAATATGCCAGTATTTTTTGAAGAAACCTGCAGGGAACCCATCAGGTCCCGGAAATTTCTCATTTGCTAGACTGAAAACTGCACTTTTTATTTCTGAGTTACTTACTGGTCTTATCAGCCATTCATTATCATCATTTGAGATCTCAGTTTGTAAATGGTTAAGAAGATTACTTGTTGTTTGCGGCCTATGCGAACAGGCATATCTTAAGGTAAAGTCGTTTTTTATTAGTTCCCTTAGTTCATTCTCCTTATTTATTGTTATTCCTGCATCAGTTTGAAGTTGTTTGATTATGTTTCTGTTTCTACGTCCCGTTGCAATTTTATGAAAATATTTAGTATTTGCATCTATAGATTTAATGTGTTTTCTTTTTGCCCTCTGGCCCCAGTATTTTTGCTGAAAGGCAAACAGTGAAGTATGTTTAGTTGTTAATCGTTTAATCTTACAATCTAGATTGTGATCATAAGAAATACAGAGTTGTTTTTGTAAATGTGTTAGGTCCGTTTCTAGTTGGTGAATTTGGCGAAAAATATTTCCGAATGTCACCTTGCTCCATATTTTACTCTTTCTTTTGACCTCTTGTAGTTTTTTTGTTAGTTTAAAGAGTTGAGATCCTGGAGGGTTAATTCGCCTAAAAAATAAACACAAAAAAGGGAAAGAACGCATTTTTTTGTGTTTATTTTAGTTGGTAAATGAAGGGAATGAAGAGTAATTAATACAAAATGTTAAGGGTTGAAATCTTATTATTTAACGTTTTATAAAACTTTTCATTCCTAACAAAATTTTCCAATGAACTAATTTACCATGTGGATTTTTATCATGTGATGTTTTACATCCTTTATAAAAGCATCTTCCCCCGTAGGTCATAATGACTAGGGGAAATATCCTATCAAAAGAGAACATTCTATTGAATATTCTCTTTTAACTTATTGTACGATTTTATTATTCCCACCGTAGGTCAATTTTGGCAAACTAATTTTCTATAACTACTCGTATAATTTAGAACATTCACATCTCATTTCCGTCACTCGATTCTATCTTTATCATTTCGATTTGAATCAACAATGAATTCTTCTCAAACATCATCATCATCTCACTCATCAAATGAAACTATTGAGATTTCTAATTCAATATGTGATTCATTTGAACAAGATGATAGTGATTTTATGTCATATGCATGAAGATGATCAAAGTGTTGGCTTCGGAACAAGAAATGGTTATGAATAGGGGTGGCAATTTCACCCAAAAAAGTGGGTGAAAATCCTAAATAAAGCGGATATTAAATGGGTGATGGGTGAACGGGTGACGAATCGGGTCGGATTCGGGTGAAACATTCCCTACCCGTCACCCGACTTATATTATAGAATTATATTTTATATGTAAATTACTAATATAATGAATATACATGCTATTAAAATGGAAACTTGAATGTAATTTGCTCATGAACACAATCAATCTCCACTAACTTATATATATACCTACTGTATTTGAAGGGAATTGGTTGATGGAAACGTGAATGCAATCATTTTTCAATAATTATGACCGAATTTGACTATTTAGTACTTGTTTATTCGTCGATATGTTCGATGTATGTTTTTTCAATAATTTTTTTGATGACTTTGTTGTCTTGTATTTCACCTGAATTATAACCCGATCTACCCGATCACCCGGTGGGTGATGGTTGGACGGGGCGGGTGAAATATTTGGTGGGTGATGGGTCGGGTAGGGTGAAGAGTTTTGGGTGGTGGGTCGGGTGACGGAAGTAGATCATCCACCCATCACCCGACCCATTGCCATCCCTAGTTATGAAAAGAGTAATGCGGATCTACCAGAATATTAAATGTGACCATGATTCAATAGTTGGTTGTTTCATTTTATATTTGTTTTTTCTTCTTTAGTACTTTAAGCAACTTAATATTTATTTTTTATTATAATTTTGATGAATCTATAATAAAAAAGATTAATGTCATTTTTCTAAAAATATTATTTATGCAATAATAATTCAAATATGTCAAATATTATAGTCATATCGAAGAACTCTTGAATATCTTAACAATACTACAAATTTTATTTTTAATTGAAAATCATAACTATATAATATATAGATTTATAATTGTATTATTTATAAATTTACATAAATATTAAACACTTAAAAATAAATAAATAAATAGGATTTGGTCTTCCAAAAGTGAAAGCCAAATTTAGACTTTGTTTTGAAAATAAGCCAAATACAAAAAGGCTAAAATGTGTTTTGGCCTAAGGTGGGAGCAAAATTTGGCCAAAACCCATTTTTTGGCTTATCATGGGAGATGCCCTAAAGGGAATAACTTTTCAATTGGGAAAATAAGAGAGAGAAAATCAAGGCGTAGAAAGGGAGAATGGGGAGAGTTGGAAAATTCGTATGCAACTATTCAACCTACTTTGAAGTGCTCCGATCGATGACCAAACGACATTTGGGACGATTTTCTGGTATGTTGTTCATCTCATCATAGGTTTCATTTTTTACGGTTGGATCGTCATTTTGAGCCTCCAATTTCAGATCCCCTTTGCCAGTGTCCTCTCTTTGGTTTTGTTGATTTCCACCAATTGGGTGATGAAAATTGGAGATTTGGTCAAGCTTGTTAATGTTTGATGATGTTGTATGCCTCTAATTTTGTCTAAGAAAGATTGAACTCACTTGTTATTGTTGATAGTAGAAGTTTCGTGCTCCCATGGTTTTTCTCCCTTTTTGGGCTTTTCCACGTAAATCCGGAGTTCTTTGTGCTTGGTTATTTTTATCGTCTGTTTGTTTCTGATTGCTGGTTTGGGTTGCTTGAGTTTGACTCTCTGATTTATGATTGCTGGTTTGGGTTGCTTGAGTTTGGCTCTCTGGTTTAGCGTTCTTGTCCATCCCGATTCGTGTGTGTTAAAGGGGTTTGTTTGACGTCACATTCTACCGGCAAAAAAAAAATGACACATTTAAATCATATTTTATAATTTTTCCACAAATATATTCGTTATGCTATATATATATATATATATATTTAAAAAATTCTATTTGTTTTCCTATTTATTTCCAATACTTTTCAATGATATCAAAATTTTCCATTTAAAAATGACATATTTATAAACAAAATTGTAAATTTCTTCGATCATTCTCAAAAAAGTATTTATCATGATACACATATATAATTTTTTATTTATTAATTTATATATTTTTTCCCTAAAAATGTTCTATTTAAATAAAAATTTATAATAGTTTTCTTTTAATTTTTTTTACATACCGAAAAAAATAATCTTCAAAGCAAAAATTCCGTTCCTCTGTTTAAATCCTCTGGCAGCGCTTCTGGGGAATGCGGAATGTAGAATCTGGAATGAAGCATGTCAAAAATTCAAAATTGGCAATAATTGGAAGCATATTGAGTCTACCATGAACAGTCACAATTTATCCTTATTACTACCATAGTACCATGCTAGAGCTTGATCCGTGGAGTTCAAGCTACTTGAAAAATACGTAAAAACCCCGATAATGAAAAGATTAAAAAAAAATCCACCTTAACAAGAATGTGAGATGTGGCCTATATGAATATCTCTCTTAGGGGGACCGGTATTATGGGCTTTTTTTTACAAAGTAATTAAGGATTTAAAGGCATTAGACTCTCCAGACACGCCACTCGATCAATAGCATCCCTTCTCACGAGAGGGAAATGAGCTTTAGTTCAACATGATTGCCTCATGCTCCATCATATCTCTTAGCTGTGCCAACTTGTGTACTACCTGGCTGAATCCACGAAAGATGTGTGTGCAGGACAACCAGGTGTTATATATGGGGTTCTCAAGTAAATGAACGAGTATGAGTAGGAATTTACATTTTTTTTGTAAGGAAATATTTTGGCTGGAGAAATCCTAACCGATAGTTTCCATTTGGATGAAGTCCAGCAGACCAGCATGTGACAGTAATACATATCCTCGCACAGAGCAAAGTGTGCAACTCTATATGAAACTCTATTTTCAATACGAGGCACATGCAAGAAATATACTTTTTTGAATTGCTTTGTCAATGATAGAATGTCTCCCATAACGAGTTCAAATTTTCAAGAGCATTTTTCGACGTTATTTGGATGGTTGATGATGATATGAGAACCCTTCTCAATTTCCAGTTTCCTTATCTGATGTTTTTTCACCTTTAAGATCCCTTCTCGTAAAGCTAGTGTTTGTGCCTTAATTGCGAATTGTTTTCAAAATGTCTTGTAGCCTATGGTAATAGAGCTTCGTCACCAATATCCAGTATTACACTCTCCATTTGGCAAAACATAACCATCAAACTGTGTCCTAACTCTGGTTTCCTCTATTTCACTTTTTTGTCTTCTTTTTTACGATTGGATATGTTTCTGCTGGTATGTACAATTTCACTCACTTCCTCTATTGAACATGCTTTCCTCCAATTATCTTGAATCGTTTGCATAAAATTGCTAATCTCAATGTTACTTGGTATCTGAAGATTTAATGTTATTTGGTTTCTGTAAAATTAGATCATCCTCTAGTTGATAGCTAGTGCCTCCTTTTTCTTTTGGTTATTTTTTTCTCCTATTAGACTAAGGGCTCGTTTGTTTAGATAACTGAGGAATGGAAGTGTAAGATATTAAATTTTACACAAAAAAATTATATGATCATCATTTTTTGTGAGCTTGGAAGAAATGATGGATGGATTATTAGCCCATTCTAGATGTATTAGTTACCATTCTTCAAATTAAGAAATAAAAGAGTAATAAATTTGTATGAAAAATGGGAGAAGAAGAGAAATGATTAGAATAGTGATCAATGAATTCTTAATTTAAATATGAACTATAGTTATATAGTTAATTATTACATTTCCCTTAAAAAAAAAACAAATTGTCAATGTAACATGGAATTGCGATGGGAAATGGGAGATAGTCAAATTTCAACCATATACTATACTCCGTAATACGTTGGAGTCTTGGAGACTTGGAGTACACTGTACAGTTTGTGATTGTGAGTGCGTGGGTGCCGCCGGGTGGTAATGATGGAGGCAGCTAGGTTGTGGAGGTTTAGGGAATTCGGATATCTGTAATCTATAGGGCGTAACTCGTTATACGGTTTTTTAAAATGAATATTTATGCGTTTGATATAAAAAAGAATTTCTAAAAAATATATAACTTTTTTTTTTGATTAGGAAATATTTCGGGAGAGCAGACTCTACCCGATAGTATCCTTTCAGATGAGGTCTAGAAGACCAGGATTATTATGAATATCAGTACCTCAAGTCGAGTGACAAAGATGTGCAACCTTATCAGCCACTCGGTTGCCTATTCGGTGTACAAGAAGGAAAGATACTCTTTCCAATTTTGTCATCATAATTTAAATGTCTGACATAATGAGTTCGATCTCCCAAGGACATTTAGATTTTTTGTTGAGGTAGTCAATAATTATGCTAGAATCACCTTCAATTTGAAGGTTATTAATATGTAAATTTAAGGCATGTTTTAAACCAATCTTCAGAGCGAGGGCTTCCGCTTTTAAAAGAGTTTGCTTACCAAGATTTTTATATCCTATGTTGATTGGGCATCCATCCCAATCACGAATAATAGCTCCTGCTGTACTATTCCTATCTGTAAGGGAGGAACCATCAAAATTTAATTTGAAAGTCCCCCGGGGTGGTCTTCGCCACCTGATGTTAGTATTTCTCTTTTTTTTTTGTTGCCTTCGCGACCTGGTTTTTGCCTGCATATTGGACTCCACATCAAGGCAGTCATCAAAGCGAGATGTCTTAAGCCAGTTTATTTCCTGTGTTTTGATGATGTGGAGTGTTGTATCTTTATCAGGGATAGTAGTTGATATAAATATATGTTGATTTCTAGTATACCAAGTTGTCCACCAAGAAAAGGCTAATTTAACTTTGGATGAGCTATTTATGTTATTACCAATATAGGACATAACCGGTTTTATGTCTCTTGATTGATTCAACATGGATGATATATTTGAGTTGATATGGTTTGGGAATTGGAAAAGAGAGGTGGTGTACTGACATTCCAGAAAAAGGTGAGCATCATCTTTCTCTGCGTAGTTACACAACCGACAGGTGGAGGGCACGGAAACACTCCTTTGTGCCAGTCTTAGAGATGTCGGAAGGCCGTCCTGACAAAGCTTCCATCAGAAGTTTTTAACCTTTGGTGGAATGTCTATGTTCCAAATCCAGGAGTTCGAATCTAGACTTCGGGAAGGAATGTCAGTGATTAATTTGTATGCACTTGAAGTGGTAAATCGGCCCTCCCTATCAGGCCACCAGTACAGTCGATCTTCAAAGGGAGCAGCGGGAAGTGGAATATCCACAATTTCCTTGACAATATTGTCTGGCAGCACCTGATAGAGTTTCTCCGTCTACCATCTTCCGCCTAGAATATATTCCTCCAAATTAGCACTTGTAGGGCAATCACCCCTCGTATGCAGGGAAAGAGACGAGATCCAGTCGTCAGTCCAAAATTTGATCGAGTTTCCATTTCCAACAGACCAAATTAATTAGGCCAGTTTTGAATTTTTCAATGAGAGTAGTTAATTTGGCCCATTGCCAAGATGAGTCGCCCTTTTTCTTATATTCCAAGATATTTGACGAACGAAGGTATTTGTGTTTTATAATGGAAACCCAAACGTTCTGTGGTTTAGCTAATAATTTCCATAAAAGTTTCATCTGTAGGGCTTCATTCATGTCTTTTGATTTCCGCAGACCAAGACCACCAAATTCCTTCGGTCTGCCTATCCTATCCCAGCTAATAAGGGGACGGTGTTGTAGATCTTTATTCCAAAAAACATTCTATTTACTTGGTCTAATTCTTTATGTATTGAGGTGGGCAACAGAAAATTTTGCATTGCGTATAGTGGTTTGGCTGCTAAATTTGTGTTAATAAGGGTGGCACGACCCTGTTGAGACAGAGCAGAAGCCCGTCATTTACTTAGTTGCTCTTTTAATTTGCAGATGATGTCTTCAAATGTGTCTTTAGTTACTTTGCCATTGATGATAGGGCAACCCAAATATTTTTCAAGTGAGGTGACATGTGAAATATTTATGTGCTACTAAGTTATGAAATCTTTGCATTCCAGATTCCTTTAGTTGCTTGGAAGCTAGCTTTTTGATAGTTGACCTTTTGGCCAGAGACTCTACAATATGCATCAATTATTTCTCTAACTTTATGTCCATCTTCAGTTGTGCCTTTACAGAAAATAATGATGTCGTCAGCAAAAGAAAGGAAGGGAACCCGAGGACCATCCCTGCCAAAGGAATAGCCGATTATATTTCTTTCCAAGTTCGATTCAGCAGAAAGACTACGAGCGAGGATTTCTGCATCAAGGATAAACAAAAATGGGGAGAGGGGGCCCCCTTGACGAATGCCTCGAGAGGGGGAGAACAGATCCGTTGGGCCATTGTTAACGAGCACCGATAATGACACACTGGTAACACATTCCATAATCCAGGATATGAAGATAGGTTGGAACCCAAATTTTTGGTGGACTTTTTTGGTGAAATTACAATCTACTCTATCATATGCTTTTTCCTTATCCAATTTTATTGCTAGCCAACCAACACGACCCTTGCGAGATCTGAAGGAGTGAAAGATTTCGTGAGCTATTAGTACATTATCTTGTATGGCTCTATCTGACACAAACACCCCTTGATGACGGTGGATTAACTTTCCAATAACAACCTTAATCCTTTCGGTGAGGATTTTAGAAATAATCTTATATATTGTGGAGTATAAGCTAATTGGGCGATAATGGTTGGTTGCAGTGGGGTTATCATTTTTTGGCAGAAGTGAAATAAAAGTATGATTGATTTGCTTGAGGATTTTACCGGAGAGGAAAAAACCCTTAACATCCCTAATGATAGAAGGGCCCACGATATCTCAATATTTTTTTTGTAGAGCTCCGCCGTAAACCCATCGGGACCAGGGGACTTATTTTTCCCAAGGTTAAACACTACTGTTTTTATTTCATTGTTGGAGGGGTGCCGAATAAGAAAATTGTTTTGTTCAGCCGAGATCGAGGGCTGAATAAGCCTAAGCATTTCGTTTGAAATTCTTTCGTCAGTTGCTTCTTTCTTAAAGCGATTTTCAAAGTCCCTTTTTCTTTCATTCTTGATGTTGTCGTCACCAAAGATTAAAGTGCCGTCGACAGATAAGATGTTATGGATTTGTTTTCAGTGTCTCCTCCCAGACGCCACACGGTGGAAATAGGGTATCTGATAGTTTTAGGTGCTTTGTTTTGGCCTTTTAATTCTAGAACATGTTTTGGACAATGAGGAGCTTTTCCTTTTTTCATAGAAGGCAATGTTCTTTTCTGTTAAGGCTTTCCGATCCCCCCATATGGGCGGATGATTGGATCCTAAGTAATTCGTTGTCTACCTCAAGCAGTTGCTGGAAAATGTTTCCGACAGTGAACTTATTCCAAGTTTTTGCCTTTTGTTTCAGAATTTTTTGTTTAAACATTAATTGGAACATAGTCGAGCTAGGGAAAGTAGTTCGCCAAGCTTGTTTGACAATATTACGAAAATCTTTTCTTTGAAGCCATGCATTCTCAAATTTAAAAGGTGGGGCTTTGAAAGGTACACTATTATCAAGTGTAATTGAGATCGAACAATGATCGGACATCGAAAACGCCCTATTTTTGGTGATAAGGTTGCGAAAGTCGTGTAAGATTTTATGCTAGACAAGCACCCGATCAAGTTTTTCAAAGATGTTATAATTGCCATTAACCCCTTTTCTCCACATGAAGGAATATCCAAATGAGGGGGGACCGAAGAGTGAACAATCATGTTGGAATTGAGCTAGGCGTGTAAAACGAGAGAGAAGAGGGAGTGCGCCTCCCATCTTATCATCACTGCAGACAATTTCGTTTAAATCCCCCAAAATAATGCAAGGAAGGGACGAGCTGTTCACAATTGTAGTGAATGTGTCCCAGAACGCATCTTTCTCACGTGGATCAAGAGGTGCATAAATGAAAAGGAGGAGAATTAATTTTTTGTCATTTATTGATAACTCCCCTCCCTTGATGAAAATCGGAATTAGTTTCAGAGGCTTTGATAGGCTGTTTGTGTCAAAGGTCTTGAAGCTACAACTGTGTTGATGAAACACAAAACCTGTACTTTATTATATTATGCCCGAATATTATTATATGCTATTATATGCTTCCAGATATTTTATACTAAAGCTCGAAGTTGAGTAGGACACAATCGGAGATCATGGCTTCAAAGTTTCCAAGTATAGAAGATCACGAGGATAGCCATGACCAGCCTAGCGGTTGAAGAGAAGATTCTTCTTTGTTGGTGGCGCCGATTTGTTCTTTATAAAGGAAAGGAAGAAAAGAAGACAGACACACATTCATTGAACACGAGCTCTCATTCACACTCAAGCCTACAAGTGAAATCTGTCTTCTTCGTGTGCTCTCTACTAGTTCTTAAGAGTCTGTTATTTCATTTCAAAGCATTTGAGAGTTGCACTGTGAGCTTATAGGATATATTTCGAGTGAGTGTTATACTCGAGAGTTTTGTAACTCAGGAAGTGGACACTAGGCGATTGATTCACTAAGTGTAAGAGGATTGTACTAGATAGCCAGAGAGGTGAGGCTCTTCTAGATTGGTCTAGGACTCCAAGGGAACGTGAGTTGACTAGATTGCTATTGTATAGGAGAGAGGCTTCTCGGTGAGCTATTAGGATCCTAAGTCTTGTGAACCAATAAAGCCGGTTGAATCCTAGGGTTGTGGAAGAACCCTAGGTGGGGACGTAGGCCAAGTTCGTGCCGAACCTCGTAAACAATTCATTTCGTCCTTTATCTACTGCTTTACCTTATTTCCGCACTTGGTTTGAATTGTTCAACTATATTGTGATTCAGGTTTGCTAGAAGGAAGTATTACGACTAATCTCAAAGGGTTTTGCAAAAGCTTCAAAAGTCTTGAGATTATCTGCGAAAAAGCGACATACTCTATTCAACCCCACTTCTAGAGTATTTCTATATTAACTTGTTTTACTTTATCGAATCTTCAATTGGTATCAGAGCTTTACTCACTGCTTTTGATCTAACAATCTTGTGAGTTTTTTTATCATGTCTGGTGAAGCAAGCGGAGGATTTGCACAAGGGAGGTCTACCATTAGACCACCACTCTTTGTAGGAAACAACTTCGTCCACTGGAGGTCCTTGATGAAAATGTTCATTATAGATCAAGATCTGGAACTTTGGAACATTATATAGAATGGTCCGAAGGTTAATGTTCCAAAGGTTCAAGAGAAAGACGGTCCAAATGGAACCAAAGTTGCAAAGACTGAGGCTGAATACATCCAAGCGGATCTTGAACTCGCCTCCAAAAACTACAGTGCTATTAACTTACTATATTGTGGTCTTAGCACTGATGAGTTTAACCGTATTTCATCTTGTAGGTCACCTACGAAGGAACTAGCCAAATGAAGGACACCAAGATCAGCATCTTCCTTCGAAAGTATGAACTTTTAAAAATGAAGCCTGATGAGTCGATCAAGGCCATGTTCACACGGTTCACAGAAATCACAAACAACCTTGACTCTCTCGGCAAGAGCTTTAAGAACGTTGAGAAAGTGAGGAAGATATTGAGGTGTCTCCCAAAAGACAAATGGAGCCCTAAAGTGACAGCCATAGAGGAAGCCCAATATCTCACCACTCTGCCCCTTGATGACTTGCTTGGGAAGCTGATCACACATGAGATGATTCTCAATGAAGACGATGGAGAACTTCCAGCAAGCACTAAGAACTTGGCACTCAAATCTAAGAAGGATGAGCCCAAAGATGTGTCTGATACAAAAAATATGACAAGAAGACTAAACCTTTCTCGAATCCTAAAGATGAAGAAGCAATTCAACAACAAAGATGGATCAGAGTCTTCTAAATTTCAAGGTAAGTCTCAATACAACAAATATGACAAGAAGACTAAACCTTTGTCTTGTTTTGAATGTGGTGAAACAGACCATCTAGTGAAAGATTGCCCTCAAAAGACGAAGAGCCAGTTCAAGAAAGGTGATAGATGGAAAAAGAAAGCCATGGTGGCAGCTTGGAGTGATTCCGACTCAGGTGACTCAAATTCCGATGATGAAAAGGCCAACCTTTGTCTCATGGCCACATGAGATGAATCCCATGATGAACAACTCGAGGTAACTGTAAGAGAGCTCATGGAAAGTCCAAAAGAGGTACTATCGGAATTCCTTTCTAATATGATTGCCAATGAAGAGAAACTTATTTCCAAAACTAACACTCTTATCAAGAAAACCGTGGATTAGGAAAGAACTATTGAGGAACTGTCTAGGCGGGTCAAAAGTCTTGAAACTTCTTATTCAGGTCTTGACATTAAAGTCAAGACCCTTGACTCAGATAAATATGAACTCAAGCAAGATCTCTCGTCTCTGAGAATTGAACATCATGACTTAGAGAAGGAGAAGATCTCCCTGAATAATAAGATTCAAGACCAACAGACAGCCCTCATAAGTTTTACCAAATCCAAAGGCACTCTTGATAGGATGTTGGGTGAGCAACAAAGTTCTCTAAACAAAAGTGGTATTGGTTACAATCCAAGGTTTTTAAAGAAGCAACACATTACCACTTTTGTAAAGGGAAAAGGAAGCAGAACCTCTCTTATATGTCACCATTGTGCGAGAAAGGGACATGTAAAAGAGACCTGCCCCTATAGAAGAAAGGATCCTCATATTATTCGCAATACATTTCCTGTTCACTTGAGAAAATAACGGATAACGCAAGTTTGGCTCCCCAAAGGTACTATTTTACCAAATATGGTTTATCCCAATAAAGGATCTAAATTTGCTCACTGGTCTAGCCACAAAGGTTGATTTTTGTTTTGCAGGAGATCACCAAGGTGAAAGAGCAAAAATGGATTATTGATAGTGGATGCTCGAGACATATGAGTGGGAAGAGGTCTCTCTTCCATGATCTAAAGAAGCAATCCACTGGAACAATCACTCTTGGTGACAAAGAAAAGTGTAACATCGTTGGTATTGGTAGTGTAGGGAGTGATCCTAACCATAATATTAAAAATGTTTATCTTGTTAATGGTTTGAAGTATAATTTACTTAGTGTTTCTCAACTATGTGATAGTGGTAATGATGTTGGATTTAACAAGAAAAGATATCTAGTGCGCAGAGAAGATACATGTGAAGTAGTTCTAACTGCATATCGTTATAACAACATCTATGTTGTGAATGCTGAGCAAGTGATACAAGGAAGCTTAACCTGTCTAAAGGCTTTGACGGACGATCCAAAGCTCTGGCACAGGAGACTCGGTCATGTAAGCCCACATACACTAAAAAACCTTGTGTCTAAAGGGCTTGTAAGAGGACTACCTGAGATGGACTTCAAAGGTATTGATATGCGCAAAGCATGCACACGAGGTAAATAAACACGTAGCTCTTTCAAACCGAAAAAGGTTGTAAGTTCTTCTAGACCCCTTGAACTTTTACATATGGATTTATGTGGTCCTATGCGAGTCAAATTTCCCAATGGTAAAAAGTACATGCTTGTTGTTGTTGATGATTTTTCTAGATATACTTGGGTTGCATTTTTAAGAGAAAAATCAGAGGCCTTATTTGAGTTTTCAAAACATTGTAAGGAGTTGCAAACTTTAAGAAACGAGCCCATAGTGTCAATTCGAAGTGATCATGGTAGGGAGTTTGATCATCTTCAGTTTGATTTGTTTTGTGCTAAATATGGCATCTCCCATAATTTTTCTACTCCTAGGACACCTTAACAAAATGGGGTTGTGGAACGAAAGAACCGCACCCTAGAGGACATGGCTAGGACTATGCTTTGAGAAAATGCATTACCTAAAACCTATTGGGTTGAGGCTATTAAAACAGCTAACTATATTTTGAATCGTTCTCTTATACGTTCCATCTTAAAGAAAACTCCTTATGAACTTTTCAAAGGCCGCAAACTACTTATATCTTACTTTAAACCATTTGGTTGTACTTGTTTTGTTCATAACAATGGAAAAGATAACATTGGGAAATTTGATGCGCGTAGTGATGAAGGTATATTTCTTGGCTACTCCACAAGTAGCAAAGCTTATAGAATCTTCAACAAAAGGACCAAGTTAGTTGAGGAAAGTATACATGTTATATTTGATGAATTCAATGACGGTTCTTTGAGTGAAAGTGTTGCAGATTTAGATCTTAACATCCATACAGAGAACGAGGTTGGTGATGATGCCGCCACCAAGAACACAGAGAAGAGGAACATGCAGGAACAGGTTCTCAACACTGAAGAATTGGCCCAAGGTGTTGAAGATTCGTCCAAAGCCCTTGGTGTCCAATCCAACAGTGTTGAAACGTCAGAAACTGCTGTAACTTAACCTAACAGATCCATGGAGTCAGATGTATCACAAATCAATCCTGCTGCTGTGACGAATCAAGAAGATGAGACTAGATAAAGAAAATTCAAATACTCCTCATCACACTCATTAAAGGATATCATTTCTGACCCTACATCTAGTGTTCAAACTCGTTCTAAACATAAAGATCTTTGTGCTTTTCACGCGTTTGTTTCTCTTATAGAACCAAAGAAGGTAGATGAGGCCCTTTAAGAGCCAGACTGGATCATTGCTATGCAAAGTGAGCTTAACGAATTTGAAAGGAACAAAGTCTGGACCTTGAAGCCTAGGCTAAAGCATCAATCAGTCATTGGCACACGTTGGGTATTTCGAAACAAGCTAGACGAGAATGGTAAGATCGTGAGGAACAAAGCAAGGCTTGTTGCTCAAGGCTACAATCAAGAGGAAGGTATTCACTACGAGGAGACTTTTGCTCCCGTAGCCAGGCTTGAAGCCATTCGCATTTTATTAGCATTTGCATCTTTTATGAGCATAAAGTTATATCAAAGGGATGTCAAGTGCGCTTTTCTTAATGGTTTCTTAGAGGAAGAAGTTTATGTGGCCCAACCCTCAGATTTTGAAAGTTTGGAATTTCCTAATCATGTTTAAAAACTAGACAAAGCGCTTTATGGTTTGAAACAAGCCCCAAGAGCTTGGTATGAGCGCTTGTCAAAATATCTTTTAGAAAATGATTTTAAAAGGGGGTTGATCGACAATACTCTTTTTATCAAGACCAAAAGAAAAGGACATTTTGATTATTCAAATATACGTTGATGATATATTGTTTGGTGCTACTAACACATCTTTGTGCAAGGAATTTTCTAACATTATGTGCAGTGAATTTGAGATGAGCTTGATGGATGAACTCAACTTCTTCTTGGGATTATAAGTTCATCAATCCAAGAAAGGGATCTTTGTCAACCAAAGCAAGTACACTAAGGATCTTTTGAAGAAGTTCAAGATGGATCAATCCAAAGCAGTCAAGACACCCATGAGCTCAACCCTATCTCTAGATCAAGACAAGTCTGGAAAGAGTGTCAATCAAAAGGAGTATCGAGGGATGATTGGATCTTTACTATATCTTACAGCTAGTAGACTTGACATCATGTTTAGTGTTTGCATGTGTCCTAGGTTTCAAGCTGATCCTAAAGAATCTCACCTCGTGGCTGTGAAGAGGATCTTTCGATATCTCAATGACACTAAGGAGCTTGGTTTATGGTACCCAAAGCAAAAAGATTTTACATTAATCGGGTATTCTAATGTAGATTTTGCAGGCTATAAGGTGGATAGAAAGAGCACGTCAGGATGTTGTCAATTCTTAGGAGCATCCTTGATCAGTTGGCATTCAAAGAAACAAAACTCAGTTACTCTATCCACTGCCGAAGCCGAATACATAGCAGCTGGAGCATGTTGCTCCCAAATCCTTTGGATAGCTCAACAAATGAGAGATCTTGGCATCAATCTCAAAGATATTCCCATTAAGTGTGACAATACAAGTGCCATATCAATCACAAAGAATCCTGATCAGCATTCAAGGACCAAGCATATTGATGTAAGACATCATTTCATTAGAGATCATGTCGAAAAAGGTGATGTGTCCATATCTTTTATTTCAACTGATTATCAATGGGCTGCCATTTTTACTAAGCCTTTGGCAGAGGACAGGTTCACCTTCATTAGACGTGAGATTGGAATGCTTAACAAGGATGCACTTTCGTAGGGGGAGCTTTCCCTTTACGAAAGATAAATTCTACTCAGTGTCAAGACCTTTGAGAATTATGTCAAAGATTGTGAGCTGAATGGTAGAGCACATTTAACGGATCATATATTTGGTTAATATCTTATTAGATATTTGATCAAGTATAATTTTTATGATTTTTAACCTTACTTATGCAGTACACATTTTATTTTCCAAAAGATCTTATATTCGAGTATTTTTATTTTTGGAAAAGATATTTTCGGATTTTTCCTCTTGATTTTAATTATGACAAGATGGTTTGAAATTTGAATTGTTTTGGAAATCAGATTTTTTCAAATTGGCAGTGTTATGATTACCCTCATTGGAACCATAAACCCGTCCCATCAACTTAATCATCTCACTCTATTTAAACCCCAAACCGTACCCGATTCCCTCACCACTTCAGATTTACCTAAACCCAATCTAATACTTCTTCTCATACCTCTCGACTTTTTCTGAAACCCTAGCCAAATCTCTCCATGGCACCTAAATCAAAGAAGACCTCCACACCCAAACGTCTTGGCGCCACCCCCAAGGGACGCCAGGCCATTGTTGCTTCCCCTCCACCCGAACCTACTCCTCACACCATTGTCCCAGCTACTGTCCAGAGCACCGTCCCTGAGAACACCATTGTTGAAATCAAGCGTTCTCTACAGCGCCCGACTAAGAAGTCACTCAGTGCCAAGCAAAAAGGGAAAAGGAAAGTCATTGTTGAGGAAGAGGAGGATGAAGAGGAAGAGGAGGATCTTGATGCGATTTTGGAACGAGATGCTGCTAGGGAGGCCGAGGAAGAGGCCAAGAGAAAGAAAAAGGCCGAGGAAGAGGTCGAGCAGGCAATGATATTCGCCGACGAGGAGGATGAGAAAGCCAGAAAGGAGGCCGAGGAGGAGGCCCTAAGAGCTGCCGAGAAGGAGGTTCCCACTGAGGAGGAACCAGAGGAAGAAGAAGAGGAGGACGACGAGACTGCAAACGACGAAGAAGCTGAGGGACACGACGCTGAAGGGTCCACTGAGGACTCAGGGTCTGAGGATGAAGAGGAAGAGGAGCCAGAACTTGTTCCATCTCCTTCTCATCCTTCTCCTCCTCCACCTCCAAAGAAGCCCAAAGCCCCTGCAGCAAAGCCTCCATCTCCCAAGCGCATCAGCAAAGGCACTCTCAGAAGCTTTGAGGCGCCTGTCAAGAGGACTGCTCCCACAAACGCTCGCAGGAAGAACGCCAATCCGCCTGCACTTATCTAGGTAAATCAATCCATGCCCTCTTCTTAGTTTGAAAATGCTAAGATGGCTGGAAAGTGGTTAGATAAGTTTCGAACTCGTAAGATATGTTATTCTGATTTTTTAGATCTTGAGTTTTTGGAAGCTTTGAACCTACCTTGCATCTCTCTCCTCAAACAAACCCCTGCCTGGACCCTTCTGAACCTTGAAGCTGTGTATTACCCCCAACTCACCCACCTGTTCTACATAAACCTAAAAGCCAAACATAGTGCTGGTGGTTGGTCTATGGAATCTGTCGTCAAGGGAGTTAGAATCTCTTTCAACTCCATTGACTTCGCTGATTTCCTTAGACTACCTAGAACTTGTCCACCGTCTCCTGAAAACCCCATAAGAGAACAGTGCATTGCCCTTTCCAGATCCAAATACCTGCTTCCTGAAGCATCCAACAACACCTCAAATAAGCTTACCCACTCATCCTATACACTCGAGGCAAAAATCATGTTCAACATCATTGTGCGTTGCCTCTTACCCCGTTTGAACTCTGGCTCTCTCCTAACTGATAATGCTATGGTCCTTTTATACCGCATCTTGAATGGCCTTGATCTTGATCTGACCAATACCATTCTAGGATCCATGGCTCACACTCGAAAAGCCAGAAAAGGAACACCCCTCCCATTTGCCAACCTTTTGATCCACATCGTCAAAGCTTCTGAAATCGATTTAAAGAATGAAGAACAACAGCGTCAAATGGGTAAGTTTGACTCCAAGAGCTTTGAGAAGATTGGCATCACTCGGTCCCCCCAAGGGACTTGGAGTCTTGCCTCTCCCTCAAAGACTCTTCCCACTGCCTCTGCCATTGATGTGCGCATGAACAACTTGGAGTTGGGATTAGAGAAAGTTCGCTTGGATATCAAGGAGCTGCACAAGAAGTTTATGACGGAGATGAGCGGGGTGTCCAAGCTGTTGCACGGTCTGAGGTCGCTGCTCACGAATGACGCTCCGGACGAGGAATCTTGAACCCTACCTTACCCTACCCTACCTTAACCCTGAATCTGAAACACTGCTGGTTTTTGGATATTGTTTAAAAACTATTGGTGACTGTTTTACCTCCTCAATTTGTTGAAAGACAAAAAGGGGGAGATGATCTGCTGTGATTTAGACTTTAAAACTTTATAACTGTTGTGAACCAAAGGTCTTGGAAGACCTTGTTTTGTTTTTGGTTGGATGTTTTTCATGATAAAATTATGATCCAACATTTGTCTAACCCATGCAGGTACATAATCCGATCTTGCTTATAATATTATTACTTGTCTAAGTTGCAGGGATGCACAAGTTTTGTCTTTCATCAAGGGGGAGATTGATAACTCCACTCCCTTGATGAAAATCGGAATTAGTTTCAAAGGCTTTGACAGACTGTTTGTGTCAAAGGTCTTGAAGCTACAGTTGTGTTGATGAAACACAAAACCTGTACTTTATTATATTATGTCCGAATATTATTATATGCTATTATATGCTTCCAGATATTTTATACTAACACTTCAGAAAGTCTTTCAAATATTATATCCTTCCTTAAAGCTTGAAGTTGAGTAGGACACAATTGGAGATCATGGCTTCAAAGTTTCCAAGTATAGAAGATCACGAGGATAGCCATGATTAGCCTAGCCGTCGAAGAGAAGATTCTTCTTTGTTGGTGACGCCGATTTTTTCTTTATAAAGGAAAGGAAGAAAAGAAGACAGACACACATTCATTGAACACGAGCTCTCATTCAAACTCAAGCCTACAAGTGAAATCTATCTTCTACATGTGCTCTCTGCTAGTTCTTAAGAGTCTATTATTTCATTTCAAAGCATTTGAGAGTTGCATTGTGAGCTTATAGGATATATTTCGAGTGAGTGTTATACTCAAGAGTTTTGTAACTCAGGAAGTGGACACTAGGCGATTGATTCACTAAGTGTAAGAGGATTGTACTAGATAGCTGAGAGAGGTGGGGCTCTTCTAGATTGGTCTAGGACTCCAAGGGAACGTGAGTTCACTAGATTGCAATTGTATAGGAGAGAAGCTTCTCAGTGAGCTATTAGGATCCTAAGTCTTGTGAATCAATAAAGCCGGTTGAATTCTAGGGTTGTGGAAGAACCCTAGGCGGGGACGTAGGCCAAGTTCGTGCCGAACCTCATAAACAATTCATTGCGTCCTTTATCTATTGCTTTACCTTATTTCCGCATTTGGTTCGAATTGTTTAACTATATTGTGATCCAGGTTTGCCAAAAGGAAGTATTACGACTAATCTCAAAGGGTTTTGCAAAAGCTTCAAAAGTCTTGAGATTATCTGCGAAAAACTGGCATACTCTATTCAACCCCACTTCTAGAGTATTTCTATATTAACTTGTTTTACTTTATCGAACCTTCATTTATGTTTTCATATTTGAGACCTATGATACGTGGTAAGTGTATTGCTACCGTTATGAGTTCGTTATTTAGCTGGTGGGTTTTCCACAAGATTCCAATACCCCCCGAGTGACCCACGCTAGGAGACCAGGTCCCCTCGTTGAAGCCAATTTTCTTCCAATTTTGGATGTCCGGAATGGTTTCGGTTTATGTTTCAGCAAGCGCCAGAACCTGGAAGTGTTCATTTTTGCATAATGCATCAACTTCGATCCAAAATGTCTTCCTACCAATGCCCCTACAATTCCAGTAACTGACTCTCATTTATAACCATTTTTGTGATAGGTATGGGGCAAAAATTTGCTGACCCCAACCACTTGATACCAAACTGATTTTTTATTGTCCATTTGTTTAACTAGCCACGACAGGCAAATCAAGATCAATATACGAGCATAGCAAGACCCTAGTAGACCGATTAACGAAAATAGGCCACCAAGGAAAGAGATACGCCAAATGAACAGACCCGTAGTGAATGAGAGGATGATCAGAATGAGGCATAATACACCCCAAGCGATTGAGGAACAAGGCCAGTGTGCACATAATATGGTTGAGAATGGGTACTCAACAAATCTATTTGAAAATCGGTTATGACACTGAAGCAAACAATACCCTAACAGGCCCCAAGCTGAATGAGAAGTGATTGCAAAGTGTATACATGGGAACCAAAAACAGAAGAATCAGATCGAACTTAGTTTATGCGTAGATGCCCTTAATGCTGGATTAAGCAGCCAAACGATAGACCACCAACCTAAAGCATGTGAACTAGATTCTAAATCATAAGACAAAGAATAAGAAAAACATTTGTAAGGAGATGGTAAGAAAATGAATTGATTGTCATTAGCGATTTCCAAAACCAGATAAAAAATAGGGGCACAATAAATCAGTTGAGGAAGATGGGTCGTACCCCAAATCGGAAGCCCACAACATGCTAGCTTATCACATTCGAGATCCAACTCATCTTGAGACAAAAGCATCTGTAGCAAAGACGAGGTGGGCATCCAGGCCAAGCTGAAACCCCATGACAAAAATCTTCGGAGTCGAAGACAGTAGTAGCCTTGGCAAAGCTTAATCCAATCTGCACACCAGAAACATCTTATTGAACACAAAAGAGGTGGAGATTTAACTGTACAAGGCAAATTAATATCAATCAGACCGTTTGTGCAAACTTGTTTCTTCCACACAATGTTCCCAACAATGAAATTTAGCATAAATTGAAAGCTTATACTGTGGGTAGGAAAAGCCATGGAAAGCCTTTCCTCCACAACTTGTTCAGAGCCCTTTCGGGGGGTAATGGGTGAACAGGAATACACCTCTAACACATTTTCAGTCGAATACCTAAAAGAGGTGTTGGTTGGTTCCAATTGTAACCTGTAAACCAGATCAAATAAAAAGCACAGGGACTTCATGCAAAACTAAAACACTTAAGAATCGTCAAAGACGATAGTATTTGATCAAACCTGATCGCGGCCATGGTAGCCATGAAAATGTGAACGGGAGTCGAAAACCCTGTAAGGCCAAGACTAGAGAAGTCGGACGCCAAACCAACATTTCGACTCCCAACAGTGTGATGTGCTTCATGAAGAGGATTCGGGCCCTTTCGGGATTTGGTTGGGGTGGAAATAGAAATTCCCCCCACCAATAGCTTCTTACCTTTATCTTTTGATGAAGAATCCATAGAAATCAAGGCCATAACAGCCTGATTTATTGAAAGTTTCAAACAACGGGTTGATAACCCTTTTAGGGCATGCCTATAGAACCAAAAACGAAGGAAGATCCTCGACGCCGATCCATAAATTTTGCCGGTGGAGCCACCAAATATCTGCCTTCACCAAGCGCACAACCATCGACAGCCACCCCAATAGCAGCCCCCAACAACCTTTCACCACCAAGCACCGAGCCACCATAGACCACCCCGCAGTTCCTGACAGCACCCCCAAATGTATGCTCTATTCTTGATGATTTCCCCTACAACGACAACAGGGCTCCGAATGATAGAGATCTCCCGTTGAAGCCAAGGAGGAGGCTCGCCCAGCACCCCCCACCACCAAAAGCCGACGAAAACCCACAGAGCATCTCTCCGAGAAGACCAAAGCCCCAAATCGAAGAGAGAGAAGTAGTTGCTACAATTGCGGCCATAGAACCCAAATCGCTCAATAACATCTCTTTTACCATCGCAAGCTTCAAATTGAAGCCTCATTACAATAAATTTCAAGAAGAAATCTTGAAACCCAATTTGAATTGAAATAGGTTGCCCGATTTGACGGGATTTTGTGGAGCGAGGGTTTGAAGGGGGGTGTGGGATAGGGGAGGCATGAGACGCCTTTCTCTTGCTCATTTGACTACTACTATACTATTTTTTTTTTAAATCACATTAAATAAAATTTGTACTAACACTCGTTTACCTAATTAATTTCGATATATTTTCATTTGATTATACTTTCATTCACCGATGACACATTTGTGATTACACTTAATTGATGCAATCATTTGTATTGACATTTTGATTATATTTTTATATAATTGATGACGTAAGAGCATAAAATTTTATTAAATTTCATTGATGACATCTTTTATTGATGACTTTATTCATTTATGACATTTGTGATTACGCTTCATTGATCTCACTCATTTGTGATGACAAGTTTTGTTGATGTTCATGTGTCATCAATCGTTTGATGTCACTTTTTAATTCAGTGATTTGTATATCGATATAATACCATTAATTCTACTTTTATTCACTGATAACACATTTGTGATTACACTTCATTGTTACAATCATTTGTGATGACATTTTTATTACATTTTTATACAATTGATGACACACGAACATAAAATATGATTAAACTTCATTGATGAAATCTGTTATTGATAAGTTTCATTCATTGATGACACGTTTGTGGTTAAACTACATTTTTATAAAATGTGAAATCAAAACAATATCTTATTGCACATATAAAAACACAAGGTTGGCTCCAAAATGTGGCATAAATATTGGTTGATGATACTTTAATAATTGTACAAGTGGGATTTGCACTATCTTTATATTTTTGGTTCAATTATAATATTTTGTTACAATTGATCCATGCCTAAAATGTGGAATTTAGTTGTTGCAAAATTTCCACCAAAAAAAAAGTTACCTGTTGTAATTATTAATTTGATCCTTCCTTGTCTTTAAGCCCATATTGCAACCAATTCAATTTCTACCATTGAGGTACACACTTTACAATTTCAGGCAAAAACATCAACAATAAAAACACATACTCTGCACAAAACCAACCACCTATGTACATGAGACTAGTACATAAACAGTAATAGCAAGTGCAAATGAGAGCCATAACTGAAATCCCAAAACATGAAAAAAAAATTATGTTGCAATCAGAAGTAACAATAGATAAATAATGTAGTTACTCTTCTATTGCGTTCGCTCCCTTATCATCTTTAATCCCATATATCTATGAAAAAAAACCCACAAACAAATGAAAAATCTGGAAAACGGAAGCATTTACTCAACAATGCACCAAGTATTCATTAACACTTGAAACTTGTTCAAACCATATATTTGGCACTCACTTTCAGTATCTTGCCTATAGATCGAAGTATCAAGTAAATCCGGCAAAGACAACAGTTGCATTGTTAGACCCTATAAAGGCCATGTGATAAGATTTAAGGCAAATGGAGCTGGTAATTAACATAAATGCATGTTGCATCCAGAAAATTCTCTCATCGTTGCTGTAGTATCGAAGACTATCGACCGATCAAGGAGACTAATCCTGGTCCAAAAGGTGCTCTGCAAGGATGATTCTATGAGACTGTCGGTCCATCAAGGAGACTGTCTCAAACACGATATGCATTTCACAAGCATGTCAGGCAACAACAAAACTGGCCAAAAGCACACAAACACTTCACAAAGATGGAATAGAAAAAGTGAAGTTTAAAATCATCATCATATTCGTCTAAACTTAAAACGGTTGGGTGTAAAAATGGTAACTCATTAACATCGGTAGCTATGATTATACTTTTGATTAATGCCTCTCAATTAGTAACTTACTGATAGGTACTGAAATAGCCAATCTAGCATCAGTGGCTTCCAATAGACATTGCCAGTGATGTAAAATGCCTTTTCATCATATATAACATAGAAATGAGAGTGAATATAAATTGGAAACGATGATAAGGAAGACAGGAAAAGAACAACCCTTTAACCTGTTGAAGTAAGGGATCGAGAATGTTGTGAGCCTATAACACAAGAGTTGATAGGAACCTGAATGGTAAAACATTGCAGTTTATTGGATAAGCTAAAGGATTTGAAAAACGATAATAAAATTAAGTTTTCTTAGAATAAGTTGTAGACAGAGAGGACTATTATTAAAAATCATGAATCAATCCCCATCGAAGTATCCAACTGAATGTCTAAAAGTAAAAAGCGAGAAACTAGCACAAACATGAACGATTACATGCTCTGCAAGGAGGCTCAATTAATCTTGAATTTGTCATCTTCATCCTATACATGTATAAATAGGTAATAATTTGGAATCAATCAATCAAGTGCAAAAAAAACACACTCTAAATCCACAATATATATACAGTACATTACATGCTATGCAATTATACACCATAGTTAACCACTAAGGGAGTAAACAAATTAAAGCTAAGGCATACTACTTCATACTTTGCAGCTAACACAAACACTTGATCAATACTTCATCTAACCAATAAGCTTGCAATTTTTTCTTTTTTCTTTTGGTCTATTATCGAAAATACAATTAAAGGCGGAATACACAAATAGCAATATCACGGTATGGAAAAACAATTAAAGTCGCGAAGTCAATAAGAACAAACAAATTGTCATAATAGAGGCAGGTACTAAAAAAACTCAATGAATCTGTGTGTGATGCCAAATAGCAACCAAATCGATAGGTGATAGAGAGACTATAAGATGGATCGGTAATAATTTCAATCGAAAATTCGAAATGGGAGATAAACAATATTCTATCTTTTTCCTTGTAACAATTGCATGAAAAAATATCTTTGGTAACTATGAGTTATCTTCCTTTTGTAAATTCTATATATCTTTCTGTCTTAATATTCTATCTTTTTCCTTGTAAATTTTATCCCAAAATTCATTATATATATTTCCATATTCACAATATTTCTTGTGCATAAGTTTTTAACCCTAATTTAGAGAATCCAAAACCAAGTTACAACTCTTTTCATGCTCCACTGTTGTAGGAGGAAATCGAGAACTGCAATAAAATATAAATAAATCAAAGCAAATCAGATTTCGTCCCTTGCAAATGATTACAAGACTCCCTCCTTATGCAACAGTGGGAAGTCAGGATCGATCCACGAGGAAGCGTGTCAGCGGATCTCAGGTAGCTGTAAAGCAGAAAATAAAGCAAACACAGAAACTGGTCGATATCGACAAAGGGGTACTCGATATCGACTAAGCTCAGTGACGATAGAAAGTAAATTCAACCACAGAAACTCGATCTTGACAAACCCTTACTCGATATCGACAAAAGCCTAGTCGATATTGACTAACAACTCCCCGAGATCGACAACACATAAATTTAAATTGCAAAGCTTTCGAACTCAGAACTCAGATTTTCAACGAAATAAATCAATATACTAAAAGATTTCCAAAGCCAGGGTATCAACACCACAACGATAACCATGCAATTAACACATAAAGGCATAAAAGATCACGCTTTCCATCAAATAACTTTCGTTATTAACAAATAGGAATATAGAGGCTTTCGGATAAACCCTAATTGTTACTAACCCTTTTTCACATAATTAACCCAAGTTGCATTAAGATCACTTTCGCTTGAATAACACAAACTAGGATCACCTTTAACTCTCGCAAAAGAATCATGCTCATAGGGATAGAAGACAAATTGCATAAAAAGATTGTACCTTTACCGCATCACCTTACATGGCCACCGTCGGGCTCACCCCGACCCTAGAAGTGGGTGGACTACTCGCTCTTCATCGCAATCGCAGACATCTTTGATGAAAATGAACTAAATTGCATTAATAAACTCAAACTTACAACCTCTTCTCCTTCTCTCTCTATGTGTAACTACTTGTCTCTGAAATGGAATGAATAAAAACCAGCCCCTAAGGCTTTATTTATAGGCTTCTAACCCTTGCTAATCAAGGATAGAAGTCTCTATCTATATCTAAATCTCTTTATCTAAAAGCTTAAAGATAAATAAATGGAATAAGGGAATTAAATCCATAAAGGAAATCGATCTAAAGTGGGCAAATCTTCTCTCCATAGACAGAACTTGATAGATCTCGGATAGAATTGGACAATCTTTGGCTCCAAGCAATCCAAAACCGCGTCGGACAGCTCACCGCGTAACGCGGCTCCGGATAGATCTCCTCGATATCGAGTAAAGTACTCGATATCGAGAAACTTGTGTCGTCGACTTCGACTGGCTCGGCATGTCGGGTAGCTGGTGCTCGATCTGGCTCGGAAGTGTGGTTCTAGGGTCCTCGATATCGACAGCTTTCGTCGATATCGAGTAAACTTGTGTCATCTTCTGTGTTGCTGGTCTTGGTCGAGTAACTCTTCCCCGACACTGGCTTCGGAAATGTGGCGCTGAGGTTGTCGATATCGAGTAAGATCCTCGATATTGAGTAGATGCTGCTCGGTGTCTCCAGGTCTTCGGCTTCTCGACTTGGCATGGCTCCTCGACTCAAGGCATGGCTTCAGGGTGTTGCCGATATCGAGTAAACTACTCGATATTGAGAAAAGCTCCGGATATCGAGTAAATGTACTTGATATCGAGTAACTCTTTGTTTCAGCTTGAATCATCCTGGTTCCGCTCCTCTTTGACCTCGGACTTCTGTAGTTGATTTCCGAGCTTTTCGTCATTTCTTAGAACTGCTGTAAATTGCATCGAATTCTGCGAATTTAAACAAAAATTGGTGTAGATTCCATAATTTGGCAAATAAGCATAAATTACATAGATTCTGTACTTTTCTAGCCCAAATGCATGAAATGTATGCAGAAAACGATATAAAAGTTACTGTAAAACATAGCAGATTCAGCTCACAACAAACACCCCATACTTAAGCTTGCTTGTCCTCAAGCAATACTTTTATTTGTCATTCAGGGGAAGAATTCAAACTCTCAACATATTAGATTCATTCTTATATGTCCCTGCAATCAATTACCATCCTCGAAAAGGTACTAGTGTCACAAATCCATGCATGTTGATGTCTCCAAAGTAGCCATGTCTTTATGCATAGTTTAGTTCCATATTTTACACATTTTGCATATTTCAGGTTGGGAATATGTCGAATTTATGTAGTATATGCTTATTTGTCAAAAATAGAGATCTACATAAGTTTCTGTTTAATATTGCAGAATATGGAACCATTTCGGGAGAAAATCAAGAAGCGAGAACCGGAGCTCAAAGTTACTCGACATCGACAGAGCCTTAGTCGATATCGACGAATCATGCCCGGACACCCCCTGATCAGACACCATGTCGAGAAGCCAAGGAGCAGAGCAACCCGACTCCCACACCGTCCTCGAGATCGAGTGGGCCTACTCGCTGTCGACAACGCCCTGAAGACCCACCCGGAGTCGAAGAGAAGTTACCCGACCTGACATGGAAGCCGGACACCCAACTCGAGATCGAGGAATGTTCCTCGAGATCGACGACGCCCAGGAGCCTGTGACCGAGCACATCGAGAAAGGACTTGCCCGACCAGCCAAGCCACACCAGTCGACAAGCCATCTCTACTTGATGTCGACGAGAGGCACTCGAGATCGAGTACACTTGTGAGCCAGAGCCCGAGCCTGTCGAGGACCAGCAACCCGAGACGGCGAGCCAGCCAGTCGACTACAATTCTACTCGAGATCGAGTAGCCTTACTCGAGATTGAGGAGGACTCTAGAAGCCGTGTAACGCGTTTTGATCTATCCTACTCGGGTTTGGATTCCTTGGAGATGAAGGTTGCCGATTCTATCTGATTTTATCAAGATACATCATAAAGAGAGAGATCTATCCACTTGAAGACACTTTAGATATATTTCCCTTATTTAGATTTAATTATGTTGTTGCTTTTATTTATCTTTAATGCTTTTAGATATAGTTTTAGATATAGATAAAGATTTCTATCCTTGAGTAGCAAGGTTTAGAAGCCTATAAATAAAGCCCATGGGGCTGATTTCTAAGCATTCAATTTCAGTAGGAGAAGTAGTAGTAGAGAGAGAAAGTGAGGCCGAGTGGAGCAAAGGAGCAAGAGCAAGTTGGCTTTGTTCGGTTGTACTTTCTACAGTTTGATTTTAATGCAAGTTGTTATTTCCTTTCAATCGATGTCTGAGGTTGCGATGAAGCGCGAGTAGTCCACCCATTTCTAGGGTTGGGGCGAGCCCGACGATAGCCCTGCATGTTTGAGGTAAAGATCCGACTTTTATCATGCTTTAAGCATATACTACTTGTTTATGTGTTTATTAGCCATCTAATGGAGCCATGCTAACAACTTGGATTGTAAACATAAAATCAGTAGAGACAATTAGGGTTTCTTGAAAGAGTTGTCTAATTGTTGTAAAAGGCGAAAGCTTAGTCCTTTGATGCGATTTACATGATTATCTATTTTATTCCTGCCTTATGCATGCTTCGTTATCGTTGTTGCGAACCCCAATCTTGGAAGCCTTTTTACATTAAGTTTAGTTCGAATCCCCAAAGCCTTTGCATTTACTTTTATTCGTTTTATTCTCTGTCTCCTCGATATCGAATAGCACTCCTCGATCTCGACTACTGATCTTCGACCCAAGGTCGTTGTAGCTTCTGTGTTCAGGTACTCGACAAGCCAAGCCGACGTCGACAAGAGCCTTACTCGATCTCGAGTAGCCTCTGGTCGAGATCGACCACCAGTGCCTGTGACTGCTGCGTTGCTCGACTAGCCTGATCTCCTGTCGACTAACCCTAGTCGAGATCTAGTACCTGTGGTCGACTTCTGTCCATGAGATTTCTCCGCTGCCTAGGATCCGCTGACACGTTTCCTCGTGGATCGATCATGACTTCCCACTGCTACATCAGGAGGAGGTCTTGTAATTATTTGCAAGGGACGAAATCTGGTTTGCCTTATTTATATTTTATTTTATTTGCAATCTCAATTTCCTCCTACAACAAGAGATGCCTGGATATGTCAAATTTCTGAAGGAAATCCTGAGTAAGAAGCGATCCATCTCAGAGATCGCAGACGAATGCAAAGTACTCCACTTCCCTGAAAAGAGACCTGACCCTGGTAAGTTTTCTGTTACTGTGGGTTTTGGACAATATAAATATGAGTTTCTATGTGATTTAGGAGCAAGTGTGAGCATCATGCCTTTATCAATCTAGCGGAAGGTCAAAATAGGGTGCATAGAGCCTGTGGATGCGAAACTATACATGGCAAACAATACAGTGGTCATTCCTACATGTATAGTTGAGAATGTCCCCGTCCAGGTAGGTAAATTCTTTGTTCCAGCAGATTTCCTTATTATAGACTGTGCTGAAGATCCTACTAGCCCTATTATTCTTGGTAGACCATTCTTAGCAACTGCAGATGCCAGAATTAGCGTTAAAAATCGCTCGCTCACCTTCACCATAGGCGATGAGGTTTTAGATTTCTCTTTTGGCCCTGCAAAGGAGGAAATTTCATGGTTGGAGGTGAAAAGCATCAGCAACCACGGGACCCAGCAAACAGCGGAGGAAAGCACCAGCACTGTCCTCGAGGTCGACCAAGCCAACTCGATCTCGACAAGGGTTCTACTCGATCTCGACAAGCCTCTGTCGATGTCGACTTCCTCTGTTGAGCCACTGACTTGCCCAGAGCCTAAGTATGGGGTCCCTATACTCAATCTCGACCAACAGTACTCGACATCGAGTAGCCCCAAACCCAAAGTTTTCTGTTTTGGGTCCGAAAAGGTAAGTTCAGGTATGAATTCTACTCCCCCTCAGTCCATAAAGAAAATTTTCAATAAATTAAGGGGAGGTAAGGCGCAGTGGCAAGAAAATCTGCGAAAGCTAAGGGCTGGGAGAAAGAAGAAGAAAGAGAAGGGAGATGATGCAAGCAACCCCCTGTCAGCTGAGCTTGCATACTACCATCAGGACCTAAATAATCCAGGAGAAGGGCCAAGCACGAGCGGGCCCCACACAAATGGTCCTTGAGCGCAAACGGAGAAGTCGGCCTAGCGACTCTAAAATCTGGAGCATGTATATAAGACTTTATGAATTTTTGGGACATTTTGAACTTTTTGGTTTTTGGTTTTTGGTTTTGGTTTTATGTCTTTTAGAATACTTCATGTGGATAGTCTTTTTTTTGTGTGCAATCTAACACTTTTAGGTCGGCAAGCATATAAAGATCGCGAAAAGTGGAATAAGGAGTCCCTGAACAACAGTCAGAATCGACGAAGGCCAAGTCGACGACGACAAGGAGGAGCAGCCCAGACACTCATCGATATCGAGTAGGCCAACTCGATATCGACAAGCCACCAGAAACTCCTCGACTTCAAAAATCACTAGACGCAGACGAATCTCCTCGAGATCGAGTACACTGTACTCGAGATCGACGAGCACATCTACTCGACATACACTGATCTGCCATCCTCGATGTGTTATCCTATGAGTTCCTTCCTTTACTCTTGTTTTTATTTAATTTTATATAGTGGGGACACTGTAAATTTTAAGTATGGGATGGGGAAGAGCTCATTATCATTATTATATGTTTTAGTCTTGCTTTTGGTTTTACATGGTGAAATTTTAATTTTTATGTATGCATTCATGTTTAAATTTTATGCATTTAAGTTTTTTGTCATACTTTAGTCTTGTTTTTTTAAGGGGGAAAAAAATAGAAAATGTCGAAAAAAAAAGAAAAAAATGCATGTTTAAATTTTTTGCATTGTTTTAGTTTTTATACCCTAACTTAGATGTCCTATGATAATAAATAATGACTGACTTGATCATATAAAGCCTATGGCATGTTTGGATGGTTTAGCCTAAGTCCTCAAAATGGTTTTTATGTGGATTGTGAACTTGTGATGAAATTGAGCACATATGATCCTAAGCTAAAGGTTAAAATCCAACAAAAATTGTCCTAGTGAGAATTTTGGCCTTATAGGGAGAACATTAAAAATCCCTCTGCTTTCTTGAGTGTATTTACTCTTCCTATGCATCTCTAAATGTTGTGATAGTTATTCAAAGCCAATGCATTTATACGTTTATGTTGATGAGAATTAAATGATGGAGGCACATTTTAAGCCAATTTTATCCTCTCTTTACCTACCCTGCATTATCCCTGCTTGAAGCCAGAACTTTAGCCTGAGACTTTTATTGTGAACTCCACAAAATTATCCTTAGCCAAATTGAGCCTGACCCCCATTTGAGAATTAAGACATAGAGTTGGTTGGAATGATGATTTGTGGAAAGAATGAGCTTATGTTGCACTTGAAGTAGGAAGGATTGTTGAAATTGTTGAGACATGGGTTGGTTTTACATTTTTATCTTGCTATGCATATTATGTAAAAGGATTTTTGGCTCACATTATAAATGCACTATTAGTGTTATTTTGTTTTTATTTTCGTTTTAAAAAAAAAAAAAAAGTATATATTTTTGTAAATAAAGTGCATGAGCCAAATTTACCTTATTTCTTTCATTATTTGCAAGATGCATGATTTGGAGAGGTTGAGAAAGTTTGAAAGGTTACGTACTTCATTTAGATAAATTGGAGAGTTTGGTTGATGCATATGATTGAGAAGTTATGGTTTGGTTGTGTTGGAGATTTAGGAGTCTTGATTCTCGAATTTTATTTAGCACCACATGGCCAAATAATTTCATACCTTATATTTCTTACCAAGCCCCATTACAACCCTGCCGAATGGAATCTTCTTTGAAGACTTCTATTGAGCGAAGTCCTCCTGATAATTCTTGTTGCATTTTCATAATTGGTTGCGAAGTGGATTTATGTTTAAGTTGCAATATTTATGAGATTGTGTATGGAATTGAGTTGAGAGTTGATCTTCATAGCCTAAACACATTTGAGAGTTGAGTGTAAACACATTATCTCTGTGAGGTTGGATTTATACTGCCTATGCCTATGGATCGCTCATATATGTGTGATGACGTTAAATTCACTTGTCTTACATTGCTACTACTTGAGATGTTGCTTTTGACAAAAGGCGAAGACTAGAAGGATGTGTTGTAGGTCTTGGTTATTGTTTGGTTATTGCTTGAGGACAAGCAAGTCTAAGTATGGGGTGATTTGATGTCTCCAAAGTAGCCATGTCTTTATGCATATTTTAGTTCCATATTTTACACATTTTGCATATTTCGGGTTGGGAATATGTCGAATTTATGTAGTATATGCTTATTTGTCTGAAATGGAGATCTACATAAGTTTCTGTTTAATATTGCAGAATATGGAACCATTTCGGGAGAAAATCAAGAAGCGAGAACCGGAGCTCAAAGTTACTCGACATCGACAGAGCCTTAGTCGATATCGACGAATCATGCCCGGACACCCCCTGATCAGACACCATGTCTAGAAGCCAAGGAGCAGAGCAACCCGACTCCCACACCGTCCTCGAGATCGAGTGGGACCTACTCGATGTCGACAACGCCCTGAAGACCCACCCGGAGTCGAAGAGAAGTTACCCGACCTGACCTGGAAGCCGGACACCCAACTCGAGATCGAGGAATGTTCCTCGAACTCCACGACGCCCAGAAGCCTGTGACCGAGCACATCGAGAAAGGACTTGCCCGACCAGCCAAGCCACATCAGTCGACAAGCCATCTCTACTCGATGTCGACGAGAGGCACTCGAGATCGAGTACACTTGTGAGCCAGAGTCCGAGCCTGTCAAGGACCAGCAACCCGAGACGGCGAGCCAGCAAGTCGACTACAATTCTACTCGAGACCGAGTAGCCTTACTCGAGATCGAGGAGGACTCTAGAAGCTGCGTAACACGTTTTAATCTATCCTACTCGGGTTTGGATTCTTTGGAGCCGAAGGTTGCCGATTCTATCCGATTTTATCAAGATACATCATAAAGAGAGAGATCTATCCACTTGAAGACACTTTAGATATATTTCCCTTATTTAGATTTAATTATGTTGTTGCTTTTATTTATCTTTAATGCTTTTAAATATAGTTTTAGATATAGATAAAGATTTCTATCCTTGAGTAGCAAGGTTTAGAAGCCTATAAATAAAGCCCATGGGGCTGATTTCTAAGCATTCAATTTCAGTAGGAGAAGTAGTAGTAGAGAGAGAAAGTGAGGCCGAGTGGAGCAAAGGAGCGAGAGCAAGTTGGCTTTGTTCGGTTGTACTTTCTACAGTTTGGTTTTAATGCAAGTTGTTATTTCCTTTCAATCGATGTCTGAGGTTGCGATGAAGCGCGAGTAGTCCACCCACTTCTAGGGTTGTGGCGAGCCCGACGATAGCCCTGCATGTTTGAGGTAAAGATCCGACTTTTATCATGCTTTAAGCATCTACTATTTGTTTATGTGTTTATTACCCATCTAATGGAGGTCCATGCTAACAACTTGGATTGTAAACATAAAATCAGTAGAGACAATTAGGGTTTCTTGAAAGAGTTGTCTAATTGTTGGAAAAGGCGAAAGCTTAGTCCTTTGATGCGATTCACATGATTATCTGTTTTATTCATGCCTTATGCATGCTTGGTTATCGTTGTTGCGAACCCCAATCTTGGAAGCCTTTTTACATTAAGTTTAGTTCGAATCCTCAAAGCCTTTGCATTTACTTTTATTTGTTTTATTCTCTGTCTCCTCGAGATCGAATAGCACTCCTCGATCTCGACTACTGATCTTCGACCCAAGGTCACTGTAGCTTCTGTGTGCAGGTACTCGACAAGCCAAGCCGATGTCGACAAGAGCCTTACTCGATCTCGAGTAGCCTCTGGTCGAGATCGACCACCAGTGCCTGTGACTGCTGCGTTGCTCGACTAGTCTGATCTCCTGTCGACTAACCCTAGTCGAGATCTAGCACCTGTTGTCGACTTCTGTTTGTGAGATTTCTCCGCTGCCTAGGATCCGCTGACACGCTTCCTCGTGGATCGATCCTGACTTCCCGCTGCTACATCAGGAGGAGGTCTTGTAATTATTTGCAAGGGATGGATCTCGGTTGCCTTATTTATATTTTATTTTATTTGCAATCTCGATTTCCTCCTACAACACATGTGCAATTAAAAAGCAACTTCTACTCATAAAAGGAGGGTTATGCAAAACATTCATGTGACAAAGCATTAATAATCAAGAGGACTTTAATTTAAGCTCAAATAAGAAGTAGATTGGTAAAAGGCTAAAGGTGAGCAATTTTTGGCAATGTGGTGCTAATGATCCGGGGAAATGGAGTACTTTCCAAACTGAATTTCCACATTCCTTTTTCATAAGAATCATCACCCTTCACTCATTCGCTCAATGCTTTTTTCAATATTATGCTTTTACCTCTCTAACCTCAGCATTGCCTTCTCACGAGTCGCAAACATGGGTGTCATGAATGGCCCCGGATACTTAGTGCTTTGGACTCCTCACTTGTGTGTCCCATCTCACTGAACTATTATCTCAGCGAGCAGGGTCGATCTACCTTTATCTCCCGAGGTGATCGGATTTTCTTTCACTCATTAAATTTTCCATATATTTCAAACAATTTCCTACCAAACTCCAATAATGATATATAACAACACAAACACCATATGATAATATCCATAATGTGACATCATTCTCAACATAATCCCCGGATAGGAAATAAGGTAAAGAATGGCAATATTTAGATCATGTGGAGCAATAATTGAAATAAGGCATAATATGGCTTTTGTAATGCATAAGAATAGGTAAGGCTAGGAATATAAACATATGAGCATTATATGGAAATATAAAGTCCTCCATCCTCTTATCATGCAACATGTCAAAAGCAACTTCAAATTTTACCTCCTTTCATGGTTTTCAAGAAATAATGCGCTTCATTGTGACTTCCCTTTACTAGGCAATTTTATGTTATATCTCTAATGAATCCAATTTTGCATCGTCGAGTTCAATATAAGCTTCCATGACACTTATCAAAATTTTCAATGGGGGTCATTTTTATAAACTTTGGAAAACATGCATGTAAGCACATAAATCAATAATGAATTCCAAAATAGCCATGCATAAGCAATTCAAGAAATAATGCACAAATAATGTCAAATAAATCAAATATGCACAAAGTAAGCCTTTCCCCCACCCCATACTTAAATATTACAGTGTCCTCACTGTATAAAAAAATAAGGGTAAAGAAAGAAACTCACTTGACAGGCGTGAAGGGATTCATAATATCGATAAAAAATGCCTTGGCCGAGTCAAATTTTAGCTTGCTTCTATCCTCATGGACCTAAAAAAATATAGAAGACATATACCCACAATAGAAAAACTAAAAGTTCAAAAAACAAACAAAAGCAACAATGTCAAAAGGTCCCAGAAAATAAATATCTATTTACAAGCTCTAGATTTTATAGTCGCTAGGCCGACTTTCTCCATTAAGCTCAAGGTGGCATCTGCAGGGCCCATGTAGCTTGGGCTTCAAATAGGACTCCATTCTTGCCCATCAGCTGTAGTCCTCCTGAATGGATCTTGTTCACCACGAAAGGTCCCATCCTCTTCTTGTTGAATTTGTTAGGAAACCAATGATCTTTTGATTTGGAAACATAGAGCTTGTCTGCAACTTCATATTCCTTAGGCTCATCATTGGAAATCCTACATAAGCGCACATACCAAGGCAAACCTCTCCCATGTATAGATAGATCTTTAATGGAAATAGGAGAAGAAAGATCCATACCTTGGATTACCTTTGCAGAAACGGATTCAGGGGCAACTGTATTTGATCGATCTCGAGTAACTGTACTCGACATCGACAAGTTTTCAGCTTTTGGTGGCCTGCTGCTCGAGGATGCTGGAGTCGAGGAAGGTGAGTGTTGGTCGATATCGACCAGTTTTGTCGATATCGAGGACCTTTGCTCGTCTGGTGGAATCAGCGTCGAGGAAGGCGAAGTCGATGCAGGCAGCTTTTGGTCGATATCGAGTAGCTTACTCGATATCGAGGAGTGCTGAGCTTCAGGTTGCATCCTGTCAACGCATCCGAAAAATAGTTAGTCCAAATTGACGTACCTTGGTTTGTGTCGAGTGGATTCTCTGTTTCTTCGTTCAGGATGACCATGATCTTCTCCACCTGGGCTTCCATATCCCTCTTTTCCAGCTCTTCAAGAGTCATATTTCTTACCTTAGGCTCCCCACAAGTGATGTAACCAGCTGAGATAGATTTTACCTCTTCCATTGGACCTGTATGCCTTTCAGTTTTATTAAAAGAATACTCAATTACCTCATCGCTGATGTTGAAAGTGAGTACTCCCTTCCTTACGGTTATGTTGGCATCCACCGTCGCCAAGAAGGGCCTTCCTAGAATAATTGGACAAGCAGGGTCCTCCGCCATATCAACAACTAAGAAATCAGCAGGGACAAAGAACTTACCTACTTGTACTGGCACATTGTCCACCATGCCTGTTGGAATGACCACCGTGTTGTTGGCCATATAAAGCCTAGCATCCACAGGCTCTAGGGCACCTATCTTAATCTTGGACCATATTGTTAAAGACATTACACTCACACTAGCTTCAAGATCACATAAAGCATTAATTTTATATGGACCAAATCCAATGGTTATAGCAAACTTACCTGGACCTGGCCTCTTCTCAAGTATGTCCATATGGCTGCACTCCTCTGTAATCTCATCCATTGATCTCTTCTTGCTTAGAATCTCCTTGAGGAACTTGACGTACGATGGCATTTCATTGAGAGCTTCTGTGAAGGGAATGGTGACATTGGGCTTCTGAAGCATCTTAATGAAGCGCTGAAATTTCTTCTCTATTGGATCATTTGGAGATTTTTTGGGGAAGGGCAGCTTCTTTTTATGATTCGGAGCCAAAACAGATGTCGGAGGTGCTGCAGCTTTCTCGACGTCGACTTGGGTCTCCTCGATATCGACCAGCTATTCCTCGATATCGACTACTTTCCTTGGTGTCGAGTTGTTGTGTTGTCCAGACGAAGGCTGATCCACTCTATCGTCGATATCGAGTAAACCTTTCTCGATAATGAGTTGCCTTTTGTCGATATCGACCAGGGTCTGGTCGATATCGAGTTGCTGTTCTCCTTTGTCCTGATGCATTCCGACCTCTGGCTCTTGTAGTTGATGGCCGCTTCCGAGTTTTACAACAGTGATGTGTCCTGTATTCCCTTTGGGATTTGGTTCTAAAGATCCTTGGAGTGAACCTGACTGTTTGGGGACTCCTACTGCTAGCTGGCCAATCTGTGTATCAATTGATTTTCTCCAGACATCGATCTCCCCAAGCCTAGAGTTGACACCTTGAATCTGAGTGTAGACTGAGTTGAAGGATTGCTTGGTGTTTGAATGATTTCTCCGTATTTCCTGATGTCCTGGAGCTCTGTAGGGTGGGGGGTTCCTAGGGGCACCTTGGTTCCATTGTGGTTGCTGGAACATTTTTTCCCCCATATAGCGATTGGGACCCCTGCGTAAGCTGTCTCTTCATGGTATTCTACCAGCTTGACTTGCTCTGTGTGTGGGCACTCAGTAGTGATGTGCCGCTGTGATCCGCATTCGATGCAGGCCTGGTTGACAGAAAGATACTTGAATTGCTTGAGGAGCTTGTGGTTATGATCTCTGTAGTATTGCTCTTTGACATCTGGGTCAATCTCTTTAAAAGGCTCATAAAGGGGCATGGATCGGGCTGGCCTGGCGTAGGCATTCTCCTCATAGTTGGTTGAAGTCCTATATTTGTTGTCATAGTTAGTCAACTTGTCAAGGGCAGCCCATGCGTCAGCAGGTGGCTTTGTCAGATACTCATAGTGAGTATATCTGTTGATCCTATCCTTAGCAGCCAAGTCAAGAGAGTTGAAGAAGATCTCCTGAACTACGCAGGGTTGCTGTCCATGTGTAGGGCATGATCGCAGCATATCTTTATATCTTTCCCAAGCCTTTGCCAGTGGCTCCTCAGGCTTCTGTTTGAAAGTTGTGATCTTCTGGTGAAGGAGTGCTGTCTTGGCAGGAGGGAAGAACTTGTTGAGAAATTCCTGCTTTACTTCAGCCCATGTCGTGAGGGATCGCGGTTTCAGCCCTTCAAGCCACTTCAATGCTGGACCAGATAGGGACCAGCGAAAAGCCTTCATCAGGATGTACTCCAAGGTGGTACCTTCAGCAAGAGTACGACACATGTCAGTAAAGTTGGTAATATGCTGAAGAGGAGATTCATTAAATCTACCAAAGAAAGCATTATTTTTAATTTCAATAAGGAAAGGAGTGCGAATTTCATAGTTATTTTCAAGGATTAGAATGGCCGATTCAGGCACTATGACAGTCGGGTGCATGTAATCCTCTGCAGTTGTAGGGTATTGAGCAAGCTCATATTCCAATAGCCTCGCACGCTCAGCTTCCCTTGTAGTGCGTGCTCTCTCAGCGGTGAGAGCAGTATCTTTAGCAGCTAGTTCCCTATGAAGCCTCTCAATCAGCTGTTCCTGTGTCTCTGCAGCCGCCATGACTCTTTTTAGTTTAGCATGAATGTGTATAAGACGCTCCGGTTCGTCTAAGGCGTCAAAACTCAGGTGTTCGACCAGAACGGCGCATATACCTGCGAAGTAACTCAAAAGAAAAGTGAGATCTGACTACCTAAGGCGCGAATGATTGCTTCCCCGGCAACGGCGCCAATTTGTTGTAGGAGGAAATCGAGAATTGCAATAAAATATAAATAAACCAAAGCAAACCAGATTTCACCCCTTGCAAATGATTACAAGACTCCCTTCCTATGCAGCAGTGGGAAGTCAGGATCGATCCACGAGGAAGCGTGCCAGCGGATCTCAAGTAGCTGTAAATCTCACAGACAGAAAAGCAAAAAGACAGAAAGAAATAGCAAAGCAAAGCAGAAAATAAAGCAAACACAGAAACAGGTCGATATCGGCAAAGGGGTACTCGATATCGACTAAGATCAGTGACGACAGAAAGTAAATTCAAACACAGAAACTCGATCTCGACAAACCCTTACTCGATATCGACAAAAGCCTACTCGATATCGACTAACAACTCCCCGAGATCGAAAACATAGAAATTTAAATTGCAAAGCTTTCGAACTCAGAACTCAGATTTTCAACGAAATAAATAAATGTACTAAAAGACTTCCAAAGCCAGGGTATCAACACCACAACGATAACCATGCAAAATAACACATAAAGGCAAAAAAGATCATGCTTGCTGTTGTGAGCTGAATTTACCATATTTTACAGTAACTTTAATATCGTTTTTTGCATACTTTACATACATTTGGGTTAGCTGGTACAGAATCTATGTAGTTTATGTTTATTTGCCAAATTATGGAATCTACACCAGTTTCTGTTTAAATTTGCAGAATTCGAGACATTTTACAGCAACTCTACGGAAGGTCAGAAAAGCTTGGAAAACCAATACAGAAGTCCAAGGTCAAAGAAGCAGCGGAACCAAGAAAATCAAGCTGAGAGCCTAGGCTACTCGATCTCGAGTAGGCCCTACTCGATCTAGACGAGCATGTCCGAGCACAGGCCTTGTCGACTAAGAGCAATATCGAGAGCCAGACCAACCCAGCTCCAGAGCCCTACTCGATCTCGACAAGACCTAGTCGAGATCGACGACGCCTCTGCACCACACCCGGAGTCGACGAGGAGAGGAGGCAAGCCGAGGACGAGGACGACCAGGCAGCAATTGCTGCCAGCGACTCGACTTGCTGCAGCGGACCGCTCGCTGCCGCGGAAATCTTCGCTGCCAGCGGGACGCACCAAGACGAGGGAGCTCGCCAACTCGCTCCAGCGGAAGGGGGCTCTCGCACCTGCGGATCGACGACCTCGCTGTAGCCGAAGAGGCAACTCGCGGAAGCGGAAAGGAAGAACCCAACTCGATGTCGATGAGCCTTGTCGAGGTCGACGACGCCCAGGAGCCGTGTCCGAGCCTTGTCGAGCAGAGTCACCCGAGGAGTCCAGTCGACGACGAATCCTAGTCGACATCGACGAGCCCTTGTCGAAGTCGAGTAGAACAACTTCTGGAATCGCGTCGACGTGAGCAGTCCGAGTAGAGTTGGGATTTCTTGGAAGCCGAGAAGACCAAAATCTATCCGATTTTATCTACATCTATCATGGAAGAGAGTTTTATCCACTTGAGACAATTTAGATATATTTAGATTTAATTTCTTTATTCCTTTTATTTATCCTTAAGCATTTTAGATATAGTTTTAGATATAGATATAGATATTCTATCCTTGATCAGCAAGGGTTAGAAGGCTATAAATAAAGCCCTAGGGGCTGGTTTTTCAGCAATTCAATTTCGGAGGGAGAGAAGTAGTTCCACAGAGACAGTTTAGGGGTTCTAAGGTTTTTAGGGTTTTGGCTTCCTGCGAAAGTTGATTGCCGGGATTGTAAAGGCTTTTGAATATAGTTTATTGCAAGTTTCTTTTTATACATCAATTTCTGCGATTGCGATGAGGCGTGAGTAGTCCACGCACTTCTGGGGCTGGGGTGAGCCCGACGGTGGCCATGTGAGGAGATGCAGTAAAGGTCAGATCTTTTTATGCAATTCGTCTTCTATCCCTATGAGCATGATTATTTTGCGAGAGTTGAAGGTGATCCTTGTTTGTATTATTGAAGCGAAAGTGATCTTAATGCAACTTGGATTAATTATGTGAAAAGGGTTAGTAACAATTAGGGTTTATACGAAAGCCTCTATATGCCTATTTGTTAACAATGAAAGTTGTTTGATGGAAAGCATGATCTTTTATGCCTTTATGTGTTACTTTGCATGGTTATCGTTGTGGTGTTGATACCCTAGCCTTGGAAGTCTTTTATTATATTGATTTATTTCTGTCAAAAATCTGAGTTCTGTGTTCGAATTTGCAATTTAAGTTTTCTGTCTTTCTTGCCGATACAGAGGAGAGCCTTGTCGATCTCGAGTAGGACCCTAGTCGACATCGAGTAGAGTCTTGTCTAGGTCGAGTTGAGATCTCTTCTGTTGTCGTCGATTTTTAGTTTCTGTTTTCGATTTTTGACTTACTGTTGTCGATTTCGACTAGGCTTGTCGAGATCGAGTAAAGTTGCTGCCTTGCTTTGTTCTTTACTTTCGTTTGCTTTTGTTCTTTACTTTCTTTCGTTATTTTCTGTCTTTGCTTTTGTTTCTGTTTTGCTTTGTCTTTTCTGCTTTTATTTCAGTCTTTCTGCTGCTTGTCTGTGAGAATCTGTTGCTACCTAAGAACTGCTGATGTGCTTCCTCGTGGATTCGATCCTGACAACCTTCTACTACAACGGGAGGAAGTCTTGTATTTATTTGCTGAGACAGGGAAGTCAGTCTGAACTTTATTTTATATTTATTTCATACTTGATCATCCTCCTGCAACAATAAATTGGCGCCGTTGCTGGGGAAGCAATCATTCGCGCCTTAGATAGTTAAATCTCACATCTACTTTGAGTTACTTTTCAGGTGTATGCGCCGTTCTGGTCTACCACCCGAGTTTGACAGCTTAGACGAACCAGAGCGTTACCTACACATCCACTCTAAACTCAAAAGGATCATGATGGATGCTGAAACACAAGAACAGCTGATTGCCAGGCTTACAATGGAGCTAGCCGCAAAGGATACCACTATAGCCAATGAAAGATCAGCGAGGGAACAAGAAGCTGAGCGCGCAAGGCAAGCAGAAGCTGAGCTTGCCCAATATCCAACTACTGCTGAGGATTATATGCATCCAACCCTCGTCGTGCCTGAATCGGCGATTCTTATCCCTGAAAACTCTTTTGAAATTCGCACTCAATTTCTTATAGAGCTTAAAAATAATGCTTTTTTTGGTAGATTTAATGAGTGTCCTCTTGAACATATTACGAACTTTTCTGACATGTGCCGTACTCTTGCTGAAGGTACAACTCTGGAATATGTCAAGATGAAGTCTTTCCGCTGGTCGCTGGCTGGACCTGCACTGAAGTGGCTTGAAGGGCTGAAACCAAGATCACTGACAACATGGGCCCAAGTAGAGCAAGAGTTTCTGAACAAATTCTTCCCACCCGCCAAAACAGCACATCTCCGCCAGAAAATCACCGCCTTCCAACAGAAGCAAGGGGAACCGCTGGCAAAAGCATGGGAGTGCTACAAGGAACTTCTGCGATCTTGCCCTACTCATGGATAGCCACCCTACGTCATTCAGGAGATCTTCTTCAACTCTCTTGATCAAGTCACTAAGGACAGAATCAACCACTATACTCGCTATGAGTATCTGACAATGCCGCCAAGTGACGCATGGGGTGTGCTAGAGAAGCTCACCAACTACGACAACAAGTATGGGTCCACTGCAACTTATAAAGAGAACCCATACGCCAGGCCAGCACCTTTCATGCCCCTCTATGAGCCTCCTAAGGAAATTGATCCGGATGTAAGGGAACAGTACTACAGAGATCAGAACAAGAAGCTCATAAAGCAAGTAAAGTATCTTTCTGTCAACCAGCCTTGCATTGAATGCGGATCGCAGCGGCACACCACTCCTGAGTGCCCACACACAGAGCAAGTCAGGATTGCAGAACACCACGAGGAGGTAGCTTACGCAGGGGGTCCCAATCGCTACATAGGGGACCAAAGGTTTCAGCAACCACAATGGAACCAAGGTGTCCCTAGGAACCCCCCGCCCTATAGAGCTCCAGGACATCCGGAAAGGGACCAGAAAAAGGATGATATACAGACAGTCCTGGAGGAAATACGGAGGAATCACTCAGAAACTAGGCATTCTTTCAACTCCGTCTACACTCAGATGCAAGAGGTCAACTCTAGGCTTGGGGAGATTGATATATGGCGAAAATCAGTTGATACACAGATTGGTCCAGCTGGCAGCAGGAATCCTCAGACAGTCGGGTGCGCTCCCTGGGTCTTCAGAACCAAATCCTAAGGGAAAGACTGGGTACATCGCTGCTATAAAACTCAGAAGCGGACATCAACTGCAAGAGCCAGAGGTCGGAAAGTAGCAGAACGACAAAGAACAGCAAGTCGACATCGACAACACTGTAGTCGACATCGAGGAGGGCCTAGTCGACGTAGAGGAGAAACTTCAGAAACCTTCCTCTGCACTAAACAGAAACTCGACAACGCCCCATCTAGTCGAGATCGACAAGGACCTAGTCGATGTCGAAGAGCCCCTAGTTGAAGTTGACAAAGCTGCAGCCCCTCCGACGTCTGTTCCAAATCCGAAAAAGAGGCTGCCTTTCCCCATAAAATCTCCAAAGGACCCGGCAGAAAAGAAATTTCAGCGCTTCATCAAGATGCTTCAGAAACTCAACGTCACCATCCCCTTCACAGAAGCTCTCAATGAAATGCCATACTATGTCAAGTTCCTAAAGGAGATACTGAGCAAAAAGCGATCAATGGCTGAAATTACAGAGGAATGCAGCCATTTGGACCTACTGGAGAAGAGGCCGGATCCAGGTAAGTTTGCTATAACCATTGGATTTGGTCCATACAAAATTAATGCTTTATGTGATCTTGGAGCTAGTGTGAGTATAATGCCTTTAACAATTTGGTCCAAGATTAAGATAGGTGCCCTAGAGCCTGTGGATGCTAGACTTTATATGGCCAACAACACGGTGGTCATTCGAACAGGCATGGTGGACAATGTGCCAGTACAAGTAGGTAAATTCTTTGTCCCTACTGATTTCTTAGTTATTGATATGCAAGAAGATCCTGCTTGTCCAATTATTCTAGGGCGACCCTTCTTGGCGACGGTGGATGCCAACATAAGCGTAAGGAAAGGAGTGCTCACCTTCAACATCACCGATAAGGTAATTGAGTATTCCTTTAATAAAACTGAAAGGCATACATGTCCAATGAAAGAGGTGAAATCTATCTCAGCTAGCTACATCACCTGCGGGGAACCCAAGGTCAGAAATATGACCCCTGAGGAGCTGGAAAAGAGGGACATGGAGGCCCAAGTGGAGGAGATCATGGCAATCCTAAAGGAGGACGCAGAAAATCCAATCGACACAAATGAAGGTACGTCGTTATGGATTAATTATTTTTCGGATACCTTGATAGGAACTAAGTATGGGGTCAAGATCGACCAAGACTCCTCGACATCGAGGACCCTAGTCGATCTCGACAAGACACAGAAGCCTCCACCAGCACCAGCGTCATCGAGCAGCAACACAGAAGCTGAGGGCTACTCGACATCGACTAGGCTTGTCGAGATCGACCACCACCGGGCTGCACCAGCTCCTGCTTTCTCGACGCTGCAGCCACCAGGAGCAGAACCCTCATCGACATCGAGTAGGCCACTCGATGTCGACAAGCCCTCGACTTCACCAACTCCTCCATTCTCGAGCAGGACACCACAAGAACCTGCAGACTCGTCGAGATCGACTAGCCCTATTCGAGATCGACCAAACACAGTGGTCCCCGATTCTGTCGCTGCAAAGGTAAGCCAAGGTATGGATCTTTCTTCTCTTATTTCCATTAAAGATCTATCTATACATGGAAGAGGTTTGCCTTGGTATGTGCGCTTATGTAGGATATCCAATGATGAGCCAAAGGAATATGAAGTTGGAGACAAGCTCTATGTCTCTAAATCAAAGGATCATTGGTTCCCTAACAAATTCAATAAGAAGCGGATGGGACCTTTTGTGGTGAACAAGATCCATTCTGGAGGATTACAGCTGATGGACAAGAATGGAGTCTTATTTGAGGCCCAAGCTACATGGGCCCTGCAAATGCCACTTTGAGCTAAATGGAAAGTCGGCCTAGCGACTATAAAATCTAGAGCTTGTACATAGACTTTTTAGGACTTTTGAGACTTTGTTTTTGTTTTTTTTTTTTTTTGGTCTTGAACACTTTTAGTTTTGCTATTGTGGGTATATGTCTTCTACACTTTTCAGGTCCATGGATAGAAGCAAGCTATATCAACATTCATACTCAGCCCAGGAGGTGCTTCCATTCGAAATTTAGAGGCCCTGCACATCAGTCTAGTGAGTTTCTTTCTTTACCCTTGTTTTTATACAGTGAGGACACTGTAATATTTAAGTATGAGGTGGGGGAAGGGCTTACTTTGTGCATATTTGCCATATTTGACATATTTAGAATTTAATTCTTTGGATTGCTACATGTCTATTTTGGAATGCATTATTTATCTATGTGCTTATATGCATGATTTCCAAAAGTTTGAAAAATGACCCCCATTGAAAATTTTGAATAATGTCATGGAAGCTTCTATTGAACTCGACGATGCAAAATTAGATTCATCAGAGATATAGCATGAAATTGCCTAGTAAAGGGAAGTCATATTGAAGTGCATATTTTTATAAAAACCATAGAAGGAGGTAAAAATTTAAAGTTGCTTTTGACATGTTGCATGATAAGATGATGGAGGACTTTATATTTCCATATAATGCTCATTATTTGAAATCCTAGCCTTACCTATGCTTATGCATCACAAAAGCCATAATATGTCTTATTTCAATTATCGCTCCACATGACCTAATTATTTGCCATTCTTTACCTTATTCGGGGATTATATTGAGAATGATGTTACATTATGGAGATGTTATATGGTATTGTCATTTATTGGAGTTTGGAAGGAAATTGTTTGAAATATATGGAAAATTTAATGAGTGAAAGAAAATCCAATCACCTCAGGAGATAAAGGTAGATTGACTCTGCTCTCTGAGATAATAGTTTGGAGAGATGGGACACATTGTGAGGAGTCCAAAGCACTAAGTATCCGGGGCCATTCATGACACCCATGTTTGCGACTCGCGAGAAGGCAGTGCTGAGGTCAGAGAGGTAAAAGCATTATTATTGATAAAAGCATTATGAAAGGCGATGAAACTTATGAAAAGGAATGTGTAAATTCAATTTGGAAATACTCCATTTCCCCGGATCATTAGCACCACATTGCCAGAAATTGCCCACCTTTTAGCCTTTTACCAAATCTACTCCTTGTTTGAGCTTAAATTGAAGTCCTCTTGATTATCAATGCTTTGTCACGTATGAATGTTTTTTTGCATAACCCTCCTTTTGTGAGTAGATGTTGCTTTGATATAATTGCACATGCATGGATTTGTGACACTAGTACCTTTTCAAGGATGGTAATTGACTGTTGGGTTATATAAGAATGAATATGATATGTTGAGAGTTTTGATTTCATCCCCTGAATGACAGATAAAAGTATTGCTTGACGACAAGCAAGCTTAAGTATGGGGTGTTTGTTGTGAGCTGAATTTACCATATTTTACAGTAACTTTAATATCGTTTTTTGGATACTTTACATACATTTGGGTTAGCTGGTACAAAATCTATGTAGTTTATGTTTATTTGCCAAATTATGGAATCTACACCAGTTTCTGTTTAAATTTGCAGAATTCGAGACATTTTACAGCAACTCTACGGAAGGTCAGAAAAGCTCGGAAAACCAATACAGAAGTCCAAGGTCAAAGAAGCAGCGGAACCAAGAAAATCAAGCTGAGAGCCCAGGCTACTCGATCTCGAGTAGGCCCTACTCGATCTAGACGAGCATGTCCGAGCACAGGCCTTGTCGACTAAGAGCAATGTCGAGAGCCAGACCAACCCAGCTCCAGAGCCCTACTCGATCTCGACAAGACCTAGTCGAGATCGACGATGCCTCAACACCACACCCGGAGTCGACGAGGAGAGGAGGCAAGCCGAGGACGAGGACGACCAGGCAGCACTTGCTGCCAGCGACTCTACTCGCTGCAGCGGACCGCTCGCTGCCGCGGAAATCTTCGCTGCCAGCGGGACGCACCAAGACGAGGGAGCTCGCCAACTCGCTCCAGCGGAAGGGGGCTCTCGCACCTGCGGATCGACGACCTCGCTGCAGCGGAAGAGGCAACTCGCGGAAGCGGAAAGGAAGAACCCAACTCGATGTCGATGAGCCTTGTCGAGGTCGACGACGCCTAGGAGCCGTGTCCGAGCCTTGTCGAGCAGAGTCACCCGAGGAGTCCAGTCGACGACGAATCCTAGTCGACATCGACGAGCCCTTGTCGAAGTCGAGTAGAACAGCTTCTGGAATCGCGTCGACGTGAGCAGTCCGAGTAGAGTTGGGATTTCTTGGAAGCCGAGAAGACCAAAATCTATCCGATTTTATCTACATCTATCATGGAAGAGAGTTTTATCCACTTGAGACAATTTAGATATATTTAGATTTAATTTCTTTATTCCTTTTATTTATCCTTAAGCATTTTAGATATAGTTTTAGATATAGATATAGATATTCTATCCTTGATCAGCAAGGGTTAGAAGGCTATAAATAAAGCCCTAGGGGCTGGTTATTCAGCAATTCAATTTCGGAGGGAGAGAAGTAGTTCCACAGAGACAGTTTAGGGGTTCTAAGGTTTTTAGGGTTTTGGCTTTCTGCGAAAGTTGATTGCCGGGATTGTAAAGGCTTTTGAATATAGTTTAATGCAAGTTTCTTTTTATACATCAATGTCTGCGATTGCGATGAGGCGTGAGTAGTCCACCCACTTCTGGGGCTGGGGTGAGCCCGACGGTGGCCATTTGAGGAGATGCAGTAAAGGTCAGATCTTTTTATGCAATTCGTCTTCTATCCCTATGAGCATGATTCTTTTGAGAGAGTTGAAGGTGATCCTTGTTTGTATTAACTTGGATTAATTATTTCTGTCAAAAATCTGAGTTCTGCGAAAGTTGATTGCCGGGATTGTAAAGGCTTTTGGAAGTCTTTTATTATATTGATTTATTTCTGTCAAAAATCTGAGTTCTGTGTTTGAATTTGCAATTTAAGTTTTCTGTCTTTCTTGTCGATACAGAGGAGAGCCTTGTCGATCTCGAGTAGGACCCTAGTCGACATCGAGTAGAGTCTTGTCTAGGTCGAGTTAAGATCTCTTCTGTTGTCGTCGATTTTTAGTTTCTGTTTTCGATTTTTGACTTACTGTTGTCGATTTCGACTAGGCTTGTCGAGATCGAGTAAAGTTGCTGCCTTGCTTTGTTTTTTACTTTCGTTTGCTTTTGTTCTTTACTTTCTTTCGTTATTTTCTGTCTTTGCTTTTGTTTCTATTTTGCTTTGTCTTTTCTGCTTTTATTTCAGTCTTTCTGCTGCTTGTCTGTGAGAATCTGTTGCTACCTAAGAACTGCTGACGTGCTTCCTCGTGGATTCGATCCTGACAACCTTCTATTACAATGGGAGGAAGTCTTGTATTTATTTGCTGAGACAGGGAAGTCAGTCTGAACTTTATTTTATATTTATTTCATACTTGACCATCCTCCTGCAACAACACTTTCCATCAAATAACTTTCGTTATTAACAAGTAGGAATATAGAGGCTTTCGCATAAACCCTAATTGTTACCAAACCTTTTTCACATAATTAACCCAAGTTGCATTAAGATCACTTTCGCTTCAATAACACAAACAAGGATCAACTTCAACTCTCGCAAAAGAATCATGCTCATAGAGATAGAAGACGAATTGCATAAAAAGATTGTACCTTTACCGCATCACCTTACATGGTCACCGTCGGGCTCACCCCGACCCTAGAAGTGGGTGGACTACTCCCTCTTCATCGCAATCACAGACATCTTTGATGAAAAAGAACTAACTTGCATTAATAAACTCAAACTTACAACCTCTTCTCCTTCTCTCTCTATGTGTAACTACTTGTCTCTGAAATTGATTGAATAAAAACCAGCCCCTAAGATGGAATTGGACAATCTCTTCTCCAACCCTTTCTAATCAAGGATAGATGTCTCTATCTATATCTAAATCTCTTTATCTTTAAGCTTAAAGATAAATAAATGGAATAATGGAATTAAATCCATAAAGGAAATCTATCTAAAGTGGGCAAATCTTCTCTCCATAGATAGAACTTGATAGATCTCAGATAGAATTGGACAATCTTCGCCTCCAAGCAATCCAAAACCGCGTCGGAAAACTCATCGCGTAACGCGGCTCCGGATTGATCTCCTCGATATCGAGTAACTTGTGTCGTGGACTTCGGCTGGCTCCGCATGTCGGGTAGCTGGTGCTCGATCTGGCTCGGAAGTGTGGTTCTGGGGTCCTCGATATCAACAACTTTCGTCGATATCGAGTAAACTTGTGTCATCTTCCGTGTTGCTGGTTTTGGTCGAGTGACTCTTCCCCGAAACTGGCTTCGAAAATGTGGCGCTCAGGTTGTCGATATCTAGTAAGATCCTCGATATCGAGTAGATGCTGCTCGGCGTCTCCAGGTCTTCGGCTTCTCGACTTGGCATGACTCCTCGACTCAGGGCATGACTTCAGAGTGTTGTCGATATCGAGTAAACTACTCGATATCGAGTAGAGCTCCGGAGTCGGGTTGGCTTCGTCTTTAGCTTTCCTCGATCAGCTCCTACTCGACCAGCACTGCTCGGACATCATTCGTAGATATCGAGTAAATGTACTTGATATCGAGTAACTCTTGGTTTCAGCTTGATTCGTCCTGGTTCCGCTGCTCTTTGACCTCGGACTTCTGTAGTTGATTTCCGAGCTTTTCGTCATTTCTCAAAACTGCTGTAAATTGCCTCGAATTCTGCGAATTTAAACAGAAACTGGTGTAGATTCCATAATTTGGCAAATAAGCATAAATTACATAGATTCTGTACTTTTCTAGCCCAAATGAATGAAATGTATGCAGAAAACGATATAAAAGTTACTGTAAAACATGGCAGATTCAGCTCACAACATCCACATTCTATCTTTGGCGAGGAATTCAAGGTTTCATTGTTTGTTCATTGAATTTTGAAGGCAACAGCAATACACAGCATAACGACGCCCATATTCAGTCTTTGGAAAGGAAATCAAGGTTTCATTGTTTATTCATCAAATTTTGACGAATTTCGAAGGCGGTAGAAACACACAGCAGGAGCGGTGCCTGCTGAAGGAACTCTGGCGCCAGCCGCCCATTGTATAATGCCCGCTGACACAACACAGAAAAACTTTTGCTGATTTCTGGCATGGAAATCTTTGTAAGTTTGTTCCAAGATTTCTTTTTCTTTTTCTCTCTAAACCATCTATAAATTCATGAATATGATTGGACCCAAAAACTTGACACTTGGTGAGAAATTGGATTAGGATAACTTAGGCACTCGCTGGTATTCAAGTATTAAATTCTTTTGTGAGGATATTTAATGGGTTCTGGATGTTTTTTATGTCAGGTTGGCTCTGCTCCAGAAAGGAGGTCTTGAGAGATTCATGCAGAAGATCGTTCTATATCCCGAACTCACAAGGGAAATCGTCGCAACTGTGAAGATTTATGGAAGCAATCAAGTCTCTTTCAATCAGAGAGATGATACCTACAATGGAAACTGGTAAAGCACATTTTGGTACACATTATATGATAGTTTTAGTTGCATTTCATTGCAATATATCCATGGTTTATAGTTAATTCCACATTATTCTCTTTTAGTGCTAAAGTTCGGAAACTATGTTATTTTGTTGAATTTATGCATATTCGTAGTTCGAAGTGATGGAGAGATTGGTAAAGACCAAAAAAGGAGTCAAGATGCAGAAGGAATCAAGAAAGAAGGAAGAGGAATGAGAAAGACAAGAGCCAAGGCAGTAGAAGAACAAGAAGTTGAGAACACATCTTTTGCCGCGGCGAAACACTTGAGTCACCACGACAAAATGGCTAATTTTCCATGGTGATCTCCCAACAAAGAGTCACTACGGAAACAATAGGTCGCCGCGGTGAAAGGACACCTACGCCCTCCGTTTTAAGTGGCCGCGCCGTTTTTGCTGTTTTAAGAAAATACGAAATTTTTTCAAATCCTATCTTTCTAGGGTTTTAGAGGCCGATTTCAGATATTTATTAGACATATCTCAATAGATTTTCATCTTTCAATAATTCATTAACTTAGAGACATGAAACTCTTTTATAGGATTGAAGATTAGAGACTCCAAGTACGTTATGAGTACTTAGGATTCGTTTGGTTTTGCCTAAGATTCAAGACTTAGTTGGTTGAATCGTAAGAGTTGATTTCTATATTATTCCTATGTTTAGTTTATTATCCTTGCACCGGCTTATGTTGTTAGTTTTACTTTGATTAGCCATCTTTGGAGAATTACATCTTGCTAGGGTTTCAATTGATTCGTGAGAATAATAAGACCTTTTGAAGTAGTCACAAGTAAGTGATCCGTAAAAGGAGATCTTGATTGTGTAGGGTAAATATCGGTTCTTAAGTTGTTAGGGTTGAGGGGATGATAACTTTTGACATATACTAGTTGCTTAGGAGGGTTGGTACTTCCATTCTGCTAAGTACTATGGGACTTTTTACTATTTGTTTGTAAATTTTGCAGAGTTAGGGTTGCATGTAGATGTAAGAGATTTCCAGGATGTAACGAATGGAAATATATTTAAACCAATGTCGGAATAACTAACTGAGATTAAATAACTAGAAATTGAGTTAAGGATCGAGTAGACCAATCAATGGTGCGAATTCGTAGATGAAACCACTTCTCTTCTATCTTTTATTTTCTCTTGTCAATATTCCTTGTTGTTTATTTGCATTCACATTCCATCTTTTCTTACATATTGATAAATACACATTGTAATTGAAATACTTGGTTCTATGTGGGTTCGACCCCTTACATATATGCTATACTAGTTCGTTGGTTTAGAAATTATTATTTGGTGATGTGAAATGACGAGTTTCCCTCCATCGGAAACCATAGAGGGGATAAGTAAGTGTTGAGGAGTCTCGACAAAGCACACTGAAGATTGGAGACATGCTCTTTGAGACCCCTGATGTGTGCAGAATGTCATGTGTTCTAACAACCCAAATATAATTTCTATACCTTCAACTAATAACGACTATTAGTAGAAATTACAGATCAATCCCACATATAGTGCAAGCAACTTTGGTCAATCGTAGTTAGTAAGTAAGCAGTTCGTAAAGAAGACAATAGTAATGATGATCGGAAAATAGTAAACGAAGTAATGATTGCAAATAAGATAATAATATGAGAAGAAATATAGCTTTACTTATATTCGCAACACTTATAGATCCATGATCATCAAGTTGTTTGTTTATGCTTGGCTATCTATGTGTCGGTTTGTGCACATAATTAAATAGCTTTCTGATTCGACCACTATTAACTCCCTAAACTCTTACATGCAGTTCGAGAAGCAATAATTTCCTAATCACATTAGCATGTAATTCATGAAATCCTTCCATATTCAACGTGTCTCCTGATTGTCAACCTAGCTATCACATCTGCTAAGAATAATTATTCTTTGATTATATTCATGAATACCAACCTATTTATCAAGATTTATTTCCTACTATGTCGAATTAATGCCCGCTGATGCGGGACGAACGTTGTTGTCACTTTCACCCTTCCCCATGTTAGTAATAATATTCAAACTTAAACACAAACCTATAGATTAGGCAATCAATCACTTGATAAACCGAATAGCTACTAGTATAGCGATGAAGTCCGGTGTCGAACCCACAGGGAGAAGCGATTTCCTATTCAATAACTCTACGTAAAGACTCTTATGACAAAGCAACGATTTGTAACAAGTAACAAAGATGTAAAAGTAACCAGATATATGATCGCAAATAGTTTGATATCAAAGTAGAAAGAACATTTCACCTGCAATTCTCTAACAATGGTTGGAATTCATGGTCCTCTGATTGATCTATTAATTATTCATATTCATAGGTCTACTTGACTAAAGTTGAGAGATCCATAGAGATTCACTCATGTTATTCAATGTCACTAAAGAATAGCATTAAAAACTCAAGTAATCAAGATCAATTGACACATTGACTCAACACAATAAAACTAATAGGCGCATACCGAACTTAGCCCTAACCGAATATCCTCAACTTTGATCAATTGAAATCATCCACTACAAAGACAAAGAGACATCACTATCATCAATACCTTTGTTTGCTATCGAGAAAACAACAACGAATTCATAGCTAAGATGCAATTCCTAACATGTTGATCAGGCATAGAAAGGAACACAAATATAATAATTAAGCACAAGATGATAACTAAGAACATGAATAATCAAATAGAATCAAATCCTCACAATCCAAACAACCATGTCTTCGAATCCCAGGCAAAACTATGAGTTTTGAAACTCATAGGCCAATTCTCTCTAATTGAACTATTCTCTAACATCGTCTAACCTCTCTCAATAGAACTAAAAAAAAAACCTAATAAAGACTCTAAAAGCCGACCAAAAGTCTAGTGGAAAATAGAATAAACTAATAGGAAATTATGTCTTCGGATCCAAAATCGCGTATCCGGAAAATAGGTCCACGGCGGGCGCCGTGGAAATGGCGGCGGGCGCCGCTTATGAAATGTCCGTCGTTCCTTAATTGTCTTCAATAAACTCCAATGTCGTCCTTTCTAGCTCCTCCTTAGCTTCCATATGCTCCAAAACATGTTTCTTAAGCTCTTCCCAAAGTCCATCCAAGGTCGGAATGTAATTCTGTAGAATAAACACTAAAAACGCGTAGATTCCGAACTCGAATACTTCACAAGCAATATACAAAACTAGACTCAAATCATAGAAAAACCACTACCTAATAGCAATAAGAAACACCTATAATGCCTATATGAAATATGCATTATCACCCACAATAGTTGATGTAGCTATAATAAATTTGCATGTTGTTTACCTATCTTAGTGGCCAATCAAGACAAATAAACAGCATAAAATATAAAGACAAGACTAATGAATAACTACTGAAGTCTGTTGGGACTCGGGATCGGGGGTCGTGTGCACACGTGCGCCCTTGCGCTAATAGCCTCACACATAAGCCGAGAGGGGTTCCATCCTAAAACCAATTGGCTATAGGATGAGTAACCCACTAGCTTATATACTAAGGCTTCTCTGTTCATATTATCAATGTGAGACTCTTTTGGTCTCTTCACATCTTTCAATCTCGCAACACGCCCTCGCAAGTGCAACTAGGGTCATTTTTCGCCTCTAATTGACACTTAGACAATGGGTCTAGCATCTCATTCTCTTTTTAGCTAGCCCATGATCGAGAGTCGAACTGTTTGGCTTTCCCTCTCTGATACCATACTGAAGTCTGTTGGGACTTAGAAACGGGGGTCATGTGCAGACGTGCGCCTATTTGGTAATAGACTAGCACATAAGCCGAGCAGGGTTCCATCCTAAAACCAATTGACAATAGGAAGAGTAACCCACTAGCTTATATGCTAAGGCTTCTTTGTTCATAATATCGATGTGGGACTCTTTTGGTCTCTTCACATCTTTCAATCTCTCAACAATAACCAAATATGCATAAACCAAATAGTAACTATATAATAGTATTCAAAAACCCTCACATGTCTCTAACCAGTGCATAAAATATAAGCGAAACTATATAAAAAGTTTCGCTGAGGATTGCTTACTGAAAATATCAAAAAAGGGGAGAGTAAGAAGTGGAGAGATGTGGTGTGTGTTGTGTGAATTGAATGTGTATAATGCGGTCGAGGAGAGCTATATTTATAGGCATAGGAGAGCTATCTTGTCTATTCGTGGAATCTTCAGCGGGTGCTGTGAGTATGTGGGCGCCGGTCCTTGGACCGCAGGCGCCGCCTTTAAAATGACTTCATTTCTTCTTCTTCTTGTCTTGTATTTCTCGTTTCTCCTTCCATCTTCTTCCTTGACTCTTCCTTAAGCTTCTACGGCTTCGTTTTATAGCTTTCCTCTATCTCCGTTAGCTTGATTTCCCAGAATCTGCATAGTTAAGCATAAAAAGCGTAGATTCCAAACTTTGCAATTTTCAAGGCAATGAATGTACTTTATACTAAAAACCTAATTAAATGCAACCCAAATGACTTAAGAATGACCGTCCAAGCTTACTTCACTTTGAATTTTGATTGCTAGAAATTCCATGACTGTGAGAAAAATGTATGGTTCTAGTGGATCTCCTTGTCGAATGCTCCTAAAAGTTTTGAATTGTTACCCAGGTATATTGTTAACCATAATGGAAAAGGTGAAAGTGGTGAAGCATTTGAAAACCTAATTTATCCAAAATGGATGGAAGCACATTTTCTTAAGTATACACTCAATAAATTTTCAATTAATTTTATCATAGGCTTAATTTTGTGTCTAATTTCAGTCCCACCCAACCCTTTCGTCATTTTTGCTTATCGAATGTTTGAAACTCTTCAGGGGCTATTAAGAATGTTATCTTGAATAGTTATTCCTTCCACTAAGGCTTCTTGGAATGGGCTAATAATCCTAGGATGAATAGGTTTAAGTCTATTTGCTAGTATTTTGTCAATGATTTTGTAGACCATATTGCATAAATTGATAGGTCTATAATGATTTATGATTGAAGGATTATCTATTTTAGGAATTAGGGAAAAAAATTTTGGTTCAGTTTTCTTGGCATTGTTCCGGAATAGAAGAAACCTTAATAGTTTTTGCATAATGATTTACCTATTGTCTACAAGTAATGTTTATAAAAATCTAGAGGAAAACCATCGGGACTCGGTGTTTTGTCTTATGCCATTGCGAAAATGGTATCTTTTATTTCCTTGTTTGTGAAAAGTTTTGTAACGTTAATATTTTCCTCCACCGTAACTTCTTGATTTATGTGTCTTAAATGGTTTGGGTTTATGGATTAGTTATTGCATTCTTTGAAATGTTCTGCTAGCTCTTCCCTTTTTTGATATTAATGAACAATCCTGCCATGGTTTGGAAACAGTTAGTTCTATTTCTATTGATGCAAATCTTAGACACAGTTTGATAATATTTGGTATTTTTGCCTCCAAGTTTGAGGTGTTTTACCTAGCTCTTTCTTTCCAAAATTTGTGATTAAAGAGAAGCATTTCATGTCGATTTTTTTCCAATCTTTGTAGCTCCAAGTTATCCATCAAGCCATGTATATCAAAATCCATTTAAAACGCCATTGAAATCGTAGCCCAAACCCAAAACCGAATAGAAATCCTGAGAGGAAACCTCAGATTTGGTGGCAGTTCATGTAGCAAAAATGTTGTTTCACCGTAGAGAAATATCATTTCACATCGTAGACTCACCTCAGAGCTCCCAGCGAGAGGGAGCTCCCGCTGCCGCGACCCGCGATTTCCGTCACAACGAAATCTCATTTCATCGTGGCAAAAGTCAGCCTTCATCTCCTCGCAAAGGGGCTTGCTCATTCTCCACCAAACCATTTCCAAACCTCACAATCCCCTTACCTAACCTCAATGAACATGTTAGGGGTAAAATGAGACCACAAGAGAGGGATTTAGAGTTAGTTCTCACCGAGGTGCTTCGAAAGTGGCCATGGGAGCTGTTTCGGCTGCCTTGGCTTCGTTTTGGGTCGGAATCACCTCGTTCTTGGCCTAGGACGACGGAGAAGTGGTTAAAGGTAAAAATTTATCAAGTTTCAAGCATAACAAAGTGAAAAGGAAGGCTTATCAAGCTGTTTTGAGGAAAACTGAGGAATGGGAGAATAGGGAGAAAAGTGGCTCGACAGGGCTGCTTTCCGGCGAATCTGGGCAGCTTATGGGTGTTGAGAGAGGAGGAGATCAAGAATGAAAATTAAATACGAATAAAATAAAGCAAACTGATTGGATCCCAACAAATAATGTTCAAGACTCCCTCCCGATGTAGTAAGACAAAGTCAGATTCGATCCTCGAGGAAGCTCGTCAGCGGATCCTAGGCAGCGGAAAAGTCTCACGGCAGAAGTCGACCACAGGTTGCTCGATCTCGAGTAAAGTTACTCGATAGAAGATCGGACAAGTCGAAACAGAGCAGGCAGCAGACACAGATTTTACTCGATATCGAGTAAATTTCCTCGATGTCGAGGAAAACTTTGGTCGATCTCGGGTACCTGCAGTTCAGAAGCTACGGCGATCTTTGTCGATCGAATGTCAGAAGTCGATGTCGACCAGTTTTGTTCGAAATCTAGGAAAACAGTAACTTTAAAAGAAAGAAAATAAAGAACAAGGTTTTGCGAAACTCAAAATAAGCTATGTGAAAGAAAACTTCCAAGATCGGGGTTTGCAACAACGATAACCAAACAGGCGTACGGCAAGATGAATAACTATAATCATGCAAATCGCATCGAAGGATCAAGCTTTCGCCTTTTCCAACAATTAAGAAACTCTTTCAAGAAACCTAATTGTATCTACCGATTTTAGGTTTACAATCCAAGTTGTTAGCATGGATCTCCATTGAATGGGTAATAAACACATAAAAGGTAGTAGATGCTCAAATCATGATAAAAGTCGGATCTTTACCTCAAACAGGCAGGACTATTATCGGGCTCACCCCAACCCTAGAAGTAGGTGGACTACTCGCGCCTCATTACAATCACATACATTGATTGAAAAGAAATAACTTGCATTAACTAAATTCAAAGTCTTTACAATCTCGACACTCCAACTTTCGTTGAACGCCAAAACCCTAAAACCTTTGAACTTCTAAACTTCTCTGTGGAACTACTTTTCTAGCTTCTGAATTGAATGAATAAAACTCAGCCTTATACGCTTTATTTATAGGCTTCCAATCCTTGCTAATCAAGGAAGGAAAGTATATCTAATTTCTAAAGATAAAACTTTAAATAAAAGGAACATTTATCTTAAAAGGAAATATATCTAAAATATCTAAATATCTTCATATGGTAGATAAATCCTCTCTCCATGGATAGATCTTGATATATACTTGATAGATCTTTGATAGACTCGGATTTCTTCGCTCCCAAACAATCCAAACAATCCAGCTCGACTCGGACATGCCCAACAGCGTCACGACCTAGGAACTTTTTGCTCGATATCGAGGAATTTCCTCGACATCGAGGAACATTGTCGTCGACTCGGCTTCCTTTGTCTTCTCGAGTAACTTCTCCTCGGATCCTCGAGCAGGTGTTGCTGATGGGTTTAGTCGATATCGAGGAATTTCCTCGACATCGAGTAAACTTGTCACTCGAGTTGGCTTGTTCACTCAGTTTCTCGATATGGCTTTTCCTCGAGCAGGCTCTACCTTACTACTTTTGTCAATATCGAGGAATTTCCTCGACATCGAGGAAATGTTGCTCGAGTTGTCTTGCTCCTCTTCTCGACTTCTCGATCAGCTCTTCTCGAACAGGCTTTGCTCGCACTTCTTTGTCGATATCGAGGAGTTTTCCTCGAAATCGAGCAACTCTTGCCTTCTGGTTTTGTCCCGAAATGGCTCCAAATTCTGTAATATTAAACCAAAACTTATGTAGACCTCTATTTCTTGCAAATAAGCATATATTACATAAATTCAACATATTCCCAGCCCGAAATATCCAAAGTATATAGAATATGGAGCTAAAATGTGCACTTCAACATGGCTTTTTTAGTGGACATCAAATCACCCCATACTTAAGCTTGCTTGTTCCCAAGCAATAACTTGGATGGTCATTCAGGGGAAGAATTTAAGACTCTCAACATCATAGATTCATTCTCATATAACCTTGCAATCAATTACCATCATCGTAAAGGTACTTGTGCCACAAATCCATGCATGTGCAAATAAAAAGCAATATCTACTCACAAAAGGAGGGTAATGCAAAAACAATTTATGTGACAAAGCATTAATAATCAAGTGGGCTTTAATTTAAGCTCAAATAAGGAGTAGATTGGTAAAAGGCTAAAGGTTGGCAATTTTTGGCTATGTGGTGTTTAATCCGGGAAAATGCATTATTTTCAAATTTTCTTAACCACATTCCTTCTCCATAAGATTCATCACCTTCCATAATGCTTTTATCAATAATATGCTTTTACCTCTCTAACCTCAGCACTGCCTTCTCGCGAGTCGCAAACATGGGTGTCATGAATGGCCCGGGATACTTAGTGCTTTGGACTCCTCACATGTGTGTCCCATCTCACTGAACTATTATCTCAGTAAGCAGGGTCGATCTACCTTTATCTCCCGAGGTGATCGGATTTTTTCTCACTCATTAAATTTTCCATATTTTTCAAACAATTTCCTTCCAAACTCCATATATGATATATCACAACACAAAAACCATATGATAATCTCCATAATGTAACATCATTCTCAACATAATCCCCATATAGGAAATAAGGTAGAGAATGGGCAATATTTAGATCATATGGAGCAATATATGAAATAAGGCATATTATGGCTTTTATGATGCATAAGCATAGGTAAGGCTAGGATTATAAACAATATGAGCATTATATGGAAATATAAAGTTATCCATCCTCTTATCATGCAACATGTCAAAAGCAATTTCAAATTTTACCTCCTTTCATGGTTTTCAAGAAAATATGTACTTCATTGTGACTTCCCTTTACTAGGCAATTTCATGCTATATCTCTAATGAATCCAATTTTGCATCATCGAGTTCAATTAAAGCTTTCATGACACTATTTCTTTGAACAGTATACAAGCAATGGGAAATGTCTCATAGAATTTTGAGTTTAGCCTTATGCACAAAAATTTAAAATTTTACTAAAAAATTCACCATGTAAAACCAAAAACAAGAATAAAACATATAATAATTATAATAAGCTCTTCCCGCACCCCATAATTAAAATATACAGTGTCCCCACTGTATAAAATTACTATAAAACAGAGGTAAAGGAAGGAACTCACTGAATAATGCGTCGAGGAAAGCAAAATAGGGCATGTCGAGTAAATGTGTTGGTCGATGTCAGGGAATTTGGTCGATATCGACCAACTTACTCGATATCGAGTAAATGTTGGTCAAAATCGGGTAGCTGCTTTTCCTCCTCCCCTGGTCGGTTTTCACCTCAGGAGCCGATATGGACTAAGTTTTAGTCGATATCGACAAGGTTTGGTCGACTCCAGTTTTCTTCGATCTGCAAATTTGTTAATGTTGCCCGAAAACAAGATTCCACATGAAGTATTCAAAAAGAAAAACAAACAAAATCAAAACCAAAAAAAGTTTCAAAGTCCCAAAATTCATATGTTTTATGTACATGCTCTAGATTTTAGAGTCGCTAGGCCAACTTCTCTGTTTGCGCTCAAGGACCGTTAATGTGGCCCCCTTGTGCTTGGCCCTTCTCCTGGATCATCTATGTTCTGATTGTAGTATGCAAGCTCAGCTGATAGGTGGTCGTTTGCATAATATCCCTTTTCTTCCTTCCTTTTCTTTCCAGCTCTCATCCTTCGCAGATTTGCTCGCCACGGGGCCTTACCTCCCCTTAAATTACTTATAATTTTCTTAATGGACTGAGGAGGAGTAGAATTCATACCTGAACTTACCTTTTCAGGCCCAAAACAGAAATATTCGGGTTTAGGGTTTGTCGATGTCAAGTAATACGGGTCAACATCGAGTGCAGGGACCCCATACTTAGGCTTTTGGAAAGTTTGGTGCTCAGCAGGGGAAGTCGATGTTGAGAAAGCTTGGTCGACATCGAGGAAAACAAGTCGATGTCGAGTTGCCTTTTGGTGTTTTCCCCTGTTGTTTGCTCGATCCCGTGGTTGCTGATGCTCTTCACCTCCAGCCATGAAATTTCCTCCTTTGCAGGGCCAAAAGAGAAATCTAAGACCTCATCGCCTATTGTGAAGGTGAGCAATCGTTGTTTGACACTAATCTTGGAATCTGCAGTAGCTAGGAATGGTCTACCAAGAATAATAGGGCTAGTAGAATCTTCAACGTAGTCTATAATAAGGAAATCAGTAGGTACATAGAACTTACCAACCTGGACAGGGACATTCTCAACCATACCTGTAGGGATGACCACTGTATTGTTTGCCATGTATAGCTTGGCATCCGAAGGCTCTATAGACCCTATCTTTACCTTTCACCGGATTGATAAGGGCATGATACTCACGCTTGCTCCTAAATCACACAAGGACTCATATTTATATTGTCCAAATCCCATAGTAATAGAAAACTTACCAGGGTCAGGTCTCTTCTCAGGGAAGTCTATTCGTTTGCATTCGCCGGCGATTTCTGAGAGTGATCGCTTGTTGCTAAGGATTTCCTTGAGAAACTTGACATATTCAGGCATTTCTTGAAGAGCTTCTGGAAAAGGAATGGAGACATTCAATTCTTGAAGCATCTTAACAAATATTTTAAACCTACCTGCAGTGGGATTTTTCAGCGCTTAGGAAGGGAAATGCAGTGTCTTTTTCTGCTTTGGAGCCTGTTGTTAGCTGAATCTGTCATATTTTACAGTAACTTTAATATCGTTTTCTGCATACATTGCATACATTTGGGTTAGATAGTACAGAATTCGCAGAAGTCCAGAATTCGAGACGCTTTACAACAATTTTAAGGAAGGTCAGAAAAGCTCGGACTACAGAAGTCCAGAATCCGAGAGTATAGAACCAGGACAAACCGAGCTGAAGTCCGAGCTACTTTATCTCGAGTACACCTTACTCGATCTCGAGTAGAGAGCCCGGGCAAACTTGGTCGACAAAGCCTGGTCGAGAAAGCTGAGCCAGACCAACCCGACTCCCGTAACACAACTCGATCTCGACAAGACCTAGTCGAGATCGACGACACCTCAGCGCCACACCCGGAGTCGATGAGAAGAGGAGCTCATCGAGAAGTCGAGGATGAAGACGCCGAGCACATCTCTACTCGATCTCGATGAGACCTTGTCGAGATCAACGAGCCACCTAGCGCCTGTCCGAGTCCATGCCGAGGAGGAGTCCTCGACATCACCAGAGAGCCATCCTCGACCACAACCCTAGTCGATCTCGATGAGCCCTAGTAGAGATCGACGACGCCCAGGAGCCCAGATCCGAGCCATCTCGAGCAGAGCCATGTCGAGCAGAGTCAGTCGACGACGAATCCTAGTCGATGTCGACGAGCCCTTGTCGAGGTCGAGTAGACCGGTTTCTGGAAGCGCGTCGACGTGAGCAGTCCGAGTAGAGTTGGGATTCCTTGGGCACGAAGGAAGTCGAGAAGGCCGAGATTCTATCCAAATTTATCATCATCTATCCATGGAAGGAAGATCTATCATCATGAAGACATATTACCTAGTTTAGATTTATCTTTTCCTTTTAGATTTATTTCCTTTATTGCTTTTATTTATCATTAAGCCTTTTAGAGATAATTTTAGATATAGATAGGAGATTCTATCGTTGATTAGCAAGGAATAGAAGGCTATAAATAAAGCCCTAGGGGCTGAGCATTAGGCATCTTATTCAATTCAATTTCGGAGAGAAGTAAGTAGGAGAAGTAGAGGGAGAAAGTGAGGCCGAGTGGAGCAAAGGAGCGAGAGCAAGTTGGCTTTGTTCGGTTGCACTTTCCTAAGTTTAGTTTAATGCAAGTTTCTTTTCATCAATCAATGTCTGAGGTTGCGATGAAGCCCGAGTAGTCCACCAACTTCTAGGGTTGGGGCGAGCCCAACGATAGCCATGTGTGCTTGAGGTAAAAGATCCGACCTTTATCATGTTTTGAGCATTTTCCTACTTGTTTATGTGTTTATTACCCGTCTAATGGAGATCCATGCTAACAACTTGGATTATAAACATAAAATTAGTAGAGACAATTAGGGTTTCTTGAAAGAGTTGTCTAATTATTAGAAAAGGCGAAAGCTTGTCCTTTGATGAAATTCACATGATTATCTGTTTATCTCTGCCTTATGCATGCTTTGTTATCGTTGTTGCAAACCCCAATCTTGGAAGCCTTTTAAATTAAGTTTAGTTCGAAATCCCAAAGCCTTTGCATTTATTTTCTTTCGTTTTAGTCTTTGTCTTACTCGAGATCGAATAGCACTCGTCGATCTCGACTACTGATCTTCGACCAAGGTCGCCGTAGCTTCTGTGTGCAGGTACTCGACAAGACAAGCCGAAGTCGACGAGGACTCTACTCGATATCGAGTAGCCTCTAGTCGATATCGACTACACCCGGTGCTTGCTGCTGCGCTGTGTTCAGCTGTCCGATCTTCTGTCGACTACCATAGTCGAGATGGAGGACCCTGTTGTCGACTTCTGACCGTAAGATTCCATCGCTGCCTAGGATCCGCTGACACGCTTCCTCGTGGATCGATCCTGACTTCCCACTGCTGCATCAGGAGGAGGTCTTGTAATTATTTGCGTGGGCAGAATCTGGTTTGATTTATTTTGTTATATTTCATACTCGATATCCTCCTATCAACAAATTGGCGCCGTTGCCGGGGAAGCAATCATTCGCGCCTTAGGTAGTTAAATCTCATTCGCGCCTTAGGTGTATGCGTCGTTCTGGTCTACCACCTGAGTTTGACAGCTTAGATGAACTGGAGCGTTACCTACACATCCACTCTAAACTCAAAAGGATCATGACGGCCGCTGAAACACAAGAGCAACTGATCGAAAGGCTTACAAGGGAACTAGCCGCTAAAGATGCTGCTATCGCCACTGAGAAAGCAGCAAGGGAGCAAGCAGAAGCTGAGCTTGCGCAATATCCAACTACTGCAGAGGATTATATGCATCCAACTCTTGTCGTGCCTGAATCGGCGATTCTAATCCCTGAAAACTCTTTTGAAATTCGCACTCAGTTTCTGATAGAGCTTAAAAATAATGCTTTTTATGGCAAATTTAATGAGTGTCCTCTTGAACATATTACTAATTTTCATGACATGTGCCGTACTCTTGCTGAAGGTACAACTCTGGAATATGTCAAGATGAAATCTTTTCGTTGGTCTCTCGCTGGACCTGCACTGAAGTGGCTTGAAGGGCTGAAGCCGAGATCTCTCAACACCTGGGCCCAAGTAGAGCAAGAGTTTCTGAACAAATACTTCCCACCCGCCAAAACAGCACTTCTTCGTCAGAAAATCACCGCCTTCAAACAGAAGCAAGGGGAACCGCTGGCAAAGGCATGTGAACGCTACAAAGAACTGCTGCGATCTTGCCCTACTCATGGACAGCCACCCTACGTCATTCAGGAGATCTTCTTCAACTCTCTTGATCAAATCACTAAGGACAGAATCAACCATTATACTCGCTATGAGTATCTGACGATGCCACCAAGCGACGCATGGGGTGTGCTAGAAAAGCTCACTAACTACGACAACAAATATGGGGCTCCTACAAACTATGAGGAGAACTCCTACGCCAGGCCAGCACCATCAATGCCACTTTATGAGCCAGCAAAGGAGATCGACCCAGATGTCAGGGAGCAGTTCTACAGAGACCAAAATCGCAAGCTCCTCAAGAAAGTCAAATATCTATCTGTCATTCAGCCTTGCATCGAATGCGGATCACAACGGCACACCACTACTGAGTGCCCACACACTGAGCAAGTCAGGATGGCAGAAACACATGAAGAGGCAGCCTACGCTGGGGGTCCAAATCGCTACATGGGAGACCAACAGTCCTACCAACCACAGTGGAACCAAGGTCCTCCTAGGAATCCCCCACCCTACAGAGCTCCAGGACATCCAGAAAGGGATCAAAAGAAGGATGATCTGCAGCTTATCCTTCAGGAGATGCGTTGGAATCAGGGCACCATCAACAACCAATTCCAGAACATCACTACAAAATTTGGAGAATTGGACATCTGGAAAAGGGGAATAGAAACGCAGATGGGTCAAATCGCTGCACAGATCCCACGACCGTCCGGACAACTCCCTGGGCAAACAGAACCAAATCCTAAGGGGAAGACCGGACACGTCGCAGCTATCAAACTCAGGAGTGGACATCAATTACACGAGCCAGAGGTCGGAAAACAGCAAAGCAAGGCAGAGCAGCAACTCGAAACAGAGCACAACCAACTCGATCTCGAGGAGGGTGTACCCGATATCGACAAGCCGCTACTCGACACAGACCAGAAGCTGAGCTCGGACTCCGCTGCGCAGACCAGCAACTCTAGGTCGACCACCCTACTCGATGTCGAGAAGCCCGTGTTCGAGATCGAGGAGCAGCATCTGGCTGACGTCGACGACTCTACAACACCTCCGACAGCTGATCAGGCTCCGAAACTTAAAAAGCCACTGCCTTTCCCTTCAAAAGCACAGAAAGATCCCAGTACAGGTAGGTTTACCAGATTTGTTAATATGCTGCAAGAACTGAATGTTTCTATTCCTTTTACAGAAGCCCTGCAAGAGATGCCTGGATATGTCAAATTTCTGAAGGAAATCCTAAGCAAGAAGCGATCCATCTCAGAGATCGCAGGCGAATGCAAAGTACTCCACTTCCCTGAAAAGAGACCTGACCCTGGTAAGTTTTCTGTTACTGTGGGTTTTGGACAATATAAATATGATTCTCTGTGCGATTTAGGAGCAAGTGTGAGCATCATGCCTTTATCAATCTGGCGGAAAGTAAAGATAGGATGCATAGAACCTGTGGATGCCAAGCTATACATGGCAAACAATACAGTAGTCATCCCTACAGGTATAGTTGAGAACGTCCCTGTCCAGGTTGGTAAATTCTTTGTTCCAACTGATTTCCTTATCATTGATTGTGTTGAAGATCCTACTAGCCCTATTATTCTTGGTAGACCATTCTTATCTACTACAGATGCCAAAATAAGTGTCAAGAATAGATCGCTCACCTTCACCATAGGCGATGAGGTTTTGGATTTCTCTTTTGGCCCTGCAAAAGAGGAAATTTCATGGCTGGAGGTGAAAAGCATCAGCAACCACGGGACCAAGCAAACAGCGGAGGAAGGAGCCAACATTGTACTCGAGATCGACAAGGGCTACTCGATCTCGACAAGGGACCTACTCGATCTCGATAAGACTTTGTCGATCTCGACAACCACTGCAGAGCCCGAAACTTGCCAAGAGCCTAAGTATGGGGTCCCTGTACTCGAGGTCGACCAACTGTACTCGATCTCGACTAGCCCCAAGCCCAAAGATTTCTGTTTTGGGTCCGAAAAGGTAAGTTCAGGTATGAATTCTACTCCCCCTCAGTCCATAAAGAAAATTATCAATGATTTAAGGGGAGATAAGGCACCCTGGCAAGAGAATCTGCGAAAACTAAGAGATGGAAGGAAGAAGAAGAAAGAGAAAGGAGATGATGAAAGCAACCACCTGTCAGCTGAGCTTGCATACTACCATCAGGACCTAAATGATCCAGGAGAAGGGCCTAGCATGAGTAGGCCCCACAATAATGGTCCTTGAGCGCAAACGGAGAAGTCGGTCTAGCGACTTTAAAATCTAGAGCATGTATATAGAACTTTATGAATTTTGGGACTTTTTGAACTTTGTGGTTTTTGTTTTTTGGTTTTGGTTTTATGTCTTTTAGAATATTTTATGTGAATAGTCTTGTTTCTTGTGCAATCTACCACTTTTAGGTCGGCAAGCATATAAGGACAGCGAAAAGTGGAATAAAGAAGTTCCTGAAAACAGTCAGAATCGACGAAGGCCAAGTCGACTACGACAAGGAGGAGAAGCCCAGAAGTTACTCGACCTCGAGTAGATGTACTCGACATCGACAAGCCACCAGACGCTCCTCGAGTTCAGAAAACCACTGGACGCAGACGAAGCTACTCGAGATCGAGTAGCATGTTGTTGTGAGCTAAATCTGCCATATTTTACAGTAACTTTAATATCATTTTCTGCATACTTTGCATACATTTGGGTTAGATAGTACAGAATCTAGGTAGTTTATGTTTATTTTCCAAATTATGGAATCTACACCAGTTTCTGTTTAAATTCGCAGAATTCGAGACGTTTTACAGCAATTCTAAAGAAGGTCAGAAAAGCTCGGAAAACAACTACAGAAGTCCAGAATCCGAGAGTACAGAACCAGGACAAACCGAGCTAAAGCCAGGGCTACTCTATGTCGAGTACACCTTACTCGATCTCGAGTAGAGAGCTCGGAGGACTTGGTCGACAAAGCCTGGTCGAGAAAGCTGAGCCAGACCAACCCGACTCCTGGAACACAACTCGATCTCGACAAGACCTAGTCGATATCGACGACACCTCAGCGCCACACCCGGAGTCGATGAGAAGAGGAGCTGATCGAGAAGCCGAGGACGAAGACGCCGAGCACATCTCTACTCGATCTCGACAAGACCTAGTCGAGATCGACGAGCCACCTAGCGCCTGTCCGAGCCCATGCTGAGGAGGAGTCCTCGACATCACCAGAGAGCCACCCTCGACCACAACCCTAGTCGATGTCGACGAGCCCGAGTCGAGATCAACGACACCCAGGAGCCCAGATCCGAGCCATGTCGAGCGGAGTCACCCGAGAAGTCCAGTCGACGACGAATCCTAGTCGACATCGACGAGCCCTTGTCGAAGTCGAGTAGACCCGTTTCTGGAAACGCATCGACGTGAGCAGTCCGAGTAGAGATGAGATTCCTTGGGCACGAAGGAAGTCGAGAAGGTCGAGAATCTATCCAATCTATCAAGATACATCATGGAAGAGGAGTTCTATCCACTCTAAGACATTTAGATATATTTAGATTTAATTTCCTTATTGCTTTTATTTATCCTTAAGCATTTTAGATATAGTTTTAGATATAGATATAGATATTCTATCCTTGAGTAGCAAGGACTAGAAGGCTATAAATAAAGCCCATGGGGCTCACTTTTATTAATTCAATTTCAGAGTTAGAGAAGTAGTTCACAGAGACGGGTTAGGGAGTTCAGAGGTTTTAGGGTTTTGGCGTTCAACGAGAGTTGGATCGCCGGGATTGTAAAGTCTTTGAATTTAGTTTAATGCAAGTTGTTATTTTCTTTCAATCAATGTCTGAGTTTGCGATGAGGCGTGAGTAGTCCACCCACTTCTAGGGTTGGGGCGAGCCCAACAATAGCCATGCGCGCTTGAGGTAAAGATCCGACCTTTATCATGTTTTGAGCATTTTCCTACTTGTTTATGTGTTTATTACTCGTCTAATGGAGATCCATGCTAACAACTTGGATTATAAACATAAAATTAGTAGAGAAAATTAGGATTTCTTGAAAGAGTTGTCTAATTGTTGGAAAAGGCGAAAGCTTAGTCCTTTGATGTGATTTACATGATTATTTGTTTGGTTCTGCCTTATGCATGCTTGGTTATCGTTGTTGCAAACCCCAATCTTGGAAGCCTTTTTAAATTAAGTTTAGTCAAAATCCCAAAAGCCTTTGCATTTATTTTCTTTTGTTTTAGTCTCTGTCTTACTCGAGATCGAATAGCACTCGTCGATCTCGACTACTGATCTTCGACCCAAAGTCGCTGTAGCTTACTTGTGCAGGTACTCAACGAGACGAAGCGAAGTCGACTAAGACTCTACTCGACATCGAGTAGGCCTTGTCGATATCGACGAGCCCTTGTAACTGCTGCTGCGCTGTGTTCGACTGTGCCTGACCCCTGTCGACTAACCCTTAGTCGAGGTCGAGTACCACTGTTGTCGACTTCTGACCGTGAGATTTCACCGCTACCTAGGATCCGCTGACACGCTTCCTCGTGGATCGATCCTGACTTCCCGCTGCTGCATTAGGAGGAGGTCTTGTAATTATTTGCAAGGGACGGAATCTGGTTTGCTGTGATTTATTTGTATTTTATTATTGCATACTCGATTTCCTCCTATCAACAAATTGGGGCCGTTGCCGGGGAAGCAATAATTCGCGCCTTAGGTAGTCACATCTCACTTTTCTTTTGAGTTACTTTGCAGGTGTATGCGCCGTTCCGGTCAACCACCTGAGTTTGACACCTTAGATGATCCGGAACATGTCCTACACATCCATTCTGAACTGAAAAGAGCCATGGAGGCCGCAGAAACACCGGAACAGCTGATACAGAGGCTTACAAGGGAACTGGCCACAAAAGATGCTGCTATCGCCGCTGAGAAAGCAGCAAGGGAACGGGCAGAAGCTAAGCTTGTGTTGCGTAGATGGGAACATTACGCTAAATCGCCCAAATCAACAATGACAAGTTGGTTCGATAATGTCCCCTTCTATGAGCCAATCAACATCGACTACCTGGCCTCGACATATACACATTCTGGAGGAACTGATCCAGAAACACTAGCCGAAATCGTTTGTACTACAGAAACCCAGGTATGTCCTTCCTCTATTTCAATTTTGCTATCTATCTTTGAAGAATCTTTGGAAGGATTCCAAGAAAAAGAAGAGACACCAACGCAAAATCCGAACGTCGTTGCCCATGGTGCTTCAAGGTCGCTTTTACCCTATAAGGTGAAGGCCATTCCTGACAATTTTGAGCAACCGATGTTCATATTCAAGTATGGGGTCCTCACAAAGTGGCATTAAGCTCCACAAGATGAAGTGGAAATATCTCTTCCCACTCCACCGTTTTGCTGTGGTGGAGACGCGCAAACAAATCAACCAATGGATCGAAAGAGGTATGATTATGAGGTATGCAAATTTCCTTTATATATTCCTTTATGCATGCCAGCTGGAGCCCAGGAAGATGGATGGGTGAAGCCATGGAGTATTCACTCGGGGAGGTTTAAGCTTCTTCACATGATGCCCCCGGATGACATCCCACGCTTCCCACCACCGGAGGAACCACCAGATCAACCTATACCTCCGGACAAAGATGAACCAGGCTAATGCTTAATGAAGAAGTCGGCCTAGCGACTATAAAATCTAGAGCTTGTAAATAGACATTTATTTTTGGGACTTTTGGACTTTGTTGCTTTTGTTTGTTTTTGGTTTTGAACACTTTTAGTTTTTCTATTATGGGTATATGTCTTCTACACTTTTCATGTCCATGGATAGAGGCAAGCTATATCAATATTCATACTCGGCCCAGGAGGTGCCTTCATTCAATATTAAGAGGCCCTGCACACTAGTCTAGTGAGTTTCTTTCTTTACCCTTGTTTTTATACAGTGAGGACACTGTAATGTTTAAGTATGGGGTGGGGGAAGGGCTTACTTTATGCATATTTGCCATATTTTGACATTATGTGTGCATATTTAGAATTTATTTCTTTGAATTTCTACATGGCTATTTTGGAATACATTATTGATTTATGTGCTTATATGCATGATTTCCAAAAAAGTTTGAAAAATGACCCCCATTGAAATTTTTGGTTAATGTCATGGAAGCTTTAATTGAACTCGACGATGCAAAATTGGATTCATTAGAGATATAGCATGAAATTGCCTAGTAAAGGGAAGTCATAATGAAGTGCATATTTTGATGAAAACCATGAAATGAGGTAAAATTTGAAGCTGCTTTTGACATGTTGCATGATAAGATGATGGAGGACTTTATATTTCCATATAATGCTCATTTTTTGAAATCCTAGCCATACATATGCTTATGCATCACGAAAGCCATAATATGCCTTATTTCAATTATTGCTCCACAGGATCTAAATATTTTCCATTCTTTACCTTATCCGGGGATATATTGAGAATGATGTTACATTATGGAGATTATCATATGGTGTTTGTGTTGTTGTTGTTGTTATTATTGGAGTTTGTAAGGAAATTGTTTGAAATATATGGAAAATTTAATGAGTGAAAGAAAATCCAATCACCTCAGGAGATAAAGGTAGATTGACCCTGCTCTCTGAGATAATAGTTTGGAGAGATGGGACACATTGTGAGGAGTCCAAAGAACTAAGTATCTGGGGCCATTCATGACACCCATGTTTGCGACTCGCGAGAAGGCAGTGCTGAGGTCAGAGAGGTAAAATCATTATTGTTGATAAAAGCATTATGAAAGGTGATGAAACTTATGAAAAGGAATGTGGAAATTCATGTTTGGAAATACTCCATTTCCCCGGATCATTAGCACCACATTGCCAGAAACTGCCCACCTTTTAGCCTTTTACCAAATCTACTCCTTATTTGAGCTTAAATTGAAGTCCTCTTGATTATCAATGCTTTGTCACTTATGAATGTTTTTGCATAACCCTCCTTTTGTGAGTAGATGTTGCTCTTTAAATTGCACATGCATGGATTTGTGACCCTAGTACCTTTTCGAGGATGGTAATTGACTGCTGGGTTATATAAGAATGAATCTGATATGTTGAGAGTTTTGATTTCTTCCCCTGAATGACAATTAAAAGTATTGCTTGAGGACAAGCAAGCTTAAGTATGAAGTGTTTGTTGTGAGCCAAATCTGCCATATTTTACAGTAACTTTAATATCGTTTTCTGCATACTTTGCATACATTTGGGTTAGATAGTACAGAATCTAGGTAGTTTATGTTTATTTGCCAAAGTATGGAATCTGCACGAGTTTCTGTTTAAATTCGCAGAATTCGAGACGTTTTACAGCAATTCTAAGGAAGGTCAGAAAAGCTCGGAAAACAACTACAGAAGTCCAGAATCCGAGAGTACAGAACCAGGAACACCCGAGCTAAAGCCAGAGCTACTCTATGTCGAGTACACCTTACTCGATCTCGAGTAGAGAGCCTGGCGGACTTGATCGACAAAGCCTGGTCGAGAAAGCTGAGCCAGACCAACCCGACTCCCGGAACACAACTCGATCTCGACAAGACCCAGTCGAGATCGACGACACCTCAGCGCCACACCCGGAGTCGATGAGAAGAGGAGCTGATCGAGAAGCCGAGGACGAAGACGCCGAGCACATCTCTACTCGATCTCGACAAGACCTAGCCGAGATCGACGAGCCACCTAGCGCCTGTCCGAGCCCATGCCGAGGAGGACTCCTCGACATCAACAGGGAGCCACCCTCGACCACAACCCTAGTCGATGTCGACGAGCCCGAGTCGAGATCGACGACACCCAGGAGCCCAGATCCAAGCCATGTCGAGCGGAGTCACCCGAGAAGTCCAATCGACGACGAATCCTAGTCGACATCGACGAGCCCTTGTCGAAGTCGAGTAGACCCGTTTCTGGAAACGCATCGACATGAGCAGTCCGAGTAGATTTGGGATTCCTTGGGCACGAAGGAAGTCGAGAAGGCCGAGAATCTATCCAATCTATCAAGATACATCATGGAAGAGGAGTTCTATCCACTTTAAGACATTTAGATATATTTAGATTTAATTTCCTTATTGCTTTTATTTATCCTTAAGCATTTTAGATATAGTTTTAGATATAGATATAGATATTCTATCCTTGAGTAGCAAGGACTAGAAGGCTATAAATAAAGCCCATGGGGCTCAGTTTTAGTAATTCAATTTCAGAGTTAGAGAAGTAGTTCACAGAGATGGGTTAGGGAGTTCAGAGGTTTTAGGGTTTTGGCGTTCAACGAGAGTTGGATCGCCGGGATTGTAAAGTATTTGAATTTAGTTTAATGCATGTTGTTATTTTCTTTCAATCAATGTCTGAGTTTGTGATGAGGCGTGAGTAGTCCACCCACTTCTAGGGTTGGGGCGAGCCCAAAAATAGCCATGCGCGCTTGAGGTAAAGATCCGACCTTTATCACGTTTTGAGCATTTTCCTACTTGTTTATGTGTTTATTACCCGTCTAATGGAGATCCATGCTAACAACTTGGATTATAAACATAAAATTAGTAGAGACAATTAGGATTTCCTGAAAGAGTTGTCTAATTGTTGGAAAAGGCGAAAGCTTAGTCCTTTGATGCGATTTACATGATTATTTGTTTGGTTCTGCCTTATGCATGCTTGGTTATCGTTGTTGCAAACCCCAATCTTGGAAGCCTTTTTAAATTAAGTTTAGTCAAAATCCCAAAAGCCTTTGCATTTATTTTTTTTCGTTTTAGTCCCTGTCTTACTCGAGATCGAATAGCACTCGTCGATCTCGACTACTGATCTTCGACCCAAAGTCGCTGTAGCTTACTTGTGCAGGCACTCGACGAGACGAAGCGAAGTCGACTAAGACTCTACTCGACATCGAGTAGGCCTTGTCGATATCGACGAGCCCCTGTAACTGCTGTTGCGCTGTGTTCGACTGTGCATGACCCCTGTCGACTAACCCTTAGTCGAGGTCGAGTACCACTGTTGTCGACTTCTGACCGTGAGATTTCACCGCTACCTAGGATCCGCTGACACGCTTCCTCGTGGATCGATCCTGACTTCCCACTGCTGCATTAGGAGGAGGTCTTGTAATTATTTGCAAGGGACGGAATCTGGTTTGCTGTGATTTATTTATATTTTATTATTGCATACTCGATTTCCTCCTATCAACAAATTGGCGCCGTTGTCGATCGAATGGCAAAAGTCGATGTCGACCAGTTTTGGTCGAAATCGAGGAAAACAGTAACTTTAAAAGAAAGAAAATAAAGAACAAGGTTTTGCGAAACTCGAAATAAACTATGTGCGAGAAATTTCCAAGATCGGGGTTTGCAACAACGATAACCAAACATGCGTAAGGCGAGATGAATAACTATAATCATGCAAAACGCATCGAAGGATCAAGCGTTCACCTTTTCGAATAATTAAGAAACTCTTTCAAGAAACCCTAATTGTATCTACCGATTTTAGGTTTAAAATCCAAGTTGTTAGCATAGATCTCCATTAAATGGGTAATAAACACATAAAAGGTAGTAGATGCTTAAATCATGATAAAAGTCGGATCTTTACCTCAAACACGTAGGGCTTTTGTTGGGCTCACCCCAACCCTAGAAGTAGGTGGACTACTCGTGCTTCATCACAATCGCGGACATTGATTGCAAAGAAATAACTTGCATTAACTAAATTCAAAGTCTTTACAATCCCGGCACTCCAACTTTCATTGAACGCCAAAACCCTAAAACCTTTGAACTCCCAAACTTCTCTGTGGAACTAATTTTCTAGCTTCTGAATTGAATGAATAAAACACAGCCCTATATGCTTTATTTATAGGCTTCCAATCCTTGCTAATCAAGGAAGTAAAGTATATCTAATTTCTAAAGATAAAACTTTAAATAAAAGGAACATTTATATTAAAGGAAATATATCTAAAATATCTAAATATCTTCATGTGGTAGATATATCCCCTCCCCATGGATAGATCTTGATATACTTGATAGATCTTTGATAGACTCGGATTCCTTCGCTCCCAAGCAATCCAAACAATCCATCTCGACTCGGACAGGCCCAACATCATCACGGCCTAGGAACTTTTTGCTCGATATCGAGGAATTTCCTCGACATCGAGGAACATTGTCGTCGACTCGGCTTTCTTCATCTTCTCGAGTAACTTCTCCTCGGATCCTCAATCAGGTATTGCTGTTGGGTTTAGTCGATATCGAGGAATTTCCTCGACATCAAGAAAACTTGTCACTCGAGTTGGCTTGTTCACTCAGTTTCTCGATATGGCTTTTCCTCGAGCAGGCTCTGCCTTACTACTTTTTTCGATATCGAGGAATTTCCTCGACATCGAGGAAATGTTGCTCGAGTTGTCTTGCTCCTCTTCTCGGCTTCTCGATCAGCTCTTCTCGAACAGGCTTTGCTCGCACTTCTTTGTCGATATCGAGGAGTTTTCCTCGAAATCGAGTAACTCTTGCCTTCCGTTTTCTCTTCTTGGTTTTGTCCCGACATGGCTCCAAATTCTGTAATATTAAACCAAAACTTATGTAGACCTCTATTTCTTACAAATAAGCATATATTACATAAACTCAACATATTCCCAGCCCGAAATATGCAAAGTATATAGAATATGGAGCTAAAATGTGCATTTCAACATGGCTATTTTAGTGGACATTAATGGGCGTCATCCAGCATCACTGATGGTGGCTACTAGCTTGTGGAGCTGTTTGCTTCGAAAAACCGTGAGGAAATGGTAGAGCTTTGAGTGTTTTGTGGCTTGAAAGAGAAGAAGAAGAAGGCATTGGAAGAGGGTTGTGTTCCGTGTTTAGGGTTTGTGTTGTATTTTTGGTGGGATGAAATGAAAATTAGATCAGATTGTGTGGAGTGAAATGGGTTTGAATGACTGAGATTTGGATAGAGCTAATGGAGCATCTTTGACTTCTTGCTACTTTGGGTGTGGACAAGGCAAAAGGAGTGAGAAGGACAAAGGTGGGTAATTCACCAAATGGGGAAATTGGTCTTTTGGGGTTTGAATTCAAACATTACATGAGCAAAAAGAAGGGCAAATTTTGGTTGGGTGAGGACGAGCTAGGGGGGAAATTTCGATCCTGAATACGTAAACTTTGAATCCCAATGTTAGTTCCTGAGTATTAGTTTCCCGAATCTCGCTCTCTCGATCAATTAGATTTTAAATCCCAGAAAAGGATATCGCCATCCGAATTTCATTTAAGTCTCAAGGTGAAGGGATGGAATCGTTTGTTAAAATTTCTAATTTAATCCAGAATCCGCTTTAAGAGTTTCGAAGCCGATTTATTAAGTTGAGAACGAGTTTTTCTCAAAAAATCCGAATTAAATCCTTTTTATTTTATTTGTTTAAAAATTATTATTTGAAAACCCGAGGCCCTTACATATTTAGATTTTATCTCCGCGAACTTACAGCTACGAGCAGGAGACCCTCCGCGGATGAGAGTTTCAGTGTTGAGAGACTTATTTAGAGTTCATCTCCGCGAGCTTACAACTACGAGTAGGAGGCCCTCCGCGGACTAGAGCTCCAGTGTCAGGGGACATAGTTTATACTCACTGACAGAGCAAAAGTAATTACATAAGATTTCCAGGGGCATAATCGTCTTTTTCTAGGTAAACCCCAATCCTCGTTATATATTCGAGTTTTCTACTAGGGTTTAATTAGGAGGCTTCACACACAACAAACACACTATGAATTGAGCGTCGGAGTCTTCTCCGGGGGAGCGAGCCCCACCTCTTTCTCTCCTTCTATGCAGGTGATCGATCGATGCTGAGGAGGAAGGAGGTGCAAATTTATGCACTTATATTTGGCGCCGTCCATGGGGATCCGATCGAAAAGCACTAAAATCGGAACCCTAATGAAGGAGGTTGGTGGCCATGAACGCCGGGCTCACTGCAGAGCTTTGTCAAAGGCGCAGGGGCACGCCGGACCACCACCGTCCCTTGCCTGGTTCACAATCCGAGCCTCCGTATCGAGATCGTTGTCTCGATACAAGGAGGTTGACTCGACATTGCCGAGTTATGGTTCTTTGCCTGTATCAGCGCATATGCAACGATGAGCTCTTCGACAGGTCATCAACCCTTCGCCGTGTCAGCCACATCGCCATCCCTGCAACGCGCATATACAACGATGAGCTCTCTCCGTCCCTGTCCCAGTACCGACGTCGGCCTCCGAACTTATGGTAGGGGCGCCTCGGCGACTGACCAAGCAACCAGCCAAGGGAGATCAGCACGCCGATCCGCATACGCGACTCGAGACGGATGCTGCCTCCAATCGGCCTTGTCCGTCTTTCGGCGGCCTGGCGTTGACGGTGTTAGTCGGTGTTGGATCTCCAGGCAGCCACGTTACCGCTGCCGCTGCAGATCGGTCTTGGTGTCTTCGTGGGTCTGAACCTAAGAACACGCCAACATCGTTGGGGGAAGCCTGGGTCACCGGCAACATTCGAGATCAAGCGCCGCCGCTCCTCTCTGAAAACCCTATGAGAACGACGATCTGACCATGGATTAATTTGCAAAATCTGGATTAATTACAAAATCAGCCGAAGTTCATGGAAACTACAGCTCAGCACATGCATTTAGAATGATTGCGGAAAAAGGCCCAAATTCTATAAGGCAACGTATCGGGCCCGACCGCTCCAATATATGAGACCCAAAAGCTAAGTTCTGTATGTCCTATTTTGATGAAAAGTTTACTCTTTAGTTAATCATATTGCATGGTTAATTGCATCGGTGACATATAAATTCTTCAAATACTTATATGCGCATCTATATATAGAACAACATTATATCAAAGCCATAAAAAACAATTAATGATAGCCACTTACGGCCGACAACCAATCAAGGCCACATTAGTCGCTCAAGGCCACATTAGCCGCTCAAGGCCAAATTAGCCTCTCAAGGCCAACTTAGCCGCTCAAGGCCACATTAGCCGCTCAAGGCCAAATTAGCCGCTCAAAGCCACATTAGCCACTGAAGGCAATGAGTTGCCACTCACAGCCAATAAAAGTCAATCTTTAGGCCATAATAACCCCATTAAGGGCCAACAAAAATCAAAATCGAGCAATATGAGTGTCATTTAAGACAAAATGCTCAACTTAACAAAAACCATCGAATCGTCAATCATAAATAAAAGCAAGGATGTCATCAACAAACACTATCTCTAACTTTTAAGTAGTAACTTTCATTTGATCACTTAATAGCGTACCAACTGCATTATATTGTGTTATTCGGTTGAGAATGCCAAAGCTTGCAAGATACAACGAAGACAAGGGGCAAACATTATTGTTCATCTTTGATCATAACAGGTGAAGAATATCGAATTGTTCGTCTTCCCTCATCACTAGATCGTGATAAGGAAACCCGATGGGCAATTGACAGAGCAAAAATAATTACATAAGATGTACAGGGGCATAATCGTCTTTTACCAGGTAAACCCTAACCCTCGTTATATATTCGAGTTTTCTACTAGGGTTTAGGATGCTTCACACACAGCTGACACACTCTGAATTGAGCGTCGGAATCTCCTCCGGGGGAGCGAGCCCCGCCTCTTCCTCTCCTTCTATGCAAGTGATCGATCGATGCCGAGGAGGAAGGAGGTGCAGGTTTATGCACTTACACTCACTAAGAGTTCATCTTTGCGACCTTTCAGCTATGAGCAGAAGGCCCTCCGTGAGCGATAGTAAGAGTTCTAGCATTGAGGGACTTAGTTTATACTCACTAATAGTCCATCTCTGTGAGCTTTTAGCTATGAGCAGGAGGCCCTCCGCGAGCTATAGTAACAGCTCCATTGTTGAGAGACTTACGCTAGTTTTACGCTCTGAGAGGCTCAGGCTACGATCGGAGGCCCGACGCGAATAGCTCCTGTGTAGGGACTTACGTTATTTTTTTCGCTCTGAGTGGCTCAGGCTACGATTGGAGGCCCGACGCGGATAGCTCCTTACACTATTTTTTCGCTCGGAGAGGCTCATGCTATGATCGGAGGCCCGACGCAGATAGCTCCTACGTACGTGTAGGGACTTACGCTATTTTTCCACTTTGAGAGACTCGGGCTATGGCCAGCTCTTGCGTATAGAGACTTACACTATTTTGGTGCTCCGAGAGGCTCAGGCTACGATTGGAGGCCCGACGTGGATAGCTCCTGCGTTTAGGGGCTTGAATATCTTTGAAGTGGTACTCTGAGAGCTCAAGACTTCAATTAGGAGACCCTCCGTGAGCGATAGCTCCAACGTTGAGGTGCTTATTTTATACCCCAATTAAGTATAATTGAATCAACATACCCCAATTACTTAAGTATAATGGAATCAACATGTCAGGAATCTACAATTTGTTAAGGAGTGTATAATGGTTGGGTACAAATCTCCACGAGGATCTGTATGCGGATCAAATTTTCCAAAATCTGGCTTTGTCAAGCCAACATACAACTCGTATACCTGCGAATTCGGGCCTCTGTATGATGTTGAGGAGGGTGCGCGGGAAAGACCATGATGGTAGCTGTATAATATGGGCCCACAAAGCTACTCATCGTTTAACAAATGGCTTTGCAGATCTTTTCCATGGATGGGTGCTCATGAATCTCGACAACCTTATTATCTATAAAAAATGTAATGTAATGTGTGAGGTAATGTGTTTTAAGCCTTAACCTTCAGTCGCTTTTTCTTGTGGCAGATTGATTCAGAGAGGAAAATGAGCAAGGTTGTTCAAAGGGAACTAGGGTTACTGTTTCCATTCTCTTCGCGGATGGCACCTCTACTAGGATTCCTCCTCCGCGACAGAGATAGACCACTACCTAGATTACAACTGCAAGCCGTTTCTTTTGTGAAATCTCTGCCTATGTCGGATCGGGATACACATAATCGCAAATGGGTACGCGATGTTAGGCAGTGGTACTTGGTTGTCAAGTGTTTGCTCAAACACCCATGGCCTTGGTTTCAAAATAGGGTCACAATGAGGTTGGGGTTCCTAGCTAACTGTTGTTATAGTTGTCCATAAACAATTTAGCTTATGAACACTATTTGAGTACACTACCAAAACAGCTGTTGATCATCGTCTTTGCCTCATCCCTGTGACCAATACTAGAAGAGACAGAAGAAGAGGAGTTCATAGGTCACGTTGTTGGTTTCTGATTGCTTGAATTAAAGTAGGTGAACAACATCATTACATATAGGCGGCGAGGGCAACAGTGGTACAGCACATGCTGTGTGTCCTCGTTCAACATACATATAGACTGGATACACAAAATGGGCTGATACAATATGCTATGGGCTTACAAATGGATTGGGCCATAAGATCTGCGTTACTAACCAAAACTCCAGAATCACTCACACATACATATATCTATATACGAATGGAATTAATGGACAAATATTTTCACTCCGTATGACATCGAGTTTTTCACGGCAGCCATGATTTCTTACGAGCTTACTTGGAATTGACAGCAAATACATGATGAGCTCTTTATAAGTTAATGTCTTCCTGTAAGGAGAAAGCTAATGACAATACACAATTTGTATGTATTCAATATCTATCATAATAGGACGGAAAACACTTAATTTTCTCAATTTTAGTATGACAGTAAAAAACCGAAAAGGTGTGATTTTTTTTTAATAGAAAAGAATTTGGCTTTTGAAAGGCCAACTAGCCAAGAACATCACGAAGGATGATTATGCGAACGGCAGCGTTAGAAGGAAGAAAGTGCTAGAGTGAGGGATTGGGAGATGCGATAGGCGGTCGACGGCACCATTAACTTCTCTAAAAATATGAAGAATCTCAATATCGGAGAAAAGTTAGAGAGAAAGAAGACAGTCGGATAGAATCATCTCAATTTCACCAGAGCCGGAGTATCCAGTCCTAAATCTTTTAATGATGCTTAGATTATCACCTTCAATGATAATATGGTGTAATTGAAAATCCACTGCTTTTAAGATCCCTTTCCAGAGGCCAAAACATTCAGCCTCAAGCACATAATAGAAAGGAGAGGGGCCAGACTCAGAGAAGAATACGAAACCTTTTTCATCACGGAGAATGAATCCGTAAGAAGATGAGCCCGAGGGTGATAAGGCACTGTCAAAATTGAGTTTGTACCACTCATGTCTAGGTTTGGACCATTTGCGGTGTTTGCGATTGGTCTTTCTGTGTACTATGGTGTTTGATTCGGGAGGGTCTATGAGTTAAGATATCATTTTTCACGACTATACAATATATCATCATATATATATGACTATACAATATATCATTTTTCACAACGCCTTAATGACCATACATATTTTAACACATACATGCTCATAAAATTCATAACAGCAGATATAGCAGCCGAAATATATATGACAATAGGCACAGACTTTTGCTCCATATATAAATTTCAGTCATTACTCGAATAAGCTAGCAGCTTCAAACGTTTAAACTTGAGTTTCAACCTTAAACTACTTGTTTAGTCAAACACAAAATTATATATCCTGGAACCCAATTAAGGTAAAATAGGTGGATACTTAACCTTAACGAACCACCTCTTAGAGTAGACGGGTTCCCACAGAGAGCGCCAGTGAGGAAGCCCTATTTTACCGTTCCCTTGGGTTCCGGGATTAAGTTGGACGCGGGCAAGCTCAGACGATCGGACTTACCTGAGATACACGACGAGATTACCGTCAGTGTACCAAAACCTATACCGATCCGAGCTCAAGCCACATGCTGACCACCGTCCTCCCAGGGCTCCAACAAGCGTCGGCTCCCGCTGACAAGGACGAACCCCTCTTGGGAAGGCTCCTCGAGCCATCCAAAACCGACCATAGTTTCAAGGTCTCGAGTCTCGACCCATATTTATAGGGGAAGCGCATGATACATTATCGACAAATGTCCCGAGGTTGATGACAAATGACGTGTTGTTCGAGACATGTGTCCTTAATGTGGACACTTTCACATATATAATTGGTTTAGGTGGAATTATCCATCATTTGGTTGATAGTTGATACATTATAATCACCCTAAATGTGGCCGGGTTTATTTATTTAGCGGGAATTGTGATATCGTAGAAATAATATTTAGCACATCATCAACTTTATTTCAGGATCAGATTTTCAAATATTTTAATATAAAATACTAATTTGAAGTTTTTGGGTTTAATTGTAGAGTTAAGTTACGAAGTTAACAAACGATATTACGATAGAAGTATATCAGTTTGTTAAATGATGTGCAAAATAATTTATATAGGTTCAGTCTTAACACCTTAATTGATGTACAAGGAATCTCAATGACTACGAAGGACGTGGAGGACATGATGAAGGTGACGTTCAATGGTCCGGTCACTCGAGTTCGGGCTAAGAGGATCCAAGACGATACGCCCGCTCTCCTTATACGACTAGGAGCCATCGTGGATCAACCCATGACTCCCCGATGGATAACATTGTTGAAGACGGGAACTAGGACCGTTGATGGAGCGCCTTGATGTTCACACCCATCTTGTGCGACTTATGTTGTCGACTTTTTTTTTTTGAATAAATTACTTTTAGGAATTATTGTTAGAGGTTAAAAATATTATCCTTAGTATTATTTATTTATTTATTAAAAATTAGTAGGATTTAGATAAATAAGGAGTCGTCTTCCTTAGGAATGATTGGTTTAGGGTTTACTTTCTTTTTAAATGCTTTTAGTATTCTCTAATAGGCCGATTGAATTTAATTGAAAACCTCTTGACTATGAGGCTTCGATTTCAATCCAACAATGAGGTTCTTATGCTTTCTTCTACTGTTTCGATCTAAAATTAAGGGGTTGTTATATAGACGGTCCTATTATTGCAATCTGTACGGTGCCAACACCGACCTTCGGAGACGAAAACCATTTCATCTGCGTCGATGCCGGCTTTTGGTGTCGGCATATCACCTCACTTTCAATCAAAGCACAGACTACTGAATATTAAAGCAAAACAAAAATATGGGCTTATTCTAGCTATTGGGCCGACATCTCCAACCGGCATCGGTTGCTTCTTCTTGGGCACCAGCAAACGAGTTGTGTCCACCGACACCGGTAGCCGAGGTCGGCATTGTGCGACTGGCGATACGGGGCCGTACGGATAGCAAAAAGCAAAATTAATTACATTTGCAATTCACTTTGGTGCAGTCATCCCACTGGGTTCAATTCATTGAGTGAGTTCGAAAGTAAGCCTACGTTTGGTCGATTGCAATTGTACGAGCGGCAACAATTGTTGACCCAAAATTGTGAGCGGCAATTCATTAGGCAAATTGAAGACTAATTGACTTCTTGTTAATAAATTAAGTCGTTCGATATATAGTATCGCAAGATCAAGTACGAGATCGGAAAAGGTTCCGATCATAATCTGAATTCGGTTTCAAAGAGACGAAATACGAGTGCAAGATCGGGCCTCCCTTGACCTGACGACTACCCGCCATCTCTTTCGAGCACCGAACAAGTCGTCATGTATCAATTGGTATCGGATTTTCGGGTCTTTTGCAAGTATTTCTTTCTTTGATGCTAATTGAGTGATTGTTTTTATGTGTGATTTGCTCATCCATCTCTTTCACCACTTTTGTTAAATTTTTCGTTCTTTTAGCACTTGTTTACTTGGGTGATTACTTGTTGGATCTTTAATTTCACTTCAAAGATATTGGTGATTTTGTTGCAAGTTGTGTGTTCCATTCATATGTTATATATCATGCTCTTAGTTGTGATGTCAGGATAAGAACATAATAGTCACTTGCACCACAAAGAATCCTAATTTTCTCTCCGTTTCGATCCCATAATTTTCCAATCTTTGTTAATTTTGCTTGCTTCTTAGATTAATAGTGGATTTTTTTTTCTTTGTAAAAAAAAACCACTACAGTAACGCGGTTAACCAAAAAAAAATACAGTAACGTGGTTGCTCACCAAAAAAAAAAAACATTGTGTGCTTTCAAACTGTCTTAGTAATTCGGTTCTTAGTTGTTTCAATTTCCTTGTGACATCATTCCTAGTCTAAGAAGATTTTAAACATCACATTTCATACCCTTTTTGTGTGATTTTGTGTTGTGCTGACATTGGAGCCTTGGTCACTCCCCATTTCTTCCAAACAGTATTGCAACCGCTAGATAATAGTTAGGGGAGTGTGTGCACTTGATTGCCCTTCGTTATTAGCCACATTATTCCTACTTTCGATATTATTCATTGCTATCACGATTGTAACTATTTCCTGGAATTTTAGCCGCTTGTGATTTGGTTTTTATCTCGTAAACGACATTGAGCTGATTTCCTTTGCATATTGCTTTTCATACACTTGTTATTGCCTTATTGTAAAGTTCTGTGTCCAGGGTAGTTACTTGAGTACACGAGTGCCTTGTTTTCCTTTCCAACATCACGCGAGTGTTTTTCTTTACCTTGAATCACTCAAGTTTTGTATCAAAGGCATACAAGGCTAGTTTTTCTGTTGCTTTTGAGCATGGTTAATTGCTTTGGTGTTGCTTTCAGGCACATGGTTGGCTTGCGATCGTCTACACCACCCCCACGAGGGGATGGCCTTGAACGCAATGCTAATGCGGATGGTCGAATTCATGCTTTGGCACATGAAGTACAACAAGAATTGAGGGCCTTGACATCCCACGTGACTGTCGAGTTCGCCAATATTCATGATCGGCTAGACCACCGTCTACTGTGCGAAACAAAAGAACTTGCCGATGGAGTTTCTTAAAGAAGAGGCATGTCCCAGAGGAACACGTTGAGACAATGAGGCTACGCGTAGAATCTTGCAGGCAAGGAAACCACTTGTCGATGGAGTTTCTTACGAAGCTCGAACAACTTTCACATAAAGCTTATATCTACATGTCTAAACGATCCATTTGCACGTAATCTATGGCAGGGCTCAATCCACCAATTAGGGATCAAATTCATAGCATCAGGAGCATCAATACATTGGTACACAAAGCGCAACTCCTCTATGACCAACAACAAAGGAACTCCAAGTAATTCACATTGCTCGTAGGTATGGCTCAAACCCTTCACCTTCTCATGTCAATACCTTTAAATCTAATCCATCTACGCATGAAAAGAGAGTTTCACACTGACCTAAGATAGGTTTTGAGGTACAAGTGTCAAGGCCTAACCCATTTCTCCAAAGATTGCCAGTAGCAAAAGAAGGTATTGTTCAATGACATGGGCGAGTATGAATACGAGGAGGAACCAGTTGATGAAGTTATATGTTCAACCGAAGTGGATGAGATAGCGGTCCTCAACGAGGAAGACACTGAGTACATTGATCATGCGTCATTTCAGGACATTTTGTGCTTGGTCAATCGCCATGTGCTCACGGTACAATAATCTCCTTCAAAAGGCCAAAGAGAGAACATTTTTCACACTAAGTGCACAGTGAAGGAAGCCACTCTTAGTGTAATGATCGATGGAGGGAGTTGCTGCGACTTGATCAACTCTAAGTTGGTCGAGTACCTTCACCTATCAACCCTTCCTAGGGCTACACAGTACGGCCTTAACAGCATCACCGAAGACAACACTAACATCATGGTAACACATCAATGCTTAGTTTCCTTTAACACGATCAGGTACTTTGTGATGTTGCTAGAATAGACTGTAGTCACATTTTGTTAGGTCGCCCTTGGCTTTATGATAAGAAGGTGATTCATGACGTTTTCTTAATACATATTCGTTTAACCATGATGGGATAGGAGGAAGGTCACCCTGCTACCCCTTTCTTCTCATGATGTGCTGAACGAATAGGTTCGAAAACTGTTGTAGGAGGAAATCGAGTATCCAAAATAACATGTAAATAAACTTAGGCAAACCAGATTCCGTCCCTTGCAAATAATTACAAGACCTCCTCCTGATGCAGCAGCGGGAAGTCAGGATCGATCCACGAGGAAGCGTGTCAGCGGATCCTAGGCAGGGGAGAAATCTCACGAAAGTCGACAACATGGGTCCTAGATCTCGAGTACAGCAACTCGACAGAAGATCGGACAGTCGAACACAGCGCAGCAGCAAGCACATGTGATTTTTGGTCGAGATCGAGTAACCTTTACTCGAGATCGAGTAAGGTCTTGTCGACGTCGGGTTGTCTTGGTCGATTGCATGCACACAGAAGCTACAGCGACCTAGGTCGAAGATCAGTAACTCGAGATCGAGTAGTGCAATTCGATATCGAGTAAAAACAGAAGATAAAAGCGAAATAAGGTAAATGTAAAGGCTTTAGGGATTCAAACTAAACTGTATGTAAAAAGGCTTCCAAGATTGGGGTTTGCAACAACGATAATCAAGCATGCATAAGGTAGAAATAAAACAGATAATCATGTGAATCGCATCAAAGGACTAAGCTTTCGCCTTTCCAACAATTAGACAACTCTTTCAAGAAACCCTAATTGTATCTACCAATTTTATGTTTATAATCCAAGTTGTTAGCATGGACCTCCATTGGATGGGTAATAAACACATAACAAGTAGTAGATGCTCAGAACATGATAAAAGTCGGATCTTTACCTCAAACACGCAGGGCTATCGTCGGGCTCGCCCTAACCCTAGAAGTGGGTGGACTACTCGCGCTTCATCGCAACCTCAGACATTGATGTATGAAAAGAAACTAATTGCATTCAATCAAACAGAGCTTACAACCAAAGGAATCCCTCTCTCGCTTCACCAACTCCTCTTGGCCAATCACTCTCTCTCTCTCTCTACTACTTCTCCTACTGAAATTGAATCACTAGAAATCAGCCCCGTGGGCTTTATTTATAGGCTTCTAAACCTTGCTACTCGAGGATAGAAATCTTTATCTATATCTAAAACTATATCTAAAAGCTTTAAAGATAAATAAATGCCATAACATAATTAAATCGAATAAAGGAAATATATCTAAAAGTCTTCAAGTGGATAAATCTCTTTTCTCCATGATGTAACTTGATTGAATCGGATAGAACTCGGCAATCTTTGGCTCCAAGGAATCCCAATCCGAGCAGGACAGCTCACAACGTGTTACGCGGCTTCTGGAAAGTTCCTCGATCTCGAGTAAAGTTACTCGATCTCGAGTAGAATTGACGTCGACTTGGCTGGCTCACCGTCTCGGGTTGCTGGTCCTCGACAGGACTCGGATATGGCTCTTAGGCTTGGTCGATCTCGAGACCCTTACTCGATATCGAGGAAAGTTGGTTCGTCTACTAGTGTGCTCGGCAGTGTCGGGTAACTCTTCTCAACATGCTCGGACATGGCTCTCAGCTTTGCCGACATCGAGGAAAGTCCTCGATCTCGAGGAAGGTGTCCGGGCGCCAGGTCGGGTAACTTCTCCTCGATCTCCTCGGGTGGACTCTCATCGACTCCGACATGGGCTTTGGTGCTTTGTCGATCTTGAGTTGATTACTCGATCTCGAGTAGGGTGTTGGAGTCGGGCTCTTCGTCTTCAGCTTCTCGACATAGGCTCCTCGATCCGTGCAGGTGCCTAGGCATGGGTTGTCGAGATCGACCATGGTTAGTTGATATCGAGTAGATTCGGGCCTCCATCCTTGCTTCTTGGTTTTCTCCCGAAATGGCTCCATATTCTGCAATATTAAACAGAAACGTATGTAGATCTCCATTTTTGACAAATAAGCATAAACTACATAAATTCGACATATTCCCAACCCGAAATATGCAAAGTGTAAAGAATATGGAACTAAAATATGCATAAAGACATGGCTACTTTAGCGACATCAAATCACCCCATACTTAGACTTGCTTGTCCTCAAGCAATAACCGAACAATAACCATGACCTACAACACATCATTCAAGTCTTCGCCGTTGTCAAAAGCAACATCTCAAGTAGTAGCAATGTAAGACAAGTGAATTTAACGTCATCACACATATATGAGCGATCCATAGGCATAGGCAATATAAATCCAACCTCACAGGGATAATGTGTTTACACTCAATTCTCAATGTGTTTAGGCTATGAAGATCAACTCTCAACTCGATTCCATATACAATCTCATAAACATTGCAATTTAAATATGAATCCACTTCGCAACCAATTATGAAAATGCAACAAGAATTATCTGGAGGACTTCGCTCAACAGAAGTCTTCAAAGAAGATTCCATTCGACGGGGTTGTGTTGTAGGAGGAAAATCGAACATGCAAATAAAATAGGAATAAAGCAAAGCAAACCAGATTCCAATGATTACAAGACCTCCTCCTGATGTAGCAGCGTGAAGTCAGGATCGATCCACGAGGAAGCGTGAAGTCCCCACTGTATAAAACCAAAAAATCAAAACCAAAAACCAAAACCAAAAAGTTCAAAAGTCCCAAAATTCATAAAGTCTTATATACATGCTCTAGATTTTAGAGTTGCTAGGCCGACTTCACCGTTTGCGCTCAAGGACCATTAGTGTGGGGCCTGTTCATGCTTGGCCCTTCTCCTGGATCATCTAGGTCCTGATTGTAGTATGCAAGCTCAGCTGACAGGTGGTTGCTTGCAAAATCTTCCTTCTCTTTCTTCTTCTTCCTTCCAGCTCTTAGTTTTTGCAGATTCTCTCACAACGGGGCCTTACCCCCCTTTAAATTATTGAAAAATTTTCTTTATGGACTGCGGGGGAGTAGAATTCATACCTGAACTTACCTTTTCGGACCCAAAACAGAAATCTTCGGGCTTGGGGTTAGTCGATATCGAGCACTATTGGTCGAGATCGAGTACAGGGACCCCATACTTATGCTCTTGGCAAGTCATTGGCTCAGCAGAGGAAGTCGACGTCGACGAGTCTTGGTCGAGATCGAGGAGAAGCCTAGTCGAGATCGAGGAAGCTTGGTCAATCTCGAGTACAGTGCAGGTGCCTTCCTCTGCTGTTTGCTTGGTCCTGTGGCTGCTGATGCTCTTTACCTCTAGTCATGAAATTTCCTCCTTTGCAGGGCCAAAAGAGAAATCTAAAACCTCATCGCCTATGGTGAAGGTGAGCGATCGATTCTTGACACTAATCATGGCATTTGCAGTAGCTAAGAATGGTTTACCAAGAATAATAGGGCTAGTAGGATCTTCAGCACAGTCTATAATAAGGAAATCTGCTGGAACAAAGAATTTACCAACCTGGACGGGGACATTCTCAACTATACCTGTAGGGATGACCACTGTATTGTTTGCCATGTATAGTTTGGCATCCACAGGTTCTATGCATCCTATCTTTACCTTTCGCCAGATTGATAAAGGCATGATGCTCACACTTTCTCCTAAATCACATAGAGACTCATATTTATATTGTCCAAAACCCACAGTAACAGAAAACTTACCAGGGTCAGGTCTCTTTTCAGGGAAGTGGAGTACTTTGCACTCGCCTGCGATCTCTGAGATGGATCACTTCTTACTTAGGATTTCTTTCGGAAATTTGACATATCCAGGCATCTCTTGCAGGGCTTCTATAAAAGGAATAGAGACTTTCAGTTCTTGCAGCATATTAACAAAACAGTTAAACCTACTTGAAGTGGGATCTTTCTGTGCTTTGGAAGGAAAAGGCAGTGGCTTTTTCTATTTCGGAGCCAGATCAGACGTCGGAGGTGTAGTAGAGTCGTCGACCTCGACCAGAGTCTTCTCGATCTCGACCAGTGGCTCCTCGACATCGAGTTGGCTTGTCGATCTCGAGTTCTCTGGTTGTGCAGTGGAGTCCGAGCTCAACTTCTGGTCTGTGTCGAGCAGATGCTGATCTAGGTCGAGTATAGGCTCCTCGAGATCGAGTAGATTCTGCTCTATGTCGAGTTGTTGCTCTACCTTTTCTTGATGTTTCCCGACCTCTGGCTCATGTAATTGATGCCCACTACTGAGTTTGATAGCTGCGACGTGTCCGATCTTCCCCTTAGGATTTGGTTCTGTTTGCCCGGGGAGCTGTCCGGATGGTCGTGGGATCTGTACAGCGATTTGACCCATCTGAGTCTCTATCCCTCTTTTCCAGATATCCAGTTCTCCAAATTTTGTAGTGATATTCTGGAACTGGTTGTTGATGGTGCCTTGATTCCGACGCATCTCCTCAAGGATTAGCTGCAGATCATCCTTCATTTGATCTCTTTATGGATGTCCTGGAGCTCTGTATGGTGGGGGGTTCCTAGGAGGACCTTGGTTCCACTATGGTTGATAGAACCTTTGATCTCCCATGTAGCGATAAGGACCCCCAGTGTAGGTTACCTCTTCATGTGTCTCTGCCATCCTGACTTGCTCAGTGTGTGGGCACTCAGTAGTGGTGTGCCGCCTGTATCCGCATTCGATGCAAGGCTGGTTAACAGACATATATCTGACTTGCTTGAGGAGCTTGCGATTCTGGTCTATGTAGAACTACTCCCTGACATCTGGGTCAATCTCATTTGCTGGCTCATAGAGTGGCATGGATGGTGCTGGCCTGGCATAGGAGATCTCCTCATAGTTTGCAGTAGACCCATATTTGTTGTCATAATTAGCGAGCTTGTCTAGCACACCCCAGACGTCAATTGGTGGCATCGTCAGATACTCATAGCGAGTATACTGGTTGATTCTGTCCTTAGTGACTTGATCAAGAGAGTTGAAGAAGATCTCCTGAATGACGTAGGGTGGCTGTCCATGAGTAGGGCAAGATCGCAGTAGTTCTTTGTAGCGTTCCCATGCCTTTGCCGGCGATTCCCCAGGCTTCTGTTTGAAGGCGGTGATTTTCTGGCGGAGGAGTGCTGTCTTGGCGGGTGGGAAGAATTTATTCAGAAATTCTTGCTCTACTTGGGCCCATGTTATGAGTGATCTTGGTTTCAGCCCTTCAAGCCACTTCAGTGCAAGTCCAGCGAGAGACCAGCGAAAAGCTTTCATCTTGATATATTCCAAAGTTGTACCTTCAGCAAGAGTACGACACATGTCAGAAAAGTTGGTAATATGCTCAAGAGGACACTCATTAAATTTTCCATAAAAAGCATTATTTTTAAGCTCTATAAGAAATTAAGTGCGAATTTAATAAGAGTTTTCAGGGATGAGAATCGCCGATTCAGGCACGATGAGGTTGGATGCATATAATCCTCTGCAGTGGTTGGGAATTAGGCAAGCTCAGCCTCTGCTTGTTCTCTTGCTGCTTTCTCAGCTGCGATAGCAGCATCCTTTGTGGCTAGTTCCCTGGTAAACCTCTCAATGAGTTGTTCCTGGGTTTCTGCGGCCGCCATGGCTCTTTGTAGTTTGGCTCGGATGTGTAGGAGGTGTTCCGGTTCGTCTAAGCTGTCAAACTCAGGTGGTTGACCAGAACGGCGCATACACCTGTAAAGTAACTCAAAGAAAACGTGAGAATACACCTGTAAAGTAACTCAAAGAAAACGTGAGATTTTAACTACCTAAGGCGCGAATGATTGCTTCCCCGGCAACGACGCCAATTTGTTGAAGGAGGAAATCGAGTATGCAAAATAGAATGTAAATAAACTAAGGCAAACAAGATTCCGTCCCTTGCAAATAATTACAAGACCTCCTCCTGATGCAGCAGCGGGAAGTCAGGATCGATCCACGAGGAAGCGTGTCAGCGGATCCTAGGCAGCGGAGAAATCTCACGAAAGTCGAAAACAGGGGTCCTAGATCTCGAGTACAGCAACTCGACAGAAGATCGGACAATCGAACACAGCGCAGCAGGAAGCATAGGTGATTTTTGGTCGAGATCGAGTAACCGTTACTCGGGATCGAGTAAGGTCTTGTCGACGTCGGGTTGTCTTGGTCGATTGCATGCACACAGAAGCTACAACGACCTAGGTCGAAGATCAGTAACTCGAGATCGAGTAGTGCAATTCGATCTCGAGTTACTGTATTTAAAAAGGCTTCCAAGATTGGGGTTTGCAACAACGATAACCAAGCATGCATAAGGCAGAAATAAAACAGATAATCATGTAAATCGCATCAAAGGACTAAGCTTTCGCCTTTCCAACAATTAGACAACTCTTTCAAGAAACCCTAATTGTATCTACAGATTTTATGTTTATAATCCAAGTTGTTAGCATGGATCTCCATTAGATGGGTAATAAACACATAACAAGTAGTAGATGCTCAAAACTTGATAAAAGTCGGATCTTTACCTCAAACACGCATGGCTATCGTCGGGCTCGCCCTAACCCTAGAAGTGGGTGGACTACTCGCTCTTCATCGCAACCTCAGACATTGATGTATGAAAAGAAACTAATTGCATTCAATCAAACAGAGCTTACAACCAAAGGAAGCCAATTCTGCTCTCGCTTCACCAACTTCTCTTGGCCACTCACTCTCTCTCTCTCTCTCTCTCTCTCTCTCTCTCTCTCTCTCTCTTTCTCTCTCTCTCTCTCTCTACTACTTATCCTACTGAAATTGAATCACTAGAAATCAGCACCATGGGCTTTATTTATAGGCTTCTAAACCTTGCTACTCAAGGATATAAATCTTTATCTATATCTAAAACTATATCTAAAAGCTTTAATGATAAATAAATGCCATAACATAATTAAATCGAATAAAGGAAATATATCTAAAAGTCTTCAAGTGGATAAATCTCTTTTCTCCATGATGTAACTTGATAGAATCGGATAGAACTCTGCAAACTTTGGCTCCAAGGAATCCCAATCCGAGTAGGACAGCTCACAACACGTTACGCGGCTTCTGGAAAGTTCCTCGATTCGAGTAAACTTACTCGATCTCGAGTAGAATTTACGTCGACTTGGCTGGCTCGGCATCTCGGGTTGCTGGTCCATGACAGGGCTCGGATATGGCTCTTAGGCTTGGTCAATCTCGAGAACCATACTCGACATCGAGTAAAGTTGGCTCGTCGACTAGTGTGCTCGGCAGTATCGGGTAGCTCTTCTCGACATGCTCGGACATGGCTCTCAGCTTTGTCGACATCGAGGAAAGTCCTCGATCTCGAGGAAGGTGTCCGGGTGCCAGGTCAGGTAACTTCTTCTCGGTCTCCTCGGGTGGACTCTCATCGACTCCGGCATGGGGTTTGGTACTTTGTCGATCTCGAGTTGATTACACGATCTCGAGTAGGGTGTTGGAGTCGAGCTCTTCGTCTTTAGCTTCTCGACATAGGCTCCTCGATCAGTGCAGGTGCCTAGGCATGGGTTGTCGAGATTGACTATGGTTAGTCGATATCGAGTAGATTCGGGCCTACGTCCTTGCTTCTTGGTTTTTAATGTATCCAAAGTAGCCATGTCTTTAAGCATATTTTAGTTCCATATTCTTTACATTTTGCATATTTCGGGTTGGGAATATGTCAAATTTCTGAAGTATATGCTTATTTGTCAGAAATAGAGATCTACATAAGTTTCTGTTTAATATTGCAGAATATGGAACCATTTCGGGAGAAAACCAAGAAGCGAGAACCGGAGCTCAAAGTTACCCGACATCGACAAGACTTAGTCGATCTCGACGAATCACGCCTAGACACACCCTAGTCGAAGAGCACATGTCAAGGAGCGAAAGACGAGCCAACCCGGAGCCAAGAAGGGATTATCCGGATCTAAGGAGAAATTACCCGGAGTCGAGGAGAGACTACCCGACCATGCCCAGACATCTTCCTCGACATCGAGGACTTTTACCCAAGATCGACAAGGCTGAGAGCCCACACCCGAGCATGTCGAGAAGATCTACCCGACGCTGCCGAGAAGACCTAGTCGACGGGCCACCTTTACTCGAGATCGAGTAAGGGTACTCGAGATCGACGACGCCCAGGAGCCATGTCCGAGCCAGTCGAGGACTAGCAACCCGAGATGTTGAGCCAGCCAATCGACATCACTCCTACTCGAGATCGAGTACCCTTACTCGAGATCGAGGAAGCTTCCAGAAGCCGCGTAACGCGTTTTGATCTATCCTACTCGGATTGGGATTCCTTGGAGCCGAAGATTGCATAGTTCTATCCGATCTTTCAAGATGCATCATGGAAGAAGAAGATTTATCCACTTAAGACTTTTAGATATATTTCCCTTATTTAGATTTAATTATGTTGTTGCTTTTATTTAACTTTAATGCTTTTAGATATAGTTTTAGATATAGATAAAGATTTCTATCCTTGAATAGCAAGGTTTAGAAGCCTATAAATAAAGCCCATGGGGCTGATTTCTACTCATTCAATTTCAGTTAGAGACAGTTAGTTACACATAGAGAGAAGAGGTTGTAAGTTTGAGTTTGTTTAATGCAAGTTGTTATTTCCTTTCAATCGATGTCTGAGTTTGCGATGAGGCGCGAGTAGTCTACCCACTTCTAGGGTTGGGGCGAGCCCGACGTTAGCCATGCGTGGTTGAGGTAAATATCCGACTTTTATCATGTTTTGAGCATCTACTACTTGTTATGTGTTTATTGCCCATCTAATGGAGGTCCATGCTAACAACTTGGATTATAAATATAAAATTAGTAGAGACAATTAGGGCTTCTTGAAAGAGTTGTCTAATTGTTGGAAAAGGCGAAAGCTTAGTCCTTTGATGCGATTCACATGATTATCTGTTTGTCTCTGCCTTATGCATGCTTGGTTATCATTGTTGCAAACCCCAATCTTGGAAGTCCTTTTTATACAGTTTAGTTCGAAATCCCCAAAGCCCTTTGCATTTATTTTCTTTCGTTTTATTCTCTGCTTTCCTCGAGATTGAATAGCACAACTCGATCCCGACTACTGATCTTCGACCAAAGTCGTTGTAGCTTCTGTGTGTAGGTACTCGACAAACCAAGCCGACGTCGACAAGACCTTATTCGATCTCGAGTCGCCTCTGGTCGAGATCGACTAGACCCCTGTGACTGCTGCTGCGCTGCTCGACTAGCCTGATCTCCTGTCGACTTACCCTAGTCGAGATCTAGCACCTGTTTCGACTTCTGACTGTGAGATTTCTCCGCTGCCTAGGATCCGCTGACACGCTTCCTCGTGGATCGATCCTGACGTCCCGCTGCTACATCAGGAGGAGGTCTTGTAATTATTTGCGTGGGCAGAATCTGGTTTGATTTATTTTGTTATATTTCATACTCGATTTCCTCCTACAACAAATTGGCGTCGTTGCCGGGAAAGCTATCATTCGCGCCTTAGGTAGTTGAATCTCACGTCTACCTTGAGTTACTTTTCTAGTGTATGCGTCGTTCTGGTCAAACACCTGAGTTTGACGCCATAGATGAACCGGAACGCCTTTTTCACATCAGAGCTAGAGTACAAAGAGCTATGGTTGCCTCATAAACACAAGAGCAGCTGATTGAGAGGCTGACAAGGGAGCTATCCGCAAAGGATACTACTATCGCCGTTGAAAGGGCAGCGAGGGAACAAGAAGCTTAGCGCGTAAGGCAAGCAGAAGCTGAGCTTGCCCAATTCCCAACCACTGCAGAGGATTATATGCATCCAACTCTCGTCGTACCTGAATCGGCAATTCTAATCCCTGAAAACTCCTTTGAAATTCGCACTCAGTTTCTTATCGAGCTTAAAAATAATGCTTTTTATGGAAAATTTAATGAGTGTCCTCTTGAACATATTACCAATTTTTCTGACATGTGTCGTACTCTTGCTGAAGGTACAACTCTGGAATATGTCAAGATGAAAGCTTTTCGCTGGTCTCTCGCTGGGCCTGCACTGATGTGGCTTGAAGGGCTGAAACCAAGATCACTCACAACATGGGCCCAAGTAGAGCAAGAATTTCTGAATAAATTCTTCCCACCTGCCAAAACAGCAATTCTCCGCTAGAAAATCACCGCCTTCAAACAGAAGCCTAGGGAACCGCTGGCAAAGGCATGAGAACGCTACAAAGAACTGTTGCGATCTTGTCCTACTCATGGACAGCCACCCTACGTCATTCAGGAGATCTTCTTCAACTCTCTTGATCAAGTCACTAAGGACAGGATCAATCAGTACACTCGCTATGAGTATCTGAAGATGCCACCAATTGACACCTGGGGTGTGCTAGACAAGCTCACCAATTATGACAACAAATATGGGTCTACTGCAAACTATGAGGAGAACTCCTATGCCAGACCAGCACCATCTATACCACTCTATGAGCCAGCAAAGGAGATTGACCCAGATGTCAGGGAGTAGTTCTACAGAGACCATAATCGTAAGCTCCTCAAGCAAGTCAAATATCTGTTTCTCAATCAGCCTTGCATCGAATGCGGATCACAGCGGCACACCACTACTGAGTGCCCACACACTGAGCAAGTCAGAATGGCAGAGACACATGAAGAGGCAGCCTATGCTGGGGGTCCCAATCGCTACATGGGAGATCAAAGGTTCTATCAACCACAGTGGAACCAAGGTCCTCCTAGGAACCCCCCACCCTACAGAGCTCTAGGAAATCCAGAAAGGGATCAAAAGAAGGATGATCTGCAGCTGATCCTTGAGGAGATGCGTCGGAATCAGGGCACCATCAACAACCAGTTCCAGAACATCACTATAAAATTTGGGGAACAGGACATCTGGAAAAGGGGAATAGAGACCCAGATGGGTCAAATCGCTGCACAGATCCCACGATCATCCGGACAGCTCACTGGGCAAACAGAACCAAATCCTAAAGAGATGACTAGGCACGTCACAGCTATCAATTACACGAGCCATAGGTCGGGAAACAACAAGACAAGTAAGAGCAGCAACTCGAGACAGAGCAAGGTCAACTCGATCTCGAGGACACTCTACCCGACCTCGACAAGAAGCTGCTTGACACTGACCAGAAGCTGAGCTCGGACTGTATTGCACAGCACAACAAGGCGAAGTCGACCACCCAAGTCGATCTCGAGGAGCCTCTGGTCGAGATCGAGGAACAGCAAGCCGACGTCGGCGACTTTGCAGCACCTCCGACGTCTGATCTGGCTCCGAAGCAGAAAAAGCCACTGCCTTTTCCTTTAAAGGCACAAAAAGATCCCACTGCAGGTAGGTTTACCAGATTTGTTAATATGCTGCAAGAACTAAACGTCTCCATTCCTTTTACAGAAGCCCTACAAGAGATGTTTGGATATGTCAAATTTCTAAAGGAAATCCTGAGCAAGAAGCGATCCATCTCAGAGATCGCAGGCGAATGCAAAGTACTCCACTTCCCTGAAAAGAGACCTGACCCTGGTAAGTTTTCTGTTACTGTAGGTTTTGGACAATATAAATATGAGTCTCTGTGTGATTTAGGAGCAAGTGTGAGTATCATGCCTCTATCAATTTGGCGAAAGGTAAAGATAGGATGTATAGAGCCTGTGGATGCCAAACTATACATGGCAAACAATACAGTGGTCATCCCTACAGGTATAGTTGAGAATGTCCCTGTCCAGGTTGGTAAATTCTTTGTTCCAGCAGATTTCCTTATCATAGACTGTGCTGAAGATCCTACTAGCCCTATTATTCTTGGTAGACCATTCTTAGCAACAACAGATGCCAGAATTAGTGGTAAGAATCGCTCACTCACCTTCACCATAGGCGATGAGGTTTTGGATTTCTTTTTTGACCCTACAAAGGAGGAAATTTCATGGATGGAGGTGAAAAGCATCAGCAACCACTGGACCCAGCAAACAGCGGAGGAAAGCGCCAGTACTGTACTCGAGGTCGACATGAGCAACTCAATCTCGACAAGGGCTCTACTCGATCTCGATAAGCCTCTGTCGACATCGACAACCTCTACTGAGCCACTGACTTGCCCAGCGCCTAAGTATGGGGTCCCTATACTCGAGGTCGACCAGCCGTACTTGACATCGACAAACCTTAAGCCCAAAGATTTCTGTTTTGGGTCCAAAAAGGTAAGTTCAGGTATGAATTTTACTCCCCCTCAGTCCATAAAGAAAATTCTCAATAATTTAAGGGGAGGTAAGGCCCCGTGGCGAGAGAATCTGCGAAAACTAAGAGCTGGAAGGAAGGAGAAGAAAGAGAAGGGAGATGATGCAAGCAACCACCTTTCAGTTGAGCTTGCATACTACCATCAGGACCTAGATGATCCAGGAGAAGGGCCAAGCATGAGCGGGCCCCACACTAATGGTCCTTGAGCGCAAACGGAGAAGTCGGTCTAGCGACTCTAAAATCTAGAGCATGTATATAAACTTTATGAATTTTTGGACTTTTTGAACTTTTTGGTTTTTGGTTTTATGTCTTTTAGAATACTTCATGTGGATAGTCCTGTTTTTGTGTGCAAACTAACACTTTTATGTCGACAAGCATATAAGGATCGCGAAAAGTTGAATAATAAGTCCCTGAAAAACAGTCAGAATCGACGAAGGCCAAGTCGATAACGATAAGGAGGAGCAGCCCAGAAACTCATCGATGTCGAGTAGGCCAACTCGATATCGACTAAGCCACCAGAAGCTCCTCGACTTCAGAAGCCACTGGACGTAGACGAAGCTCCTCGAGATCGAGTACCCTGTACTCGAGATCGACAAGCCTATTTCCTCGACCTGCACTAATTCGCCCTCCTCGATATGTTATCCTGTGAGTTCCTTCCTTTACTCAAGTTAATTTTTATACAGTAGGGACACTCTATATTTTAAGTATGGGGTGGGGGAAGGGCTCATTATCATTATTATATGTTTTAGTCTTGCTTTTGGTTTTACATGGTGAAATTTTAATTTTTATGGTATGCATTCATGTTTAAATTTTATGTATTTTAATCTTTTGTCATACTTTAGTCTTGTTTTTAGTTGCATAAAAAAAATATAAAATGTCGAAAAAAAAATGCATGTTTAAGTTTTTGCATTGTTTTTAGTTTTTATACCCTAACTTAGATGTCCTATGATGATAAATAATGACTGACTTGATCATGTAAATCCTATGGCATGTTTGGAAGGTTTAGCCTAAGTCCTCGAAATGGTTTTTATGTGGATTGTGAACTTGTGATGAAATTGAGCACATATGATCCTAAGCTAAAGGTTAAAATACAACAAAAATTATCCTAGTGAGAATTTTGGCCTTATAGGGAAAACATTAAAAATCCCTCTGCTTTCTTGAGCGTATTTACTCTGCCTATGCATTTCTAAATGTTGTGATAGTTATTCAAAGACAATGCATTTATATGTTTATGTTGATGAGAATTAAATGATGGAGGCACCTTTGAAGCCAATTTTATCCTCTCTTTACCTACCCTGCATTATCCCTGCTTGAAGCCAGAACATTAGCCTGAGACTTTTATTGTGAACTCCACAAAATTAGCCTTAGCGAAATTGAGCCTGACCCCATTTGGGAATTAAGACTTAGAGTTGGTTGAAAGAATAGTTTGTGGAAAGAATAAGCTTATGTTGCATTTCAATTAAGAAGGATTTTTGAAATTATTGAGATATGGGTTGGTTTTATAATTTTATCTTGCTATGTATATTATGTAAAAGGATGTTTGTCTCACCCTATAAATGCACTAGTGTTATTTTATTTTAAAAAAAAATCCGAAAAAGAAGGAAAAAAAAGAAGAAGAGAAAAAGTATATATGTTTGTGAATAAAGTGCATGAACCAAATTTACCTTATTTCTTTCATTATTTGCAAGATACATACTTTGGAGAGGTTTAGGAAGTTTGAAAGGTTACATACTTTATTGAGATAAATTAGAGAGTTTGGTTGATGCATATGATTAAGAGTTATGGTTTGGTTAAGTTGTGTTGGAAATTTAGAAGTCTTGATTCCCGAATTTTATTAAGCACCACATGGCCAAATAATTCCATACCTTATTATTTCTTACCAAGCCCCATTACAACCCCGCCGAATGGAATCTTCTTTGAAGACTTCTATTGAGCGAAGTCCTCCTGATAACTCTTGATGCATTTTCATAATTGGTTACGACGTGGATTTATATTTAAATTGCAATATTTATGAGATTGTATATGGAATCGAGTTCAGAGTTGATCTTCATAACCTAAACACATTGAGAGCTGAGTGTAAACACATTATTCCTGTGAGGTTGGATTTATATTGCTTATGCCTATGGATCGCTCATATATGTGCGATGACGTAAAATTCACTTGTCTTACATTGCTACTAACTGAGATATTGCTTTTGACAAAACGCGAAGACTTGAAGAATGTGTTGTAGGTCTTGGTTATTGTTTAGTTATTGCTTGAGGACAAGCAAGTCTAAGTATGGGGTGATTTGATGTCTCCAAAGTAGCCATATCTTTAAGCATATTTTAGTTCCATATTCTTTACATTTTGCATATTTCGGGGTGGGAATATGTCAAATTTCTGAAGTATATGCTTATTTGTCAGAAATAGAGATCTACATAAGTTTCTGTTTAATATTGCAGAATATGGAACCATTTCGGGAGAAAATCAAGAAGCGAGAACCGAAGCTCAAAGTTACTCGACATCGACAAGACTTAGTCGATCTCGACGAATCACGCCTAGACACACCCTAGTCGAAGAGCACATGTCGAGGAGCGAAAGACGAGCCAACCTGGAGCCAAGAAGGGATTATCCGGATCTAAGGAGAAATTACCCGGAGTCGAGGAGAGACTACCCGACCATGCCCAGACATCTTCCTCGAGATCGAGGACTTTTATCCGAGATCGACAAGGCTGAGAGCCCACACCCGAGCATGTCGAGAAGATCTACCCGACGCTGCCGAGAAGACCTATGTGACGAGCTACCTTTACTCGAGATCGAGTAAGAGTACTCGAGATCGATGATGCCCAGGAGCCATGTCCAAGCCAGTCGAGGACCAGCAACCCGAGACGTCGAGCCAGCCAGTCGACGTCACTCCTACTCGAGATCGGGTAGCCTTACTCGAGATCGAGGAAGCTTCCAGAAGTCGCGTAACGCATTTTGATCTATCCTACTCGGATTGGGATTCCTTGGAGCCGAAGGTTGCATAGTTCTATCCGATTTATCAAGATACATCATGGAAGAAGAAGATTTATCCACTTAAGACTTTTAGATATATTTCCCTTATTTAGATTTAATTATGTTGTTGCTTTTATTTATCTTTAATGCTTTTAGATATAGTTTTAGATATAGATAAAGATTTCTATCCTTGAATAGCAAGGTTTAGAAGCCTATCAATAAAGCCCATGGGGCTGATTTCTAGTCATTCAACTTCAGTCAGAGACGGTTAGTTGCACATAGAGAGAAGAGGTTGTAAGTTTGAGTTTGTTTAATGCAAGTTGTTATTTCCTTTCAATCGATGTCTGAGTTTGCGATGAGGCGCGAGTAGTCCACCCACTTCTAGGGTTGGGGAGAGCCCAACGTTAGCCATGCGTGGTTGAGGTAAATATCCGACTTTTATCATGTTTTGAGCATCTACTACTTGTTATGTGTTTATTACCCATCTAATGGAGGTCCATGCTAACAACTTGGATTATAAATATAAAATCAGTAGAGACAATTAGGGTTTCTTGAAATAGTTGTGTAATTGTTGGAAAAGGCGAAAGCTTAGTCCTTTGATGCGATTCACATGATTATCTGTTTGTCTCTGCCTTATGCATGCTTGGTTATCGTTGTTGCAAACCCCAATCTTGGATGTCCTTTTTATACAGTTTAGTTCGAAATCCCCAAAGACCTTTGCATTTATTTTCTTTCATTTTATTCTCTGCTTTCCTCGAGATCGAATAGCACAACTTGATCTCGACTACTGATCTTCGACCAAAGTCGTTGTAGCTTCTGTGTGCAGGTACTCGACAAACCAAGCCGACCTCGACTAGACCCCTATGAGTGCTGCTGCGCTGCTCGACTAGCCTGATCTCCTGTCGACTTACCCTAGTCAAGATCTAGCACCTGTTGTCGACTTCTGACTGTGAGATTTCTCCGCTGCCTAGGATCCGCTAACACGCTTCCTCGTGGATCGATCCTGACTTCCCGCTGCTACATCAGGAGGAGGTCTTGTAATTATTTGCGTGGGCAGAATCTGGTTTGATTTATTTTGTTATATTTCATACTCGATTTCCTCCTACAACAGTTTTCTCCCGAAATGGCTCCATATTCTGCAATATTAAACAGAAACTTATGTAGATATCCATTTCTGACAAATAAGCATAAACTACATAAATTCGACATATTCCCAACCCGAAATATGCAAAATGTAAAGAACATGGAACTAAAATATACATAAAGACGTGGCTAATTTAGAGACATAAAAAACAGCAACATCAACAAGCTCAGAAAGATGTTGGACAACAGACCCTGACGCAATCCAAGGTTCTTTCGAAGCAACCTCAAGCCTCTAATCCACCTATAGGCGGGTATGTTGAGAAGAGAGCTTTGTTGAGCCATGTTAAGAAAGTCAACTTCGCAAAGGAGAGGAGTAATGCTTGTATTCTTTAACTTCAGAAAGATGTATTATTAAATGTTCAAGATGTCTCTCATCTCTCATCGCCTATTACTTCTCTTCTATATGAATATCCAGAAGTGATGCCTGATGACCTTCATACTAGCTTACATCCTTTTAGAGGCATTGAGCACTAGATTGACTTGGTGCGTGGTTCAACATTACCTAATAGGGCCGCATATCGTGCTAGTCCGGAAGAGACTAACGAACTCCAATCCAAGTTCAAGATCTAATGGACAAAGGGTTTGTTCGTGAGCATCTCAGTCCATTCGCGGTACCGGTGATCTCAGTTCCTAAGAAGGATGGTTCATGGCGCATGTGCGTCGACTGTAGGGCCATCAATCAAATCACGGTAAAGTATTGTTACCCTATCCCTCGCCTTGATGATATGCTAAATGAACTACATGGTGCTTGTTTATAGACCTTAGGAGTGGATATCTCCAAATTTGAATGAAGGAGGGGGATGAGTGGAAAACCGCATTCAAAACTAAGTATCGGCTTTATGAGTGGCTTGTAATGCCTTTTGGTTTTACTAATGCACCTAGTAAATTTATGAGGCTCATGAATCACGTGCTTAGAAAGTACATAGTTAAAGGTTGTGGTTGTCGATTTTGATGATATCTTAGTTTATAGCAAGAATCTTCAGGATCATGTTGAGCATTTGAGGTCAGTTCTTGATTGTCTTAGGGAAGAAAAACTTTATGCTAACCTTAAAAGTGCCATTTTTGTGCAGAGTCTACCGTGTTTCTTGGCTTTGTTGTGTCTAGGTCAGGACTCCTAGTGGACGAAGAAAAGGTTCACGCTATTCAAGAGTGGCCTCTACCCACCACCCCTACCCATGTGCCCTCTTTCTTAGGTTTAACGGGGTTCTGTTAATTTTTCATAAAGGACTTTAGCACAATCGCTAGTCCCTTGCACGAGCTAACTAAGAAGAATACCCCGTTCAAATGGAAGGACACACATCAGACTGCTTTTGAAACTCTCAAGGATCGCCTATGCAACTCTCCTGTTTTACAACTATCGGACTTCTCCAAGACATTTGAGATTGAGTGTGATACTTTCGGCGTTGGCATTGGTAGAGCCCTCCTCTAGGACAGGAGGCCAATTGCGTACTTTAGTGAGATATTAGGTGGCGCCGAGCTCAACTACAACACCTATGAGAAGGAGCTCTTCCCCCTCATAAGAGTTCTCAAGACATGGCAACACTACCTTTGGCCAAAGGAGTTTATAATCCATTCCGACCATGAGGCGCTGAAGTATTTGAAAAGAAAATCATGCCTCAGCAGGTGCCATGCCCGTTGGGTATAGTTTATGGAGACTTTCCCATATGTCGTTCAACACAAGAAACGAAAAGACAATGTGGTAGTTGACGCACTATCATGAAGGTATCTCCTCTTGAACCAATCTGATGCTCACATTCTAGGTTTTGCCTTGATTAAGGACTTGTATACTAAGGATAATTTTTTTAAGTCCACCTTTTAAAAATGTGTAGATAAGGGTGAATTTGACTCCTATTTCATTGATAATGGGTTCTTGTTTAACGATGGGAAACTTTGTATACCCTCATCATCAATTAGGAGACTTTTAACTCAAGAGGTTTATGAATCATGGGGACACGGGGGCCTAGAAAAGACTTTAGTGGGGCTTAAAGAACACTACTTTTGGCCGAAGATGTTTAATTTTGTTCTACGATTTGTCAAATGATGAGTCCAATGTCCTAAAGCTAAGTCAAAGAGGAACCCCCACAGCCTATACCAACCCTTGCCCATTCCTAGATCCCAGTTGGAAGATATTTCCATGGATTTTATTGTAGGGGTACCTCGGACAGCTAAAGGTCACAATTCTATTTTTGTTGTAGTGGATCGGTTCTCAAAGATGGCTTATTTCATTCCCTGACATAAGACGGACGATGCAAGTCACATTGCTATTTTATTCCATTGGGATATTGTTCACCTTCATGGAATTCCTTGCACTATTATGTCATATAGGGATGCTAAATTTTTTAGTCATTTTTGGAAAACGTTGTGGTCTAAGTTCGGGACTAAATTACTATTTTCTAATTCTTGTCATCCCCAAATCGACGGCAAAACGGAAGTCACTAATCGGACTCTTGGTGCTTTGTCACGAGCTATCACTACTAGAATTCTGTTATTTAACATTGGGTGATTAACATCAGTCAGAAAAACAGGTCATATTAAATAGTGTTTTAACATCGGGTTTTTAAATTGAGATGTGAAAAATAAAAAAGACATAATCCTATTTTTCTGACCGATGTTTAATTTTGTTTTTCAAAAATAATTCTCAAAGCAGGGAATTGTAATATTGAATGAATTTTAAAACCCGCCTAAGTGAATCTAGGCACTTTGATAACACAACTGGTGCTCAACGAACATCTTTAGGTTTCGCTTCACTCAAATAATAATAATATCCGAAATTAATGCTTGTTGTGAGCTGAATCTGTCATGTTTTACAGTAACTTTTATATCGATTTATGCATACGTTGCGTGCATTTGGGTTAGATAATACATAACCTATGTAGTTTATGTTTATTTGCCAAATTATGGAATCTACACCAGTTTCTGTTTTAAATTCGCAGAATTCGAGACGCTTTACAGCAATTCTAAGGAAGGTCAGAAAAGCTCGGAAAATAACTGCAGAAGTCCAGAATCCGAGAGTACAGAACCAGGATAAACCGAGCTGAAGCCAGAGCTACTCTATGTCGAGTACACCTTACTCGATCTCGAGTAGAGAGCCCGAGCAGACTTGGTCGACAAAGCTTGGTCGAGGAAACCAAGTCCGAGGCAACCTGACTCCGGAACCCTACTCAATCTCGAGTACCACTAGTCGAGATCGACAAAGCCTAGATGCCGCACCCGGAGTCGAGAAGAGAAGCTGATCGAGAAGCCGAGGATGAATATGTCAAGCAGCTCTACTCGATCTCGAGGAGATCCTTGTCGAGCTCGAGTAAACCCTAACGCCAGTCCATGCCGAGGAGAAGCTTCTCGATCACACCAGGCCGCACACCCTACTCGATCTCGAGTACGATTAGTCGAGATCGACGACACCCAGGAGCCCAGGTCTGAGCTTGTCGAGCAGAGTCACCCGAGAATATCAGTCGACGACGAATCCTAGTCGATGTCGATGAGCCCTTATCGATGTTGAGTAGACCAGGTTCTGGAAACGCGTCGCCGTAAGCAGTCCGAGTCGAGCTGGGATTCCTTGGGCACGAAGGAAGTCGAGTAAGCCGAAATCTATCATCATCTATCCATGGAAGGGAGATCTATCAACATGAAGACATCTTACCTAGTTTAGATTTATCTTTTTCCTTTTAATTTTAAATTCCTTTATCGCATTTATTTATCATTAAAGTTGTAGATATAATTTTAGATATAGATGGAAGATTCTATCCTTGATTAGCAAGGATTAGAAGGCTATAAATAAAGCCCTAGGGGCTGATTTTTCATTCATTCAAAAAACACAATCAATTCCATTCAAGAAAGTAAGAGTAGAGAGAGAGAGTTTGTAGCAAGCAAGGTGGAAAGGCGAAAGCGGATTTGTCTTGTGGGTTGTAAGCTTTCTTTATTTAATGCAAGTTAGTTTCTTTTGTTATTTGATGTCTTTCTTGATGATGAAGAGCGAGTAGTCCACCCACTTCTGGGGCTGGGGTGAGCCCGACGGTGGCAATGTGAGGTGATGCGGTAAAGGTCAGATCTTTTTATGCAATTCGTCTTCTATCCCTATGAGCATGATTCTTTTGCGAGAGTTGAAGGTGATCCTTGTTTGTGTTATTGAAGCGAAAGTGATCTTAATGCAACTTGGGTTAATTATGTGAAAAGGGTTAGTAACAATTAGGGTTTATGCGAAAGCCTCTATATGCCTATTTTTTAGTAACGAAAGTTATTTTGATGGAAAGCATGATCTTTTATGCCTTTTTGTGTTACTTTGCATGGTTATCGTTGTGGTGTTGATACCCTGGCTTTGGAAGTCTTTCATATATTGATTTATTTCTGTCAAAAATCTGAATTCTGTGTTCGAATCTGCAAGTTTACAGTTTCTGAGTTTTAGTCGAGATAGAGTAGGGCCTTGTCGATCTCTAGTAGGCCTGTTGTCGAGATCGAGTTGGTTTTGGTCTATATCGAGTTGAGTTTGAGTTTCTGTTTTCGATTTCAAAGTTTCTGTCTTTGCTATTTCTTGTCGATCTCGAGTAGGCCTTGTCGAGATCGAGTACTGATTTATCTGGATTGAGCTTCTGTCGTAGATATACAGTTTCTGTTTCTGTCACTGGTTGTCGATCTCGAGTACTACCTTTGTCGAGATTGAGTACGCCTGTTGCTTTGTTTTATTTTCTGCTTTGCTTTGTCTTTCCTGTCTTCATTTTGTTCATTGATTTTATTTGTTATTTTCTATTTTATTTCTGTTTCCGCCCTTGTCTCTTTGTTTCTGTTTTTCTGTTGCTTGTCTGTGAGATCTGTTGCTACCTAAGAGCTGCTGACATGCTTCCTCGTGGATTCGATCCTGACAACCTTCTACTACAACGGGAGGAAGTCTTGTATTTATTTGCTGAGACAGGGAAGTCAGTCTGATCTTCATTTTATATTTATTTCATACTTGACCATCCTCCTGCAACAACAAATTGGCGCCGTTGCCGAGGAAGCTATCATTCGCGCCTTAGGTAGTTGAATCTCACGTCTACTTTGAGTTACTTTTCAGGTGTATGCGTCATTCTGGTCTACCACCTGAGTTTGATAGCTTAGACGAACCGGAGCGTTACCTACACATCCACTCTAAACTCAAAAGGATCATGGCGGCCGCTGAAACACAAGAACGGCTGATTGCCAGACTTACAAGGGAATTGGCCGCTAAAGATGCTGCTATCGCCACTGAGAAAGCAGCAAGGGAGCAAGCAGAAGCTGAGCTTGCCCAGTTCCCAACCACTGCAGAGGATTATATGCATCCCACTCTCGTCGTGCCTGAATCGGTGATTCTAATCCCTGATAACTCTTTTGAAATTCGCACTCAATTTCTTATAGAGCTTAAAAATAATGCTTTCTTTGGTAGATTTAATGAGTGTCCTCTTGAACATATTACGAACTTTTCTGACATGTGCCGTACTCTTGCTGAAGGTACAACTTTGGAATATGTCAAGATGAAGTCTTTTCGCTGGTCTCTAGCTGGACCTGCACTGAAGTGGCTTGAAGGGCTGAAACCAAGATCACTAACAACATGGGCCCAAGTAGAGCAAGAATTTCTGAATAAATTCTTCTCACCCGCCAAAACAGCACATCTCCGTCAGAAAATCACCGCCTTCAAACAGAAGCAAGGGGAACCGCTGGTAAAGGCATGGGAGCGCTACAAAGAATTGCTGCGATCTTGCCCTACTCACGGACAACCACCCTACGTCATTCAGGAGATCTTCTTCAACTCTCTTGATCAAATCACTAAGGACAGAATCAAACATTATACTCGCTATGAGTATCTGACAATGCCGCCAAGGGATGCATGGGGTGTGCTAAAGAAGCTCACCAACTACGACAACAAGTATGGGTCTACTACAACTTATGAAGAGAACCCATACGCCAGGCCAGCACCTTCCATGCCCCTCTATGAGCCTCCTAAGGAGATTGATCCGGATGTAAGGGAACAGTACTACAGAGATCAGAACAAGAAGCTCCTTAAGCAAGTGAAGTATCTTTCTGTCAACCAGCCTTGCATTGAATGCAGATCGCAACGGCACACCACTCCTGAGTGCCCACACACAGAGCAAGTCAGGATGGCAGAACACCACGAGGAGGTAGCTTACGCAGGGGGTCCCAATCGCTACATGTGGGACCAAAGGTTTCAGCAACCACAATGGAACCAAGGTGTCCCTAGGAACCCCCCGCCATACAGAGCTCCAGGACATCCGGAAAGGGACCAGAAAAAGGATGATATACAGACAGTCCTGGAGGAAATACGGAGAAATCACTCAGAAACTAGGCATTCCTTCAACTCCGTCTACACACAGATGCAGGGTGTCAACTCTAGGCTTGGAGAAATTGATATATGGCGAAAATCAGTTGATACACAGATTGGTCAGCTAGCAGCAGGAATCCCCAGACAGTCAGGTGCGCTCCCTGGATCTTTAGAACCAAATCCTAAGGGAAAGACTGGACACATCGCTGCTGTAAAACTCAGAAGCGGCCATCAACTGCAAGAGCCGGAGGTCGAAAAGCAGCAGAACAACGAAGAACAGGAACTCGACATCGACAACACTGTAGTCGATAACGAGGAGGGCCTAGTCGATGTCGAGGAGAAACTTCAAAAACCCTCGTCTGCACCACACAACAACTCGACATCACCCAATCTGGTCGATATCGACAAGGGTGTACTCGACATCGAGGAGGATCTTATCGATGTCGAGAAAGCTGCAGCACCTCCGACATCTGTTTTGGCTCCGAATCAGAAAAAGAAGCTGCCTTTCCCCACAAAATCTCTAAAGGACCCGGCAGAAAAGAAATTTCAGCGCTTCATTACGATGATTCAGAAACTCAACGTCACCATCCTCTTCACAGAAGCTCTCAATGAAATGTCATCCTATGTCAAGTTCCTGAAGGAGATTTTGAGCAAAAAGCGATTGATGGCTGAAATTACAGAGGAATGCAGCCATTTGGACATACTAGAGAAGAGGCCAGATCCAGGTAAGTTTGCTATAACCATTGGATTTGGTCCATACAAAATTAATGCTTTATGTGATCTTGGAGCTAGTGTGAGTATAATAACTTTAACAATTTGGTCCAAGATTAAAATAGGTGCCCTAGAGCCTGTGGATGCTAGACTATATATGGCCAACAACACTGTGGTCATCCCAACAGGCATGGTGGACAATGTGCCAGTACAAGTAGGTAAATTCTTTGTCCCTGCTGATTCCCTAGTTATTGATATGCAAGAAGATCCTGCTTATCCAATTATTCTAGGGAGACCCTTCTTGGCGACGGTGGATGCCAACATAAGCGTAAGGAAAGGAGTGCTCACCTTCAACATCAGCGATGAGGTAATTGAGTATTCCTTTAACAAAACTGAAAGGCATACAGGTCCAATGGAAGAGGTGAAATCTATCTCAGCTGGTTACATCACCTGCGGGGAACCCAAGGTCAGAAATATGACCCCTGAGGAGCTGGAAAAAAGGGACATGGAGGCCCAGGTGGAGGAGATCATGGCAATCCTAAAAGAGGACGCAGAAAATCCAATCGACACAAACAAAGGTACGTCGTTATGGACTAATTATTTTTCGGATGCCTTGACAGGAACTAAGTATGGGGTCAAGATCGACCAAGACTCCTCGACATCTAGGACCCTAGTCAATCTCGACAAGAAACAGAAGCCTCCACCAGCACCAGCGTCATCGAGCAGTAATACAGAAGTTAAGGGCTAATCGACATCGAGTACGCTACTCGAGATCGACACTAGGCTTCCTCGACTTCGCCTTCTTCGACGCTGACTCCACCAGACGAACCAGGCTCCTCGATCTCGACCAGGCTTATCGAGATCGACCACCACGCTCCACCAGCTCCTGTTTCCTCGACGCTGCAGCCACTAGGAGCAGAAGACTACTCGAGATCGAGTAGTCCTCTCGAGGTCGACGAGCAATCCCCTTCATCGACTTCTGCATCCTCGAGCAGGACACCACCAGGACCTGAAACTTCGTCGAGATCGACTAGCCCTAGTCGAGATCGACCAAACACTGTGGTCCCCGATTCCGTCTCTACGAAGGTAAGCCAAGGTATGGATCGTTCTTCTCCAATTTCCATTAAAGATTTATCTATACATAGGAGAGGTTTGCCTTGGTATGTGCGCTTATGTAGAATATCCAATGATGAGCCCAAGGAGTATGAAGTTGGAGACAAGCTCTATGTCTCTAAATCAAAGGATCATTGGTTCCCTAACAAATTCAACAAGAAGAGGATGGGACCTTTTGTGGTGAACAAGATCCATTCCGGAGGATTGCAGCTGATGGACAAGAATGGAGTCTTATTTGAGGCCCAAGCTACATGGGCCCTGCAGATGCCACCTTGAGCATAAATGGAAAGTCTGCCTAGCGACTATAAAATCTAGAGCTTGTACATAGGCTTTTTGAGACGTTTTTGGACTTTGTTTTTTTTGTTTTTGGTTTTTGAACAATTTTTTGTTTTTTCTTTTGTGGGTATATGTCTTCCATACTTTTCAGGTCCATGGATAGAACCAATCAATATTCATACTCGGCCCAGGCGATTCCTTCATTCAATATTAAGAGGTTCTGCACACCCGTCTAGTGAGTTTCTTTCTTTACCCTTGTTTTTATACAGTGAGGACACTGTAATGTTTAAGTATGGGGTGGGGGAAGGGCTTACTTTGTGCATATTTTCCATATTTGACATTATTTGTGCATATTTAGAATTTATTTCTTTGGATTGCTACATGGCTATTTTGGAATGCATTATTGATTTATGTGCTTATATGCACGTTTTCCAAAATTTGAGAAAAATGACCCCCATTGATTTTTTTTGAATAATGTCACGGAAGCTTATATTGGACTTGATGATGCAAAATTGGATTCATTAGAGATATAGCATGAAATTGCCTAGTAAAGGGAAGTCACAATGAAGTGCATATTTTTATGAAAACCATGAAAGGAGGTAAAATTTGAAGTTGCTTTTGACATGTTGCATGATAAAATGATGGAGGACTTTATATTTCCATATAATGCTCATTGTTTGAAATCCTAGCCTTACCTATGCTTACGCATCACAAAAGCCATATTATGCCTTATTTCAAATATTGCTCCACATGATCTAAATATTGCCCATTCTTTACCTTATCCGGGGATTATGTTGAGAATGATGTTACATTATGGAGATTATCATATGGCGTTTGTGTTGTGATTATTATCATTATTGGAGTTTGGAAGGAACTTGTTTGAAATATATGGAAAATTTAATGAGTGAAAGAAAATCCAATCACCTCAGGAGATAAAGGTAGATTGACCCTGCTCTCTAAGATAATAGTTTGGAGAGATGGGACACATTGTGAGGAGTCCAAGGCACTAAGTATCCGGGGCCATTTATGACACCCATGTTTGTGACTCGCGAGAAGGCAGTGCTGAGGTCAGAGAGGTAAAAGAATTATTATTAATAAAAGCATTATGAAAGGTGATGAATCTTATGGAGAAGGAATGTGGAAATGCAGTTTGGAAATACTTCATTTCCCCGGATCATTAGCACCACATTGCCAAAAATTGCCCACCTTTAGCCTTTTACCAATCTACTCCTTATTTGAGCTTAATTAAAATCCTCTTGATTATCAATGCGTTGTCACTTATGAATGTTTTTGCATAACCCTCCTTTTGTGAGTAGATGTTGCTTTTTGTATAAATTGCAAATGCATGGATTTGTGACACTAGTACCTTTTCGAGGATAGTAATTGATTGCAGGGACATATGACAATGAATCTGATATGTTGAGAGTTTTGATTTCTTCCCCTGAATGACAATTAAAAGTATTGCTTGAGGACAAGCAAGCTTAAGTATGGGGTGTTTGTTGTGAGCTGAATCTGTCATGTTTTACAGTAACTTTTATATCGATTTCTGCATACGTTGCATGCATTTGGGTTAGATAATACAGAACCTATGTTGTTTATGTTTATTTGCCAAATTATGGAATCTACACCAGTATCTGTTTTAAATTCGCAGAATTCGAGACGCTTTACAGCAATTCTTAGGAAGGTCAGAAAAGCTCGGAAAACAACTACAGAAGTCCAGAATCCGAGAGTACAAAACCAGGACAAACCGAGCTGAAGCCAGAGCTACTCTATGTCGAGTACACCTTACTCGATCTCGAGTAGAGAGCCCGAGCAGACTTGGTCGACAAAGCCTGGTCGAGGAAACCAAGTCCGAGGCAACCTGACTCCGGAACCCTACTCGATCTCGAGTACCACTAGTCGAGATCGAGAAAGCCTAGACGCCGCACCCGGAGTCGAGAAGAAGAGCTGATCGAGAAGCCGAGGACGAAGATGCCAAGCAGCTCTACTCAATCTCGAGGAGATCCTTTTCGAGCTCGAGTAAACCCTAACGCCAGTCCATGTCGAGGAGAAGCTGCTCGATCACACCAGGCCGCACACCCTACTCGATCTCGAGTACGACTAGTCGAGATCGACGACACCCAGGAGCCCAGATCCGAGCTTGTCGAGCAAAGTCACCCGAGAAGATCAGTCGACGACGAATCCTAGTCGATGTCGACGAGCCCTTGTCGATGTCGAGTAGACCAGGTTCTGGAAACGCGTCGCCGTAAGCAGTCCGAGTCGAGCTGGGATTCCTTGGGCATGAAGGAAGTCGAGTAAGCCGAAATCTATCATCATCTATCCATGGAAGGGAGATCTATCAACATGAAGACATCTTACCTAGTTTAGATTTATGTTTTTCCTTTTAGATTTAAATTCCTTTATCGCATTTATTTATCATTAAAGTTGTAGATATAATTTTAGATATAGATAGAAGATTCTATCCTTGATTAGCAAGGATTAGAAGGCTATAAATAAAGCCATAGGGGCTGGTTTTTCATTCATTCAAAAAACGCAATCAATTCCATTCAAGTAAGTAGGAGTAGAGAGAGAGAGTTTGTAGCAAGCAAGGTGGAAAGGCGAAAGCGGATTTGTCTTGTGGGTTGTAAGCTTTCTTTATTTAATGCAAGTTAGTTTCTTTTGTTATTTGATGTCTTTCTTGATGATGAAGAGCGAGTAGTCCACCCACTTCTGGGGCTGGGGTGAGCCCGACTGTGGCCATGTGAGGTGATGCGGTAAAGGTCAGATCTTTTTATGCAATTCGTCTTCTATCCCTATGAGCATGATTCTTTTGTGAGAGTTGAAGGTGATCCTTGTTTGTGTTATTGAAGCGAAAGTGATCTTAATGCAACTTGGGTTAATTATGTGAAAAGGGTTAGTAACAATTAGGGTTTATGCGAAAGCCTCTATATGCCTATTTGTTAGTAACGAAAGTTATTTTGATGGAAAGCATGATCTTTTATGCCTTTATGTGTTACTTTGGATGGTTATCGTTGTGGTGTTGATACCCTGGCTTTGGAAGTCTTTCATATATTGATTTATTTCTGTCAAAAATCTGAATTCTGTGTTCGAATCTGCAAGTTTACAGTTTCTGAGTTTTAGTCGAGATAGAGTAGGGCCTTGTCGATCTCGAGTAGGCCTGTTGTCGAGATCGAGTTGGTTTTGGTCTATATCGAGTTGAGTTTGAGTTTCTGTTTTCGATTTCAAAGTTTCTGTCTTTGCTATTTCTTGTCGATCTCGAGTAGGCCTTGTCGAGATCGAGTACTAATTTATCTGGATTGAGCTTCTGTCGTCGATATACAGTTTCTAATTCTGTCACTGGTTGTCGATCTCGAGTACTGCCTTTGTCGAGATCGAGTACGCCTGTTGCTTTGTTTTATTTTCTGCTTTGCTTTGTCTTTCCTGTCTTCGTTTTGTTCATTGCTTTTATTTGTTATTTTTAGTTTTATTTCTGTTTCCGCCCTTGTCTCTTTGTTTCTGTTTTTCTGTTGCTACCTAAGAACTGCTGACGTGCTTCCTCGTGGATTCGATCCTGACAACCTTCTACTACAACGGGAGGAAGTCTTGTATTTATTTGCTGAGACAGGGAAGTCAGTCTGATCTTCATTTTATATTTATTTCATACTTGACCATCCTCCTACAACAACAATGCTCAAACCAATAGATTAGTAAACCAGTAGATTGATAAACCAATAGATTAGTATAGCGATGATGTCCAGAGTCGAACCCACAGAGAGAAACGGTTGCAACTATAATATTCCTAACAATTATCTCTTAAGACAATAGCAATAGTCTAAAGCAATTTGATGACAAAGTAAGATAAATAGGATAATGATTGCAAATTATTGATAGCAAGATAGAAAAACATTTCACCTGTAATTCTCGACAATGGTTGAGGTTCAAGGTCCTCGGATTGATTCAATAGTATTTATGGAGCATATGTTGACTTGACTAAGGTTGATTGTTCCACAAAGATACCATCTTCTTATTCAATATCACTAAAGAATAGCATTAACCAATTATGTTCTAAAGACCAATTGGCATATCGATTCAATGCAAATAGAAGACAAGGGAGCAACCTGCTCGGCCCTACAAACACCTACTCGACATAGATCAATCGATATCATCCACTACAAAGGCATAGAAATATCACTAAATCAATGACTTCGTTCGCTATCTAGAAACCAACAACAGATTCATAGCATCGATGTTATTCCTAAATGGTGATCAATCATAAAAAGGAACACAAATTCATATCAATAAGAACAAGATGATAAATATACTCATAAATAACTAACTGAAATCAAATCCTCACAATTCATTCAACCATGTCTTTGAATCACATGCGAAACTATGAGTTTAGCAATTCATAGCCAAAGTAACGCTCTTCTCTCTCTCTCTCTAAGTCTCTCACGGCAAAACCAACAGTCTCCCTCAACAAATGAATGAAAATAACCTATATAGACTTGCACAAAACCCTAGAGAATAAGATATTAATGTAATAATCGAATAGAATCTTCGGGCTAAAATCGGCAATTGCTTAACACGGAACACTGGCGGGCACCGGGTGAATAACGGTGGGCGTCGTTCCATCAAACTCCATAATCCTTTTTAGCTTCAACGTTGTGCTTCCTTGGTCCTTTGATGCTCCTTCCTTAGCCTTCTTATCCTCCAAAATCAGTCATTTCAGCTCCTCCAAGATCACATCCAAGGTCGGAATGTAAAACTGCAGAATAAACACTAAAAAGGCGTAGATTCTGAACTCAGATACTTCACAATAAAGATATATAAATAGACCAAAAAATATGCAGAACTCCTATCTAAATGCAATAAAAACTACCTATAATGCCTATATAAAATATGCGTTATCAAATCCCCCCACACTTAACCTCTTGCTTGTCCTCAATAAACCATGAAATATAAACATAATCAATGCATCCCACAAGAGATTCTTTCACAATTTCTCCTCATCAAAAGCAACTTCAATTCATAGTGCAAATATGAACAAGGCACAAGGGCAAAATATGTGTTTCTCTGGCTCTCATATGCTTAGGCTTTTAAGCATACACTCACCTCAATTCCATATACAAGCATCGAATCAAATATTGAAAGTTATATCAAAAAATCTCCACCGGATACATCAAAACAAAAACAAGAACATCAAGAGGACTTTTGCTCAATGGAAACCTTCATTGAAGATTCCATTCGGCGGGTTGTAATGGGGCTTGGTAAAAACATAAGGGCAAGATATTATATTTGGTCATGTGGTGCTCTTAATTCCGGGAAAATAAGATTCCTAAAAACACCCAACATAAAACAAACCAACTCAAAAGTACATCAAGCTCACAATGTAACACAACTCTCAAAATATAGTAATATGCTCATAACTCTCAAAATAACATAACTCTCATAAATATATCAATAAACTCCAATACTCTTAAGTATCTCAAAATATGCTCAAATATGCATATACAACACCCAACTCAAATAATTCTCAATCAAACATCAATCCAACTCCTCATATGCAAAAATAGATAAAATGGCTCTTTACTCTTTTCTTCTTTTTTTCCCCTTTGAATGCCACTTTTTTTTTTCTTTTTCGGCATTTCTGATTTTTTTTTAATTTCAGCCAAAACAATACAATATAGCATAATATGAGGGAAACTACAAGAACATAACATTACATCTTCTCCAAAACCATAAATCATGACAATCTCACACTTTAGCTTCTTTCCCCATAACTCCAAATGAATTTTGTGGAGCTTACAACTAAAAATAGGGTAAAGGCTCAAATTGGCTTCAAAGTCAGATATAACATAAGGTAGATATGGATAAGATATGGCTAAAAGGTGTCTCTATCATTTGAACTTATCAAGCAATGAGCATGTATATAATCGGCATCAAAAATAGATAATCAAGTCAATACTCAAAGATATATGTATAGGAAGAGTAAATCACACAACAAAAGCAAAAGTGAGTATATATGTAATCCCTTATAAGGCCAAAATTCTCACCAGGACAATTTATTGTTGGATATCAAACATGATTACTAACTTAGGTCACACATGCTCAATTACCTATGCCAAATCATATTTCACATAAAAATAATTTTAAGACAATGTCAAATCATTCCTGAATTCCATGAGATATATAAGATCATTCTAGAATAAAGTTGATAGGACAAACTCAATGCATAAACAAAAAGGACAATGAAAAATAAAAGTGAGGGTGAAGGAAGCGAAAACTAAAAGTGAGGGTGAAGATAGGGTCTAGGATCCAGACCGCTTGTTGAATTGTTGTAATATATAGATCTAGGAGTTCAATAGATTGGGTTGAAGCTCATCCAATTTCTTGCCTAAGATCAATTGCTGCTCATGCAATTCCTGAAAGTGTTGTGATTGCTGATCTTCCAATCGAGTTAGACGACGGACAAGGCCCTCAATAAGCTCAAGCAAGGGATCCTTCTCAATGGGGATGTCAAAATCATCATCCTCAGCCTCATCTCCCAAAAAGAATATGCTTGTTGACAAAGTATCCAAGATCATCCCAGCAAATGGTGGAACATAACTAATGTGGAAGGTGGCCAGAGTAGGACCCACAAATAGAGTCCCAGTGAGATACTAGTGATGCTCACCACTCACGCCAGATAACGAGCGGAAACACTCACTACTGACCAAGAAGAATACCCTTTCAACAATGTGAGTGCTCGGAGGGGTAGACATATCAAAATAGTAAGGTGAATGCAGGGGTTGTAGGAAACTCAAATCAATACCTGGATAATATGTTATAAGAGTGATCATACCACCAATAGTGACGAAGTGGACATGCTTTCTACCACTCTTCCGAAGTGTCTCCACACAAGTAGCTAGAAATAACTACACTGGCATATACGTAGCTTTTTGTGTTAAACAGTACAACCTCATCCACATCCTCTTGGCGACAACCTTTGGTTCTGTCGTTCCATAAAATGTAGGGCTCAAAACTATGTGACACAAACGGAGGGCACGATGTGTAATCAAATAGACGTGATCATCCTCATGTCCTTCAGGAATTCCTACCACTGTCGCTTAAGTCTCAACGGAGGGCACGATGTGTAAGCAAATAGACATGCTGCGATGCCAAGTAGGAGACCAAGGTTTCCTCATTCCTAGGGAAAGTGCCATGAAGCGCTTCTGAATCGAACATTCAGTGCCCAAAATTCGGAAATGGATTTCCCTATCAGAACGCATATTAAGAGTTGCAAGGAACTCACACACCAAAGCATGATAAGTTGGCGCGCTCAACGACACAAAATTGGCTAGACCTTCATTTTCTAGTAGAGCGGATACAGGACCAAGAAGACCAAGCCTCTGACATGTTTTCAAGTGAAAGAATAGAGTTGACTGATAACTCAAATTCCCTAGTTGATACCAACACTCCTTCTCAACTTCAGACAGATACTTAGGGGCCTCCATCACGGGAACAATAGACATGATGCAAGAAGCTAACGAAGAACGTGACAAAACTCACAAGAAACGATGAAAATTTCTTCACTATAAAGCTGACAGGCACGAGTATTTAGGGTTACGGGCGCCGGTGATACGGAATCACGAATCTGAGTGAAGACGTCAAAGAATCAACGTCCCACTCCCTCCAATTTGATAGTTGACGAACAAAACTTTGTTTCAAGGTCTTTCTTTTTTGGTAGGGATGGAAATGATGTGGAAAGAATCAAATTTTGATGGATGAAGGGTGGTGATGAATGTGTTTGATGAGTGATTGAAAGAAAGGTTTTTGATTGAAACACAAGGCTTAGGTTTTGGAATTGGGATTCAAGTAGGAAATTAGGGTTCTTGTGTTGCTTGGAACCAAAGGCTTTGATAGACCACAAATTAGGGAATGGAAAGTATATGATATTTAGAATGGGAAAAGAGATCATCTATAAAATAAAAATAAGAAAATTAGATATAAAAGAAATAATATAATAGATATGATTTATTGATATAGATAAATATTCTTTTTACTTATATAGATAGAAATATGAATAGATTGATAAATATTATATATGATATAATTGTAGATAGATAATAATATAGATATACATATATAATTATAAATAAGATAAATAAATCTCTCTCACACACACACACATATGATCAAATAAATATAAAGATAGATAGAAATAAAACTAAACTAAAATGTAGATAGATATATAAATAAATACAAGGATAGAAATAATCTCACGTTCCAATGTTACAAAAAATAAAAACACGTCGAAGCAATAGCAGGGGCACCTGTATTTCGGCGGCGGGCACCGGTATGGAAGAACTCCAAATCCGTCATTTTGATCGAACAAATTGGCCTACCAATAAGTTCTAACACAATGTCATTCCAATATATAACAAATAGACTAGTCCTAGTTTAGTGAATTGAAAAACTAATGCTAAAATCAAATAATATTACTTACATTACCTTGGGTTGCCTCCCAAGAAGTGCGTTTGTTTCACGTCTTTGGCTCGACGTGTTGCTCTTCTTGATCAAGTTACCCCACCAAGATCCTCAACACTTGTCATTTTCTTAATAAGAGGGGGGACCATAGGAATTTCTTCAATATGTTCATCCATTTCATCAATTAACTCCTTTTCATTTGTATAAATTACTCCTGGAGGTTGCGCTGAAATTGCAAAAACCTCAATATTGTTAGAAATCAATTTCTTATAGGGAAGAATAATAGGTTCATTTGGATTAGGCACGTTTTCATGTGGCTCAAAGAAATTCTCAATTTTCATTTCAACTTCATCTTTCCCTAATTCAAATTTCACATTGCTAGAAAACTCATCAATCAATAATTCATTATCATTAGAAGCATCTAACACTTCATTTGATTCATTCATGCAATCAACATTATTAGTATCAAGAACATCCAAACAATCATTAGGAGAAAGAGTAAAAGGCTCAAAAATAGAAAATTCAATCTTTCTGCTGTCAAGCTCCATAGTTAGTGAACCTTCAAAGCAATCAATCTTAGTCTTAACCTTTTGCAAGAATGGCTTACTAAGATAATTAGGGTTTCAGGCGTACCCTGTTTCATATCTAATATAAAGAAATCAGCAAGAAATATCAATTCATTAACCTTAACTAAAACATATTCAACAACTCCTCTAGGTTTAATACTAGAACAATCAGCAAGTTGTATAGTAACAGCAGTTTCCGACAAAGAATTGAGACCCTAAAACATGTACAGATTGTATGACATGACATTTATTGAAGCTCCTACATCCAACATAGCTTTAGTGAATTTAGTATTATCAATTGCACATGGAATAGTGAACATACATGGGTCTCCACATTTTTCAGCCTATCTTTTCTGTAACATAGCAGAAACATTCTCATTCAAACTTACATTTTCTTTCCATCTCATCCTATGCTTTCTTTTCTTAGTGCATAATTCTTTTAAAAACGTAGCATAGCGAGGTACAATTTTGATTAAATTCAAAAGCGGAATGTTTACTTCACAATGAGCAAAGGTATCACATAGAATTTGTTCATCATTCCACTTACGATCAGGTTTTAAGGCATGAGGAAAGGGTGGTGCAGGTCTAGGAACGTTAGTAGACGACTCATTCGATAATTTATCCGCGGATAGATCAACGTCAAACATCAGCTGAGGCACAGACTCGGGCGGAAGACGCCGGTATTCAGGGCGGCGGGCGCCATCTTTACAGAACCTCAACTTCGAATTGTTTTCACCTTCTTCGCCCACGTCTATTACCTCCTTAGGGCTTTCTTCTAAACTTTAGTGGGTAAACTCACTTCTTTTCCTCCTCTAAGGATCATGTCACTTACATTCTCATTCGGATTGACTACCATTTGTGATGGCAACTTACCTGAATCCTATGCTTTCAATTCTCTAATCTCCTTAGCCATTTGACTCAATAATTTCTCCTGGACACTCATCTTGTCCAACAATAATCTTAAAGTTTCATCTTTGTCCTCGTGTTGAGTGTTTCTTTGACAATTCTCGTATTGGCCCCTTCCTTGATACGTTACTTATTGCTGCTGGCCTCTACCGTTAAATCCAATTTGATAGTTTGAATTGTAGTTCTGATTATAGAAGTTTCTATCAAAGTTGCGGTGAGGTCCATAATCCATAGCATTGCGATCAACAACGTCCTCTTGAATCAATGGGCACTTATCATTCGGATGGTTTGGATCTCCGCAGACACCACATGGTCTAGGCTATTTTGATTGATTCAATTGCATAGCCATCTTATTGATGATCTCGGTAAGCCTATTCAAGTCATCTCAGCGACTATCTCTTGAATTATCCAACTTATGTACTCCTCTTACTTCTTGGTGTTTCCCGTATTGTTGCCTTGCATTGGCTAAACCTTAAAAAATTTGCATTGCTTCCTGAGGTGTTTTATCCAAAACATCTCCTCCACTTGTAGTATTGATAACACTCCTATCCCTATCAAGCAAGCCTTCATATAGATATAGCACTAAATCATCCTTGGGTAAACCATGTTGTGGATAACTACACCCTTAAGCCTCTTGAATCTCTCAACATACTCATAAAGACTCTCCATAGATGATTGTTCAATACTAGAAAATTCTTTTTTGAGTTTGCTGAGGCGAGTACCAGGGGAATACTTTTGAAGGAAAGCTTTATTTAACTCAACCCAAGTAGTAATGCTTTCGGGGGGAAGGTAATATAACCAATCGCTAGCCAAATCTTTTACGATAAAGGGGCACACTCTAAGCATTAATTGGTCATCGGTTAGGCCTTGGGGTCTAAGTCTATCGCATACACTAGCAAAGTTTGAAAGGTGTTTGTTTGGTTCCTCCACAGGCAATCCATGAAAATTAGGTAAAATAGTAGACCAATTTTATTTGTATTCGAACCTGAAACCATCAGGGAGAGCGGGAAGTCTAACTGCAAGAGGTTGTGCAATCAAATTAGGTTCCTTTAGGCTTCTCAAGGTCCTTCTTGGCGGTTCGATGATGTCGTTATTGTTGTTTTCATCGTCTCTCATCTCCTTGTTTTGATCAAAATTGAGCCTTCTTTTTCATCCTAGAAAGAGATCTTTCAATCTCAAGATCAAAAGATATAGGTGATGAAATAGAAGAGCGAGTTTTAACTATACAGGAGTAAGACAAGCCTAAAGAAAAACAAAAAGCTAAAATAAAAATAAAGATAAAAAGATATCAATGATAGAAAAATCAAAGCAAACTCTTTTTCTCCTCGGCAATGGCGCCAACAATTTGGTGCTCGACGAACATCGTTAGTTTTCTCTTCCCCCAAATAGTAATAATATCATAACTCAATGCTCAAACCAATAGATTATTAAACCAATAGATTAATGTAGCGATGAAATCCGGAGTCGAACCCACAAAGAGAAACGGTTGCAACTATAATATTCCTAACAATGATCTCTTAAGACGATATGATGTGTTGCAATTCCCGAACTCAAGTGTTGGCCCGATCTTGCAATTATCGTTCATTAAGGACTTGATTTCCGGGCCTGTTTTGGACAATTTAGGGATGCTTGGATGATTCCTTTTCCTATGTTGTAGAACACCGAGAGAGTCTTCAAATGACTCAAGGATGGCCAAGGGAACTGATTTGAATAGGGGGGAGTATCGGCCTTGTTTAGAGCTGCGCAGATTCGAACAAAGAAAGAAATTGAGGCAAGAAGTGTTTGGTTGAAGGGGAAGACAATTAGCTAAGTGCTTCACTCAATACAATTTGATTTTTCCAATACAAAATGAGGCTATATATAGTACATAGGCTGACCTCATTTAGTAAAAGAGGGACTCTTTCACTTCTTAATCCCCTTTTTAAAGACTCCCTTTAAAACTAAAGTTAGTGAGTAGACTCTTCCATCAACCCTCCTTAAAAACATGCATCAAATGAAAAAAATATCTGAGAGAGAGAGAGAGAGAGAGAGAGAGAGAGAGAGAGAGAGAGAGAGAGAGAGAGAGAGAGAGAGAGAGAGAGAGAGAGAGAGAGAGAGATCAATTTCGTCCATCCTATGGGGCTTGGAGTTTTGGTGGGCCTTTGTCTCCATTTATGCTTGAATGGCCTTTAAATGATTACTTGGGCTTATTGTTTTGCACTTGAAGCCATATGACCCATGTAGGTCTAAGCCCAACCTCTAAAGTAGCACCAGTTCGAATAAGAAGGGTCTGAGTTGCATCGTGGATCATCTTGGCCTGTGCTGTAGTAATCGGGACGTCAAATGGCGCACTCATCTTATCCTCGACGTCATCCGGAGTCATGGGACCTTTGGAATTATCATTCTCCTCCACTTGATCACGATTAGTCCTCTAAATTGTTGTAGGACGTGTCGTCCGGGGCAAACAAGGACAAATCAGCAACATTGAAGATAGTGTTGACTCCATACTTGTTCGCGGGAAGGTCGATCTTGTAGGCGTTAGGTCCCATCTTTTGGAAAACTCGGAATGGGCCATCTCCCCGTGTGTCGAGCTTGGACTTTTCCTTCCTCAAATGCAGCCATACCAGGTCCTCGATGTCAAATTGGACATCCCGTCGGTGCTTGTCCTTGGTCGTCTTGTTGATGCGGGATGAACGCCGTTGGCACTTTCGCCCTTTACCCAATAGTAATAAAATCCAAACTCAAACACAAAACCAATAGATTAGCAAATCAATCACTTGATCAACCAATAAACTACTAGTATAGCAATTAAGTCTAGTGTCGAACCCACAGGGAGAAGCGTTTCACTATTCAACAACTCTTAACAAGAACTATTATGACCAAACAATGATTTAGGACAAATAACCAAGAGGAAAAGTAACCAACTTTATGATTGCAAAGTAAATCGATAATAAGGTAGAGAAAATATTTCACCTGTAATTCTCTGACAATAGATGAGATTCATGTTCCTAGGATTGTTCTTATCAACCACTCATAAACATAAGTCTACTTGATATAAAGTTGAGAAATCTGCAGGGATACAATCATCTTATTCAATAATACTAAGGAATAGCATTAATGACTCAAGTAATTATATAAATTGGCATATTGATTCAATGCAATTAAGACGAACCGGAACAACCCTAAAGCAGCCTAATCAACATATCCCCAACATAGATCAATTGACATCACCCACTACGAAGACAAGGAAATATCACTACTTCAATACCTTCGTTTCCTATCAAGAATACAACAACGAACTCATAGCTAAGATGTAATTTCTAACATGGTGATCATTCATAGAAAGGAACACAAATATCAACAATAACCACAAGATGATAAATAGGGATATGAATAACTAATAGAAACAATCCTCACAATCTAAGCAACCATGTCTTCGAATCACAGGCGAAACTATGAGTTTAGCAACTCATAGGCCAAATCTCTATCTCTCTAATTGTGTTCATATTCTCACAATAATCATTTTCCTCACACAAACTGATGGAAAATAACCTAATAGAGTCTCTCAAAGAGTGGGCAAAACGCTAGAATAATAATAATAAAATAATAGGAAATAGAATATTCGGATCCGCAATCACGAACGCTGGAAATCGGCCCACGGTGGGCACCGTGCGCCTCCATCTCAGTGACAGGATTCCCTCGTTTTCTTTGATTGTCTTCAATGTCGTGCTTCCTTGTTCCTCTCTAGCCTCTTCCTCATCCTCCATATGCTCCGAAACATGTATCTTAAGCTCTTCTAAGATCCCTCCAAGGTCGAAATGTAATTCTGCAGAATAAACACTAAAAAGGCGTAGATTCCGAACTCGAATACTTCACAAGCAATATAAGAAACTAGACTCAAACATATACAAAACTTTTATCTAAATGCAATAAGAAATACCTATAATGCCTATATGAAATATGCATTATCACTTGTATTGGGTCGCTTTCCTCTCTAATTGCACTCTTGTTCGGTCATTAAGTTGTTTGATATATGAACTCGACATGCTTGACTGCATCGAAGTGTTCCTTTTCCTTGAATGGCTTCGTCCATACACCACCTCGAACTAGAGGTGGCAATCGGACGGGTCGGGTCAGATTTGGGTTTGGTTAGTCGGGTTTCGGTTCATTCGGGTTTCGGGTAATGTCTAATAATTTGGTCGATCGGTTGGGTCGGGTTTCGGTTGTATCGGGTTTCGGTTATTCGGGTTTCGGTTGTCTCGGGTTTTTATTATTTCAATATTCATTGTAAAAAATTTACTAGATTGTAGCTTAAAGTTCGGGTTATTTCGGGTTTCGGTTATCACGGGTTCGAATCTTAATGGGTTTCAGGTTAATCGGGTTTGGTTCATTCGGATTTCAGGTCTAAAATGGACGGGTTGTGTCGGTGTTCAGAATAATCGGTTTCGAGTTGACCGGGTCGGGTTTTCTGGTTCGGGTCGGGTTTTGCCAGCTTTGCCTCGAAAGGAGTTCATTTAGTAGCCAAGTAAAGAGACCTGTTGTAGGCAAACTCTACAAATGGAAGGCGGTCATCCCACCTCCGAAGGTTAGTACGCAAAACAACCGTTAGGAGAGCTCCTAGGGTCCTATTAGTAACCTCAGTTTGCCCATCCGTTTGTGTGTGAAAAGAGGTCGAGAAAAGCAACTTAGTACCAAATTTGGACCATAAAGTTTTCCAAAAATAACTCACAAATTTCGGATCACGATCCAACACAATAGTCAAAGGAATACCATGTAACCTAACTATCCTTGAAGAACAAGCTAGAAACATTGCATCATCGGTCTTGTGACAAGGAAAAAAGTGAGCCATTTTCGAGAATCTATCCACCACCACAAAAATTGAGTCATGTCCCTTAGAAGTCCTAGGTAAGATGTTAGAGGGAAATCAAGTATGCAAATATAAAACTATAAAGGCAAACCGAATCTTAGAACCACGCAAATAAAAATACAAGAAACCCTCCCGTTGTAGTAGTAGAGAATCAGGATCGATCCATGAAGAAGCGTGTCAGCGCTCGCCTAATCAGTTTCAAAATCAGCCCTTAACGTGAACTAACAATTGACTCGATATCGACTCACATGGGTTGATATCAACTCTAACTATCGATTTCCAGTGAACACCTGCACAACAGAAAACAGAAGTCTTGACGTCGAGTGAAAGAACCACTCGACGTCAACTCAATATGACTCAATGCCAAGTTTGTTGGACTCGATGTCGAGTGTGTGTGCAGTGAAAATAGTACGTGCAGAAATGAATATAAAAGATGTCGGAAAAGAACATCCGAAGAAATAAAGGATGAATAAGAAGATGTATGAGCAAAAATAAACAAAGGTTGATTGTTTTCAATTCAATTAAACTAAAATTTCCAAACTCAAGGATTCATGCCACAACGATAGCCATATAAGTATATATGCCAAATTTATAAAAGATTCGTGTTTTTCATCAAATAACTTTTATTATTAACAAATAGGTGGATATCGGTTCTCGCATAAACTCTAATTGTTACTACCCTTTTGTATAATTAATCAAAATTCATAATAAGATCACTTTCGCTTCAATGTTACAAATAAGGATTTACCTACTACTCTCGTACAAGAATCATGCAAATAGGGATAAAAGATGAAATATCATAACAATCACATCTTTAAGCATAAACTTACATGGCTATCGCCGGGCTCACCCTGACCCTAGAAGTAGGGTTACTACTCGCGCCTCATCGTAATAGACATCATCATCATTGGAAAGTAATAAACTTGAATTGAAAATAACGTTGAGAAGTTACAATTGGACAAAGCCACAATGCTCTCACTCTTAAAACTCCACTCGGCTCCAGCTTCTCTATCTACTCTCTATATTGCCTAACAATGTATTTGTGTGTTGAAGAATAGAATGAATAAAAACTCAGCCCCTAGGGCTTTAACTATAGGGCTCAATCCTTGCTACCCAATGAGAGCAATCTATCTATATCTATCTAAAAGATAAAACATCCCTAATTAAATAAATGGAACGAAATAAATTCTCCTAGGTAAAGTATGAATCAACCTATAAGAGGATAGAAAGTCTTCAAAGTTGATAAAAGCTCCTTTCCTTAAGATGTAAGTAATTGGCCTTGGATTAGGATTCGTCCATCGTTGGACAGCTTCTGGAATGCACTCGACTTCGAGTCCAGGACTCGATGTCGACTTTTACCTTCTGTCTCGAGTCATGGCTCCACTCGATGTCGGGTCTTCAGTTGGGCATGTCGAGTGTATCACTCGATATCGAGTCAAGTGGACTCGATATTGACTCCTTTGTCGGTTTTTGGCTCCAGCAGTCTTCATGGCACTCGATGTGTAGCTTTTCCTCACTCGACGTCGAGTCAGTCACTAGACGTCGAGTGGACTCCAGTAGATGTGGAATGATTTCTAGCTTGTTTCCTTCTTCTCCGAATTGTTCCAAAAAGCTTCCGATTTCTGCGAGATTAAACAAGAACTTGTTTAGATCTCCATAATTTGCAAATAAATATAAACTACACAATTCTCATGCTTTCCCATCCCATAAATATAAAATATGGACAGAAAATGGAATAGATGTAAGCGCAAAACATGACAAATTAAGTGCACATCAACACCCCATACTTAAGCTTGCTTGTCCTCAAACAAAACTTTTAATGGTCATACAGGGGAAGAAATTAAACTCTCAGCATATAGATTCATCCTCATATAATCCTGCAATCAATTACCGTCATCGCAAAGGTACTAATGTCACCAAATCCATTCTTGTGAATAAAAGCAACATTTGCACATAAAAGGAGGGTTATGTAAAAGCAAGTCATATGTAACATAGCATTGATAATCAAGAGGACTTTTATGCACATGGTGAAGAAAAGGTAAAAGGTATAATTGTGGGCTATATTTAGGCAATATGGTGCTAAATCCGGGGAGAACTTCTTCAAACTTTGCTTATTTGCTTTGATGCACTTTCTCCCATCATATGATATTTCCACATCCCTCATCCTCTCATAATTAACTTTTTGATTTTTTCACTATTGATCCTTTTACCTCTCTAACCTCACCACTGCCTTGTCGCGAGTCGCAAACATAGGTGTCATGAATGGCCCCGGATACTTAGTGTTTCAGACTCCTCACCTTGGTGTCCCATCTCGTCGAACTAACATCTCAACGAGCAGGGTCGATCTACCTTCATCTCATGAGGTGACTGGATTTTCTTTCTCTCATTAAATTTTTCATAACATATCATTCTCCTACCAACCTCCAAATATTATGATACAACAAAATAACCATATAATAATCTCCATAATATGTTACAGAATTCTCAACATACTCCCCGGATGGGTGATAAGGTAGAGAAATAGGCAATTTATAGAAAATGTGGAGCAAAAATATGAAATAAGGCATAATATGGCTTTGTCATGCATATAAGCATAGGTAAGGCTAGGAATAAGGTAAGAATATATGGAAAATAAAGGTATCTATCCTTTTATCATGCATATGTCAAAAGCAATATCAATTTTAGCTCTTTTCATGGTTTTCAAGGAAATAATGCACTTCATTGGGACTTCCCTTTACTAGGCAATTTCATGCTATATATACCTCTAATGAATCTAATTTTTAATCATCAAGTTCAATTTAAGCTTCCATGACACTAATAAAAAAATTCAATGGGGGGATAAAAATAGACTTTGGATGAAACATATAGCATATAGATAAATAATCAAATCCAAAGTGGCCATGTATATAGCAATATGGAGAAATAATCATGAATATGACAAAAGTAATCCTTTTCCCCACCCCACACTTAAAGATTATATTGTCCTCACTATATAAAAACAAGGATAAAGGAAGAAACTTAATAGATAGAAGTGTAGGATCTCAAAATAGGGTGCGGAAGATTTCTGCAGGATGAGTCGATATCGAGTGCACTGTCAGCTTTAGGGTGTCAGACGTTGACCACAACTCCTTGATGACTCGATGTGATTGGTCGATATCTAGTCATTGACTCGATATCAAGTCCTCTGCACAACTTTCTTTGCACCTGAAATTTCGTTAGAACAAAAACAAAAAGAAAACAAAAAATAAAACCAACAGAAATGAAACCAAAATATTCAAAAACCCTAAAAACTGATAGTTTTGTTACAAGCTCTAGATTTTATAGTCGCTAGGCCGAGTTCTTCTTTTAAGCTCAAGGTGGCATCTGTAGGGCCCACGTGGGTCGGGCCTCGAAAAGGACTCCATTCTTATCTCTAAGCTGCATTCCGTCTGAGTGGATCTTGTGTATTTCGAATGGGCCTATCTTTTTCTCCTTAAACTTGTTTGGAAACCAATGATTCTTTGACTTGGAGACATACACCTTGTCTTCTACTTCGTAGTCCTTCGGATCATCATTGGTTATCCTGCACAATCGCACATACCAAGGAAAACCTCTTCCATGTATAGATAAATCAAGAATTGAAATAGGGGAAAAGAGATCCGTACCTTGGCTTTCCTTCGCTGCATTTTCTTCTTCATTTGGTTTCTTAGTGTTGACTCGACATCGAGTGCTAGGGGTTGATATCGAGTCCTTTTTAGCTTCTGGTGGAGTCGATGCAGGGGGTGGCGTCGAGTCGATGGGTGTGAGTCGACATCGAATCATATGACTCGACGTTGAGTGGTTTTCTACTCCTGGTTTAGTCGATGGAGGTGTTGATGGATTTGGGTCGATGTTGAGTGACTCACACGATATCGATTGAGTAGACTCGACATCGACCCCATACTTAGGCCTTGCAACATAATTTGGAAAAAGGTCAGTCGATATCGAGTTACTTGAGTCGACGTTGACTGGATTTGCAGTGTGCTCATTCCAAATTGCCATAATCTTCTCCATTTGGGCTTCCATACCCCTCTTCTTTAACTCCTCGGGGGTCATAGTTCTTACCCTGGGTTCCCCGCAAGTGATGTAGCCTTCCTTGATATATTGGACCTCCAAAGGACCGTCGTGCTTTTCTATAGTTTTGTTGAAAAAGTATTCAATTATCGAGCACTCCCTTCCTTACGTTGATGTTGGTGTTGACGACTGCTAAAAAGGGCCTACCTAGAATAATGGGACAAGAAGGGTCCTCTGCCATATCAATAACAAAAAAATCAGTAGGGACAAAGAACTTACCTATTTGAACGGGTACATCATCAATCATGCATGTAGGGATGACCACATTGTTGTTTGCCATGTACATCCTAGCATCCACAGGCTCTAGTGCACCGACCTTCAATTTGGACTAAATGGATAGGGGCATAATGCTCACGCTTGCACCTAAGTCACAAAGTACGTTGAAACGGTGTTGACCAAAACCAATAGTAATAGCGAACTTACCTGGGTCTGGCCTCTTTTCAGGAAGCTCAATCTTGCTGCACTCATTTGCGATCTCAACCATCGACCGCTTCTTGCTCAAGATGTCTTTGAGGAACTTTACATAGGATGGCATCTCATGAAGAGCTTCGGTGAAGGTAATGGTGACGTTGAGCCCTTGAAGCATCTTTACAAAACGCTGAAACTTCTTTTCCGCGGGGTTCTTTAAAGATTTGGTTGGGAAGGGAAGCGTCTTTTACTTTTTCTTTAGAGCTGATGTCGAATGGAGTGGATCGACGTCGAGTCCAGGGGACTCGATATCGAGTGGTGTAGGGTCGATATCGACTGAAGAAGTTGGCTTCTAATATTGTTGATGAGGTGACTCGACATCGAGTAGGGACTCGACATCGAGTTATCGTGGGTCGACATCGAATGGATGAGTCGATATCATCGAGTCGTCTCCAGGAGCTTCTTCTTCCGTCATTTGCTCGGGCATTTGCAGTTGATGCCCACTTCTTAAGTTCATTGCAGCCATGTGTCTAGTGGACTTACCTTTGGGATTGGGTTCGGATGATCCGGGGAGCGATCCTGATGGTTTGGGGATTGATGCAGCCAATTGACCCACTTTGGTCTCAATGTTCTTCCGCCAAACGTCGATTTCTCCCAATCGTGAGTTGATTCCATGCAGTTGAGTATGGGCGGAGTTGTTGGCTTGTTTGAATTCAGCATGGTTCCGTCGCATCTCGTTAAGGATGATGTGCTGTCATCTTTCTTTGATTCTCTATCCGGATGCCCGGGAGCCCTATAAGGTGGGAGATCTCTTTGATATTGGGGTTGATGGTATCCCCAATTCTGTTGACGTTGTCTTGAGTAGTTGGGACCCCTCCCCCCCCCCCCCCCCCCCCGCCTATCGTGCTTTCTTATGTGTCTCTACAAGCTGGACTTGCTCGGAATGTGGAAAGGTGATGGTGTTATGCCTAACATATCCATACTCCAAACAAGGCTGATTGTTGGCGAGGAACTTTACCTGCTTTTGTAGCCGACGTGCTTGATCCCTATGGAATTGGTCCCTCGCGTCTGGATAAATCTCCTTCAATGGTTCGTAGAGAGGCATAGATGGGGCAGACCTCTCGTCGAAAGCCTCAGGAGTCCCATAAGTGTTGTCGAAGTTGGCTAACCTCTCGAAGGTATCCCAAGCGCGTTGTGGTGTGTACTCAACATACCTATAAGAGGTATAAGTGTTGATCCGATCCTTTGTAGGCACGCCAGGGAGTTTAGATGATTTCCTGGATCACATACTACGCTTGCCCATACGTAGGGAAAGATTTGAACCGGTATTTCTAGCGCTCCCAGACATGTGAAACTATTTCCCCTAGCTTTTGTTTAAAGTCGGAATCTTTTGCCTGAGCTGCACCGTCTTTACTGGAAGAAAGAACTTGTTGAGAGACAAGTCCTTGAGTTTGACCCACGTGTGCACGGATTGTGGGGCCCAACCTTCAAACCAATGTAGCCCATTTCCTGCAAGTGACCAACGAAAAGCCTTTAGTTTCAAATACTCTAGATTAGGGCCATCAGCAATAGTTTTGCACAAATCTAGATATACATTAATATGTTTTAAAGGGCATTCATTGGACTTTCCCTCAAATTGATTCCACCTAATTTCATAAATAAAAGAAGGTCTAATTTCAAAAGAAATGCGAGAGAGAATAATATGAGATTCTGGCACTGCCAGAGTAGGATGCAGATATTCTTTCGCGTTTTGATGGATGTGTTGTAGTGGTTCCTCGAGCTCCCTTATGGCTTGGGAATCGCGATCCGCCCTTGCCTCCCACCTTTGTCGATTGCATGCATATTCCTCATCTCTCTGGGCGTATTCCGTTTGCTAGGTGGTGATCTCCGGCCTCTATTTGCTTGCGGAGCTTCTCAAGATCCTGCGCCGAGTCTTCTCCTTAGTCTTTCTTGAAGACGAAGGAAGCGGTCTGGTTCGAGAAGAGGATCGTATTTTGGTGTGCGATTAGTGCCTCACATGCACCTGTAAAACAGACACTAAAAAGGTAAAAGGTGTAAAAGAAACTAAAAAGGGCGCGATTGATAAATTCCCCGGCAACGATGCCAAAATTTGTTAGGAGGGAAATCAAGTATCCAAATATAAACCTATAAAAGCAAACCGAATCTCGGAACCATACAAATAAAAATACAAGAAACCTTCCCGCTGTAGTGGTAGGGAATCAGGATCGATCCACAAGAAAGCGAGTCAGCGCTCGCCTAATAAGTTTCAAAATCAGCCTTTAACGTCGACCAACAGTTGACTCGATATTGACTCAGATGGGTCAATATCGACTCGAACAGTCTATTTCCAGTGAACACCTGCACAACAGAAAACAGAAGTCTGGACGTCGAGTGAAAAAACCACACGATGTCAACTCAATATGACTCGATGTCAACTCAATTGGGCTCGATGTTGAGTGTGTGTGCAGTGAAAACAGTACGTGCAGAAATGAAAATAAATGATGTCGGAAAAGAACGTCCGAAGAAATAAAGGATGAATAAGAAGATGTGTGTGGAGAAATAAACAAAGGTTATTGTTTTCAATTCAATTAAACTAAAACTTCCAAAGTCGAGGATTCATGCCACAAGGATAACCATATAAGCATATGCCAAATTTATAAAAGATTCATGTTTTTCATCAAATAACTTTCATTATTAACAAATAGGTGGATAGAGGCTCTCGCATAAACCCTAATTATTACTACCCTTTTGTATAATTAATCAAAATTCATAATAAGATCACTTTCGCTTCAATATTGCAAATAAGGATTTACCTACTACTTTCGTTGAAGAATCATGCAAATAGGGATAGAAGATGAAATACCATAAAAATCATACCTTAAAGCATAAATTTACATGGCTATCGTCGGGCTCACCCCGACTTTAGAAGTAGGGTGACTACTCGCTCCTCATCGCAATAGACATCATCATCATTGGAAACAAATAAACTTGAATTGAAAATAACGTCGAGAAGTTACAACCGAACAAAGCCACGATGCTCTCACTCTCAAACCTCCACTCGGCTTTAATTTATATATCTACTCTCTATATTGCCTAACTATGTATTTGTATGTTGAAGAATAGAATAAATAAAAACTCAACCCCTAGGGGTTTATTTATAGGGATCAATCGTTGCTACCCCAAGGAGAGCAATCTATCTATATCTATCCAAAAGATAAAACATCTCTAATTAAATAGATGGAACGAAATAAATTCTCCTAGGTAAAATAGGAATTAACCTAAGAGGATAGAAAGTCTTCAAAGTTGATAAAAGATCATTTCCTTAAGATATAAGCAATTGACCTTGGATTAGAATTCCTCCAATGTCGAACATCTTCTGGAATGCACTCGACATCATCAAGGACTCAATGTCGACACCTTCCTTGTGTCTCGAGTCATGGCTCCACTCGATGTCGGGTCTTCAGTTGGGCATGTCGAGTGTGTCACTCGATATCGAGTCAAGTGGACTCGATATTGACTCCTTGGTTGATTCCTAGCTCTAGTAGTATTCATGGCACTCGATGTGTAGCTTTCTCTCACTTGACGTCGAGTCAGCAGTAGACGTTGAGTGGACTCCAATATATGTCGAGTGATTTCCATCTTGTTTACTTCTTCTCCGAATTGCTCCAAAAAGCTTCCGATTTCTGTGAGATTAAACAAGAACTTGTGTAGATCTCCACAATTTCCAAATAAAGATAAACTGCACAATTCTCATGCTTTCACAACCCATAAATATAAAATATGGGTACAAAACGGAATAGATGAAAGCGTAAAACATGGAAAATTGAGCGCACATTATAAGCCCACAATGAAATCCATAGATACATCCTCCCAAGGGGCTATGGGATTGGGTAAAGGGGTGTACAAGCCATTGGGGTTAAGTTTAGACTTAGCTCTAGCACAAACAACACAACGTTTTGACAAAATGCAGCACATAGTTAGTCATCTTAGGCCAAAAATAGTGTTCTTTCAAACCAGCTAGGGTCTTCTCTAGGCCGCCATGGGCTTTCGATTCATGAACCTCTAAGGTGAGTAGCATTCTAACAGATGAGGTTGGGATACACAGCTTACCCGATCTAAACAAATAAACCTTATCAACAAAATATGACTCAAATTAACTTTGGATTAACATCTAGCAAAAATCGGTCCAAATAAGGAGTCATGCTCATAGAGTTTCCTAAGTAAAGCAAAGCCGAGAATATGTTCATCACAATGGTTCAAGAGAACATACATGCATGATAGGGATCAGCTAAGATGTTATCCTTACCTTTCTTATGTTGCACCACATAGGAGAAGGTCTCCAAGAACTCCACCCACCTTGCTAGTCGCCTACTCAACATTGTCTGGCCTTTGAGATATTTGAGTGCTTTGTGGTCCGAATGGACGACGAACTCCTTAGGCCATAAGTAGTGTTGCCAAGTGCGAAGGAAACATACAAGGGCCAACAATTCCTTGTCGTAGGTGGTATAGTTGAGTTCCGCAGGGCCCAATTTCTTGCTAAAGTTGGCAATTGGCTGCCTATCCTGAAGTAGGATGCCTCCAATCCCGGTGTTGGATGCATCACACTTGACTTCAAAGGTTTTGGAGAAGTCCGGGAGTTGGAGCACCAGGGCATGAGTGAGGCGGTCCATGAGGACGTCGAATGCCTTTTGATGGGTGTCATTCCCGCGAAACGCTACATCCTTTTTTGTAAGCTCATGAAGTGGGCTAGCAATGATGCTAAAGTCTTTGATGAAGCGGCGATAGAATCCCGCAAAGCCTAGGAATGATCGGACATGGGTAGGTGTTCTTGGCTTCGGCCACAACAAAACCAAGGAAGGTGGTAGATTCCGAAGAAAACACACATTTGTCCACATTAGCTTAGAGTTTCTCCTTTCAGAGACAATAAAAAATAGCTTTCAAGTGTTGAACATGCTCATCAAGGGTCTTACTATAGATTAAGATATCATCAAAGTAGACCACGACAAATTTGCCTAAGTATTTGCGAAGAACATGGTTGATAAGCCTCATGAAAGTGGATGGTGTATTAGTTAATCCAAAAGTCATTACAAGCCATTAATATTAGACATGTTTAATTTAATTTAAAAGTCATTTTCCATTCATCCCCTTGTTTAATTCTAATCTGGTGATAGCCACTCCTAAGGTCGATTTTTGAAAATAAACAAGCACCATGGAGTTCATCAAGCATATCATCTAAGCGAGGGATAAGATGACAATACTTAACAGTTATTTGGTTGATGGAGCGACAATCCACGCACATCCTCCAAGATACATCCTTCTTGGGCACTAATATCACCGACACTACGTAGGAGCTAAGGCTTTCTTGAACGTAACCCTTGTCCATTATTAGTTCAGAGACGTGTCGCTGCAATTCCTTCATTTCCTTGGGGCTCGCTCGATATGCGGATCGGTTTGGCAAGAAAGCACCGAGCACGAAGTCAATCTGGTGCTCAATCCCTCGGACGGGTGGCAAACCATGTGGGAGCTCATCGAACATCACATCTAAGTAATCCAGTAATAAGCTGGAGATAGGGGCAGGGACCATATTTAAATCAATGGAATTGATAAGAACTTCCTTTCGAAGTAAAAGGTATATAGTCGATGTGTATCCCGCGTGACTTGTAAGGGCTGAGTAGAAGTGCCCGATTCTCCACGAAACCTTTCGAATTGGCCAAAGGAAGCCTTGGGGCTGGTTGCGGGGGTTGTACGGGGGCAGCCAAGGTCTCCTTAGCTTTGGTGGTGTCCGCCTCTTTGTGTTCATCTTCCCTCATGGCTTGTTGTTGTTCCTTCAAAACAGCTTGAGGAGACAAATGTAATAGATTAACACTTCTCCCGTCAAATCTAAAAGAACAAGTGTTCAAACGACCATCATGAAGAATATGCCTATCAAATAGCCAGGGAGTCCTAGAAATATATGACTACAATTCATACCACATCACACCATACTTGATCAGAATAAGAACCGATTTAAAAGGAGACCAAGCATTGACGAGTTACCATCATTTTGGAATGGCCTTCAGAAATACCGTACATGTTGTAGTGCGTGGCTCGAGGGCTGGTGGCTAGGTGGAAGTAGTCGACCACATTATCGTTGATCAAATTGCAGAAATTTTCACCATCGATGATGATGGTGAAGGTGCCCTCACGAACCACACACTTAGGGTGGAAAATGTTCTCCCTTTGATCAGCCGTTGAAGCTTCTTGTAAGGTGAGGACACGTCGATTGACTAGGTAGAGGGCATCATCAAAAGCATCGGGATCAATCGCAACGCTGTCCTCATGAGCGAACTCTGTGGGCTCCTCCACTTCGACTGGACATATGTAGAATGGATGGCCTCCTCCTCGTAGTAGTAATCTCCCATGTCATTGAGCAATACCTTCTTTCATTGTGGGCAATTCCGAGCAATGTGGTCCGGACTATTGCAAGCAAAACATCGTTGCTCACGAGTGTTCATTTGAAGAGATGGTGTAGCAACCCTCCTAGGTTGAACCTAAAAACCTGATTTAGGTGAGTCGGAGACTCCCTTGGGATGCAAAACAGAGTTTGAGGACTAATTAGAATGATTCAAAGCATTCGAAGTGGGTACAAACCTACGACCGTATGGAGTTTGGTCGGATCTCGTCAATTTTTGTTGTTGTTCATATAGGAGATGTGCCTTGTGACATAGGGTGTTGATATCCCTAAAACCATGAATGACTAAGGGGTTTCGTATGGCGGTGTTCAATCCCACAAGAAATTGGAAACAAAGGGCGCGATTGGTGACGTACACGTTAGCTTGGTGAGACACCCTTTCAATCTCATCACGGAACTCCATGGGTGTCCTCGTTCCTTGGTGAAGAGTGGCTAACTTCAACCTCATAGACTCCACATACTCCTCGGGGACATGCCTTCGATGTAAAAGGTAGCGTAGTTGAGGCCATGTCTCCACCGGTTGTTTGCCCTGCAGCCTTCTCATGTCCCGAGTTCGGAACCACCATGAACGGGCTATACCTGTAAGGTGAAGAGTAACTACCTCAAGTTTTTCCATCTCTTCATAACAGAGGTGGTCGAGGACGTAGTCCGTGTGGGTCTCCCAAAGCGAGTAGGTCTCCGGATCATTGGCGCCATCAAAAGTCTCCAACTTTACCTTAACATCTCGGCATTGGGTTGCTCCATTGTGTCGGTGTGGATTAGGATGGCCAAAGTTGGGAGCCGGGAAGTCCTCTGCAAAGGCATAATACTCTTGGAACGGGTCCTTCAATAAGGGTATCTCATCCTCCGCATTTCGTTGTTCCTCCCAATCATCGAAGACTGGTGTAGTAAGGAGAGGAGGGTCATTCATACGTTGATACAAAGCTCACTAAGGTGTGGGTTTAGAAGCCTCTCACTGGTCGTTTGGAGCTGCAAAGGATTGTAGTTCGTCCTCGAACTCGCCCAGAAAAGGGTTAGGACGTGGGCCTCTAGGTTTGAAGTTGGACGAGTCATTGATGGGTGTTTTCTCTTCTCTTCGGGGAGTAGAAGAAGATGACGGCTTACTCACTTGAGTCTCCCGAATCTTTTCATCCATTTGCGCTCGTAAGTTCATAACGAGCTTAGCATTCTCGATAATAACAAGTTTTTGTAACCGAGTCTCAAGGTCGATTGCCTCATTATGATGATCCTCCTTGATGGAAGTTATGGCTTGCATCAAATCGGCATTTTCGGGGTGTGTGGGGTGTTTGAATCGTCACCCATGGTCATAGAAAACGCAAAAGCCAAGCATGAGTAGTCCAAACAACAATGGTAGGAAACAAGCAATGCAAGCCTTTGATTCTATGAGTGATTCATGTGTTGAAAACTCAATAAAACAAGGCACTAACCCAAATTATCCTCCTTGGACACAGAACTTTACAAGAGTAACAAGAGTAAGCAAGGAGATGCAATAAGTACTACAATAGAATGTGAAATTGTCGACATGACACAAAATCACACAAACAACAGAATGCAATAAGTACTACAATGTGAAATTGCAAAGAACAAAAACAGTGAGCAATCACAAGGTTTAAGAAGTGCACACACTCCGTCGACTTTTATGCGATGGCTGCAACATGGTTCGGAGAGAAATGGGTGTGACCAAGGCCCCGTTGTCGACATGACACAAAATCACACAAACAAGGGTTCTTTGTGATGCTTAAAACCTAATCGATCATTAATCACGTAGCGAAGGATGCAATAGATGCAAGATGACAATGAAGCGATGGAAATGAGTTACTAACTCAACTAAGCAAGAATGCTGAATTATTATTTTTTTGTATTTGAAATTGACTTTTCAGATTTTTTTTAAAAAAAATTTCGAACATCTTCTTGGACTGAAGTAGGTTCGACAGTAGCAGCCAACAAAAATAAAAATATAAAATGCTACGATGATCTAAAAGGAAGCGAAATTAACAATTTAGGGCAAAAGCTAATCAAATTGGAGAAGTAGGGTTCTTTTGTGGTGCAAGATCATCAATAGACAATCATCTAAGAACTCAATCATAGGCATGATGTATAGCAAAATAAAAGAAATGAAACTTGCAACTAATCAAGAACTTACAAAACATTCATTACCCGAAAACGAATACCAGTTGATGGGTTGCAATTCCTGAACACAAGTGTTAGCCCGATCTTGAAATTATCGTTCTTTAAGGAGTTGATTTTCGGGGCTGTTTTGAATTACTTAGGGATGATTCTTGGATGATTCATTTTCCTATGTTGTAGAACACCGAGAGAGCCTTCAAATGACTCAAGGATGGCCAAGGGAACTGATTTGAATAGGGGGAGTATCGGCCTTGTTTAGAGTTGTGTAGATTCGAACAAAGGAAGAAATTGAGGCAATAAGTGTTTGGTTGAAGGTGAAGACACTTAGCCAAGTGCTTCACTCAATACAACTTGATTTTTCCAATACAAAATGAGCTTATATATAGTACATACGCTGGCATCATGTAGTAAAAGAGGGACTTTTCACTTCTTAACTCCCTCCTTAAAGACTCCCTTTAAAACTAGGCTTAATGACTAGACTCTTCCATCAACCCTCTTTAAAAACATGCCTCAAATGAAAAAAATATCTAAGAGAGAGAGAGAGAGATGAATTTCGTACATCCTATGGGGCTTGGAGCATTGGTTTGCCTTTGTCTCCATTTATGCTTGAATGGCCTTTAAATGATCATTTGGGCTTGTTGTTTTGGACTTAAAGCCATGTAACCCATGTAGGTATGAGCCCAACCTCTAAAGTAGAAACAATTCAAACAACAAGGGAGATGAGTTGCATCATGGATCATCTTGGCCCGTGCTCTAGTAATCGGGCCATCAAATGGTACCCTCGTCTTGTCCTCAAAGTCGTCCAGAGTCATGGGACCTTTGGTGTTATCACAATAGCAATAGGTTATTGCAATTTGATGACAAGGTAAAGTAAATAGGATAATGATTGCAAAGTATTGATAACAAGATAGAAAAACATTTCACTTGTAATTCTCTATAATGGTTGAGGTTCAAGGTCCTAGGATTGATTCAATAGTATTTATGGAGCATATGTCGACTTGACTAAGGTTGTTTGATCCGCAATGATGCAATCTTCTTATTCAATATCACTAAAGAACATCATTAACAACTCAGGTTCTAAATACCAATTGACATATCGATTCAATGCAAATAGAAGACAAAGAAGCAACCCTCTCAACCCTATAAACACCTACTCGACATAGATCAATCGATATCATCCACTACAAAGGCATAGAAAGATCACTAAATCAATGAATTCATTCGCTATCTAGAAACCAACAACAGATTCATAGTATAGATATTATTCCTAACATGGTGATCAATCATAGAAATGAACAAAAATTCATATCCGTAAAAACAAGATGATAAATATACTCATAAATAACTAATTGAAATCAAATCCTTACAATTCATTCAACCTTGTCTTTGAATCACATGCGAAACTATGAGTTTAGCAACTCATACCCACGGTAACGTTCATCTCTCTCTAAGTCTCTCCTGGCAAAACCAACAGCCTCCCCGACGCGTGACGAACATCGTTGGCACGTTCGTCCCTTGTCAAATAGTAATAATATCCAAACTCAAAAACAAAACCAATAGATTAGGCAATCAATTAATCACTTGATAAACCAGATAACTACTAGTATAGCGATGAAGTACGGTGTCGAACCCACCGGGAGAAGCGATTTCATATTCAATAATTCTATACAAGAACTCTTATGGCAAAGCAATGATTTGTAGAAAATAACCAGATTGTAAAAGTAATCAGATTTATGATTGCAAAGTAGATTGATATCAAAGTAGAAAGAACATTTCAAATATAATTCTCTAACAATGGTTGGAATTCATGATCCTTGGATTGATCTACTAATTATTCATATTCATAGGTCTACTTGACTAAAGTTGAGAGATCCATAGAGATTCACTCATCTTATTCAATATCACTAAAGAATAGCATTGAGAACTCAAGTAATCAAGACCAATTGGCACATTGACTTAACGCAATTAAGACTAATAGGCGCAAACTGAACTCAGCCCTAATCGAATATCCTCAACATAGATCAATTGAAATCATCCACTACAAAGACAAAGAAACATCACTATCTCAATACCTTTGTTTGTTATCAAGAAAACAACAATAAATTCATAGCTAAGATGCAATTCCTAACATGGTGATCAATCATGGAAAGGAACACAATTATATTAATTAAGCACAAGATGATAACTATAAATATGAATAACTAAATAGAATCAAATCCTCACAATCAATACAACCATGTCTTCGAATTACATGCGAAACTATGACTTTAGCAACTCATAGGCCAATTCTCTCTCTCTCTCTCTCTCTCTCTCTCTCTCTCTCTCTCTAATTGTGTTCATAGTCTCACAATAGCCAACCTCTCTCTGGCGAATAAACCGAAACAACCTAATATAGCCTCTCTAAGATCGGCCAAACCCTAATAGAAATAGAATAAAAACAATAGGAAATAATGTCTTCGGATCCAAAATCGCAAACGCTGGAAAACGGCCCAGGGCGGGCGCCGCCTATGCAGTGTCCGACTTTCCTCGAATGACTTCAATAAACTCCAATGTCATGCTTCCTTGCTCCTCTCTAGCTTTCTCCTTATCCTCCTTATGCTCCAAAACATGTCTCTTAAGCTTTTCCAAAGCCCATTGAACATCAGAATGTAATTCTGCAGAATAAACACTAAAAAGACGTAGATTCTGAACTCGGACATTTCACAAGAAATATACGAAACTAGACTCAAACAATAGCAAAACCACTACCTAATTGCAATAAGAAATACCTATAATGCCTATATGAAATACGCATTATCAAATCCCCCCACACTTACTTCTTGCTTGTCCTCAATCAACCATAAGACAAAAAACATCATCTACGCATCCCACAGGAAATTCTTTCATAACTTTACTCATCAAAAGCAACATCATCAATAGTGCAAATATAATCAAAGCATATAAACATCATAACACGTATATATGGGATCAAGTTGCTTGCATGCTCAAAAATCCAACCTTACCAAGGATAAAATGTGTATCTCTTACTCTCATGTGTTTAGGCTTTAAGCATACACTCACCTTAATTCTATATGCAAGCATCAACTCAAATATTGACATTTATATCACAAAATCTCAACAGGATACGTCAATGCAAAAATAAGGACATCAAGAGGACTTTCGCTCAATGGAAACCTTCATAGAAGATTCCATTCGGCGGGGTTGTAATGGGGTTTGGTAGAAACATAAGGGCAAGGAATTGTATTTGGTCATGTGGTGCTATAAATTCCGATAAAACAAGATTCCAACAACTCCCAACATAACACAAACCAACTAAAAAACATCAAGCTCACAAATGCACAACATCTCTCAACATCATCATAAAAACTCCAAAAATCATCTCATCACAAAATATCTCAAAATCTCATCATCTCACATATCATAAAATCTCAACACCCAACCAATGTGACTTCTAACCAACATAAATCCAATTCTTCCTCATTATGCAAAAATAAAATAAAATTGGCTCTTTCTTCTTCTTTTTTCTTTATCTTTTTTTCGGATTTTTTTTAACTTACTTTTACCCCTAGGTGAATTTTATCCTCCTTAGGTCCAAGCTTTTATTTCTTTTTTTTTCTTTAGCCGAAATACATGTAAACCAAATGCATACAAATGAGGGAATAAATAAGCACAGAACATTACATCTTCTCAGAACCATAAACCCTAACATCACACTTTAGCTTCATTCTCCTCAATCTCCGAAATGGATTCCATAAGGCTCATTATAGACTAGGAATAATAATTTTGTGGAGCTATCAATAAAAAGGCTAAAGGCTCAACTTGCCTTCAAAGCAAGATATAAGATAAGGTAGACATGGATAAATATGTGGCTAAAAGGTTGTGTCTATCATTTTAACTTATCAAGTAATGAACATGTATATAATCGGCCTTGAAAATATATAATCATGGCAATACTCAATGATAAATGCATAGGAAGAGTAAATCACACAAGAAAAGAAAAAGGAATATATATGTATCCCTCTTAAGGCCGAAAATATATCATTGGGACAAATTTTTGCCGAATATCAAGCATGCTCCCGTACATAGATCATAAATGCTCAATTACATATGTCTAATCGTATTTCACATAAAAACCAATTTTCAGGACAAGGTCAAATCATTCCAGAATTCCATGAGATTTATAAGATCATGCCAATATAAAGTCAACTAGGACAAATTCAAATTAGATGGAAATCTTTGATAACATAATATGAAAAACAACAAAACAAGACTCACTTTTTTTTTTCTCTTTTTTTTCGGATTTTTTTAACTTACTTTTACCCCTAGGTGAATTTTATCCTCCCTAGGTCCAAGCTTTTTTTCTTTTTTCTTTTCTTGTGCCAAAGTACATGTACACCAAATGCATACAAACGAGGGAATAAATATGCACGTAACATTATATCTTCTCAAAATCATAGACCATAACATCACACTTTAGCTTCATTCTCCAAAATCTCCAAAATAGATTCCATAACCCACTCAAAATCTCAATTCCCTCGTGATAACTCCCTCCCTTTATGAAAATCGGAATAAGTTTCAAAGGCCTTGACAGTCTGTTTGTGTCAAAGGTCTTGGAGTTTAACAGTGTTGATGAAATACAAAACTTGTTCTGTATGATATTATGTTTGAAATATTATTTTATAGTATTATATGCTTCAATTATATTATTATATATAACTAACCTTTCAGGAAGTATTTTCGAATATTATTTCCTTCCTTATGATGCAATTTGAGAAGATTCAAATCGGAAAGATTATGGCCTTCGAAGTTTCCAAAGATAGAAGATCCAGCTCAAGCCATGATCTAGACTAGCCGTTGGAGAAGATCCTTAGGCGCCGATTTGTCTCAATATAAAGAAAAGGAAGGTGAAGAAAGAAGATACATACATTGAACACGCGCTTTTCATACACTCCAAGCCTTCAAGAGAAATCTGTCTTCGTGTGCTCTCTGCTTGTCCTAAGAGTCTGTTATTTCATTTCAAAGCATTTGAGAGTTACACAATGAGCTTATAGGGTTATACTTGAGAGTTTGTAACTCAGGAAGTGAACACTAGGCGATTGATTCATTAAGTGTAAGAGGATTGGACTAGATAGCGTAGAGAGGTGGGGCTCTTCTAGATTGGTCTAGCACTCCAAGGGAACGTGAGTTGACTATATTGCAATTGTATAGGAGAGAGGCTTCTCGGGGAGCTACTAGGATCCTAAGTCTTATGAATCAATAAAAGCCGGTTGAATCCTATGGTTGTGGAAGAACCCTAGGCGGGGACGTAGGCCAAGTTCGTGCCGAACCTTGTAAACAACTCATCGAGTCCTTTATTTACTGCTTTACCTTATTTCCGCACTTGGTTCGATGGTTTAACTTTGTGATTCAGGTTTTCAGAGAAAAGACTAAGTCTAATCTCAAAGGGTTTTGCACGAGCATCAAAAGTCTTGAGACTATCTGCGAAAAACCGGCATACTCTATTCAACCCTCATTCTAGAGTATTTCTGTATTAATTTGTTTTACATTATCGAACCTTCAATTGGTATCAGAGCTTTACTCACTGCTTTTGATCTAACAATCTTGTGAGTTTTCGATCATGTCTGGTGAAGCAAGCGGAGGATTTGCACAGGGAAGGTCTACCAGCAGACCACCACTCTTTGTAGGAAACAACTTTGTCCACTGAAGATCTTTGATGAAGATGTTCATCATAGATCAAGATCTGAAACTTTGGAACATTATAGAGAATGGTCCGAAGATTCTAGAGAAAGATGGACCAAATGGAACCAAAGTCGCAAATAAGGAGTTTGAATACATCCAAGCGGATCTTGAACTCGTCTCCAAAAACTACAGGGCTATTAACTTACTTTATTGTGGTCTTGGCACTGATGAGTTTAACCGTATTTCATCTTGTAGGTCAGCTAAAGAGATTTGGGACAAGCTGGTTGTCACCTATGAGGGAACTAGCCAAGTGAAAGACACCAAGATCAGCATCTTCCTTCGAAACTATGAGCTTTTTCAAAATGAAGTCTGATGAGTCAATCAAGTCCATGTTCAGACGATTCACAGAAATCACCAACAACCTTGACTCTCTCGGCAAGAGCTTTACAAACGTGGAGAAAATAAGGAAGATACTGAGGTGTCTCCCAAAAGAAAAGTGGGGTCCTAAAGTAACAGCTATAGAGGAAGCCCAAGACCTCACTACTCTGCCCCTTGATGACCTGCTTGGGAAACTGATCACGCATGAGATGATTCTTAATGAAGACGATGGAGAACTTCCAACAAGCACTAAGAACTTGGCGCTCAAGTCTAAGAAGGATGAGTCCAAAGATGGATCTAATCCCGAAGATGAGGACGACGATGAGGATGATCCTTTTGCTCTTATCACAAGAGCCCTTGCTCGAACCCTCAAAATGAAGAAACAATTCAACAACAAGGACGGATCAGAGTCTTCTAAATTTCGAGGTAAGTCTCAATACAACAAGTATGATAAGAAGACTAAACCTTTGCCTTGTTTTGAATGTGGTGAAACAGATCATCTTGTGAAGGATTGCCCTTAAAAGACAAAGAGCCAGTCCAAGAAGGGTGACAAATGGAAAAAGAAAGCCATGGTGGCAACTTGGAGCGATTCTGACTCTGACTCCGATGATGAGAAGGCCAATATTTGTCTTATGGCCTCAGAAGATGAATCCCACGATGAGAAGCTTGAAGCAACTGTATAAGAACTTATGGAAAGTCCAAAAGAGGTATTATCGGAGTTCCTTTCTAATATGATTGTCAATGAAGAGAAACTTATTGCCCAGACTAACATTCTTATCAAGAGAACTGTGGACCAGGAAAGAACTATTGAGGATCTGTCTATGAGGGTCAAAAGTCTTGAAGCTTCTTATTCGGGTCTTGACATTAAAGTCAAGACGCTTGACTCATAGAAATCTGAACTCAAGCAAGATCTTTCATCTCTAAGAAGTGAGCATCATGACTTAGAGAACGAGAAGATCTCCCTGAATAATAAGATTCAAGACCAATAGACAGCCCTCATAAGTTTTACCAAATCCAAAGGTACTCTTGATAGGATGATGGGTGAGCAACAAAGTTCTCTAAACAAAAGTGGTATTTGTTACAATCCAAGGTTTTTAAAGAAGCAGCACATTACCACCTTTGTGAAGGCAAAAGGAAGCAGAACCTCTCTTATATGTCACCATTGTGCTAGAAAGGGACATGTAAAAGAGACCTGCCCTTATAGAAGAAAGGATCCATATATCATTCGCAATACATTTCCTGTTCATTTGAGAAAAGAACGGATAACACAAGTTTGGGTCCCAAAAGGCACTATTTTACCAAATATGGTTTATCCCAATAATGGATCCAAATTTGCTTATTGGTCTAGCCACAAAGGTTGATGTTTGTTTTGCAGGAGATCACCAAGGTGAAGGAGCACAAATGGATTATTGATAGTGGATGCTCGAGGCATATGAGTGGGAAGATTTCTCTCTTTCACGGTCTAAAGGAGCAATCCACAGGAACATTCACTCTTGGTGACAAAGGAAAATGTGACATCGTTGGTATTGGTAGTGTTGGAAGCGATTCCAACCATATTATTAAAAATGTTTATCTCGTTAATGGTTTAAAGTATAATTTGCTTAGTGTTTCTCAATTATGTGATAGTGGCAACAATGTCAAATTTAACAAGAAAAGATATCTAGTGTGCAGAGAAGATACAGGTGAAGTTATATTGACTGCATATCGTTACAACAATATATATGCTGTAAATGCTGATCAAGTGGCACAAGGAAGCTTAACCTGTCTAAAGGCTTGACGGACGATCCAAAGCTCTGGCACAGAAGACTCGGTCATGTGAGTCCATATACACTACAGAAGCTTGTGTCCAAAGAGCTTGTAAGAGGGCTACCTGAGATGGACTTTAAAGGTATTGATATGTGCAATGCATGCACACGAGGTAAACAAACACGTAGCTCTTTCAAACCCAAAAAGGTTGTAAGTTCTTCTAGACCCCTTGAACTTTTACATATGGATTTATGTGGTCCTATGCGAGTCAAATCTCCCAATGGTAAAAAGTACATGCTTGTCGTTGTTGATGATTTTTCTAGATATACTTGGGTTGTATTTTTAAAAGAAAAATCAGAGGCCTTATTTGAGTTTTCAAAACTTTGTAAGGGATGCAAACTTTAAGAAACGAGCCCATAATGTCAATTCGAAGTGATCATGGTAGGGAGTTTGATCAACTTCAGTTTGATTTGTTTTGTGCTAAATATGGCATCTCCCATAACTTTTCTGCTCCTAGGACATCTCCCATAACTTTTCTCCCATAACTTTTCTGCTCCTAGAACCGCACCTTAGAGGATATGGCCAGGATTATGCTTTTAGAAAACACATTACCTAAAACCTATTGGGCTGAAGCTGTTAACACAGCTAACTATATTTTGAATCGTTGTCTTATTCGTTCTATCTTAAAGAAAACTCCTTATGAACTTTTCAAAGGCCACAAACCACTTATATCTTATTTTAAACCCTTTGGTTGTACTTGTTTTGTTCATAACAATGGAAAAGATAACCTTGGGAAATTTGATACGCGTAGTGATGAAGGTATATTTCTTGGCTACTCCACAAGTAGCAAAGATTATAGAATCTTCAATAAAAGGACCCAGTTAGTTGAAGAAAGTATACATGTTATATTTGATGAATGCAATGACGGTTCTTTGAGTGAAAGTGTTGCAGATATAGATCTTAACATCCATGCAGAGAACGAGGAAGGTGATGATGCTGCTACCAAGAACACAGAAAAGAGGAACATGCAAGAACAGATTCTCAACACTGAAGAATTGGCCCAAGGTGTTGAAGATTCATCCAAAGCCCTTGGTGTCCAATCCAACAGTGTTGAAACATCATAAACTGCTGTAACTGAACCTAACAGGACCACGGAGCCAGATGTACCACAAATCAATCCTACTGCTGTGACGAATCAAGGAGCTGAGACTAGCAAAAGGAAATTCAAATACTCATCATCACACTCATTAAAGGATATCATTTTTTACCCTACTTCTAGTACGTGTTCAAACTCGTTCTAAACTTATAAATCTTTGTGCTTTTCACGCGTTTGTTTCTCTTATTGAACCAAAGAAGGTAGATGAGGCCCTTCAAGAGCCATATTGGATCATTGCTATGCAAAGTGAGCTTAACGAATTTGAAAGGAACAAAGTCTGGACCTTGAAGCCTAGGCCAAAGCATCAATCAGTCATTGGCACACGATGGGTATTTCGAAACAAGCTAGATGAGAATGGTAAGATCATGAGAAACAAGGCAAGGCTTGTTGCTCAAGGCTACAATCAAGAGAAAGGTATTGACTACGAGAAGACCTTTTCTCCCGTAGCCAGGCTTGAAGCCATTCGCATTTTATTAGCATTTGCATCTTTTATGAGCATAAAGTTATATCAAATGGATGTCAAGTGTGCTTTTCTTAATGGTTTCTTAGAAGAAGAAATTTATGTGGCTCAACCCCCATGTTTTGAATGTTTGGAATTTCCTAATCATGTTTATAAACTTGACAAAGCGCTTTATGGTTTGAAACAAGCCCCAAGAGCTTGGTATGAGCGCTTGTCAAAATATCTTTTAGAAAATGATTTTAAAAGGGGGTTGATCGGCAAGACTCTTTTTATCAAACCCAAAGGAAAGGACATTTTGGTTATTCAAATTTATGTTGATGATATATTATTTGGTGCTACTAACACATCTTTGTGGAAGGAATTTTCTGACATCATGTGCAGTGAATTTGAGATGAGCTTGATGGGTGAACTCAACTTCTTTTTGGGATTACAAGTTCATCAATCCAAGAAAGAGATCTTTGTCAACCAAATCAAGTACACTAAGGATCTCTTGAAGAAGTTCAAGATGGATCAATCCAAAGCAGCCCAAACTCCCATGAGCTCAACATTCTCTCTAGATCAAGACAAGACTGGGAAGAGTGTCAATCAAAAGGAGTATCGAGGAATGATTGGATCTTTACTATATCTCACAGCTAGTAGACCTGACATCATGTTTAGTGTTTACATGTGTTCTAGGTTTCAAGCTGATCCTAAAGAATCTCACCTCCTGGCTGTGAAGAGTATCTTTCGATATCTCAATAGCACTAAGGAGCTTGGACTATGGTACCCAAAGCAAAAGGATTTCACATTAATTGGATATTCTGATGTAGATTTTGCAGGTTATAAGGTGGATAGGAAGAGCACATCAGGATGTTGCCAATTCTTTGGAGCATCCTTGATTAGTTGGCACTCAAAGAAACAAAACTCAGTCGCTCTATCCACTGCAGAAGTCGAATACATTGCAGCTGGAGCCTGTTGCTCCCAAATCCTTTGGATAGCCCAACAAATGCGAGATCTTGGCATCAACCTCAAAGGCATTCCCATTAAATTTAACAATACAAGTGTCATCTCCATTACAAAGAATCCTGTTCAGCATTCAAGGACCAAACATATTGATGCAAGGCATCATTTCATTAGAGACCATGTTGAAAAAGGTGATGTGTCCATTTCATTTATTTCAACTGATTATCAATGGGCTAACATTTTTACTAAGCTTTTGGCAGAGGACAGGTTCACCTTCATTAGACAAGAGATTGGGATGCTTAACAAGGATGCACTTTCGTAAGGGGAGCTTTCCCTTTACGAAAGATAAACTCTACTTAGTGTCAAGACCTTTGAGAATTATGTCATGTTTTATGAACTAAATGGTAGATTACATATATCGGATCACATATATTTGGTTAATATCTTTTTAGATATTTAATCAAGTATATTTTTATCGGATTTCAAAATCTTTTATTTATGTTATATTTTTACCCGTTGAGATATTTTTCAAAATGGCAATGTTATGATTACTATCCTTGGAACTCTAAACCCGTCAAATCACTCCATCATCTCTCTCTACTTAAACCCAATCGTGTACCCGATTCCATCACAAACTCAGACTTATCCAAACCCTTCCAACTTCTCTTTCTTCAACCTCTCAAACTGTTCTAAAAACCCTAGCCGATTTCCTCCATGGCTCTCAAATCAAAGAAAGCTTCCACTCCCAAAAGACTTGGCGCCACCCCCAAGGGACGCCAGGCCACTGCCACTTCTCCTACACTTGAACCCACTCCTCAAGCCATTGTCCCTGCTGTTGTCCAGAGCACCATCGTTGAGAGCACGACTACTGTTACCAAGGGTTCTAAAAAACGCTCTGCTAAGAAGCCTCTCAGTGCGAAGCAGACAGGGAAAAAGAAGGTCATCGCTGAAGAGGTGGACGAGGAAGAAGAGGAAGATGATCTCGACGCCATTCTGGAAAGGGATGCAGCCAAGGAAGTCGAAGAGGAAGCTTTAAAGAAGAAGAAGGCCAAGGAGGAGGCCGAGCTTGCAAGGAAACTTGTCGAGGAGGAAGCTGAGAGAATCTGGAAAGAAGTCGAGGCCGAGGGGGTTCCTTCTGAAGAGGAGCCTGAGGAAGAGGACGAGGAGCAAGATGGATCTGGAGAGGACGAGGAAGCTGGTGGAGACGACGCAGGGTTCGGTGAGGACTCGGGATCTGAGGATGATGAGGAAGAGGAGCCAGAACCCGTTGCCTCTCCTTCTCCTTCTCCTCCTCCCCTGTCTCCAAAGAAGCGGAAAGCCCCAACTGTTGTCAAGCCTCCATCTCCCAAGCGTATCAGGAAGGGCACCCTCAAAGGTCTTGAGGCGCCTGTCAAGAGGACTGCTCCAACACAGGCTCCAAGAAAGAATGCTGATCCACCCGCCTACATCCAGGTAAACCAATCCTTACCCTCTTCATGGTTTGAAAATGCTGAAACGGCTGGAAAGTGGGTAGATGAGTTTCGAACTCGTAGGATATGTTGTTCTGATTTTTTGGATATCGAGTTCTTTGAATCTTTGAAGTTACCTTGCATTGCACTTCTCAAAAAATCCCCAGCCTGGACCCTTCTCAATCTTGAAACCGTCTATTATCCCCAGCTAACCCGCCTGTTCTACATAAACCTAAAAGCCAAACACGATGCCAATGGTTGGTCTTTGGAATCTGTTGTCAAGGGAGTTAGAATCTCTTTCAACTCCACTGACTTTGCAGATTTCCTTGGCCTACCTAGCCCTTGTCCACCCTCTGAAGTACACCCCTCTAAAGAAAATTGTATTATCCTTGCTCGATCCAAATATCTCCTACCCGAAGCATCTAACAGCACCTCAAAGCAACTCACCCACTCATCCCTTACCCTAGAGGCAAAAATTATGTTTAACATCATTGTTCGTTGCCTCTTACCCCGTCTTAACTCTGGATCGCTCCTTACCGACAATGCCATGGTCCTACTTTATCGAATCCTCAATGGCATTGATCTTGATCTGGCCAACACCATTTTAGGATCCATGGCTCACACAAGAAAAGCCAGGAAAGGAACTCCCCTCCCCTTTGTCACCCTTTTGACCCAAATCTTCAAAGCTTTTGGATTTGATTTCAAAAATGAAGAACAGCAGCGTCATTTGGGTAAGTTCGACTCCAAGAGCCTTGAAAAGATAGGCATCACTCGGTCTCCCCAAGGGACTTTGAGTCTTGCCTCTCCTTCAAAAACTCTTCCCACTGCCTCAGTTGTTGATGAACGCATGGACAACCTGGAGTTGGGCTTGGAGGAAGTTCGCTTGGATATCAAGGAGCTGCACAAGGAGTTCATGACGGAGATGAGCGGGATAACCAAGATGCTGTAAGGTCTGTGGACGAGGCTCACTGATGATGCTCCGGACGATGAAGCTTAACCCTATCCTACCCCATCCCTATCCCAAACTTGATACATTGCTGGTTTTTGGAAACTGTTTCAAAACTTTTGGTGATTGTTTTACCTCCTCCCTTTGTTGAAAGACAAAAAGGGGCCGATGATCTGTGGTTTAGACTTGAAAACCTTTTTGCTGTGAAGGTCTTGGAAGACCTTGGTTTTTGATTTTTGGTTTTCGGTTGGATGGCTTTTCATGCTTTAAAACATTTTTGATCCAACACTTGTCTAACCCATGCAGGTACTTAGTCCGATTTCACTTATATTATTTATGCTTGACTAAGTTGCAGGGATGCACAGGTTTTGTCTTTCATCAAGGGGGAGATTGATAACTCCCTCCCTTGATGAAAATTGGAATAAGTTTCAAAGGCCTTGACAGTCTATTTGTGTCAAAGGTCTTGGAGCTTTAACAGTGTTGATGAAATACAAAACCTATTCTATATGATATTATGTTCGAAATATTATTTTATAGTATTATATGCTTCCATTATATTATTATATATAACTAACCTTTCAGAAAGTATTTTCGAATATTATTTCCTTCCTTATGATGCAATTTGAGAAGATTCAAATCGGAAAGATTATGGCCTTCGAAGTTTCCAAAGATAGAAGATCCAGCTCAAGCCATGATCTAGACTAGCCGTTGGAGAAGATCCTTAGGCGTCGATTTGTCTCAATATAAAGAAAAGGAAGACGAAGATAGAAGATACATACATTGAACACGAGCTTTACATACACTCCAAGCCTTCAAGAAAAATCTGTCTTCGTGTGCTCTCTGCTTGTCCTAAGAGTCTGTTATTTCATTTCAAAGCATTTGAGAGTTACACAGTGAGCTTATAGGACATATTCAGTTATAATGTTATACTCGAGAGTTTGTAACTCAGGAAATGAACACTAGGCGATTGATTCACTAAGTGTAAGAGGATTGTACTAGATAGCATAGAGAGGTGGGGCTCTTTTAGATTGGTCTAGGACTCCAAGGGAACGTGAGTTGACTAGATTGCAATTGCATAGGATAGAGGCTTCTCGGGGAGCTACTAGGATCCTAAGTCTTGTGAATCAATAAAAGCCAGTTGAATCCTAGGGTTGTGGAAGAACCCTAGGCGGGGACGTAGGCCAAGTTCGTGCCGAACCTCGTAAACAACTCATCGAGTCCTTTATTTACCGCTTTAGCTTATTTCCGCACTTGGTTCGATTGTTTAACTTTGTGATTCAGGTTTTTAGAGAAAAGCCTAAATCTAATCTAAAAGGGTTTTGCACGAGCATCAAATATGTGGCTAAAAGGTTGCCTCTATCATTTTAACTTATCAAGCAATGAACATTTATATAATCGGCCTTGAAAATAGATAACCATGGCAATACTCAATAACAAATGCATAGGAAGAGTAAATCACACAAGAAAAGAAAAAGGAATATAGATGTATCCCTCTTAAGGCCAAAAATATCTCACTGAGACAATTTTTTGTCGAATATCAAGCATGTTCCCAAACTTAGATCATACATGCTCAATTACATATGCCTAATCATATTTCACATAAAAACCAATTTTCAGGACATGTTCAAATCATTCCAGAATTCAATGAGATTTATAAGATCATGCCAGTATAAAGTCAACTAGGACAAACTCAAATTAGATGGAAATCTTTGATAACACAATATGAAAAACAACAAAACTAGACTCACCTTTTTTTTCCTTTCTCTTTTTTTTTCGGATTATTTTTAACTTACTTTTAAGTTTTACCCCTAGATGAATTTTATCCTACCTAGGTCCAAGCTTTTATTACTTTTTTTTTTCTTGAGCCAAAATGCATGTAAACCAAATGCATACAAATGAGGGAATAAATAAGCACATAACATTACATATTCTTAAAACCATAAACCATAATATCACATTTTAGCTTCATTCTCCTCAATCTCCAAAAGAGATTCCATAACCCACTCAAAATCTCAATTCCCTCGAAATAAGGGTAAGCCTCATTATAGACTAGGAATAATAATTTTATGGAGCTATCAATAAAAAGGCTAAAGGCTCAACTTGCCTTCAAAGCAAGATATAAGATAAGGTAGACATGGATAAATATGTGGCTAAAAGGCTGCCTCTATCATTTTAACTTATCAAGCAATGAACATGTATATAATCGGCCTTGAAAATAGATAACCATGACAATACTCAATGATAAATGGATAGGAAGAGTAAATCACACAAGAAAAGAAAAAAGAATATTGATGTATCCCTCTTAAGGCCAAAAATATCTTACTGGGACAATTTTTTGTCGAATATCATGCATGCTCCCAAACTTAGGTCATACATGCTCAATTACATATGCTAAAAACCAATTTTCAGGAAAAGTTCAAATCATTACAGAATTCCATGAGATTTATAAGATCATGCCAGTATAAAGTCAACTAGGACAAACTCAAATTAGATGGAAATCTTTGATAACACAATATGAAAAACAACAAAACAAGACTCTTTTTTTCTTTAGTTTTTTTCGACATTTTTCACTTTTTTTCATTTTTGACTTTTTCTAAAACGTAAAAAAAATAACATAAAGGAAATAACAAAAATTCAAACATGAACTAACCTAACTAATTCACTTCACTTCTCCCCCTACACACTTACATGTTGCACTGTCCTCAATGCATAGAAACACAAAAAGGAACAATGAAAAATAAAATAAAGGGTTTGAAGGAAGCAAATAACTAGCCAATAACTGTGAAGGCAGGGTCTGGGGTCAAGACCGCTGATTGATCAAATACATCAACAAGGGACAAGGCCCTTGTAATTGATCGATCTTCCCTACCAGAATTACATGGGACTTTGTCAGCTTCATCAATTCATCCACCTGCTGCTTCTCAAATTCAGTCAAGTTCTTCTCCAAGCAGATGATGCGCGAGGTATCTCGAACCGGCCCAACCGTCTCAATGTAGTTTCGTCAAAGAACATGGTGGACATGTAGGTGTGCTTTCCGAGTGCCTTCCAATATTGCACATACGTATCATCGAAGTTATTCGACACCTTCTTCTTAATAGATTCACTCATAAGCAAGGCGAACACAGAAGATCTCTAAAAACCACCGAAAACCGAGCTCACTCCAGGGACGGCGGGCGCCGTGTCTGGGGCGGCGGGCGCCGTGTACTCAGAACCTCAAATCCGAGTGAAAACGTTGGATAACCGACATCCACACCCCTCCAAACTTGAAACTTTGACGAACAACTTGATTTTAACCGCTTCTTAGGAAATAGGTAGGGGAACGGTATGGGAAAGATTGAGTTTTGTGGATGTAGGGTAATGGTGGAAAGTGGTTTGGTGGACATAATCAATTGAAACACAAGGCTTTAGGTTTTTTTGAAATAGATTCAAGTAGGCTTTTGGGATTTTGTAGATTCCTTTGGAAGAGACTTGGTTGGTTCAAAATAGGGAATGAAAATATATAGTGAGTTGGAGAAGGAATATCTATCAAAAAAGAAAAATAGAAAAAATTAGAGCTAGATAGATAGAAAATAGAAAAGATTGAAATTCTAAATCCTAGAAAATAAGGAATCTAACCCTAGAAAGAAAATAATATTCCTAAGATAGATGGAAATAGACAAAAGATAAAATAAACTAACCTAAGATAGATAGAAATAATCTAATCCTAAAAATAGATAGAAATAATCTAAATCTAAAACAAAATAAAAACAATATAATCTAATCCTAATAAACATAAGATAAAGAAAAACTAACCTAATACGAAAATAACCCAAAATAAAAAAGATAGAAAACTTCCCTTCCAAATTTACCGAAATTTGGACACGTCAGGCGAATAGGGGTGGCGGGCGCCGTGTAACGGGCAGCGGGCGCCGTGTCCACAGAACGTGACTCCGTACTTCAAATCAAGCAAAACTCAATCCCAACACATGTTTCTACTTACCATTACTTCCACATTCAGCGTCACGATTGATCCTACTTTATTGAATTGAAATAATATTACTTAAACTACCTTGGGTTGACTCCCAAGAAGCGCCTTTGTTTCACGCCTTTGGCTCGACGTGATGCATTTCTTGATTAAGTTATTCCACCAAGATCCTCCACACTTGTCTTTTTCAAGACAAAAGGGGGAATTTTAGGAGCTTCTCCAACATATCCATAAATTGCATCCATTGATTCCTTCTTGAAATGAGTTTCTCCTAGAGGTTTCCCAGCAATAGCAAAAACCTCAACATTGTTAGGAATCAATTTCTCATAGGGAATACCAATAGAATCATTTGAATTAGACACATTGTCATGTGGCTTAAACAAATTCTCAATTTTCCTCTCAATGTCATCTTTCCCTAATCCAATTTCATTTTTGTTAGAAAACTCAAGATTTATAGATTCAGTTTCAATAGAAGAATCCAACAAACCCTTTGATTCATTCATGTGATTACATTCATTAAAGTGAAGAACATCTACATAATCATTGGCGGAAGAAACAATAGGCTCAAATATAGAAAACTCAATCTTTCTAGCATCAAACTCCATAGTTAGTAAACCTTCAAAACAATCAATCTTAGTCTTAGCCATTCAAAAGAATGGCCTCCCCAAGATAGTTGGAGTTTTAGGCGTACCTTGTTCCATGTATAAAATGAATAAATCAACTGGATATAATTTACCAATTTTAATCAAATTGAAAAGTAGAATATTTACCTCACAATGAGCAAAGGTGTCATAAAGAATTTCTTCATCTTCCCACTTACAATCAGATCTTAAGGCATGAGGAAAGGGTGGTGAAGGTCTTGAAACCTCAAAAGACCGCTCTTTAGAAGATTTCTTCAAGGATTGAACAACGTCAGAAATCGGATCTGTCAATGGTGTAGGCGGCGGGCGCCGTGGTGAGGGGCGGCGGGCACCGTCTGTGCAGTGTATCGCCAATTTCGTCTCATCCTCTTTTCCCAAGTCAACTTCTTCCCTAGGACTCTCTTCAACAGTCCTAGTGGGCACATTCACTTATTTACCTCCTCTAAGGATCATGGCACTAACATTCTCCTTCGGATTCACTACCACCTGCGATGGTAACTTCCCTGAATCATTCGCTTTCAGTTCACCAATCTCCTTAGCCATCTAACTCAACAACGTTTCTTGAACACTCATCTTGTCCAATAATAACCTCAATGTCTCATCTCTATCTTTTTGTTGAGTGTTTCTAGGATGATTCTCAAATTGTCCTATCTGAAAAGGAAGTTGTTGCTGCTGGCCTCTACCGTTGAATCCACTTTGGTAGTTTGAATTATAGCCCCGATTGTGATTGTTACCAAAGTTGTGGCGAGGTCCATAATCCATAGCACTCACATCAGCAATGTCCTCCTGAATTAAGGGACAATTATCATTCGGATGAGTTGGATCTCCACAAACACCACAAGGTCTAGGCTGATGGGATTGATTCATTTGCATAGCTATCTTGTTTACTATCTCTAAAAGCCTATTGATATCATCCTTGTGACCATCTCTAGAACTCTCCAACTTATGAACTCCTCTAACTCCTTGGTGTCTCCCATATTGTTGTGATGCACGCATTAGTCAACTCTTCAAAAATCTGCATTGATTCATGAGGTGTTTTATCCAAAATATCTCCTCCACTAATAGCATTGATTAAACTCCTATCGGTGTCAAGCAAGCTTTCATAGAGATATATCACTAGATCATCCTCGGGTATACCATATTGCGGACGACTACCCTTAAGCTTCTGGAACCGCTCAACATACTCATAAAGACTCTCCGTAAGTGACTGCTCAATACTGGATAACTCCTTCTTAAGTTTGTTGAGACGAGTCGCAGGAAAGTACTTTTGCAGGAAAGCTTTCTTCAATTGCACCCAAGTAGTAATGCTTTTTGGGGGTAGGTAATAAAGTCAATCGTTTGCAGAATCTTTTAAGGTAAAGGGGAACACTCTCAACATCAATTGGTCATCGGTAAGGCATTGGGGTCTAAGTCTATCACAGACACTCACAAAGGTAGCAAGGTGCTTGTTTTTGGTTTCTCCCTAGTAAATCCATGAAAGTAGGGTAAAATAGAAGACCAATTTGACTTATAATCAAATCTTGAACCCTATGGGAGATCAAGAAGACTAATTGCATGTGGTTGAGCACTCAAATTAGCTAGGTTCCTTTAGGTTTCTCAGGGTCCTTGGCGGATCAACAACTTTTTCTACCATCTTCTTGTTTGTCTCAAACTCGAGTTTCCTTTTCGACCTAAGAGATCTTTCAATCTCAGAATCAAAACACAAAGGCAATGACATAGAAGATCTAGTTTGAACCATACAAGAACACTAAAGACTCAAAGTAAAGAGTAATTGAAAGAGATAAAGAAAAGCAAAATCCTTTCTTCTCCCCGGCAACGGTGCCAAGAATTTGACGCGTGACGAACGTCCTTGGCACTTTCACCCCTTGTCAAATAGTAATAATATCCAAACTCAAACACAAACCAATAGATTAGGCAATCAATCACTTGATAAACCAGATAATCACTAGTATAGCGATTAAGTCGTGTGTCGAACCCACAAGGAGAAGCGATTTCCTATTCAATAACTCTAAGCAAGAACTCTTATGAAAAAGAAATGATTTGTAGCAAATAACCAGAATGTAAAAGTAATCAGATTTATGATTGCAAAGTAGATTGATATCAAAGTAGAAAGAACATTTCACTTATAATTGTTGGAATTCATGGTCCTCGGATTGATCTACAAATTATTCATATTCATAGGTCTACTTGACTAAAGTTGAGATATCCGTAGAGATTCACTCATCTTATTCAATATCACTAAAGAATAGCATTAATAACTCAAGTAATCAAGACCAATTGGCACATTGATTCAACGCAATTAAGACTAATAGGCGCAAACCGAACTCAACTCTAATTGAATATCCTCAACATAGATAAATTGAAATCATCAACTACAAAGACAAAGAAACATCACTATCTCAATACCTTTATTTTCTATAAAGAAAACAACAACGAATTCATAGCTAAGATGAAATTCCTAACATGGTGATCAATCGTAGAAAGGAACACAAATATAATAATTAAGCACAAGATGATAACTATAAATATGAATAACTAAATAGAATCAAATCCTTACAATCCAAACAACCATGTCTTCGAATCACAGGCGAAACTATGACTTTACCAACTCATAGGCCAATTCTCTCTCTTTAATTATGTTCATAATCTCACAATAACCAACCTCTCTCTGGCTAATAAATTGAAATAACCTAATATAGTGTCTCTTAAATCGGCCAAACCCTAGTGGAAATAGAATAAAAATAATAGGAAATAATGTCTTCAGATCCAAAATCGCAAACGCTAGAAAACGGCCCACGACAGGCGCCGTGCAAAGGGTGGCGGGCGCCACCTACGCTGTGTCCGACTTTCCTGTAATGAATTCAATAAACTCCAATGTCGTGCTTCCTTGCTCCTCTCTAGCTTCCTCCTTAGCCTCCATATGCTCCAAAACATGTTTCTTAAGTTCTTCCAAAGCCCATTCAAGATCGGAATGTAATTCTGCAGAATAAACACTTAAAAGGCATAGATTCCGAACTCGAACACTTCACAAGGAATATACGAAACTAGACTCAAGCAATAGCAAAACCACTACCTAATTGCAATAAGAAATACCTACAATGCCTATATGAAATATGCATTATCACTCCCTCAACAAATGAATGAAAGTAACATAAATAGAGTCGTGCAAAACCCTAGAGAATAAGATATTAATATAATAATCAAATAGAATCTTCGGGCTAAAATCGGCAATTGCTGAACACGGAACACTGGCGGGCACCAAGTGAATAACGGCGGGCACCGGGTGAATAACGGCGGGTGCCATTCCATCAAACTCCATAATCCTTCTTAGCTTCGACGTTGTGCTTCCTTGGTCCTTTGATGCTCCTTCCTTAGCCTTCTTATGCTCCAAAATCAGTCATTTAAGCTCCTCTAAGATCTCATCCAAGGTCGGAATGTACAACTCACTACAAAAAAAAATAGCCACGGGTGGTAGCAACGACATTAATTTGCCGTGGCTACTGGGTCAGTTTTAGCCATGGCAATGAGATTCCCATTGCTAATTTGGATACAAATGGGCAATGAGATGCAACGGTGGGTATTGTCGTGGCTAAAGTTTTGATTTTTTTTGTTAAAATAAAAATCAACCTATCTTTAATGGAAGACATATCTCACACCTCTCGTCAAACCATCTTCAACCCTTCTCTCTCAAGTCTCAACATTCAACTCCAAATCACCAAATACTTCGGATGTACACCGGAGATCCTCGCGTCGTCGTGACTCCGCCGGTGCCTTGATTCCCTCGTGACCTTCGCTCGTCAGATCTCCGACATCTTCGATAGAAGTAGATCTCGGCAACCTTTGACACAAGCGGGTTTTGAGCACCTTTCTCATATCTCCGACATCTCCATTGTTAGGTAATCTCTTCAAACCCCTTTCATTTCAATTCAAGATCTCGATTACTGTTTGGCTAGGGTTTGATTTCGAGGGTAGTTGTTGTTTGGTTAGGGTTTGATTTTGTGGATTCCAACAACTTCTCCCTGGTGGCGAGTTTACTCCTTTGAAATCCTCTCGTCCTTCCTTAAATCTTTCCTTTCTTTGTTGTGTCATTCCCATCTTTCTATTTCCTTTTGATTGGTGATGCTTACTGTAAAGTTTTAAAGTGGTACATATGTTTTTTTTTTGTTTACAAAAGAGTGGAACAATCAACAATGACCACCTAGGAAGACCTGTGAAGGTTGACAGCAGAGACAAACAACAGGATTGAGAAAGAGAGGATAAGGATAGGCTTAGAGATCGAGAAGGCAGAGAGCACTCGGATAAGAGCATACATGGGAGTCGACCCTCTGTATCATTTAATAGTTTCTCTCGAATCCATCTTTTATAATTTCTCTTATATTTCTCAATTTTGTTTTCCTAACATGTCGAGATTTGAGATTGTAAATGGTTTGACTGAAGCAGAAGGCTTTATTGATGAAGGTGATGATGATGCCAGGCCAGGTATCCATTACAGTGGGTTTAGCGTTAATAATCCAATCATCACTTATTTCTTGTTGAGTAGAGTAAGTCTAAACCACAATTGTTGGCAATTAAGCTATTTTTGTTAGTTAGATTACTTATTTTTATTTTTACTTGCTTAAATATCTTTCTTGATACTTTCTTCTCTCATTCTCTGTCACATCGTTTTCTCCCCTTGATCATGATATCCAAATTTCTAATTATGGGCCTGCCATGAGTATAATTTCTGTATGATAATCAATAAATTTGAAGGGCATACTATGACCTTGGGACTACCCTGCAACCATCTATTTCTTTGGAGCAAGAGAAACTTGTTTCTTAAACAATATCATGACATCATTTTCTCACTCTCAACTTACCATAATTCGATAGAAGATACTAGGAACCTTGAAAGTGAGACTAAAAAGTAATTTTACGCCAATTTTATACTAGAAATAATCAATGTCATGTCTCTGGTTTCTTTGTTGTTTCCATAAACCTCTCAAATATGACTTTGATTGGAACCTTGTCGTCATATATGGGTAACTTGACTGCAATAAACAAACGATGAGATAAGAATATAGCCACTTTCTTTGGCTTTTTTACTAAAGTAGACTGATTTGCCATTGAAATCCTTGAGAGGTTTGTTGAGGGGCCTTGTTTACCTCGTGTTTCTTTACATGACTTTTCAATTTTAATTTGGCACTACATTCAAAATCATTACTAAACTTATTGTTATTTTGTGCTTCATCAATATCAATTTTTTGTACCCTTCTATTAAAAGTATAACTATTAGTGGAACTTACCTCTCTATTTTTGTAATTGAAATTTCCAAATGAAAAGATTAAATTGTTAATTTATTAAGTTTTTTCTAGCTATAAAAATCATCTTTTCCATATATCCACATATATATTAGTCTTAGGTGTAATTAAGTGTTAATTGTAGTTGATAAAATCCCAAAATCACTACTCATAAAGAACTGGGCAAGCAAGAAGGGTTGAGTTGAGCAAATCAGAAGAGTGGTGGTGTCATGGGCATGGCTCAATTCCGGCTGCATCCATAGCCTTATGTCGATATCGAGTGGCCAGTCAATATTCACCAGAAGAGCCAGATCGAGTGAAGAGAACAGATTTGGTCGATATCGACTTCGCTTAGTCGATATCGAGTTGGCCCATATCGAGTGAAGACCAGGAATCGAACCAAGAAACCTGAAGAAGACATTGGTCGATATCGAGTTGAAAGTGGTCGACATTCACTCCTGGAAGCCGAAATCGAGTCAAGAAGCTGGAGCCGAGAAATTGCAGGTCGATATCGAGTGACCTTAGTCGATATCGACTGGACCATAGTGGCCAATTTCAAGCTAGTCCGAGTTCTTGTTAAGGTTCTATCCCGAGTCCAATGAAGATATCCACAAGATCAAATTCTACCAAGTTCCATCAAGATCTATCAAATCAAGAAGGATTTATCCACAATTAGTTCTAGTTTCTTTTGGATTTATTTCTTTATTTCCATGTTTTTATCTTAAGTAATTTAGATAAATAGATATAGATATAGATAGAGTTTCTTTCCTAGATTAGCTTGGAATAAAGCCTATAAATAAAGCCTTAGGGGCTGATTTCTATTCATTTTATTTCAGTTACAATTAGTTACATAGAGAAAGAGAAAGAGAGAGAGAGAGCTTATGGCGAGAGCAAGGTGGAGAGGCGATAGCATATTTGACTTGTTCGGTTGTAAGCTTTCTTTTAGTTTATTTAATGCAAAGTTATTTCCTTTTATTATTGATGAGTTTATTGATGATGAAAAGCGAGTAGTCACCCAACTTCTAGGGTCGGGGTGAGCCCAATGGTGGCCATGTAAGGTGATGCGGTAAATGTACAATCTTTTGATGCGAATTCATCTTCTATCCTTATATGATTGTTTTGCGAAAGTTGAAGGTGATCCTTGTTTGTGTTATTGAAGCAAAAGTGATCTTAATATAACTTGGGTTAATTATGTGAAAAGAGTTAGTAACAATCAGGGTTTATGCAAAAGCCTCTATCTTCCTATTTGTTAATAACAAAAGTTATTTGATGAAAAACATGATCTTTTATGCCTTTATGTGTTATTTTGCATGGTTATCGTTGTGGTGTTGAAACCCTGATATTGGAAGTCTTTTATTTGACTGATTTATTTCACGGATTTTGAGTTTTAAATTTCTATCTTACTCGATAACGAGTTTCTGTCAGTCGGTTTTTCTAGTCGATATCGAGTACTCCCAGTCGATATCGACCAAGTTACTGCCTCTGTGTTGTCTGATTTGAGTCGATTTCGAGTGCCTGTAGTCGATATTTTCACTCGATATCAAGTCCCAGTAGTCGATATCGACCAGATTTCTACTTTTGTTTTGTTTATGCTTTTCTCTGTTACTGCTGTTTGTCTGGTTGAGTTTCTGCTGAGTTTTAGAACTGAAAAAGGCGTGCGCTGACACGCTTCCTCGTGAATCAATCCTGACTGCCTTCTACTACAACAGGAAGAAGTTTTGTATTTATTTGCTGAGATAGAGAGTCAGTTTAATTTCATATTTTATATTTAATTTCATAGTCGACCATCCTTCTGCAACAGCTAGCACTTTAGCCATAGCTATAGCCGTTACTACTCTCTTTTTCCACAACATATTTCCCCACATCTTGTTTCTCGTGGCTATAGCCGTTGCTAGTAGCAACGGCTATAGCCACGAGAAACAAGATGTGGGGAAACACTTTTGTATAAAAATATAGTTGTTGCTACTCTCTTTTTCCACAACATGTTTTTCTCCACCCGCACCCGATCCACCACCCGACCTACCACCCGCCACCCGACCCGACCCGTATAAAAATATATATTTTTTTATATAAAAAAAATAGTTTATATAAAAAAATATAGTTTATGTAAAAAAATATATACACTTTTGTAAACCCTAATTTTCCTTCCCAAAGTTCCCAGCTTCCCTTCATCCTCTCGTGTCTCTCTCGTTGTTGTTACGTAATACGCTCGCAGCTCGCTCAATCCTCCCTCCTTCGCACTCGTCGGAGAGGGCCCGAGCAAGGATTTGGTAACGTTACTGTACATATCAGTTAAAAATCAGCTTGTTATTCTGTTTGTGTTAGGTAGATATGTCCTAGTTTTCAGATTCTTAACGTGGGTAATTAATATGTTCCTAACTTGCTAGTTGCATTTTTTTTATGCATTTTGCTTGGAGGAAGAAGGAGCTTACCTATAGTGGTCTATGTTGACGTTCATCCAAGGCGATTCAGATTCAAGTCGGACTAGTTATTTTCCTTATGTTTTAAACTTATGATAAATGTTTAAGACTTGTGGCATGTGTTGTTTAAGACTTATTGTATGTGTTTAAGACTTATTTAAGACTTAAATGTGTAAGATAATAATATTTTATACGGTGTTTTGTGTACCAAATTGATTGGAATTCAATTACATGCATTTAGGGAAAATCACCCACATTTCACCCATATCTCACCCATTTCATCCGATCACCCGATGGATATGAGCGAAGTGAATATGGGTGAAGTGGATATGGGTGGGGTGATGAGTGGAAAAATGGGTCACCCATGGTGGGTCGGGTGAAATGGGGGTCCATCCACCCACCGCCCGACCCATTGCCATCCCTAGTTGCTAGCACCCTTTGGCCACATCTAATGGACTTTTAGCCACATCAAACTGCAGAATAAACACTAAAAAGGCGTAGATTCCAAACTCGAATACTTCACAAGAAAAATATATAAATAAACCAAAACATATGCAAAACTCATATCTAAATGCAATAAGAACTACATATAATGTCTATATAAAATATGCATTATCAACGACCCTCGTTATCACTCTATCGCTTGAGCGGCTATGGTGCGAGGATTGGTAGCAACCCTTTCTCCTCCCCTTTATCTCATACCTTCAACCTCCATAGCCAGGCCCGGACTTGAGGGGAGGCCCAACAGGCCTCCGCCTCAGGACCATATCCCGTAGGGGCCCAATACCCTTATATATTATATATATTTAAAAAAAAACTAAATACCTAACACAAAGGAACGGAGGCCAAAAAAAAAAAGGCACGCGACACGCCCTTGCAGTCACGCCAATTTTACTAAATCGTTCTCAATTCTCATCTTTGAATTTTGATTTCTGATCGACTCTCCGAGCCTCCTAGATCGCCACTCCCACCGTCGCTCCGATTCAATCACCAACTGCCGAGATCGTCTTTGAATTTTGATTTCGTTTCAATAGGCTAGGGTTTTTGATAATCGATCTCCCTTTTCTGCAATAGGTTAGGGGGATTGCTGTTTCAAAAAACTTGAATTGCTACATTGCTTTCAGCCTGTCATTGTTGATGTTGGAGATTGTGTTTGATTTCAATTTAATCACTTCATAAACATGCAAAAATCGGCCCTGAATTTTCGATAATTCGATGTCAATTTAATGCTGAATTGCTGCTTGAGTATTGATTTCAGTTGCAAAAATCAGCCTTGAATTCTGGCTGCTACACCAGCTGCTGCAATGGTACCTAAATTCGGCATAACAATCTTGGCTTACTCATCTCTAAACTACTAATCTCTTATTTCATCTTTTTGTTTTTTGCATCATGAACCCCTAAGGACAAAAGGAAATCAGTTCTGATGAACGATGAGCAATGCAGTGCAACTTAAACCCCCTTCAAGGGCCAAAACAAATTTCATATATAATTTCATAGTTTTAACTATCACAGGGCAATTGTAGTTGTTGTTGTTTGTCGACTCAATTTTTTCCTCTGATATTTTTTTTTATTTTGATTGCAAAAAATTCATCACTACCTTCCTTGAATGTTGATTTCTTTTACAATTTATAATAGTTTGTAGTTCAATACTTCAATTTTAATATAGTAAAGGGCCCATCTTGAGATCTCGCCTCCGGAATTGAAAATCACAGGTTTGGCCCTGTCCATAGCAACCACATCGATCTCAAGACTATCGTTTTCTCACACCAGACGCACTCTCCTCTCCCTCTTTCTCCAATTCACTCCTCCCCTCTGATGTTTCTGCAAATGCTGCACCTCCCTCACCACCACCGCCACTGTCGACATCTCACGACACAGAGACGCTTCTGCCAAGCGATTGTCCATGGCTGGTCTCAAGCCCAACCACCGTATCGGTATGATAGTTCGACCGTCTATTGCTCCAATTTATCTTTTCTTTGTAATCCGAGTTTGAAATTTGATTGGGGTGGGTTTTTTAGCCCTAGGTGTGTCTGGGGGTCCTGATAGCATTGCCCTTTGCCTGTTAACGGCTCATTGGAAAATAAATACTGGTGGTGTTCGTGATGGTGATGGCTTCATTGATGGATTGTTGGCTGTAATCGTTGACCATGGGCTCCGAACAAAAAGCAGCGAGGAGGCTGAGATGGTTTCTGCTAGGGTTTCCAAATTAGGTATATTCACTGTGTGGATTTCATTTATTGTTTGGCAATGTTTTATCTTGAAGTTTGAATACAGAGTTAACTGGACATGGGGTATTGGATTTGGGTAGGGATTAATTGCGAGATTGCAACGGGTAAATGGTCCAGTGGTCTTCCGAAGCTCAGTCACCTGCAAGAAGAAGCTATATAGATTTGAGGTGATTTGTCTTATTTCATGTTGCTAAACTATTTGCTCTTGTGGAAATTGTGGATTCTATTATGGGATGCACTTAAATATTATGTTTTGAATTCATGTATCGTATTTTCCAGGAGGTTTGTGCTCGATAGCAGATTGGTGTGTTGCTTATTTCTTACCATACGGATGATCAGGTTTGGACTTTATAGATAGACATTTTATCCAGCATGTTTCGAAGATAATTGAGCATGTAAAAGTGGCATGCAATGATTTGTAGCATAAACATGTTAGTACAGATGTTAGAATTGCGATGATTGTTTTAGAACTTATGCAGGCTGAGCTATTCATCCTCAGATCATCCCGCAATAGTGGAGTTCTCGGACTGGCTGGAATGGCTTTTACTTCTCAGATATACCCTCCTTTTCCTCTTGCTTTTGGCAGCTCTTCAAAGAACTCAGGGATTATTTTAGTTCGCCCTCCGTTGGATCTAACTAAAGAAGACCTATACGAGGTTAGTGACCCCTTTATTGAATGAAAGTGTCTCGATTTATTTTCAACAAGCATGAATTTAGAATTCAAGTCTGTTTCAAATTAAATATCAAGAACAAACTATAACAAAGCCTGTATTCCTTTTTAGCCCTTTTTTCCTGCCAAAAGAAGAAAAGAAAGCAGTTGTTGCTGTTAAATTGGTGCTGAAACAATTTCAGTTGTGCAGGATAGCAAAGAGGGTAATAAGGAATGGGTTGAAGATCCAACTAATCGTAGTCAATTATTTTCTCGGAATAGAATCGGGATGACACTAACTAATGAAACATTTTGTGAGTTGATAATGTCTGATTATAGCAAATAATAAACTCATATGGTTTTACTATCTCCTTCCATCTGTTTTTTTGTTTTTGTTTTATCTAGGATACTGAAAGTGCTTCTTCTGTCTTTTAAATCAAGGTGATGGCCTTTGCATCTACATTCAAGTCAGAACTACAAAGATTAATCTCTATGTGCATGAGAATTTGTAATTATGTTGACTCGGCTTGTAATACTATGATAAATCAGGCAGTGAAAATCATGGATGTAAGTTTCAGCTCAACAATTTTCCGATCACATTCACTTCCTCCTGTTGGTGCAACATTTTTTTTTGTAAATGCAGTGGATGTTAGACACTTGATATAAAGAAAAGAGATGCTTTTTGTTTTGAAAAGATATGAGAATCTATTATTAATGTTTCACTTCTGCGTATGCAGAATGGATATGTTGTTATTGACCTGAAGCTTCTTGATCCATCAAGGAGAGAGGACATATGCCTTCAAAATGGTGATGAAGATGAAGTGCATGAGAGAATAAACAAGTTAGCTAAAATCCTTCGTGATCAAGAACTTAGCTCAACTCTTCATGATGCGAGTGGAGTGGGAGGTACAACTTTGGGTTGAATCTAATGGACCACCCAATGGTGCTTGGACGGTTTTGGTCACTAATGTGACTAGTTTTTTTACCCATCTTTCGTTTAGCAGCAGGTGATTCAGCCTTTCTATCTCTAAGAGCTGAGTTTTTACCCATCTTTCTTTTAGAAGCAGGTGTCCATCAGTCGTCCTTCTCATCATGTTTCATGGAGCTCGATCCAGATTTAAGACTGATTAGTGTCACCAGTTCCAGCACTCACCTTCTCCTCCTTCCTTTTCTCAATATTTCTGTCATGTTTTTCTTTCATGTATTACGACCCTTGAAAAACATTTTTGCTTTTATGTTTTTTCTGAATATTCTCATTGATTTGCATTGCAGGTTTATCATTAATGGGGAACCAACACGCAATCCATGTGTAAGTTCTTTTATCCTTTGCTTTCCTTACAATGATGAATTTTCTCTACATCATTTGTGCTAATGACATTGCATTAGTTCATACATATTCATTCTTGTACTTGTTAATTGCCTTTTCCCCTACATCCTGAATTGGTTTTTTTTTATCCTGAAGTGGTCCTTTTTCCCTACATCATTTATGCTAACTGACACGCAATTCATGTGTATGTATTACTTCCTTACTGTTATTGCCTTTTTACTAAGATATATGAATCTATACATATGTTTTTAGATACATAAATATCTACATAGCAAAATTATTGTGAGCTCAACGATGACTTACCTTGAGTCAATACATCTTATATTAAGAGGTCGTGCTCCACTAATAGCCTTGGCTAATTTTTTTTTACTTATGGATCCTTGTGTTGGCTGGCATGGTAACTGTTATTCCTTAAATTTGTATGGATGGTGTGGTACGAACGTCGTTGACACTTTCGCCCTTTGTCAAATAGTAATATAATCCAAACTCAAACACAACCAATAAATTAGTCAATCAATCACTTGATAAACCAAACAACTACTAGTATAGCAATTAAGTCCGAAGTCGAATCCAAAGGGAGAAGAGATTTCCTATTCAATAACTCTTAATAATGATTCTTATTACAAAGCAATGATTTGTAGCAATTAACCAAGATGTAAAAGTAACCAATTTTATTATTGCAAAGTATATTGATAACAAAGTATAAAGAATATTTCACATGTAATTCTCTGACAATGGTTGAAATTCACGGTCTTAGGATTGATCTATCAATTATTCATAAACAAATTTCTACTTGACTAAAGTTGAGATATCCGCAGGGATATAATCACCTTATTCAATATCACTAAAAAATAGTATTAACGACAAGTAATTAGACCAATTGACATATTGATTCAATGCAATTAAGACAAACCGGAACAACCCTAATTAGCTCTAATCGACATATCCACAACATAGATCAATTGAAATCATCCACTACAAAGGGAAAGAAATATCACATCTTCAATACTTTCTTTGCTATCAAGAACACAATAATGAATTCATAGCTAAGATGCAATTCCTAACATGGTGATCAATCATAGAAAGGAACACAAATATAATCAATAAGCACAAGATGATAATTATGAATACGAATAACTAAATAGAATCAAATCTTCACAATCCAAATAACCATGTCTTCGAATCATAGGTGAAACTATGAGTTTAGCAACTCATAGGCCAATTCTCTCTCTCTCTAATTGTGTTCATAGTCTCACAATAGTCAACTCCTCTTCCTCTATGAATGAACTGAATAAACCTAATGAAGACTCTCAAAGAGTCGGTAAAGCCCTAATAGAAATAATAATAAAACAATAGGAAATATGGTCTTCAGATCCAAATTCGCAATCGTTGGAAACCGGCCCACGGCGGCGCCCTGTAAATGTCGTGTCTCCTTGCTCCTCTCTAGCTTCCTTCTCACCCTCCATATGCTCTAAAACATGTCTCTTAAGCTCTTCCAAAGTTCCTTCAAGGTCGGAATGTAATTCTGCAGAATAAACACTAAAAATGTGTAGATTCCAAACTCGAATACGTCATAAGCAATGTACGAAACTAGACTAAAACATAAGCAATAGCACTACCTAAACACAATAAGAAATACCTATAATGCCTATATGAAACATGCATTATTAAATCCCCCACACTTAACTCTTGCTTGTCCTCAAGCAACCATAAGACAAAAACATTATCTACGCATCCCACATGAAATTCTTTCAAAACTTTACTCATCAAAAGCAACATCATCAATAGTGCAAATATAATCAAGGCATATAAACATCATAACATGTATATATGGGATCAAGCTGCTTGCATGCTCGAAAGTCCAACCTTACCAAGGATAAGATGGGTATCTCTCACTCTCATTGGTTTCAGCTTTAAGCATACACTCACCTCAATTCCATATACAAGCATCAACTCAAATATTGACATTTATATCACAAAATCTCCACCAGATACGTCAATGCAAAAATAAGGACATCAAGAGGACTTTCGCTCAATGAAAACCTTCATAGAAAATTCCATTCAGCGGGGTTGTAAGGGGGCTTGGTAAAGAAACATAAGGGCAAAGAATTGTATTTGGTCATGTGGTGCTATAAATTCCGGGAAAATAAGATTCCAACAACACCTAACATAACACAAATCAACTCAATAATACTCAAGCTCACAAGTACACAACATCTCTCAATATCATCATACAAACTTCAAAAATCATTCATCATCTCCAACACCCGACCAATGTAACTTCTAACTAACATAAATCCAATTTCTTCTCATTGTGCAAAACTAACTTGGCTCTTATTTTTTTCTTTTTTGTTTTTTTCTCTCTTTTTTGGATATTTTTTGACTTACTTTTACTCGTAGGTGAATTTTATCCTCCCTACGTCCAAGTTTTTTATTTTTTTCTTGAGCCGAAATGCATGTAAGACAATTGCATAAAAATGAGGGAATAACTAAGCACATAACATTACATCTTCTCAAAACCATAAAGCATAACATCACACTTTAGCTTTATTTTCCTCAATCTCCAAAAGAGATTCCATAACCCATTCAAGATCTCAATTTTCCCAGAATAAGGGTAAGGCTTATCATAGGCTAGGAATAATATAATTTTGTGGAGCAATCAATAAAATAAGCTAAAAGCTCAATTTGGCTTCAAAGCAAGACATAACATAAGGTAGATACGGATAAATATGTGGCTAAAAGGTTGCCGCTATCATTTTAACTTATCAAGCAATGAACATGTATATAATCGGTCTTGAAAATAGATAACCATGACAATACTCAATGATAAATGCATAGGAAGAGTAAATCACATAAGAAAAGCAAAAGGAATATAGATGTATCCCTTATAAGGCAAAAAATATCTCACAAGGACAAATTTTTGTTGAATATCAAGCATGCTCACAGACTTAGATCGTACATGCTCAATTACCTATGCCTAATCATATTTCACACAAAAATCAATTTCAAAGACAAGGTCAAATCATTCAAGAATTCCATGAGATTTATAAGATCATGCATGTATTTAGTCAAATAGGACAAACTCAAATTAGATGGAAATATTTGATAATAAAATATGCAATGCATGAAAACAAGACTCGCATTTTTTTCCTAAATTTTTTCGACATTTTCTCTTCTTCTTTTTTCATTTTTGACATTTTATATAATATAAAAGAAATAACATAAATAAAAGGGCAAATTGGATAAAATAGCACGAACTTTGGGGGTGGTTGAACTCAGTGGCACAAACTTTAAAAAATACAAAAATAATTACCAACTTTGGGGTTTAGTTATGATCAGTGGCACATATCTCATATCTCGCTAATGTGGACTAGTGGAGGTGCTTACATGGAATTTTTTTAATTAAAAAGGCATATAACGAGATATGAATTAGTGAGAATGCTTACATGAATTTTTTTTCTTTAAAATTATAAGACATAAAAGATGTGCCTAAATTATGAAACTAACTAGGTTCCATTTTTATTTTTTATTTCATATAATTTCAAATCAAAGATAAATGTGACAAATATAACATTTGTCACAATTATCTTTGATTTGAAATTACATGAAAAAGAATAAAAAATTGGAACCTAGCTAGTTTCATAATTTGGACACATTTTTTATCTCTTTTTATTTAAAAAAAATCACGTAAGCATTCTCACCAATGTTGGAATGTTTACAAACATTTTATGTGGCTCATGTGTCTAGGTTTAATTGTGTATTTAGTCCATATATATTATGGTGTCCGATTTAATATAAAAGTTGAAACCGTGATGAATCGGTCTCGGTCAGATAATTAAATCTGGGGGTAATTATGTATTCCCTCATCCCTTACCTATATATAATACACTAATGGAAGATTATCTCATAAAGAAATTTTAATATGGAAATAAATGGGTGAACAGTTACGGGAAATAAATAGGAGAGCGGTTACGAAATGTGAAAGGTCGCTCTCTTTTTTATATGCACGTTCACAAGTTTTCCTAAACGTGTCTGAAATTGACGAGAGAAGTCAGAAAGAAGTCTAATCCATCAGAGACAAAGAAAAGTGAAGGCTAAGAGGCGAGAAATCGATCGACGGTTTGCATATTCCACTGCAAAGACGCTCATGGATCAAGGTTAATCTTCGGTATTGAATTAGAGTTTGAATTGTATGAAATCTAGATCCTGGTTTGATTGATTTCATTATCGAAATCAAATGGAAATCTAACAACTAATCCATATCTCTCCATATGCATTTTTAATTAAAAAAAAATTCCATGTAAACACCCCCACTAGTCCACATTAACGAGATATGGGGTATGTGCCACCGACCGCAACTAAACCTCAAAATTGGTGATTATTTTTGTATTTTTTTAAGTCCGTGCCACTGAGTGAAACTATGCCTAATGTTCATGCTATTTTATACAATTTGCCCTAAATAAAAAGACTAAAAATCAAAACAAGAAACACAAATTAAACATGGACTAACCTATCTTAACTAATTCACTTCACTTCCCCCACCCAACACTTACATGTTGCATTGTCCTCGATGAAAAATAAAATAAAGGGTTTGAATGAAGCAAATGACTAATCAATTACCGTGAAGGCGGGGTCTACGGTCAAGACGGCTGATTGATCATATCCATCGACAAGAGACAAGCATCTTGTAGTTGATCAATCTTCTCAACCAAAATCGCATGGGACTTGGTTAACCTCATCACTTCAGCCACCTACCGCGTCGCAAATTTAGTCCATTTCTTCTCCAAGCAGGCGATGCGCGAGGCGTCTCGAACCCCATGTGGCGTCATCTCGATCTGCATATCTTCATCTTCAAAATCGCTCGCAGGGGTCATAGGATCATCAGGCTTCCTCAAATTAGTGTCAACAAGAACATGGCTTCGGCGGAAGTCCACTAATTTCGGCCACACAGGTGAAATAGTCGGCAGATACCGATGATTCTCACTACGCTGGTCACAAGCCTTCTTACACATCCTCAAAAACAAGAGTACCCAGTCTGGTACTATAGTGACTTCGAAGTCGAGCAATACATAAAATCAATCAAACCAGGATCGGCAATAGCTGTGCTATCAGAAACATAGAAAGTAGAGCCCAAAATATGTAGACAGAGACGAAGAGCGGGATGAGTAATCATATCATTAGATCTGAAGTTCTTGAAAGTCTCAGACATCCCTGTCAAACTCCTCCAAATTTGTGCTAAATCAAGAACACGCATGACATTCTACCACTTCCTAGAGCACCTCTTCGAAACACCAAAAGCAACTCCAATTGCAGCATATGAGGAGTTACATAAAATAATAGAATTAATTAACTAACAAAGTACTTCGACCCAACACAAGAGGAGTACTCAACATAGGCTTGTGGTCCATTCGACATGGCTTGTGGCCCACTCGACATGGTACTCGACATATGTAGATCTCGAGTGGTCCATGTGTTGTGCCGAGTGTAAGCTTGTCTTGGTGGATGTAGACGAGTCTACATGAGCTCCGTGTGTGGACGCAAACTCATGTCTTGTGTTGGTAGTGTAGTCCTAGGCAAAGTGATCTAGGGTGGCCTGAATCCTTTCTCCATAGTTCCTTGGTAACGGACAAGAAGGGCTTTAGTTGCATCTTGGATTCTCTTGGCCCTTGCATGAGTAATAGGACAATCGAATGAAACCTTCATGTTGTCCTCAATTTCACCAGGAGTCATCGACATTTGCACTGCATCATTCTCCTCCACTTGATTTCGATTTGTCCTCAAATCGTCGCCAGAGTCATCGTCAAGCACGAACAAAGATAGATCTGCGACGTTGAAGGTCGAATGAACACTATACTTGTCGGTAGAGAGATCCAGTTTGTAAGCATTAGGACCCATCTTCTGAACCACTCGAAATGGTCCATCTCTCATGGGGTCCAGCTTAGATTTTCGTTGTTGCGGAAACCTTTCCCTTATGAGATGCAGCCACACAAGATCATCAACGTTGAAATGCACATCCTTGCGATGCTTGTCATTCGTTGCCTTGTATTGCACAATTTTTCTTTCCAGCTGCGCCTTGGTTCGCTCATGCAAGCGCTTGATGAAGTCCACTTGCTTAGCTGCATTCATGCTCTCTTTTTCCTTGAGGGGCCGTGGCATCATCTTCACAGGTGTAAGTGGATTTCGGCCATAGACCACCTCAAAGGGAGTCTGCTTGGTTGCTGAATGCTTAGACCTGTTATAAGCAAACTCAACAAATGGTAGCATTTTTCCCATCTCCGGAGGTTAGTTCGCAGCATGACTCTTAGGAGAGCCCCAAGAGTTCTATTTGTAACCTCAGTTTGGCCATCAATTTGAGGGTTACAAGAAGTAGAAAATAAAAGTTTTGTACCCAACTTAGACCATAATGTTTTCCAAAAACAGCTTAAAAATTTAAAATCATGGTCAGACACAATCGACAAAGGCAATCTATGTAAGCGAACAACATCTTTAAAGAATAAACGAGCAACATGAATAGCATCATTAATTTTGTGACATGTTATAAAATAATCCATTTTGGAAAATCTCTCCACTACCACAAAAATAGAATCATGACCCTTAGAAGTTCTATGCAAGCCAACAATGAAATCCATAGATACATCTTCCAAGGGTGCATTCGAAATTGTTAGGGGTTAATATAGATCATTCGAATTTGCCTTAGACTTTGGTTTAGCACATGTGACACAACTTTTGACAAATCTAACCACATAATTAGACATTTTAGGCCAAAAGTAATGTTCTTTCAATCCAGCTAAGGTTTTTTCGAAACCACCATGTCCCCTAGATTCGTGTATTTCTTGAGTTAACAGTCGTCTAATAGAAGAAGATGGGATACAAACCTTTCCCATCTTAAACAAGTAACCATTATCAAGAAAATAATAATCAACTTTACCTTTGGACACACATTGAGCATAAATAGTCTTAAAGAAACCATCAAAAGCATACAGTTCCTTTATCATAGCAAAACCCAATACATGTGCATTCATATGGTTTAGGAGGACATACCTGCATCATAGCACATCAGCTACCACCTTATCATTTGCCTTTTTGTGGTGAACCACATAGGAAAAGGTCTCCAAGAACTAAAGGGAACAAACCTGCGTCCTTGCGAGGTCTGGTCTATTATGGCTCTCTGATGTTGCTGCTGATGATATAGTAGTTGCGCTTTATGAATCAATGTGTTAATATCTCTAATTGAATGAATAGATAAAGGATTTTTAATAGAAATATTAAGACCAACAAGAAATTGAGTGCATAAACCACGTTGAGTAAGATAAATATTAGCCATATGAGCGAGGCGTTTGAGCTCATCTCTGTATTCCATAGGGGAATGAGATCTTTGTCTTCATGAAGCCAAACGCATCCTCAAAGTCTCTGTATACTCCTCTGGAACGTGTCTCTTCTTCAGGAGATAGCGAAGTTGAGGCCAATTTTCAACGGGTTGCTTACCTTGACGTCGTCGGATTTCGCGCGTGCGAAACCACCAAGAGCGAGCCATACCTTTCAAATGCAATGTAACAACCTCCAACCTATCTGTTTCATCATATCTAAGATGGTCAAGCACATAATTAGTATGATCCTCCCACATAATATAAGCATCAGGATCATTAGCACCATCAAAAGTTTCTAACTTAATCTTGACATCACGTCGTTGGATAGCCCGTTGATTATCAAGTCTAGGACAACCAAAATGAGGATTAGGAATATCATCAAGATTAGGGTCTACCTCTTGGTAAGCGTCTTTAAAGTGAGGCATGTCGTTTAGATCAGCATTGTCACGACTATCCTCCCAATTACCTTTGGGAAAGTGTGGGTTCCCGAAGTTCTTGTGTTGATGCCGATTCTGCTACTGTCCCTTGTGGCGATGATTGCCATTGATAGATGATAGAACATCATCGTTGTCATTCTCACCATTAAAAGGATTAGGAGTAGCAGATCTAAGTTTATAATTCAATTGACCAGAAGGGTGTAGGTTACCTAAAGAGAGTGTATTACCCGAGGGAGGTGTATTACCCGTGGGGGGTGTATTACCTAACGGAGGCGGCTTACCACATGGAGATGTGGATCCAGAAGCCTCATTTTGTTTCACTTCCTCGAATTTTCGATCAATCGCTTGGTTGATCTGGGCCGTGAAAAGAGCACGGTCTTGAGCCCTTTCAATGGCTAAACGATTATCGCAGGCTTTGTTGGAATCCTCTAACTAAGCCAGTACAGCCGCAAAAATAGACTGCGTATCGGATGCAATAAGGCTAGCAGGGGGTAGGGGAAGAATTGGGGTCATTGTCGTTCGTCATGTTCCTAGAATATCGGAAGAGCAACAAGTAAACGGAGCAAAGACCAGAAACCAAGTAATGCAAGCCATTTTGATCCTAAGAGTGATTCAGTTTTAGAAATCAAAGAGGTGAGAAAACAAGGCACAATATTCAAGCAATCTTCCCTGGACACAGAATTATGCATTATTGAAAATAGCAAGTTAGGATCAAATTGCAAATTGAATCAGCCACAAGTCGGATAACAAGGATATCAAGTAAGAACAAGTGGCTAATGTGTAGAAAAAGAATACAATGTGATGCAATAAAAATTCAGCAATATGAAAGTATAATCAATGCAATCACAAGGGTAAGCAAGTGCACACACTCCGTCAACTATTATCTGACGGTTACAACACTGTTCAGAAAAAAGGGGTGTGACCAAGGCTCATGTGTCAGCACATCGAAAAATCACACAAGTAGGGATCTTGGTAATGCTTGAAACCAAATAGATCATCTAACAAGTAGCAAAGAAAAGAAATAACAAGATGCAATGAGTTACTAACTCAAACAAAGGTAAAGATGAACACTTTTTTTTAAGCTCTCGGTTTTGGGTTTTTTTTTATACTATGGACGTCACTGTACTACGATGATCTAAATGTAAGCAAAAAAAAAAGAATATAAGGGAAATTGGCTTTAGTGGTGCAAATTCATATAATGCTTTAATCCAAAAATCACATTCATAGGCATGATATGTAGCAAAAAGAAATAAAAATCAAAACATGCAATAAAGAACTCAATATCTTCCAAATTATAGATCTAAACAAGAAAATAAACCTAAATAAAGTGCCAAATTTTAAGGGTAAAAATAAAAATCTAAAATTTATGCAGCGGGAATGGTGAAAAACATGGAACGAAATAAATCACTCAATAAAGAATCAAGAGAGTAAAGAACTTGCATAAACTTGAAAACCCGATACCACTTGATACGTTTGGGATACCCGATCCTTTGTCTGTGTGTACAGGATCGAGAACCACGCCGTATATTTGCCCGATCTTGCAATGCTATTTCGATATCTCCTAATTGAACAAATTAATCAACTTAATTAATAAACTAATTAACGCGACAAACTAAACTTAGAATAATTCAAACAAAATAAATAGCGACGGAAAGAAGACGAGGGATGCGAGGGAGAGAGAGCGCGGGGTCTGTGCACGGAGTGCTTGAGCAGTACTCGCTGGAAGCGAGAGCCAGGTGCTCGAGTGATCTCGTACATGCAGAAGCAAGGCTCCTCGGGGCGTGCTAGACCCGGGTGTGTGCGAGTGAGGGAGCGCGGGAACGCCCAAGCGCCTATCGCCGAGGGCTTGCGGAGCAGGAGCCGAGTCCAAGCGCCGGTCTTCCTTTCTTGCGACGGTTTAAGGTTTAGGTTTGTGTTTGGTTTTCAGTTGTGTTTGATCGAATGGTTTGGGTGTGTTTGTGAGGGTGCCTAGTTGAATCAAGAACATAAGAGACTTGAGAGCTTTGGGATTGATAATCAAAGAACCCTTTTAATCCTAAAAGGGGTTCCTCAATTCTAATTCAATCTAATTAATTCAATGGAAAATACAATGTTTAAATAGAAAAACTATGAACCAAATCCGAAAGATAAAGTAAACCTAATGAAGATATAATTTCAAAACTTAGTGGACAAGACTTCTATCTAGAGTAGATATAATCTTCCACCTTATTAATCTTAAGTTACATAAAACAATAGAATTAATTAACCAACAAAGTAATTCGGCCCAACACAAGAGGAGTACTTGACATAGGCTTGTGGTCCATTTGACATGGCTTGTGGCCCACTCGACATGGTACTCGACATAGGTAGGTCTCGATTGGTCCATGTGTTGTGCCGAGTGTAAGCTTGTCATGGTGGATGTAGACGAGTTTTCATGAGCTCCGTGTGTGGATGCAAGCTCAAGTCTTGTTTTGGTGGTGTAGTCATGAGCAAAGTGATCCAGGGTGGCCCGAATCCTTGCTCCATAGTTCCTAGGTAACGGAGAAGAAGGGTTTTAGTTGCATCTTGGATTCTCTTGGCCCTTGCATGAGTAATAGGACCATCAAATGCAACCTTCATGTTGTCCTCAATGTCATCAGGAGTCATCGACATTTGCACTGCATCAATGTGCAACTTTTTTGATATGATGTCATGAATCCTACTATGCATGTTACTATGTTAGATATGTTATATTATGTGACTATACTTGACATGAGTACGATCTATTTATGAATGTGTGATACGATTGCTATGTTGTACAATTGTTGTGTTATATGGTGCCTTAAATTGAAATTGCTAGGATGCTAGAAACGAATTGATGAAATTTGACTTTGACTTGGAACCTAGGAAGGAAATATGAGATTAGCCCTTAGAGGTGGATGATTCCACCTCTTGAGATTTGAAATTTGCTTCACTAACCTCGGATGATGCGGATCAAGATGGCCTTCTGTGGGTCAAACAATGATCTTGATCCAAGCGAGCTGTCAAGAACGATTCGAGGGCCATTGATGGCAAAGAAGGTCTTCCTCAAGAGAAAGAAGAAGGCACCACCATGGAAAAGATAATATTTTATTATTATTATTATTATTATTATTTTTAGTTATTTCCATATTTAGTAACTCATATACAGTTGGAGCTATTTATGGAATGCCTTATTTTTAGAAATACTTAGTTAGGTGAATAAATGTGGAAAAGGAAAGTTTATCTCTTCTAGATATTTTCCTTGACCACTAAGTAGAAATATTTATCTAGGATTTATTTATTAGTATTATTAGGATTTAGTATTTATTTATTTAAGCCAAAACTCTATATTTTGCACAAGATAGAATTGGTATAGTTCTCTATTTTAACTCTTTTTATCTGCATCAATTTATCTGGGGAGATTGGGATGATGATCCCGATCCATGGGCTGCACAACAACAACGTCGCCGAGAGTTGCAGAGACGAGCTTTGCAACAAAGACAAGCTTTAGAGCGACAACGAGAGGCACAAAGGCGCGGCCTTTGGCTTCAACGGCAAGCGGAAATCGAAGAGGAGAGGTGTCGACAACAACGTCGCTGTTAGATTTGGCTTCTCCAACAACGAGAGGTTGAGGAGGAACGAAAACGAAAGTTGGAGGAAGCGGCCCAACGGCAAGCTAATTGGCTTGATGACGCTTGGAGGATAATGATGCGGATCAAGATGGCCTTCTGTGGGTCAAACAATGATCTTGATCCAAGCGAGCTCTCAAGAACAATTCGAGGGCCATTGATGGCAAATAAGGTCTTCCTCAAGAGAAAAAAGAAGGCACCACCATGGATTAAGGAAAAGATATTATATTATTATTATTATTATTATTTTTAGTTATTTCCATATTTAGTAACTCGTATGTAGTTGGAGCTATTTATGGAATGCCTTATTTTTAGAAATACTTAGTTAGGTGAATAAATGTTGAAAAAGAAAGTTTATCTCTTCTAGATATTTTCCTTGACCACTAAGTAGGAATATTTATCTAGGATTTATTTATTAGTATTATCAGGATTTAGTATTTATTTATCTAAGCCAAAACTCTATCTTTTGCACAAGATAGAATTGGTATAGTTCCCTATTTAAACTCTTATATTTCATTCAATAAAATTAGATTGGAATTATAATCGAGGAACCCTTTTAAGGATTAAAAGGTTCCCCCGATTCCCAATCCAAAGGCTTTCTATCCCCTTGTGTTCTTAGTCACCATCGGCAACAATCCAAACCCATACACCATTCAATTGACAAACACAAAACATAACACAAACCCAGAAAACCGTCGCCATTCAGAACCCAGATCCATCGTAGAAAGGAGGGAGAGGCCCTCGCTGCTCGCGCACACGCTCTGGCTGTGGCCGCAGCAGGCCTGCGGCGCCCGCAGCAATCCCGCGCACTGACGCTGCGCGTCAGCGATTCTGTCGCTACTACTGTGTTTGTCTTTGCTGAATTGGTTAAATGCTGTCCGTCGCTATAGCAGTCTTTTGTTGCCTTTTGACTTGGTTTTTATTTGTTTGTTTTTCTTTTCTTTTACAATAGTTCAAAGTCTTTATTGTAATTAATTGTAAACATCGAAAATAGCAAGGATGATTGCAAGATCGGGCCATCAACAGTTTGGTGTTCTTGATCTTGAGCCCATAGGCGAAGGATCGGGTATTCCAAACGTATCAAGTAGTACCAGAGCCGTAGGTTTTGCAAGTTCTTGTCTTTTCTTGATGTTATTCACAATTTGATTTGATGGCTTGGGAAATTTGGGGAGATTTGGATGATGATCCCGATCCATTGGATGGATTTTTTGCTTTGGAACGTGCTAAACAACAACAACGCCAACAAGAGTTACGTCGGAGAGCATGGCTACAACAAAAAACCCTAGAGTGTCAACGCGAAGTCAAAAGACACCAACTTTGGCTTCAACGTCAAGAGGAAGAACAACGTCAATTGGAGATCGAAGATAAGAGGTGTCGACAACGCTATCAGATTCGGCTTCTCCAACAAAGAGAGGCTGAGGAGGCACGACGACAAGAGGAGGAGGAACGTCGCCGAGCGGAGGAACAACGCTGAGAGAAAGAACGACGGCGAGAGAAAGAGGCACAAGTTCAAGCGAAGCTCGAGGAGGACTTGGAGGAATTGGCGAAGGCCATCCCGGATAGAATTTATCAAGCTCTTGGTTCAGCCCTCACCCCTGCTCCAGCGGCTATAGTTGCCTCAATCGACGACGAGGTAATTGAGCCTAAGGAGCCTTCTGTTGATTTCGTTGCCCAGAAAACAGCACAGCGCGTCGAACATATTTTGCAGATTCCCGTTGACTCCGACCTCGGAATTGAGGCAACTCAGTCTTGTTGCGAAGCTGACTCGACGAGCTTTCCAACGGTGGGTCACACGCTGAAAGATTTCTCCGGGAAGGCATCCGAATCTGATCTGCAAGCTGGCTGTAATTTTCTGCAAGATGATGTGGTTGCTTCTGACGACAACGGTGAGGACGTTGGGGACACTTCTCTTGAGTTAGCTATTGTACCTCTTGAGAATTTTCCTAATGTTGAGATGTATGAAGTTCATAGGGTTATTGAGCCTAATGATATTGTTCCTCTTGATTGCTTAATGTTCCCTATGACAGGTGTTGTTTTTGAGGTTCCTTTTCCTCAAATTCTGCTTGCGCCATCTCAAGTTGATTGTCAAGGAAGTTACTTTTTGGTGTTTGCTCCTTCCCCTTTGATCATCAACGACTCAATTCAAGGATGAATCGAAGTTAAGAAGGGGAGAATGATGCGGATCAAGATGGCCTTCTGTGGGTCAAACAATGATCTTGATCCAGACGGGCTCTCAAGAACGATTCGAGGGCCATTGATGGCAAAGAAGGTCTTCCTCAACAGAAAGAAGAAGGCACCACCATGGAAAAGATATTATTTTATTATTATTATTATTATTAGTTATTTCCATATTTAGTAACTCGTATGTAGTTGGAGCTATTTATGGAATGTCTTATTTTTAGAAATACTTAGTTAGGTGAATAAATGTGGAAAAGGAAAGTTTATCTCTTCTAGATATTTTCCTTCACCACTAAGTATGAATATTTATCTAGGATTTATTTATTAGTATTATTAGGATTTAGTATTTATTTATCTAAGCCAAAACTCTATCTTTTGCACAAGATAGAATTGGTATAGTTCCCTATTTAAACTCTTGTATTTCATTCAATAAAATTAGATTGGAATTATAATTGAGGAACCCTTTTAAAGATTAAAAGGTTCCCTCGATTCCCAATCCAAAGGCTTTCTATCCCCTTGTGTTCTTAGTCACCATTGGGAACAATCCAAACCCATACACCATACAATCGACAAACACAAAACAAAACACAAACCCAGAAAACCGTTGCCATTCAAAACCCAGATCCATCGCAGAAAGGAGGGAGAGGCCCTCGCTGCTCGCGCACACGCTCTGGCTGCGGCCGCAGCAGGCCTGCAGCGCCCGCAGCAATCCCGCGCACTGACGCTGCGCGTCAGCGATTTTGTCGCTACTGCTGTGTTTGTCTTTGCTGAATTGGAGAAGTGTTGTCCGTCGCTATAACAGTCTTTTGTTGCCTTTTGACTTAGTTTTTGTTTGTTTGTTTTTCTTTTCTTTTAAAATAGTTCAAAGTCTTTATTGTAATGAATTGTAAACATCGAGAATAGCAAGGATAATTGCAAGATCGGGTCATCAACAGTTTGATGTTCTTGATCTTGAGCCCACGGGCGAAGGATCGGCTATTCCAAACGTATCATCAGACCTAAGGGATTCTGAATGGTGTTTAAAAAGGACTAACTTTGATTTGAGAAATCAAACGCGATCGATAATTCCAATGATTTTGAGACTAATCATTTTCCAACTAAGGAACCCCCTTTTAAATTTTCTGACCGAGCTTTCATTATGACGCCCCATGAAATTGATACGAGCATTTTATATGGCCCTTATAGACTGCTTGCTAAGATCTAGGGGAGATGTTGTAATGCTTTTTTAGTTATGATATAAATGAGAAGTCAAAGTAAATATGTGGTAATAGCCCATATCATACTATGAGAATCTCATAGGGGCACTTATGAGGCACTTACGGGATCATTTGAATGGTCATTGGACTCACCTACTTCCAACTTCATCCCCTACCTTGTTTTGGTTTTAGTCTCGGGGACGAGACTTGTTTTTAGAGGTGGATGATGTAAAGGCTCGGATTTTTAAATCCTAATTTTTCGGAAAAAGGGAAAATCAAAATGAATTTAAAAGCGGAATTTAACAAAAAACTCGCTACCTCGGATTTTAGGACACATGAAGCGGATTTTCGACCTAAATAAAATTTTAAGAACTAACATGGAAACCTCGAATCTCGGATTTCGAATTCTAATTGTGCGAAAGAAAGAGCGGGATTTGGGAAGCTAACAACGGGAACTAATTTCGGGACGCCCCTCGGGATTCAAGCTTGCAACGTCGAAACAAGGTTCTTGCCCTCACTTTTCCTAGCCCAGCCGAAATCATCACCCAAATCCTAGCCATGTTTGGACTAATAGCATGATTAGATGTATATTATGTATCGTTTGACTTATGCTTTATGAACTATAATGAATATGATGAACCATGAAATATATGACTATGCAGATTATTATTGCGGATATATGAATTTTATGAATAACTTAATGTGGCTGAATAGAACGATGAGAATGATGTGGTCTTACAGAATGTGGCAATGTGATGAATTGTTGAACTTGATGGAATGACGATTGTGATATGGTTGTTATTCTCGTTGAATGATGTATGCTTTGAGTGTTTGAATGATTAGACGTAGACTTATATATATGTGCTCTGATATGTATCTAGGTGATACATTGTGATTATGATTGTGTGTCAGACCTTCTATTATGTTGTTCTGCATAGCCAAGTAAGTCTCTTCGGAGCTTACTCAGATCGATGGAGAGAACTCCCTGCTTTATGTGCATGATATACTAGGTGCTTGAATTCATGATCAGCATGCCATGTAGTATCATGCTAGGTTGCATTCATCATTAAGCATCCTATTTCTTTATGCGTATGTAAACAGAATGACCGTTATCTGTGAAGTATTTAGGGTCTTTGCTTGGGTCATAGGATGGCCTAATCTCATCGGGTTCATCCTGAGTCGTTCGAGTCATAATTACATTACTCTTATTTTAACATTTGCATTACCTTATTCATTTTTTCTTTTAAGACCACATTCATGATTTATTAATAAGCATGCAATATGGGGCCGGGTACCAATACAGACCTCGCCCCATTAATGGAATGGAATGCATTCACGAGTTAGTCAGTCTCTGCCCTATCGGAAGGGGGGGGGGGGGAATATACCATTTGGTATTCTGTGCTAAGGCCTTCATTATTGTTATTATGCACTTGAACTTAGGGGCATGCTTGTGTGGTAATATTAAGCCTTGCATCTAGAAGCATGATTATTAGGAATAACGTTTGTGTGTGCTTAGGGTGGAGAAAGAGCATGTGGGCATCATCTGATCCCGCTCATGATACGTTTGGAATACCCGATCCTTCGCCTGTGGGCTCAAGATCAAGAACCAGGCTGTATATTTGCCCGATCTTTTACTAATAGCTACGGCAAATAAACTAATTAAATCTAAACTAATGAATTACTAATTAACAAGCAACAATGATAACTTAAGAAATGTCACAACTAAAAGTGACGGAGAGAGAGAGAGAGAGAGTAGCGAAGGAGAGAGAAGCAAGGGATCTGGCCCGCAAGGCGGATCTGGGAAGCGCGAAAGCAGGGCGTCTCAGGGACCTTGCTCGCTGGGAGTGGAGGCCAGACGCGAGGAGCCCGGAGTATTCACTGGGAGCGAATCCGATGATTCGCGGCGAAGACTAGTGAACAAGGGCGAGTGCTGCGAGTGACACCGAAGGTTCCGCGTGCTTGCGGCGAAGGTGCTGAGGGATCCTGCGAGCGTTGTCGGTGGGACGAGAGCGAGAGCCTGGAGCGACGAGCCATGCCGCGGGAGCGACGAGGATGCGAAATCGAGAGCCAAGGGCGCTCCTGGCGCCAAGCGCCGAAGCCGGGACGCCTGTGTCCAGGGACCAAGCGCCGGTGCCCTTCCTTTGCGCTAGTCACAGTGAGGAGGGTTGTGTATGGGTTTGGTTTGATCAAGGATCAAAGTGACGGTGATGGAGGTTGAAGATGGTGATGATTGTGGTAGTGTTGAAGGTATTAGAACACAAGAACATAGGAAGCGTTTGGGATTGAAATCGAAGAACCCTTTAATCCATACATGGGTTCCTCAATTCTATTCAATCTGATTAATTCAAAAGAGAATACAATGTTTAAATAGGTAAATAACTAGGGTTCGGTTGGCTTCCTTATAGGCTAAGGATTGCTTTACCAAACTATATTCTAACTAAATAAAACTTAATCTAAAATCCTAATATAGAAAATAATAAAATATGATAATTAAGAAAGCCTAAGGGATAGACTCTCCTAACATGCTTATTTGATCTAACTAAGAAACATTAAAATAAGAAATTCTATAATTAAACTCCAACTAACATAGGAGTTACTAAAAATAGAATATATATATATATATATATAAAATAAGAAATATAAATAATAAAATAATTAACGCCGTTTTTTCAACGACTCCTAAGGTGGTGCCTTCTTCTTCCGCTTGAGGATGACATCATTCTCCTCCATTTGAAATCGACTCGTCCTCGAGTCGTCCCCTGGATCAAGATCGTTGTTTGACCCACAGAAGGCAAACTTGACCCGCATCAGCTCACCATTAATGTTTTTAGGTATTCATTATGTTCGTTCTATCGGTGCTACTTGCTTATTTACGCGGGTCCTTTTGCTCGGCGGAGAGTGAGAATTCGATTTCCTGACTTCACCAGATTCATGACTACTTTTTGGACTTATGTTTTAGACTTTGTTTGGACCTAACTTTGCTATGGAACCCCTTGTATTTACACTTTACTTTCTCTAATTGCATGACTATTCATTTTTCGCACTTCGAATTTGGGTACAAAATCCCACTTTGAAAACGTTAGTTTAGAATTGCAAACCTTCAACTTGTGCTCGGGGCGCAAGATCCCAACGAGGGGTTTCATCCCTCGAAACGTAACCAGGTCATCATAGTCTTGGGTCATTACACTTGCATCCATTGCCTTAGTCATTGTCTATTTGATTCTCAGACTTGAGTGAGCGCTGAAATCTTGTCTTGAATTTTCATGCACTTTTTACATACGTGTAAGAACATTCTATCTAATTTAAAGCCTATTAGCTCAAATTTTAGAGCATTGCGTTCAAATACAAAGATGCGGGTTCAAATCCTGCATAAGCTACGATAATTAAAAAAACCAAAAATATGTCATTTCACATCTGGTAATAGTGGATGTCTTTAAAAAAAAAATTGATGTCTATGTGCGGGATGTAAAAAGTCAAAGGTTTTTCACATCAGCCAGAACCCGATGTATTTGTATGTTATGACATCGGTTATATGTTATAATTGATGTTATAAGATAACAAAGACATCGGATTTAAAAATATAAATGATGTTATAACGTACAAAGGCATTGGGTTCTGACCGATGTGAAAAACTTTTGACTTTTTACATCCCCACATAGACATCAATTTTTTTTGAAAGACATCGACTATTACCCGATGTTAAATAACAAATTTCTAGTAGTGTCCGTTGGGTGATAACCTTAGAAGGTGGGAGGATCGACTACCTTTTTTTGAGTTTGCATATAAAAGGTTGGTTCGCTCGGCAGCAAAGATAACTCATTTTGAGGTTTTTTATGGTCGCAATCCACTCACCCCCGTGGATATGACGCCAAGACCTTTGAATGGGAAAGAGCATTTTGATGCTTCTTGACAGGCTAACCTTATCAACAAGCTCCACGAGAGAACACCGTTACAACTTGAGCGGAAAAGTTCACAATACAAGGCCGCCAAAGAAAAGCTCCGGAAGGACATCCAATTTGATGTTGGACACCTTGTGTAGCTGCACTTACGAAAGGAAATGTTACCCTAGCAGCGGAAATCTAAGCTAGACCCCCGCGGAGATGGACCATTTCGTGTTGTGTAGTCCGGATGGATTTACTTCAAATTTTTTTAAAGACACTTGGGACACTATTGGGAATCAATTTACTAAGGCTGTGCTGGAGTTTTTCCGATCAGGAAATTTACTTAAGCAAACTAACCACACATCTATTGCCCTTATAGCAAAAACTGATAACCCAAAATGTGTGAATGATTTTCGCCCAATTTCATGTTGCAATGTGCTTTATAAGGTCATCACCAAACTTTTAGCCAGTAGATTAGCTCCTATCCTCAAAGATATCATATCTCCCTCTCAAATTGGTTTTATTGAAGGAAGAGCTATGTGTGAAAATATCATGCTTCTGCAAGAGCTTATTAGAAAATATACTAGAAAAAGGATTAGTCCAAGATGCATTCTTAATTTGGACCTCAAAAAAGCTTATGACTCCATTTCATGGAAATTTATTAAACAAATGCTTGCCCATCTAAACTTTCCTGAAATTTTTATCTCCTGGGTGCTTGAATGTATCTGTTCTCCCACTTACTCTATTAATGTGAATGGTAATCTACAAGGTTTCTTTCTAGGAAAGAGGGGTTTAAGACAAGGTGATCCTATCTCACCCCTTATCTTTATTCTCTCTGTAGATTACCTGTCTAGAGTACTTAGATGCAAAACAAGGCTTCCTGATTTTAGATTCCATCCTAAGTGTGATGCTATTCAGATTTCTCATATGGCTTATGCTGATGATATTATTTTGCTTTCTAGAGGAGACAGAGCTTCTATGAGCATACTGCTTGATGTTTCAGATCACTTTTCTGCTGTGTCTGGTTTACAGTTTAACCCTGCAAAATCTTCTTATTACTTAGCTGGAGTTCAAGATGTTGACAGACTTTACTTGGCAAACAGAACTGGATTCTCACGTGGGGTCTTTCCCTTTAGATATTTAGGGATACTTATATCCTCTGGGAAACTCACTGTGTCTCAGTTCTCCCCTTTACTAGATAAAATACTTACAAACTTCAGCTACTGGAATTCTAAGACTCTATCATATGCTGGAAAGGTGGAACTTATTAGATCTGTGATACAGGGAATACAAGCTTTCTGGTTTTCTATTGTACATTCTCCCTCTACTCTTATAGACAATATTAATAGACTGTGTGCAAAGTTTTTGTGGAAATCTCACAGGATAAAATGGAAGGATGTCTGTTTACCTAAGGAAGAGGGAGGACTGGGCTTAAAGGACTTGAAAACTTGGAATGATGCTTTCCTCTCAAGGCTGTTATGGGATATCATCAGGAAAAAAGACAGCCTTTGGATTAGATGGATACACCATCAATACTTACATGAAGGGAGTTTCTGGAATTGGCAAGTTCATCAAAAAAATGATTCTCCTCTTATAAAGAAAATTCTTTCTATCAGAGCTGTGCTACTAACCTCCACATGTACCATTGAAGAAGCTTCAAGAATACTCCAAAGTTGGAGTCATGGAGACCATTTCAAGATCGAGGAAGCCTACAATTTCCTAAGAAGGAAGATGCCTAAGCCACCATGGTCTACTGTTGTATTGGATAGACACATACTTCCTAAACACTCATTCATCCTCTGGTTGGCTGCTAAGAGAATACTGGCAACAAAATATCTTATAAAATCAAGGGAAGTGCCACTAAACTGCCCCCTGTGCAACCTAACTTCTGAATCCCATGAGCATCTGTTTTTTTCTTGTAACTTTTCCTTGGAAATTTGGACACAGATTAAAGATTGGCTGGGAATCTGGCGTGGAATGAATACACTCAAAAGTGGGCTCAAATGGATGAAGAAAGAAGAAAGAGGGAAGAGCTGGATATCCAAAGCCAAGAGAGCAGCCTTTGCAGCTACAATATATCAAATCTGGAGGGCAAGAAACGAGAAGATTTTTGAAAACAAGTGCAAGAGTGCTGCTGAAATCACTCATATTATCAAGCGCCATGTCTACAAGATGTTGCACCATGATTTTTCCATACACTTCTCCTCGTCAAGAAGCTTACAAATGGGTGCCATACTAGAAAATGGGGCTCCTAATGACATATAAATCCTTCAAGGAAGGCTGCTTGGATGAAGATTAGAAGCAAAGATTTCATAAATCAGTGGCCACCTCTTTTTGTCTTGTCACTGGTTTTTCATCGTCGAGCTACAGATTGGCATAGGCAACCACTCTTTTTTGTAATACCTTTGATATAATGGGCTTAGTGTAGTGTATAGCCTCGGCTATTCTTGTAATAGCTACATTAGAACTTGATTTTGGGTACTTGGTGTGCTAAAGTTGCGTGAGTGTAATTCTCTTGATGGCCGAGCCGAAGAAAGAATTATATTTACACAACTTTAGGGTGTGGGTCCGACCTCTAATAGATTTGGCTTGAAGAAACAGGAGTTGCACCAAACCTAGTGTTCAACACACCACATAGATTGGAACAACTTATGTTGATTCCATGATTTTGGTTAGAGGCCTTTATAGCCTACGGGCAAGGCCAACCTCTCTATGTACATATTCTCATCGTTTTTTAATACAATTAACCTTTAAAATAAAATAAAAAAAGATGGGACTAAATGCCTACAAGCTCAACCTTTTAGATGGTAAGGGTGGGGTTCATTCTACCGTCAATTTTTCTAACGTACTTATCTATATTTGTTTCTCAGGATGACTCCGATGACAATTCGAGGACAAATCGTGGACAAGTGGAGGAGAGTGAAGCACAAGAAATCCCGATGGCTCCGAAGGACGTGGAGGACATGATGAAGGTGTCGTTCGCTGGTCCGATCCCTCGAGCTCGGTCTAAGAGGATCCAATACGGTGCGCACGCCCTCCTTATACGACTAGGAGCCATAATGGATCAACCCGCGACTCCTCGATGGATAACATTGTTGAAGACGAGAACTGGGACAGTTGATGGAGCGCATTGATGTTCACACCCGTCTTGTCCGACTTATGTTGTCGACTTTTTTTTCATAAATTACTTTTCGAAATTATTGTTAGATGGTAAAAATATTATCCTTAGCATTTTTATTTATTTATTAGAAATTAGTAGGATTGACTCTTCTACTCTTATTCTTATCTGATTAGGGCTGATTGACTATCTCCTATTTTAGGGTTTACTTTCTATTTAAATGCTTTTAGTCTTACCGATTGAATTTAATTGGAGACCTCTTGGCTAAAAGGCTTTGATTTCAATCCAACCCTCGTTCTGTTTCGTATGCTTTCTATTGTTCCGATAAAAAATTAATTACATTTGCAATTCACTTTTCACTAGGCCAGATTGACGTTCTAGACACAGACGACTTTTTTGTCGTCGCCTAAATGCACTTCAAGGGACGAACAAAGACTGGGTCATCACTTACAATAGGACTGGATGTATACCAACCCAAGGTATCCTTTTAGGAGACGAACAATTACTATATTCGTCGCCTGAATAATAAGTGGAGGTTGACCACACCGTTGACCATCGATAAACATGGTGAATCAACCAAGATTGTCAGGTGCCAGTCGTACCATCATCATTCAAGGGATGAACATATATATGTCCTTCCCTTGATTCACCTGTACTTAAAAAAAACATGTGACTCCGTACGTGTTTGATATATCGTCTTCTTCCGGACAGTGGGGTTATTTTGCATCCTCTATTCCAAACAGTGAGGGTCGGGGTATTTGGCAACTCTTCCTCGACCTCATCTCCTTCCTTGCATTGTTCTTCACTCGCCCTCGCACTCGATCAGGTGAGTCTTCTCCTTCCTTGTTCGATTGATCTGTTTGATTATTTTCTATTTGTTTTGGTTCGGGTTGAATTCCAGATCTGTGATTCC